>JAAGEH010000393.1:15136794-15171539 GCA_011751065.1 Lasiurus cinereus | reverse complement strand
CTCCTCCTCCTCCTCCTCCTCCTCCTCCTCCTCCTCCTCCTCCTCCTTCTCTCTGTCCTAGCCCAGCCTCTTCCTTATGTTCCTTCCTGGGACCTGCATTCCCAGGTGCCTAGAGGCATGAGGGAGTAGCCTTTCACCAGCTCTGACCTCTAAAGGGAAGGGAAGGTCACTGGAAGGTAGGCGAGGTGACATGGCACAACGGGTGTTAATCCCTGTAAGAGACTCCATTGCAGGGCCTACTTCCAGAGTCTCACTTGCATGGCACCCGGCAGCTGGCTCTGTGAGAAGACCACGTCCCAGCAGCCCCTTTGCCCAAAAGGGGCCTGAGCTGTCACTGTCTTTAGTCCCAAATCTCAGGCTCCCTGGCTTGTACTCTCATGCGCTTTCCAGTCTAGAGTATCTAGCTGCACGAGGTGAATGAAAGGTTATCACTCGTGAACAGGCACTGTTGTTTCAGTTTTCTCAGCGCCTCACTTATTTAAAAATAATTATCCACGTACAAAAGCAGCCATCTCATGACAACCAGAAGCACCCCCACAATGACAGGGTCATGCTCCTTCCCAGGGCACCAGTGGGTGGCCAGTGTTTTCAAGGTGAGGTGGACGATATTCAGTTATTATTCCTAGACTCAGTGGGGAGGGCTTGCAGGCTTTGGGGAAGCCAGCGGCAGTCAGGGACAGCACTGCTGGTTTTGTTTGAGCAAAGATGACTTATTGGGGGTGGGAGGGAGTGCGGCCTGGCGGGGGGCGGAGAGGGGAGGGCACCATCTCCCTGGCCTCGTCAATCTGGGTAACAGGGGTGGTAGTCGTACCTTCTTAAAATGTGCAGCATTGTGCTGAGCAGTCCCTGGTACTTCTGAACCATAGCTGCCCAGAAAAGAACCTCAAAATGCATCCACTGCCCCAAGTCTGTCTCTACTGCCATTTAAAAGTCCTCAAACCCCCACACATTGGGCTTCTCCTCTGCACTTTCTGAACATGCTGGACATGCCTCTGCACTGGCTCACTACAGATGGATTATGTATTCATGTGCCTGATTCCCCTCCCAGACAGTGTGTTAACGTTTGTAGGTACAATATCCGGGACATAGGAGGCACTCAATCAGTAGTTCATGAACCTGTTATGGGGCCTATTTTTGAAAGTTCACTTTAAAACATTCCAAACAGTGGTGGTTCCTTGGACAATTTTTCACTTAGAGCAAGATTCGTGGGAATACTTCTTGGGAATTGCCTATTTCTGAGTCTTCACTGAAGAAGGAGTCTTCAGGACATCAGAGACAATGCCCTCTGACAGAGTTTGTTACTAGTTGATGCAATGATCGTTGTCACAATGGAAGTCTCTCACATGTGCCTAATTTAAAGCCCTTCCAATTTTCTTATCACCTGATATTATGTGCTAATCTCTATGGCATGACCGGTAAGGGTGCATATTTTTAAATCTTATAAAAATCAAATACCCTTTGTGATTTATCTGAGAGCCTTGTTTTTAGAATCAAGCACAATTTTTCTTCCATTTAACATATAAATGCTGCATGCCTACAATGTGCCAGGCACTGTGTAAGACACAGAGATGAAAAGTCACAATTGCTGCTTAGATTAGAAGCACTGATACAAAGTCTAAGGACTAGAATACAGCGGTCACGAGAGGCCCTGGGAGCAAGGGGCAGGCTTGATTCTGCCTGTAGGGAAGCAGGAGGGCTCAGACCAAGGTGCTAATGCTGGTGATGCTGAGGATAAGGATGCTGATGATAACAGCATCAGCAATATATGGTGCTTACTACAGGTCAGGCACTGCTCTGAGTGCTTTGCACATATTATCTCACTTAATTCTCATGTCCACCATAGAGATGGGGCTCTTATTTCTGTTTTATAAATGAGAAAATTGAGGCATTTGAAGATTAGATAAAGTACCCAAGATTGTAATAGTAAGTGATGGAGATTATCTACTGTTTCTTGGGTTTTTAGACCAAAACAGCAGCAATAATACTGGCAAAGAACTGATCTTCTGCTACTGCCAAACCCCACTTTCCCCAGTCCCCCTCCTGAGAGATAGCCCATTTAGTTCTTTTTAATTTTTTTAAAATAAATATTTATTGTTCAGTTTATTACAGATGTCCCTCTTTTTTACCCCCCTCCCCATAGCTCCCCTCCACTTGATTCCCCACCCGCCACCCCATGTTCTTACCCCTCGCCACTGTCCTCATCCATAGGTGTAAGATTTTTGTCTAATCTCTTCCCGCACCCCTCACAGCCTCTTTCCCCCAAGAAGTCCACTCCCTTTCTATGCCCCTAATTCTATTATATTCACCAGTTTATTCTGTTCATCGGATTTTTTATTCACTTGATTTTTAGATTCACTTGTTGATAGGTATGTATTTGTTATCACTTTGTTGTTCATAACTTTTATCTTTACCTTTTTCTTCTTCTTCCTCTTCTTAAAGAATACCTTTTAGCATTTCATATAATCCTGGTTTGGTGGTGATGCGCTCCTTTAGCTTTTTCTTGTCTGTGAAGCTCTTTATCTGACCTTCATTTCTGAATCATAGCTTTGCTGGGCAGAGCACTCTTGGTTATAGGTTCTTGCTATTCATCACTTTGAATATTTCCTGCCACTCCCTTCTGGCCTGCATAGTTTTTGTTGAAAAATAAGCTGACAGTCATATGTGTACTCCCTTGCAGGTAACTAAGTGTTTTTCTCTTGCTGCTTTCAAGATTCTCTTTTTATCTTGGCATTTTAATTATGATGTGTCTGTGTGTGGTCCTTTTTGGATTCCTTTTGTTTGGGGTTCTGTGTGCTTCCTAGACTTGTAAGTCTATTTCTTTCACCAGGTGGGGGAAGTTTACAGTCATTATTTCTTCAAATAGGTTTTCAGTATCTTGCTCTCTCTCTTCTTCTGGCACTCCCATAATTCTGATGTTGGTACCCTTCAAATTGTCCCAGAGGCTCTTTACACCATCTTCACATTTTTGGACTCTTTTTTCTTTTTGTTTTTCTGGTTGGGTGTTTTTTACTTCCTCATATTTCAGATCTTTGGTTTGATTCTTGGGGTCCTCTAGTCTGCTGTTGGATTTCTGTATATTATTATTTATTTCAGACAGTTTATGCTTAATTTCTGACTGGTCCTTTTCTATTTTTTTGGCATTGTCATTAAGATTCTTGAAGGTCTCACTAAGTTTCTCGGCAGTTTGTAGAAGATTCTTGAGTAACCTTATAAATGTGGTTTTGAACTCTATGTCCAGTCGTTTGCTTTTCTCCATTTCTTTCATTCGTGACATGTTTCTTTGTCTCTGCATTTTGGCTGCTTCCCTGTGTTGATGGAGTGGCTTTATGTGTTAGTTGTCTTTTATGGCCCAGTAGCTCTGCCTCCCCAATCACCTGAGGTGGACACTCTTGGTGCACCCCTTTGTGGGCTGGGTACACAGTCTTGTTGTAGTTAAGCCTTGATTGCTATTGGTACACTGGGAGAAACTGACCTCCAGGCCAATTGACTGTGAGGATTAGCTATGTCTATTAACGGAATAACTACTGTGCTGGAGACACCCTTATGGGGCAGGGCTTGCTTTAGTGGGGCTTTGGTGCTTAATGAGTCTGTCTCTTGAGTGTGTCACTTATGTATGTGAGGAGTTGAAATCTGGGGTCGTCTCACACTGACTTCTAGATACACTGGTTCCTGGATCTCCAAGGAGGTGCAAGTCAGGTAGTGTCTAAGTCCATCCAGCAGGAGCTACAGGGAGATCTGCAGATTTCTCTTCTTTGCTTGGAGTTTGGAAGTTTTGGAGTTGTCTTTTGTTAGGTTAAGCTGGGAGAGGGCAGGCCATTCATATGCAAAAGCTGCTGCGCACAGCTGGGTGGGTTTGTAAATTGGGTGGGGTCTTAGGGAATCACTAGGCTAGGGTGTGGCAAACAGCAATGGCTACCAGTCAACCTTCTCTGCCTCATTCTGTTCTGTGTCTGGCGTTCTGTGCCCCAGCAGAATAAACAATGATTCCAGTGTGCAACTCTGTGAGAGAGCCACCCTCCCTTTCTGACCCGGTGGCAGACAGTTCATTTTCTCCCTGTATGAGTATGGGTCCCCAGAATCTTACCAGAAACTGGAGTTCAGAGAGTCGGGAACTTGTAACTCACTCCCAATTGAAAAAAAAAAAAACCACAAAAAAAACAAACAGCACTTGCCAGCCTAATTCATGCGCACGTCTCCATACTTCTGCCTTTCTGAGCCACAGATGGAATGATGGTTAAGATAAGGGATTTCAGTCAGAAAATCTTGGGCTAGACTTCTGATCCTGTCAATTCTCAGATAATGACTTCTGAGCTTTAGTTTCCCCAGCTGTAAAATGGCAATAATGGCCATATCTGTGTGTCTGTGGCCTCACCTGTCAGCTGCTTCTTGCACACACACCTACCCTCTTCTACTGCTGCCCCTTCTCCCCACTCACAGAAGATGGGGCCCCAGATGCTGAAAATGAGCCAACCTGGCAACCAACAATGGAGTTCCCCACCCTGATTGCAGCCATTGTTCTATTGCTGGTGGGCAGGGAGGAGGGGGATAAGAGGGTGGCAAGGGGCCCCTGGCCCAGAGCCTTTAGTAGACATCTGCTGTGGAGACTTCCTCTGCCTTGCTGTTCAGAGACAGAAGCTTTTCTTTCAGAAGCTGGCGTGAATGCAGCTGAAAGAAGTTGCTTCATGGAAATAGCAGTTGGGACGTCTGGAAGGCTGGCAGTGGGACTGGAAGTGGGCCTAGCCCGGGGTTGTGTCCCTGGGGCACACCTCAGAGAAACCTTGGGGCGAGCAGCACACTCTCTGTTTATTCAGGGGTTTCCTCACTGAACCCGAGGAGGAAACAGCTTTGCAAGGGAAGGGAAAACATATGGGTTAGGCAGGGTACTCAGTGGGCCTAATGGAGCCCAAGTGGCTGCCTACAAATTGCCTCCTGTTCAGTGCCAGGGGGTCACAGACCACAACGCGGTGCCTGCCCTTCGTGGGTGACTCCAGGCCCTTCAGAGGGGCTGGCTGATGGCCACCACCTCCTGGGAGCACCTGGTCCCTTTTAGGGGAGGCTAGGAATTCTTCCAAGCTTCCCAAGCCCCTTAAGTGATTTCTGAGAGGAAGATATTTGTGACAGAACTAGCTGTCTCTTCACTCACTTCACCCCACCGTTATCCTTGATGAGAAGGGTTTTGTTTTGTTTTTCAAGCACCATAAGACACCACAGTTATTCTGTGAAAGGTTATAATATTAGCAAGAGAGAGGTCTGGTTGTCTAATGAGAGCTCCTCTCAGAAGTCGGAATGCATGCAGCATTTCCAGAATGAAGGGTGCGCTCCAGAGGCTCTGAGGCCCAGTGATGCTGTGGAGGGGCTGGGTGGAAGCGTGCAGGCACAGGAGAAAGGAGGTGGGGAGAAATACCCAGGAGGCAGAGCTTGACTCTGTAGGGATGGGATGGCAAGGTCACTTGAGTGAAAGGAAATATATGTTTTTTCATTCTCTGAACTCAGCTACAAGAAACATCGGATTCTTTCTGGAATTGGACTGTGAGTCTAGGGGAAGGGACAGCATGGTCCACCTTAATTCAGTAGCCTGAGTGTCTCCTGTGTGCCAGCACCATGCCTCCTCCTGAGGAGACAGGAGGACCTATGGGTGCTGAAGGGCTGCAGCTCTCACTGAGGGCACCACTCCTGCAGCAAAGATCATAGACAGCAGTGATCGAAAGACAAGCAAGAGCCTGGGGGCTGGGGGTGGAGGGGGCAGTCAAGGGAGGTGTTATGGAGGATGAGTCTCCCCCTGCCTTGAGGAGTGGCAGGATAGAAGCAGGAAATGGGATCGGGCTTGGGCCAGGGACACAGCATGTGGAACTGGCTTTAACCCTGCCTGTAGTGAGATCTTGAGGGCAGCTTGTGCTGCCATGAGGTCCTCTTTCCGGCCAGGGATTATTGGATCCTAACCAGTCAGTGCGCCAGACCAGACCCAGACTGAAGGCTACCCTGAAGGGGACAGGCGGTCTGGTTTTGAGGGTTCAGGGAACTCTCTGGATTCTGGGTTCTTTGGCATCCTGGCAAAGAAGCACCCCTTATACAAATATACGGGAAGTAAGGGAAACTGAAGCGGACCCTGGTGGAAGCTCAGGAAGGTATTTGCTGGCCGGGGAAATAAATGTGCACCCACTGGGAGTGCAAAGCCTCTACCCAGACCCTTTGTGGGAGGAAGGTACAGCGGAGTAAGGGGCAGGCGGCTGCCCTGGGCTGTGCTCAAACACGAGGCCCTACTCTGAGAGGTTCCACTGGTGCCCAGATGGCTCCAGAGTGCCTGGTGAACCTCTCCAGCTCTGATGTTCAGGTCTGCAAACATCCTGGTCCCTCCTCCAGGGTCTGCACCAGATATAGCATCCTATGACCTAGACTGATCTATGCAGGACCAACCATCCCCCAACCCCACCCCACCTGTTTATCTGACCTTCCAACTCACGGGCACATTAAACCTCTTGGAAATGTGTTTGCTTTTATGTTTGTTTCCTTTGAAACTATTTCAAAAATGTGCTCCTTTTTTATTTTCTCCTTCAAGAATTTTGTAAGAAAAAAAAGTGTTTCGAAATGGTTGGTGTAGATAATGAGAAAAGCAGGACTGGGTGGGTAGCCACAAGGTCAGGGGATTTGGAAGAAGAAATCTTCTTTTCTGCTGTCATTGGACTCAGTAGAGAAATAGTCACAGTTATCCAGAGAAATTCGAGCAATGTAGAGGGATTTGTTAGCCTCCATTGCCAAGTACATCACATATAGTAACTTACGGTCATGAGATTTTACACATAATCAAGACTACCGTTTTGAAAGAAAGGAAAGTTTGTCAGAGATTGATCTTAGATGACTTCAACCAGCATATGCTATCGTGCCTCTGGTGTACAAGGCATCTTGATGTTAGAACTGAAAATACTCTGGTCTATAGGACCCAAGGGGAAGGATAGGAGGATGAAAGGTTTTACATGAGTTGAACAGCAGCCCTTAGGATTCAGTGCAGTATTCTGCTTTAATAAGGCAATTATTGTCATATTCTCTTACACTCTAGACTATATAGAACTTACAAAATGCACTTTCAGAAAGTCAATGTGTTATTCCATTTCTAAGTTGGTTTGTTTTAGAGATCTGAGCTTATATAACTCAAATTCTGTGTTAAGGCCTTTGATACTTAGCATGTTTATTTTCAATTTTCAATTTAAAAAGTCTTCTTTAAAATTAAATTTATTGGGATAACATTGACTGATAACATTATATAAGCTCCAGGTGGACAATTCTGTAATACATCATCTGTATATTGCATTGTATGCTCACTAACCAAAGTCTAGTCTCCTTCCATCACCGGTATTTCACCCTCTTTAACCTCTTCATCCTCCCTTCACCCTCTTCCCCTCTGGAAGCCACCAAACTGTTGTCCGTGTGTATGAGTTGGTTTGTTTTTTATTTATATCCCACCAAACTGTTGTCTGTGTATATGAGTTGGTTTGTTTTTGATTTATATGATTAAAATCATATAGTTCTTGTCATTTTCCATCTAACTTGATTCACTTAGCATGATATTCTCAAGATCTAGCGATGTTGTTGCAAATGGCAATATTTCATCTTTTTTTTTTTTTTGATTTTTTACAGAGAGAAAGGGAGAGAGATAGAAAGTCAGAAACATCGATGAGAGAGAGAGACATCGATCAGCCGCCTCCTGCACGCCCCACAGTGGAGATGTGCCCACAAGCAAGGAACATGCCCCCAACCAGAATTGAACCTGGGACCTCTCAGTCCGCAAGCCGACGCTCTATCCACTGAGCCAAACCGGTCCCTGCTCATCATTTTTTATTGCTGAGTACTATTCCATTGAATATATGTACCACATTTTCTTTATCCAGTCATCTGTCATAGGACACTTAGGTGAAAAATAAAAATTCTGATATTAGGACACTTATTAGGAAAAAGTCCTAATAACAATTTTTTTCTTTTATTTTTCTGTTAAAACAAAGCCTTCTTAATGTAAAACTTTCAGCAAAATAATTACGTTTCCATTGCCACATTGCACTGAGTACACACATGTCTTGACCCCACCTCTGTTTTTCAAACACATTGTATGTAGCTGCCATAGTTCAGGTTTTATCATATCTCCCTTTGATTAATGTAATTACAAAACTACTTTTCTTACCTCTAGTCTTATTGCCTCTCCTATCCATTAACCACAATGTTGTCATACTGAACTTTGAAAGTACTTGCCTAAGAAAGTTGACAATACAGAGGCTAGGATATGTGGAAGTGAGCATTCTTAGAGATGCCGTCAGTGAGAGTAGTATAGCTCCTTTGATTCAAAGTTCCACTTCTAGGAATTTATCCTACAGATGTTTTGTGTATGCAAATACGTATGTTTGAGGATCTCAATTATGGCACTGTCTGTAATGACAGAATATCGGAAATAAACTAAAGGACTATTGGTAGGAGCTATTGAAATGAATGATGGTGATTAGATGATGAGATTTGTAAGGACCGTTGGCTGAATGCTACGAGAGAATTCATCCCCTTTGCTTCCTCCTACTGGTTAGTTGGTGTTGATCCCTCTTCCACCTCCAGAAGTGGACCCAATCAATCTATCATATTTCCCTGGCCTCAGAATGTTTTATGTAAAATGAATCTTCTCCAATCAGAATAAATCAGAATGTATCTGAGGCATGGGACAGTTGCAGCCATGAGGATCAAGTTAGCACATCCTGCAAAGGTTACACCTGGCCTCAGCCTGGCCTCCTTGCTCCACCTCTGGCCACTCCCTTCCTCCACCCTGGCTTCAGCAATGCAGGATTGCTGGTGCTTCATCTTAGAGCATGCCCATTGGCCTCTCTGCCTTAGCACATGCTGTTCTCTAGGCTCTTCCCTCTGATCCACCCAGGGAACTACTGTCATACTCTGGGACTTCCCTTCCTGGGTGTGACCAATATCCTTGGTGCCTTTCCCTTTCTTGCTATCATCACATTTTATTGTAATTATTTGTTTATACCTATGTCACCTGTTATTCTCTGAGTGAGCTCTTTGAGGGACCTGTGTCCCCTGGGCCTAGGGCAGTCAGTGCTGTGACATGCTGTTGAGTGAAAAAATGGAGGTAGGTTCAGATCTGAGCTATCCTTTTACTAAATGGTTCAGTCCCTTTGAGATTTCTATTCTCTGTGGCTTTAAATTCTTATCTACTCTTTGTCTCTCTGCCCAGGAGCAATTAGCCAGGTTGTAGCAGAGCTAGGGTTTCCAGCCCAGCCCAGATTGTATGTCCTCATTCCTACAGCTCAGGGGAGTCTTCTTTCACTTCACCAAGGATGCAGCTGAGAGTCAGAGAAGGTCCGGTGACCACTCTTTGTCTGCTCCGAACACACAGTCTGTTGTGAAGTGTTCATCTAGTTCATAAAGTTGAAAAGGCTGGGAGAACAGAAGAGAGAGAAAAGAATTTACAAAACTATAATCAGTCACTTGGGTGGCCATCCCATCCAACAGCCAGCCCTAGGTAAGCCCCTGAACCTGGAGACTTGCACAGGAGCTATTTCCGGGGAGCCACTATTTCTATTAATTAATTACCAAGCCCAGGAGAAACCTGCCAACTGCACATAAAATCAATGAGGCGGTCTCTCTAGGAAAGAGGCCCAGTGAGGTGCACTCCTCATTCATGGAGAGAAGCCTGCTGGGCTTGCTCAGGGAGGAGCTGTCCTCCTTCCGGTCTGCCACTGCTGAGCCATTGCAGGTGCCCAGGAGAGACCAGGTGGCTGTTGAGCAGGCTAATGATGCATAAGACAAACGATGAGCCATCAAGCCCATTTCTGGTTTCTGCCTTCAAGAGCTCGCTGTGGGGGTCAAGGTGGTAGACAACAGTTTCAGGGCTGTTGAGAGCCTACAGAGAGAGTGTCTTTGTATGAATCAGGAAAAAGGTGCCTCCTCCAGGCTGACACACAGGGCACAGAGCTCGCAGGCCGGAGCTGCCTCTGTCCAAAGAAAAAGTGCTCATCACTCTGGGCACAACTCCACGCAGGCACCCAGATCAGCGCCCACTCGCCTCCTCAGCTGGAGCTATTATGTAGCACGTGAATTGTGCAGCCACACTTGCGGCCCAGAAGGCATAGCGTGGGGGCATTAGGAAAGGAGAGGTAAGAGAAAAGTGAATTCTAACTGACGTAGGGTTGGTTTTCTCAGAGTATGCAACTCCATATCAGAATCACCTAGAGTCCTCTAGGACCGTGGTTGGCAAACTGCGGCTCTGAGCCACATGCAGCTCTTTGGCTCCTTGAGTGTGGCTCTTCCACAAAATACCACGGCCTGGGCAAGTCTATTTTAAAGAAGTGGCATGAGAAGAAGTTTAAGTTTAAAAAATTTGGCTCTCAAAAGAAATTTCAATCGTTGTACTGGTGATATTTGGCTCTGTTGACTAATGAGTTTGCCGATCACTGCTCTAGGAGAATGTGTATACCTGGGACCCACCTCAGAGTAATGAAATTAAACTCTTTGAAGCAGGGGCAGGGGGCAATCTAGATTTTTAATCAGCCCCTTAGATGAGTTTAATACCTATTAAAGCCTGTGGACTGCTGGCTTAGCAACTGTTCTGTCAGTAGGCCTCAGAGTCTGCATATCTGACGGGACAGTGCCAAAAAACAGATGGCGCTTACTCTGTGCTCTGCAGTGTCCTCTCCTCCTGTGTCCTTGAGGTCTTCCCAAAGGCTGCTTGTCCGGGGTTTGGGACTGATGTCATTGTTTTTCCTGGCACTGACGCTTCCCTGTTTCTAAAAAGCACATTTACAAGCATTAGCTTTTAGGATAACAACTCGAGGAACCTTGAAACAAAGAGTGGGTAAGACTTAGAGAATTGCACACTTGTCTTTCTTCCTCAGCCTCAGGTTTCTCTCCTACCACCTGGTTCTGTGGTAGAGAAGGTTTCAGGTGATCCATCTCAAGGAAGTCTCCTGGAGACACTGTTTTCATCATACACAAAGGTTAAATCACTGTATTCTAAATTCCCAGGGGATGATCAACTTGCTTTGTTGAACTGGTATTTCTGTCATTTTGAGTAATGCTTGAAATATGAGTGTGACCAGCCCATATCTGCCACCCTTCTTATATCTGGAGAACTTCACCAGAACAGAATCACAGCTGAAGCCACATGTGCTTACGGACACTGTGAATGACAGAGACCCCCTGTTCTGGGCTCCAGGGCAGCGCTTACACACTCAGCCTCCCTGGGTTGGCGGATGAAGTCATTCATAGACACCGTTTACTACTATAGGCAGAATGTTTGCATACCCTCAAAGTGTATAGGTTAAACCCTCACCCCCAATGTGGTGGTATTTGGAAGTGGGGCCTTTGGGAGTGGCTATGTCATGAAGGTGGTGCCTTCATGAATGGAATTTCCCCTCCCCCGAGGTGAGGACACAGTGAGAAGATTGCCATTTACAACCAGGAAGCAGGCCGGCCCCAGACACTTAATCTGCGGGTGTCTTGGTCTTGGACTTTAGCCTCCAGAACTAGAACTACAGGCATACATATTTCTTGGTTAAGCCTCCCAGTCTTTGGTATTTTTGTTATGGCAGCCTATACGGACTAAGACATTCACACTACTGCCCTTGTGTCAAGAACAGTACAAGATGCACTAGTGTTGAGCCCATGCCCTGCCTTCAAGAAGTTTAATCTAGACCCTCAAGGTCCGGTAAGGTAGTCACCAGCTGCTGTAAGTGTAAAATATACAACAAAATTCAAAGACTATGTAGGGGGAAAAGCAGATACAATATCTCATTAACCATTGTTAATATTGATTACTTGTTGAAGTCATAATATTTTAAATATATTAGGTTAAATAAAACATATTATTAAAATCAATTTCACTGATGTTTTCACTTTTTTAATGAAGCTACTAGAAAATTAAAAGTTGCATGCAGGGCTCCTACTGTTATTGGATAGCACTGCCCAGAGGGCGGGAAAAGTAAGTAATTGTTGCTCAGGGGCAATGTGATGACTGTTGGGGAGCAGAGGGTGAGCCAGGAGCAGTTTCAAGGACCTAACAGCCTTGGGAACTGACTGGAGGCTGAGTAGAAGCAAGGTGCAGAGTGAGATGATGAGGGTGCAGGGGTGACAGAGTGTGGTGCATTTGGGGAGCTGTAAGCATTTCAGTGTGTGAATGGGGGGTGGGGGCAGTGGGGAAAAATAGACCGAAGAGGGAGTGAGGGAAGGGTCAGGATGTGGGGAGAGGGACTCTGGTTCTTTCTGGGAGAGCTAGGATCTTTTTCTGGTAATGGAATTGGAGGTGTTAGAGATGAATGAGTATTTTTTCTTTTCTTTCCACTTGGCGAGCAGAAGAGTGGGGAGAAGATGTCCAGCAGCAATATTGGGGATGGGAGAAAAGTGTTTAAATGTTTGCCCTTTTTGCCAAGTGTGAAATTGATGAATAGAGCAAATATCATTAATGAAATTACATACATGAAAGTGCTTTGCAAATGTAATACCCCTGTATAAAGATCAATTTATTTACGATGCTTAATTACATTGATCTTGTTATAAACAATTTGAAATGATATAATTCTATCTTTGGGAAAAGTGGAACATTTGCTTCATATTTTAGCCTATTTTATTTTTAGAGGCTGTGATTTTTAGTAACAACAGTCTTAAGGATAATAATAATTCTTTTTTTAATTCTTTATTGTTTAAAGTATTACATGTCGTCAGTATATCTCCTTTTCCCCCACTGACCTTTCCCCGGCCACCCCCACCCCCCAGTACATGCCCTCACCCCACTAGTGTCTGTGTCCAGTGGTTTTGCTTATAGGTATGCATACAAGTTTTTTGATTAATCTCTTACCGCTCCCTCCCCCCCACCTTCCCTCTGAAGTTTGATGGTCTGTTCGATGCTTCTCTGACTCTGATTCTATTTTTGTTCATCAGTTTATGTTGTTCATTATATTCCACAAATGAGATCATGTGATCTTTTTTAAAGCAAAGAAGTCCAAAAGAGAGTAACAGTTCTGACACTGAAGGTTTAGGATTTTATAGGAAGGGTGCAGCCCAGGTTGTAAACCTAGGATGTTGCATCATTTTCCCTTCTTGTGGGGTACAATGCATCCAGAAGTCAGGGGCCAAAGATTTATCCATAAAAGAATCATCCGAGTCTCTGTGTTCTTGCACCATGCATCTCTCAGATGGCTGTTGTCATCACAATTATATCAGAGCAGTGAACTCAATGCTTGGTGTGGGATGCTCAGGAAGTCTCACTTCTGTGTGTGGTTTGGCCTTGCTCCTTACGCACAGTGAAACTGTTAGCATCTGAGAGGATACTTATCTGGAAGTGGTTAGTTTGCACATTGCCTTCTTTGCTTCGGGTATTCTCCGGGGATGAGGGAACGGCAGAATTTGTCCAGAGCAAATAGTTTCCCACAGATAAATGTTTTTGGACCCTTCAAAGGCTCAGAATTAGATTACTTCCTTCTAAGAAAAGTTCTCCAAGGAAAGGGGATGATTTTGGACATATGTTCATTTATTACCCACTTCCCACCCTCACCCCCCACACATTTATTGAACATCTATTCTCTGTCAGGGACTATACTAGTCACTGAGAATAGATGAATAAAAAAGGAGCCCTTACTTGGACTGAACTATGAGCAGGTCAGAGAGAAAGATATATAATCAAACAAGTCAGCTACATTGTGGTTTGCTGTTACAGTAAAGTTAGGTACACAAAGTTATGAAGGCCTCTGAAGGTGGGGAAGGAATTCAAGTTCTGTTTGGATGAGGGTAGAAAGGGCAGGAGAGCCCATCATTTAGGAGGTGACAGTGAAGCTGGGCTTTGAGCATGAGTAGGAGTAGACAGGGGTACGAGAATACTCTGTGTGGTATGGAAACATGTGCCTTACTTGTGGAGTTGTAAGGTACTTGAAGGAGAAAGTGCTGCGGTAGGACAGGTAGATACTGGGGGACTTGGAATGACATCCATAGGGGTTAGACTTCTTCCAGGGGAATTTTTTGTTGGAAAGAGACAGGATCTAGTCCATTTTGGAGAAGAACTCCAGCGGTGGTGAAGCTTAGGTTGAGGGGAGGAAGCCCTGCTCAGCAGCCTGGAGCTGGGAAATTACAACTGCCTGTGATTCCTTCTCTTCTCTCTGGGGAATGCCCAGCCAGCCCCCCGGACCACCAGGCAAAGGAGACTTTGTCTTAGAGCAGACGGAGCTCTGGCTCCTTCCAGAGGGGACCCCGGGGGCATGTGTCATGGGATTCAGACGAGATACCGCTTGCCTGCTCCCCATGGATTCCCGCCTTGGGCCACACTCCTGGTTTAGAAAGAATTTCAGTTGCCAAATGGGGACGGTCAGAGAGTCTCAGCGTCCAGCCCACTGTGGCAGGGTTGGCTGGCTGGCGA
Source organism: Lasiurus cinereus (assembly GCA_011751065.1). NCBI lineage: Eukaryota > Metazoa > Chordata > Mammalia > Chiroptera > Vespertilionidae > Lasiurus > Lasiurus cinereus. Next base: position 15,157,153 of record JAAGEH010000393.1, on the reverse strand, counting down.
CCAAAGGGTCTGGCTCGAGCCTGGAGCCCGTGTCTCTAGGGCTGGCGGGCAGGCCGGCCGCTGCACTGCCTGCTGCTGGGCCTGCAGGACCCTACGGAGTGGCAGGAACCTTGGTGAACTGTGAAATTTCCGTTGGCCGCCTGCCACTGTTCCCACTGCAAGCTGACACTCCACCCTGAGGCAGGATGCCCTGCCCTGAGAGCGGAGCGGTTGGAAGTGATAAATACATTTGTTTTGCATTAGAACCTTTCCTGGCACTGGGGGGTGGGGGGGGGCACTGCATCTGCAGCTGCCTGGCCTCGCTGCTCCCAGGCCTTCACACAGGCTGCTCCCTGGCACGGTTGGGAGCCCTGGGTAATGATTACACCGGCTGCCTTAGCCCAGACCTCCAAGGACAGGGCACTGCGATGAAGGGCCCTCAGAGAGCTTATCAACATCAAAGGCACCCCATGCACACTGCTCAGGTACTCAAAGTCTCACCTGCCCCCGCCCCTTATTTCCCTGATTAAGGCAATAGATGTGTTTTTTTCTCCACGCTGTGAGTGGCAGGAGGTCGGCTCACCCTGAGGTGCCCCGAAGATGGAGGGTGGCACTTATCCAGCGGTGGAAGCAGCATTTATTTCACTCTTCACCTTCTAACTAGGTTGAGCAATTGGGTGCATTTTTTAAATATTCCAAAGGCTTTCCTGAACTCCCAGCCCCAGGTGCAGCCCTGAGAGTAGGCCTGTCCTTGGCTGGAGCAGGCTGGCCGGGAGAGGTGGGCGGGGCTCCTCTGGCCGTTGGCCCCTGCACTGCTGGGCACCTGTGTATGCCAAGCACTGGGCTTCTGTGTGAGAAAGAAACCGGTTTTCACATAAGTTGAACTGTATAGTAATAACCAGGAATTTGTTTGTATAGCCCGTTTTCTTTGGTTGAAACATTTTGGCTAATTTCTTAGGAGGAAGAAATTAAGGTATGGGAAATCATTTTGCTTTCCATTGTCCCAACTTGGTAAGATATGTTACCCTCTGATAAACAAACAAACAAACAAAAATCCAAAAGTCTACCCTTAGTTTTCTAAATCATGGCCGCTCTCTGTAAGTATAACTTAAAGAGGACTTGAGGACCACGGATTTGCAGAATCTACAAATGGTGTAATTGCTGCAGATAAGAACAGGTATCTGAAGACACAGCCAGCAGGTCTGAAACTGCCAAGGCTGTGTGACCCTAGGCACATTACCCTTTCTTCTTTAAATTCAATTTCTTCGTCTGGAAGAGGAGACATAAACCTTATCTTATAAGGCCATTGTGAGGATTAGAAGGAAACCTAGGTAAAGGTACTGAATAAATATTAGTTAATTTTATTCAGTGTCTACTCTGGGCCAGGCATAGATGAGAAGAATGTAGCCAAATCTACGGGAGGTCCAAGTCTACTAGGGGAAGCGGATACGGACACATATGCTAAGCATGGGAATGCAGGCGTGCACCAAGTGCATGGATATTTAGGAGTGTTCCTGGGTAATCGGGGAAAACTTCACAGAGGAGGGAACCTTGAACAGAGCATTGAAGGATGACTAGGAGTTGATCGGGTAGACAAAGAAAGGGAAGAACATTTTGGACAGTGCCCGCAGCTTAAACAAAGGGGGCCAGGAAAGATCATGGTCCATTCAAAGAACCGCTGGAGTTATTAAAAGATAAATTCTTAAAAAGGTCTTTATGTGCTCTTCCATGTTTTTCTGTATTGGAACTGCTGTTTATGCCATCTTGGAAGTGTTGCTCTGGAGAGCAGTTTGCATTTTCTTAGCCCCGTGATCGGCAAACTGCGGCTCGCGAGCCACCTGCGGTTCTTTGGCCCCTTGAGTGTGGCTCTTCCACAAAATACCATGGCGTGGGCGAGTCTATTTTGAAGAAGTGACGTTAGAACAAGTTTAAGTTTAAAAAATTTGGCTCTCAAAAAAAATTTTAATGGTTGTACTGTTGACTAATGAGTTTGCCGACCACTGTTAGCCTGTGCTTCTGTAAACGGCAGCACGCCCCCAGGACCTTGGCAGCAGGAAGCACACGCACAGCTTTATTGGTGTTTTTCATGGCGGCCAAACTCTTGAATGCTCATGCCCACAATCTAGGTGGGGCCTTGCCTGGCATTCCTCACGTTTCCATCTCTACATTGGGATCACATCCATGCAGGGGTCTTCACCTTACGCTCCAGGAAAAACATCAGGCCCAAATAGACACATCGGTTGTGTCGAGCCTCAGTGTAGTAGAAGGCCTCGTTGTATGCTCTGAAGTGTTGCATCCCGTCTGCCCCTGCAAGCTGGAAACACAAATATCTCTTTATCCCAGCCGCCCTCTCCCCTCTTCTTCATGCGATCTTGGAACAAAGGTTAGCCTGTATGCTTTGGCTGGGATTCCAGATTTCTCCTCTTACCAGCACAATGAAAAGATCTCTTCTTAGCCCAATGGTCTTATTTATGTTCCCCAGTCAAGACAGGACACATCACCAGTTATTATCAGGGCTGACAAAGTGACACTTAAACAAGGTCAGACCCATGGCAGATGTCCATGCTGTTAATTTTCTCAGACTTCAAATACCAGCATCTGTTCTTTAAATGTGAGAGGCACTTATGTATTTAAAAGCCCATCCTAGAACTTTCTGTTCACAGAATGTTGTGCCAAACCGGCGGATCTCTGGTGATCTGAGGGTCTTGAAAGCAGTGTAATCATCAAGTTTACAAAAGTAATATTTTCTTATTTTGTTACTTCATCTTTTCCAGTAGTTTTCAAAGTAGTTCTAGTCATAACATTTATCTGGCCTAGCGAGTAGCATTGATCCTTCCCCAATTTACCAAACATCTTTTTCCTGGTTAGGATGTTCCCTGAGAGACAGACAGTAAACAGGTGAATATTTATTTATTTTCATATTTTTTACTTTTTACTCAAGGCAGGCGATTCTGGTTTTCCATTTTGGGGAGTGTTATTATAAAACTGCTTTTAGCAAAGCACAGGTGATATGTAGATTTGAAATATCTTGAAGATGGAATGACCAGAGTGTGGAAATCTGGGTCTTTGAAAATGCAAATGACTTGGTATTCAGCCAACAGATCCAGTTCCCCACAAAGATTTCCGTGCAATCCAAAAGAAAGTAGAATAGAAGGAAATGTGATGGGCTTTCCCTTTGCCCTGCCCTCATGGATCTTATGGCCTGGAGCTGTGGGCCAGTCCTCTTGGTTGTGGCTGAGCCACTCTGCCTGAATTCAGTATCCTACAGGTGCATTTAGAGACCCACCTTCCCTCTGCTCAGCACAGCCTCATGAGAGGGTCTGGGGAAGGACTTGCTGGATCTGGGGAGACAGCACCTCCTCAGGAAGCTGAGGCTGTGCCCCCCAACAAGCTGGACTTCATGTGCAGTTGGGTGGAGAAAACAGCAGGCCACACCAAGCTCTTACACGACCATTACACATTCATACGATACATGAGTTCCCTAGGGATGCTATTATAAATTACCACAGGCTTAGTGGCTTTGAAATAACAGATATTTATTCTCTCACAGTTTTGGAGGCCAGAAGTCCACTATCTAGGTGTTGAACTCAGTATCCTGCAGGTGCCTTTAGAGACCCACCTTCCCTCCGCTCAGCACAGGTTCATGAGAGGGTCTTTGAAACAACAGATATTTATGCTCTCACAGTTTTGGAGGCCAGAAGTCAATTTTCTAGGTATTGGCAGGTTTGGTTCCATGTGGGAGCTCTCAGAGAGAAACCACCCCATCCTCTCTGCTAGCTTCTAGTGTTTGCCAGCACTCCCAGGCATTTCTTGACTTGTGGATCTCTGCCTTCACATGGCATTCTCCCTGAGTCTGTCCAAAAGTTCCTCTTTTTATAAAGCGAGCAATCATTGGATTAGGACCCACCCTAATCCAGTGTGACCTCATTTTAACTCAATTCCATCTGCAAAGACCCTATTTCCAAATAAGGTCACATTCACAGATGCTAGGGGTAGGGCTTCAATTTATCTTTCTGGGGACACAGTTCTCCCTTGTACACAAGGTACTAGAAACCACAGCATTTTAGAATTGAAGAATGATGCTCAAGGATTCTAGGCTTGGCCCAGAGTCAAATCCAGGCTCTGCACTCTGCTTGTGGTAAGTGCTAGTGGTACGTGATCTTTTAAACAGGTGAGAGGATAAAGCAGTGCCCACCCAGGAGTCTGTGTGAGGATTAAGGGATATAATCTGTGGAACACAGCGCCTGGCACAGAGCAAGCCTCAATAAATGTCACATGACCTTATGTCACCGTCATCTTCATGTATGTTCACTCAACTGCCCATAAACTAACAAGTGCCACATAGGATCCTTGGCAATAAAAAATGACACTTTTATTTTAGTGGAAAATATAGGTAAGCTTTGGGGATCAAGAATAAGTGCTTGCTTAAATCTTGATTTAAAGGAATGACCCTTTTAGTGATTATACAACACTCTGGCTTCTTGTGTAAACCGTCAGAGTTTGAACAAGGTTTCTCAGTTTTCAAAATGTTTTCACTGGATTCTCACATAAACCCTGAGAACCTGGCAGGGTAGGCATTGATAATCCATGTCATAGATAAGGAAACTGAATCCAGGGTTAAGAGATTTGCTTTAGATCAGTGGGTGCAGCAGAGATGGCTGGCTGCCCACTCAACTCGTGTTCTCTCCTTTTCCTTGGTAAGAAGACCCCTGTATTATTCAGGTAACGATACGTCCAATTAAAAAAGACTCTTTTTTCTAACAGGGATGTCAAGAGACATATAAGCAGTAGTTGGGGACATGGGCACTTCTAAGACAACCTTAAAGGCAATTCAGCTGTCAGGGCCCATTTTGTAATCAACCCACCGTGTGTGTGTGTGTGTGTGTGTGTGTGTGTGTGTGTGTGTGTGTGTATTTTCATATAAACTTAAGGTTGGTTGGTTAACATTCCCTAATCAGGAATCCACACCCCAGTGCATGGTAGGTACTTTTGAAGGGTCCTGGCCAGAAGTCCATTCTCCAAAGATGGCAGAAGACAACGCCTGCATCTTTCTTTAAAAATAAAAATAAAAATAAAAATAAACTTTTATTGATTTCAGAGAGAAAGGGAGGAGAGAGAGAGATAGAAACATCAATGATAGAGGGAACCATTGATCAGCTGCTTCCTGCATACCCCCTTTTGAGGATCTAGCCTAAAACCTGGGCCTGTGCCCTGACTGGAATGGAACCTTGACCCTCCTGGTTCATAGGTTGATGCTCAACCATTGAGCCACACCAGCTGGGCTGCATCTTGACTAGATTATTAGTCTGTTAATTGGCACAAGGACTGGCATGGATGAAATGTGGATTGGCTAGAAATATTGTAAAGTCACCTGTACTCAGGTTAATGCGGTACATATTAGAGTGAGCCCACCAGCTTAACCCCTATTGGAGAGGCACTAGGACCAGGGCTTTGTTGACACATACTGGACGACTCAGCCACTAATACAGATGGAAGCTGAACTGATTCCGTTGCTGGAGTACTGTCAGTTGTCCTGTCCTCCAGTGAACTTTTCCACGTGAGGTGTTGTTAGTTGCTACCTCTTTGAGCTTAAATGAGCTGGTGGTATGACCTTTCGTGCCTGTCTATGTGTAGCAGTTTTTATGTGTGGCAAGATTCTGAATGCGATCTGCCTTCATTTTCACACACCTCCTCACAAGGAGGCAGTCGGGAGAGTGGAACTATAGCTCTTACATGACTCTAGCCTGTGTGGCTCACCATCATCTACCAAAGAAGAACTGATGAGTGTGAGCGGCCCATTAGCCTCAGGTCAGTTGTCAACACTCTGACCTTCATGTTTGAAGGAGCGAACATCCCACTGGTTGTGGTTACCTGAGGCAGAGGGAGACATTGGCCCAGCCAGTGCCAATCAATCAGGTCTTTTGTCCTGTGAATTTGGAGTTGACACTGACAAATACTGATCTTAGGCTCCACTTACCATTAAAGCTGAGGGAATATACAGTGGGCATGGTGGGAAGGCTGTGTGCAAGGATAGAAAAGAAGGGAGACCTGCCAGGAGGGAAGGAGGGGACACAGGCAGGGACCACAGACTATGTGGCCCCACAGTGAGGACAGGAGAGCAAGGCTGCAGGAAGCTTCCTTGGTTTCCACTGGCTTGCTAGTTCTGGGACCAGTTCCTTGGCGATGTCCGATTAATCTTGCCTGGAAGTCCCAGGATACATCTCTGTATCATAATAATAAATTATTCCTTATGGTTGCTTAAGTGAGTTTGATGTGCTTTCTGTTACTTTAACCAGAAGAACCTTGATGTAATTTAATATCATGCTGGAATATATGTAAATATCTTCAAAAAAGGTTTGCATATATATAGACTTTATTAATATCCATTCTTTCCCACCTCATTAACATACTTCTTGAGCATACACACACACACACACACACACACACACACAAACTGCACTCATGTTCAGTTCAACTACCCATTACAGCTTCCCACATGCCTAGATGTCTTAGCAGCACATTTATTTCTCAGACTCCACAATTCATGGACTCTGTTTTAAGCAGACTGAATAAATCAATGAATAGAAAAAATATTGCTGAACTTTTCTTTGAGATGAATCCCCTTCTTATAAGAAAAAAAAATTCAAGGTCGAGTTCAGAATCCAGTCTTTCACCACACAAAGCACCAGAAAAGGCGCCACGTGTTAAGAACGGTTCCATACATTCAGTCCTTTCATTATCCCAAAGGCACTTCCTGAGCCTGCCATGAGCTCTGCTCTGTGGCAGATGCTATGAATCCAAAGATGAGCGACAGTCAGTCCCGTGTTGTCATTTCTGTGGTGATCTCGTAAGTATAAAGTGCTAGCTTCATTTCTCAGATATGTTGTCTGGTTTCCTCAATTTCTGAAGCCACTCTCATACCATTGTTATAGATTCTGCACCTCCAGGTTCTTGCTCTTTCACTCTTTCTTTCTAGAAGTTTTATTTTACTTTACTTCTGGTCTGTCTGGAATTGGGGAATGGTAACTCTCTCTTACCTAGGGCTCTTTTCCCAAGGGTCACCCATCAGGAAGTGTTCTTACCTCCAACAGACCCGACACACGCTCACTTTGGGACCTGGCTCTTCCATCCTCTGGGAAAGCTCTTGCTCTGATGTCTGCATGGCTCAGTCCCTCACCACCTTCAACTCTTTGGGCCAACATTACCTCTTCCTGCCCACCGACTTCACATTCCTGAGCACCCTTACCTTTTTTCTTTTTCCCACAGCACTTCCCACCTTCCAAAATGCTGCATAATTTACCTACATTTTGAATGCTTATTGCTAGAAAGTAAGCTCCCTAAGGAAAGGGGTTGTTGTTTTGCTCATGCTGTATCCCAAGGGCTAGAACGGTTCCTGGCATACAGAGGCCCACAATGATCAAATGTCCAGTGCATGAGGGAATGGTGATGTGTGCAAGTTCGTTGGGGTGAGTCACAAAGACAAACAATCAGAATCTACCTGCAGCGAGTGTTCAATGCTAAACTGATGCAGATGATCCTAACAGAGGCAGCACTAAGATCAGAGAGCCTGGTTAATTGAAGCTAGTTTTGCCAAGTTAAACAAAGACTCTGCAGGTGCACAAAAACAGTCAGCATCCATGGGCAGAAAATATAAATACCTGTAACATGCTTTACGAGGGAATAAATTGATGGAAATGTTGATGCAGAGTATTTTTTGACTGTGTAGTATCTTAGGATAGCTACTTAATCACCTAATAGTTTTAAGATCCCAGCTTTCTTTCTTCTTGATATAATTAGCTACTAGGTTTTTGTTATTTATCATTGCTGTTAAAAGACCAGCATTTTAAAAGAAAAGAGAAAGTTGGGCCACAATGGAGAGAACACGGAAGATTAGGCTGTGATAGGAATATGAGATAGCTCCTGAACTCCTATTCTGGGCAGTGTGTGAGAATGATGGTACTAATCCTGAGCTGGGAGGTCAGGCCAAATTTTGGGTTGGCCTCTTCTTTGGACCCTTGGGCAAATACTTTCATTTTGTCTGGGCTTGCCTACCTCATCTGTAAAATAAGGGACTGGACCAGAAAAACGTTAAGATCACTCCTAAGGCCCTGAGGGCTGTGATGTAGAATGCAGTGGGCCTTGTGCTGTATTTATTCTGTGAGCAATAGATAATGGAGAGAGTCCTAAGACCTCAAAGGGGTCAATGTTTGGCAGATGAAATATGCATTAAATCTTACTTAGTTTAAAAAGTGGCAAAATACTGCAGGAAACATTTATCTTTCTTGATTGATTATTGACTTAAGAATGCATCAGTAAATGTAAGGGTATTTTAAATTGGAAATTGAGATGTTGATCATCTCAATAAAGAAAAATCATCCTATCTAATAAAAGAGTAATATGCAAATTGACCATACTCTGCTACACCCACCAGCCACATCCACCAGCCATGCCCACCAGCCAATCAGAGCAAGTATGCAAATTAACCCCACCAAGATAGCTACCACCACAGAGAGAGCAGGAGGGAGGCTTGGGTTGCCCCTGACAATGGAGGAAGCCAAGCTTTCTCAAAACCCTGGCCAGCCCAGTCTTCACTTAAGGCAACGAAGTTTCAATGGCTGTGCGAGCAGAAGGCTTGGCTCCGCTCCAGGCTACAAAGTTTCAATTGTAGAAGATAAATAAATCCCAGATACCAGGGCCTCCACTTGGGTTGCTGGGGCGTGGCTGGCCTGAAAACCACCACAGACCCCTTGCCCAGGCCACTCCACATCCCAAGGGAACACCCACTCTGATCCAGGACAACCTTCAGGGCAAACCAGCTGGCCTCCACCCATGCACCAGGCCTCTATCCTATCTAATAAAAGAGTAATATGCAGATTGACCATCACTCCAACACACAAGATGACTGCCTTCATGTGGTCAAAAGATCCTGTCCCCATGTGGACACAAGATGGCCATCATAAGATGGCCAGCAGGGGAGGGCAGTTGGCAGGGACCACACCTGCAGGGGAGGGCAGTTAGGGGTGACAGGCTGGCAGAGGAGGAAAGATGGGGTTGACTGGGCCTGTAGGAAAGGGCAGTTGGTGGGGGACCCAAGCCTGCAGGGGAGGGAAGTTAGGGGTGACCAGGCCCACAGGGGAGAGTAGTTAGGGGCAAACTGGCTGGCAGGGGAGCAGTTAGGCATCAATCAGGCTGGCAGGGGAATGATTAGGGGGTGATCAGGCTGGCAGGCAGAATCGGTTAGGGGCAATCAAGAAGGCAAGCAGGTGAGCAGTTGGGAGCCAATAGTCCTGAATTGTGAGAGGGCTCCCAGATTGGAGAGGGAGCAGGCTGGGCTGAAGGACGCCCCCTACCCCCCCAATGCACAAATTTTGTGCAACCAGGTCTCTAGTCTAAAATAAAGGTAAAGTTAAGGGCACTAGAATACCCTCCTGTGATGGACTGAGTATTTCTGTCCCCCCAAATTCATATGCTGATATTCTAATCCTCAAGATGGTGGTTTTTGGAGGTGAGGCCTTTGGGAAGTGTTAGCTGGGATTATGCCTTTATATAAGAGGCTCCTTCACTCTCCATTCCTCCATGTGGGGACATGACAAGGAGCTTGAAGCCTAGAACAGGGCCCTCCCTCACCAGAACACCACCATGCTGGCACCCTGATCTCAGACTTACAGGCTCCACAAATGTGAGAAATAACCAAGTACCATAGTTCCCGCAATCTATGGTACTTGGTTATTGAGCAGCCTAAATGAACTAAGACACCCTCACAGTTATAGACCTTAGTTTTCCTTCCTTCTATATTCCTCAAGATAACCAGGTAGACCTCTTTGGTTTGTTTGCTTTTCTCCAAAATTTAAATTTAACCACTTTTAACTTTTTAAACTGAAGAATTAACCATTTAATGGGAAATCTAGACTTCACATAGGAGATGAAACATAGTAAGAGAAGAATTAGGTCACAGGGCATCAAGCAAAGATCCAAACCCCAGCTCCAGAGGGTCAAGACCACCTTTTTGCAGAATTCACTTGAGTTATGTGCCTACCCCACTTGGCTGTTATGAACTAGAGGTCCAGTGCATGACATTCATGCAATGGGGGGAGGGGGTCCTTCTGCTTGGTCTGTGCCCTCTCACAGTCTGGGACCCTTCAGCAGACTCCCCTGAGGGGTCCTTAGTGCTGCCTTGGAGGTGGGAGAGGCTCCCACCACCACTGCTGTACTCACCAGCCATGAGCAGTGCTCCCCCTATGGGAGTGCGCTGACCACCAGGGGGCAGCTCCTGCACTGAGCATCTGCCCCCTGGTGGTCAGTGCATATCATAGTGACCGGTGGTTCCACAGTTCGGTCTATTTGCATATTAGGGTTTTGTTATATAGGATATTATCTTTAACACAGTTGGCAATTTAATTTAATTGCTAATTACAATTTGGCAATTTACCAAAAGCACTTTTTAATAATCAGAAGCCCTTCTCCTATCCCCACTTTTTACATGAGAAAATGAGACCACACAACTAATACCTGAAAGATCCAAGGTTAGAATCTTCTATCCCAAAGAGCCATGGATGATAGGTAAGCAGATTTCTGCAGAGCAAATCAGAAATCTAAAGAGTGAGAAAGGGCTTTTGGTTAAACACAGCAAGTTGAGAACTTTCTCTTCCAAATCTTCAACTAAAAATTCCAGTAGAAGAATAAAAAAAGGTATAAATATACAAAAACAGATGCTCTGGAAAGGGAACTGCAGACTATAAATGACTACGTTGTGGTTTGGCAGATGGAAAGCAAATGGAGGGGCGGTGACTAGTTTAGCCTACAAGGGGGAGTTCTAAGGAGTAGTGATCTGTGCACACACACACACACACACACACACACACACACACCCTCACCCCCCGCAACCCAGCAGCAAGGCTAAAGTTCTGTGGCACCAGGTGCTACAGGAGGCAGGGCATAGTTCAGAAACTGTATACAGGGAATTACTTGGAAGTCCAGGGTTAGATCCCCAAGCGTCATTCCCTACCCGTGCAACCAGACTATTCCTCTTCCTCTGCCACCTGCTTGCATGCGTTGGAAAGCTTTCCTCCATAGGTGTGGAACCAAAAGGAATCTGGATATAGCCACATTGTGTACAGCGGAGGACAGGAGTGAGGTTTCAGGCTGATTCCAGGGGAAAGTAAGAGTCAGCACTGACAGTCAATCACTGAACAGAGGTAATCTGCCACCTGGCCCCTGCCTCTGTTGGCAGCCTGGCACCAGCCTGTCCAGCAGGAGTCCCCGGGTTCTGCCACAGGTTGGGGGGACTGAATGACTACGGAGAAAAGACGAGAAGAGAATGCCATTTGGGGCCCAACCCTGGAAGGGCTGGCTCTCTACCCAGTCTGTCAGTGAAATTCACCAGCTCACAAGTTCTGTTCACATGCCTGAAAGGAAATGGGCAAATCAGAGTTTTGGATCCTAGTTTTCAATAGGAATGAACTTCCAGAAGTCACCTGATTCTGGAGGAAAGCCTACAGGATAAAAGAGGCCAGAATCATTCAAGCAGGGAAAAGATTTAGGAAAAAATAGATAATGCAGGGGAAGAGAATAACACTTCACAAACACACAAAAACATACTTAATATTTAATATTTTTAGGGACATAAGAGGAAGTGCTTTACCCATTAATCAGATGCTTTAATGCAGGAACAATCAAAGAATAAGTAAGAGTTCTTAGAAATTCAAAAGAGAAGAGCTAAAAAAATAATGAAGTGGGAAAATCTTCCAGAAAGATGAATAAAATGATTGAGATTGCCAATAGAGAAGAAATGATAAAAAAAATTAAAGAATTATCCCAAGAAGGTCAGCATTTACCTAATAGGAATTCCAGAAAGAGAGGATAAAGAAAATGCAGGTGAGTGAGTTGGCAAAAAAATAATACCAGAGAATTTCCGTATGTTTTTGAAAAGATCTTCACCACTTTGAAATTTCAGAAAACCTAAGAGAAGACCCAAACATCTCCCTAGAGCAGGAGTGGGGAACCTTTTTTCTGCCAACAGCCATTTAAGTATTTATAACACCATTACAAAATTAACAACTTAAAAATTAGCCTGCTATATTTGGTCAAACATTTAACTAACTCACTTCTAATGCTTTGGCAGGGCCAGACCAAATATTTCTCTGGCCTTGTATGGCCAGATGTTTCCTATCCCTGCCCTAGAGGAATAAACAGGTGCTGTTCTAGGGAACAGGGGTTGGGATGGCACAGGACTTCTCAGTAACAACACTCGATGCCAGAAGACAAAGAAAATTAGATTTTAGTTCACTTCTGTCTTCAGTGGTAACACCATCTAATAATGTGAACATGGACCACTGATCTAACCAAAAATTATAATTTATCTATATTGGGAGAGTAGGGAGAGGCAAAATAGGGAAAAGGATGTAAGAGTCTTCCAACAGAATAAAGAGTCTTCTAACAGAATAGGAAACCAATGAAATGGTTTCCAATTAAATATATCTAGAATAGTATAAGCTTATTACTTAGAAATCTGGAGGAAAAATATAAGAAAGACCTAAAGGATCCGAGGGAGGGGGAGTAAGGGCAGGAAGCAGGAGACTGTCTTGTTATAAAACTTATAAGACTTACGTTATTAGACTTTCTAATCTACTTGCATGCAGGGGTGGAGAGCCTTTTGGATATTTATAACATCATTTGAGGGCCATACAACATCATCAACTTAAAAATTACTCTGCTATATTTGGTCCAACGCTTAATTAACTCACCCCTAATGCCTTGGCGGGGCCAGACCAAATGATTTCATTGGCCTTATACAGCCCAAGGGCTGGACATTCCCCACCCCTGCTAGATGATAAAATCCAGGGGAGGATCTTGAAAAGGATCCTATTTTCTCCATTCCCTGATCTTGTTGCTTTGCCTTCTCAGAGGAGGATGTCTGACCTTGGCTATCTCATAACCCCTTCAATTTATCTGTGTGTTCCCCTTTACTTGGTGGGGGAGGGGAGAGCGTTAAGGAGGTTTTGTCTCATGGAACAGTATGGTTACATAATGTGGGAGAAAAAGAAGTCTCCAATATGGCTTTGTGCCTGAGCTCACATAGACAGATAACACAGAGGCAGGCACATTGTTCTTTGTTTTCATGGCAGTATTTGTGCAAAGTTCTTTTCCCTCGTAGTGTTTATCTTTTGGCCAGGGTTGTAAGGACAGAATAGACTCAGGTGGTGAGTAATGGCTGAGTCCCATTGTTCCTCCTCCTGGTGACCCCACCCTGAGCCTGAAACCCAGCAGTCACTTGGTGAGCATGTCTACTGTCCATTGGGGGTAAAGCCAGCCTTGCCTTTGATGTCCTACAACTTGTAAGCATTTTCTGTCTGGGTATTAACTTGAGTTTGGGTTTGCAAAAATCAACGCAGGAGAATTATGTCATGAAGAATCATAGCTGAATCAAGCGAAATGCAATGGAAATAAACCCTTGAAAAAGTTGGGGTAAGAAGAGGAAGCTACATTTGTCAACAAACGATTAAAGTTCTCCACACTTTTATTAAAGTTTATTTTAAGCTCTGCAATCCCCAGGATTTATTAGAAGACCGGTAAGAAGTGCTTCAGCTCGGGGAGAAGAATTAAAATATGTGCTCCAGATCCTTATCTCTTTGGGGTTCATATTCACACACCTAAGGGTGTCTCCCTCCTATAAATCACAAATTCCTGGAGTGCTTTACAAAGAGGTTGCTTCCCTGGACCTCTTATTTGGTGGAGAGGGTTGTAAAGGCAGCAACTTGCGCCACTCACCACTTGTGGGAGGAGAGGAGGATGCTGCCAACAGTTGCTGCCAAAGATCTCTGACTCTCAGGAGCCAGCAATGAGTCTCCAGACCTTCTGGCAAGGCCAGTGGGAGGGGCCCTCAGCCAAGATGCAGAGCTTCCTTCCCCCAGGGGCTTCTTTCTTCTCCCTTCCGGGCTTGAGGTCCATTTTCACTCACGGGGCTAAGGAGCCAACACAAGTGAATGCCCTCCGATTAGAGCCCCCCCGAAAGTGGCCAGTCTCTCTCCTCTAAGGGCTTCCATTCTCTTTCTCCTTCTCTTCCTCCTCCTCCCTCCTTTCCCTCCAACTCCCCACCTTCCTTCCTTCTTTTAGGGTCTGATAAATTTTTTAGCTAAGTGCTGAATCCTTTGGGCAAAATAGGTAACATGTGCTCCTATGAGTTTGTTTGGGACTGGGGCAGATGGGCAATTTATATTTCCTAAATGGCTTATTTACAGTCCTCTTGGTTGACTTAACAGAGAAAAATACCAGTGGGTTAAGAGCCTCCCTGAGTTTAATCACCTGCAGAGTAGTCTAGCTCAACCTCAAACTAGAGGGTTTGGAAGCAGAACTCCTGGTACAAGTCATGTATCTGATTGAGAACACCTATTAACATTTGAAAAGCAAATCCCTGCCTCTGCTCTGCTTCTGCTTGTCTGATTTCAAGAAGCTTATCCAGGCCCTGATTTTGTCTTTCAGAAGATTCCTCTCATGGCTCTGTTTTTGCACCTGCTAGTGACATAAATTACCCTCATCTCTTGTACAACTGACTGTCCAGAAGATTCTAGAACAGTGGTTCTCAACCTTTCTATGCTCAAACCCTTTAATACAGCTCCTCATGTTGTGGTGACCCCAACCATAAAATTATGATTTTTTATTTTATTTTTTAAAAAATATATTCTATTAATCTTTTACAGAGAGGAAGGGAGAAGGATAGAGAGTTAGAAACATTGATGAGAGAGACATCTATCAGCTGCCTCCTGCATGCCCCCCACCGGGGATGTGCCCGCAACCAAGGCACATGCCCTTCACCGGAATCGAACCCCCGACCCTTCAGTCCCCAGATTGAAGCTCTATCCACTGAGCCAAACCGGTTTCGGCCATAAAATTATTTTCATTGCCACTTCATAACTGTAATTCTGCTACTGTTAATGAATCGTAATGTAAATATTTGTGTTTTCCGATGATCTTAGGCTCTATGCAGTGGTTCTCAATCTGTGGGCCCACAGGCTGAGAACCGCTAGCAGAGTCGCCTAAGACCACCGGAAAACACAGAGATTTACATTATGATTCATTAACAGTAGCAGAATTACAATTCTGAAGTAGCAACGAAAATAATTTTATGGTTGGAAGTCACCACAACATGAGGAACTGTATTAAAGGGTTGAGGCATTAGAAAGGTTGAGAACCACTGTTCTGAAGGCGCTGATCTTCTTGCAGTGTTTACCACAGACACAAAGCCTATGCATTGAGCAGCTGCCCAGCCAGAGAGGGTTTTGGAGTCAGTGTTAACATATCCACCCTAAATTATGGACCATCCTTTGTTTCCGGGGCTTTCAGATCTTCTCAGTAGCAGCCTCGGCGTATGATGTCATGGAGGGTACTTTATTGGCACCTCCCATACAGGAAGTTTGCTTCCTTAACATAAAAGGTAAAGTGATATACCACTTTCTTATCTGAGAGGAAAGGAACTTTTAGCTTGCAGTTTGAGTAAAATGGTGTGGTACAGTGGTACCTCGAGATACGAGTTTAATTTGTTCCGTAACCTTGAGGCGTGGGAAACTATGAGATGCTCGAGTCGTGGTAAACTGGTGGGTCGTGTGCAGCCGGCCGATCGGCGCGATTACTCCTATCTCAAATGTTGCTCGTATTTTAAAGCAAAAATCGCTCGCTCAAGAGCTCGTATCTCAAAAATCTCGTATGTTAGGGCACTCGTATCTCCAGGTACCACTGTATTTAAAATAAATCTTAGACAAAATGCAAAAATTTCATTGTTCTCTACTTGAGAACCAAGGACAAGAGAAGTTCTTTTCTATTCACTTCATATGACAGTGTTTCTTTTTTTTTTTTTAATATATTTTATTGATTTTTTTACAGAGAAGAAGGGAGAGAGGTAGAGAGTTAGAAACATCGATGAGAGAGAGACATTGATCAGCTGCCTCCTGCATGCCCCCTTCTGGAGATGTGCCCACAACCAAGGTACATGCCCTTGACCGGAATCGAACCTGGGCCGAAGGCCAACACTCTATCCGCTGAGCCAAACAGGTTTCCGTATGACAGTGTTTCTTAAACATTACTGGCATCAAGGTAACCTGGGGACCTCATACAGTGTAGGTTACCAGATGCCCACACATCCTGATTTTTAGATTTGTGATTTTAAGTCTATTTCTCATCTTTCAGGGATCACTGCCCTTCATTGCCTGTTGTCATGTATTTTGTCTGTTTTTTTAGTTGTTTTAGGATAATGAATCTAATTTTTGTTCTTCCATCTTAGTCCACAGTAGTCTTTGAGCTAGATCCTTTTTTCAGGTTGGTTTAACATTGTGATTCAGATCTCCAACATCACCTTCTTTAGAAGTTTTGTAACAGAATTTCATTACTTTAGGGTCAGGTTTTGTCATTCTGCTTGGGCAGATAACTATACTTTTTTCTTTTTTTTAATCCTATGCCAAATGCTGCTAAACACTTTTAAAAAATATTTTATTTTTCAATTACAGCTTACATAGAATATTGTATTAGTTTCAGGTGATTAGACATTTTTATAACTTACGAAGTGATCATTCTGATTAGACATTTTTATAACTTACGAAGTGATCATCTAGACAACATAGTGATTAGACATTTTTATAACTTACGAAGTGATCATTCTGATAAATCTAGTCCCCATCTGACACCATGCACAGTTATTACATTATCGACCATATGCCCTGTGCTGTACTTTACATCTCCATGACTGTTTTGTAAGTACCAATTTGTATTTCTTAATCCCTTTCTCCTTTTCAGCCCAAAGAGACCCACATCAAGACATATCATAATTAAAACATAAACTGTTAAAGACAAAGAGGAATCTTAAAAGTAGAAAAAGAAAATCAGTTACCTACAGGGGAGCTCCCGTAAGACTGTCAACTGATTTCTCAACAGAAACTTTGCAGGCCAGAAGGCATTGGTATGAAGTATTCAAAGTGATGAAAAACAGAGACCTACAACTAAGATTACCAAGCAAAGCTATAATTTAGAATCAAAGGAGAGATAAGGAGCTTTTTAGACAAGAAATCATCACCAAACCAATATTACAAAAAATTTTAAAGGAACTTCAAGAAGAAGAAGACAAAAAGATAAAATATGAATAATAGAACAGCAATAACTACATATCTATCAATAATTACTTTAAATGCAATAAATTTACTTTTAAAAAAATACCAGGAAATTCCCTATTCCACTGATGCCCCAAATTTCACCATTACCCAGACATTTCTTTGGATAAAGCAACCTTCTTCTAAGCTTCTCTTTCACAATTCAGATACCTATGGGGAAAATAATGTTAAGTCCTTAACCTCTTAATGTTCATTAATTTGTTATATTTTTTTCTTATGAATAATAGGATTAGGTAAGATCCTTAATGTCAGAAAGCAGGGTATAAGTGGTGGGGAAAAGGATTCAGAAATGGAGTTTCTATGGGTGAGCTTTATTTGCAGACTGGATATACAAGGTTAAAATATCTTGAATATCCAATAAGACAGCTTCATGTAGAGTGTAGCTTGGTTCTCAGACCTAAGGATCGTTTTGAGAATTCTGCTCTACCTTGGACAAATCACAGAAGGGTTGTTTATGAAACAAGGTGGATAACTGTTTTCCTCCACAACAGAGGACAGCACAGATAAATGGAAGTGTTTTGGATTCTTTAGAGGCAAGATGCAGAAATAAAATACGTTTAGGGTTTGTCAGCTTTTTGCTTATGGTTAGAACAAGACTGTGACCTAAAATTGATTGTCACCCCTCTGCCAACAGATGCAAATTCATCTTGGGCACAAGAATAAGATCTCATTTACTTATCTCGGTATCTTGGCCAGCATTTGCTTTTTAAAGGGAGTGGTGTCTTCTGCATTCCTGTGGACTTCTTTCAAAAAATATAGCTGAATCAAGTTCTCAGAATCTTGGAACCATTTTGTTTTTTAAACAGGTAAAATGGAGGTCAACAGCTCCAGAGACCTTTGCTACACAAAAAGAAACACTGCAGATTTGTGTCCCCGAAGTGGTCACTAAACTTTGAAATGAATCTCACAGGAGGGGACGGGGGGAGGAGGGGAGTTGGGGGGTCATGGAAGGTGGTCCATGAGCCCCTGGTTTCAGGTATCCTCCACGGGCAATGACCCTGTCTATTACGGGGACTTGATGAGGTGCAGTCGGGGAGAAAGAAATGGATTCCTGCCCCCAAGAAACAATAATCTTAGTCTTTTGAGTTCATATTTCCACAATACTTTGTACTTTTTATTCACAGAGTTCTCAGAAGAAAAGCACTGGAGGACTAGGAACAAAACTACACTGTATTTTGCCAGGTGGCATTGAGTCAGACCCACACTGGGTCTTACAACCTTACTGCACACCACATTCACCCGGGGAGTGGTTTACATATTCGATTTCCAGGCCTACCCCACGCAAGTCTGGTTCAGAAAGCCTGGGGTGCAACCCCCAGCTTTCGTTTTTCAACAGGCTCCCAGTATTTCTTGGTGCAAACCTCACTCTCAGAGAAACATTGACCGAGATCTTTGAAACTAGTCAGGGGTTTCACTGGCTGGTTCAAGTGTTTCCCAGGAAAGAAGCCTTTCAGGACTGGGGAGAACTGTCATAACTGAGGCACACAGGAGTACTGAGAATGAGCCCGAACAGGGAAATCCGGGAGGGTGATTCTGGGAAGAGAAACCTGGTGCCGGGATTCCTGGAGACAGTGGTGTTCTCTCCCACCTTGTGCCCAAGCCCCGGGGCCTGGCTCGCCCGGGGCCCTGGGTGACCAAGTGTCAAGTAGTGCCTGCAGGCTCTTCCGAGAACTGGGGCAGAACACCTGTGTGAGAGCAGCAGGGCTTGGAACGTGACCGTGCTTATCAACCACACAAAGGCAGGACCTGTGACTGGACATGCCAGCCGCCGAGCTGGTACAGCTGTCCCACAAAGAGAGGTGGCAGCCGGGCCAGCCAGAAAGTCATGGGAGAACCCGGCCTGCAGATAACGAGCCAGGGCGGGGCCTGTGCTTTGCAACCTCCCATGGAAGGGCTGGGAGCCTGGCCCGGCTGGCCTGTCCTATCACATTGGGATACAAAGCATAATCTGGCCAGGGCAGGGGGTCTCAGGACCAGGATTCTTTGTTTGTAACAAGTCTTGCATTTCTTGGGAAATTGAGGGCTTGGGAAATTGAGGGCGTTGTATTGGAAAGGGGTTCCCAGCCTTGTTGTTTAGTGGTTGAATGAAGTCATCTACATGACAAAGTCCTTGGTAAACTAGGAGCTGTTCCTCCTGTGCACAGCCACCAGGGAACAGACAGGGTACTTGGTCCCGGAGGTTTAATAGGTGCAAACACAATACCTAAGATGTAAGTGGCAGGTGGTGACGAGGGGGGCGGGGGGGGGGGTGACTGTGGGAATACACAACCGACTGTGTGGTACTGTGGTGTCAGTGTGTACGTGAGAGCATGTATGTGTGTTTCTAATGTACTATTCATGGGGGAGTGCCCAGAGGAAGAGGAAAGGTTATTCTGCTACGCGGAAAGCTTATACAAAGAAATCTCTTCTCATGCAATTGGGGGATCCTGTTTCCAGGAATAGGGGCCCTACCCAGCCTTGGTAACTCCTGCTCCAGCGTTCCCACCCTCACTCCTGCTCAGCATACGCTCCTCAGTCAGACAAGCATTCAGACAGCTCCGAAACAGTCCTCTTTCCTTGTGTCCCCTCACATGTTTACTCCTATAGATACCCCAGGCAGGTTCCTTTCCACAAGGTGCTTCCACCCCGAGTTCTGGCCACACTGGAAACTGTCAGGGGCCAGGAAGCCAGCCACTCAGATGCCTCTCCTCACTGCTCTTTGGGACACGACCTGCTTGATGTCATGGTTTAGTGCAAGGGTAGGCTCTTTCTAAAGGAGTCCAGTTGTCTTTTTGCCTCCTCTATCTGCTGTTTTCTCAGGCTGCTCTCTTTTGCTTGTTACTATCAGGAACTGGCCTTTACCAAATTACTTCCCCCCAAAGTTGTTAGACAGGACTAGGGTCTCCAGATCTGGGCAGTTCTAAATGTTATTCCTTGCTAAATGTTAAAATATAGCTCAATAGTCCGCAGATGCAGCAGGTCAACAGGATGAGGGTAGCCAACTGCAGAGGAAATCAACATGTAATGGACCAAACATTGTATCTAAGCAATAGCTAAGCCTTCCTTCCAGGAGGCAGACCCTTGGCTAGTAAATAAAACTGCCTTGCTAAGGCCACTTCTGTTTTTCCATAGAGCACCCCAGGTGGCGAGTTTCGAATTCAGTAACAGTGAGATGCTGCTAAGCTAGACACACTGGAGCAGCCGTGGGCATGCTGGGACCGTGGGCATGCTGGGACCGTGGGCATGCT
>JAAGEH010000393.1:15108604-15136784 GCA_011751065.1 Lasiurus cinereus | reverse complement strand
CCGTGGGCATGCTGGGACCGTGGGCATGCTGGGACCGTGGGCATGCTGGGACCATGGGCTGGAGGCGGACGGAGAAGTGGTGCTTCCTCTGAATCCAGAGCAGAGAAGAGCAAAGCCTAGGTCCCCCACAGAGGCAATGGACAGCTTCCCTGCTGGCTGCCATTGAGTTTATTTTGTTGTGAGTGTATACTCCATCTGAGGTGTGATGAGCTCCAGCAATTTAAACATATCAATTTCACAATGTCCTCCAGAGCCAAAAGTGGCTTTTGGATTATGTGCTATGTTGAATTATTTGTATTTTTTTATTTTTTTAATATGAGGGGGCATGTTAGTGCTTAAGTCCTTATCAAGGCTGTTTTTAATGTAACAGCAACCTGAGCCAGTTCAGGGACAAAGGGGGAATTTCTCATGGAAAACAAGGATGTTTCTGGAAGATAGGAATGTCACTGGGACCTTATGGGGGACCAGCATCAGAAAGGATGAAGCCATCAGAGACCAGGGCACCCATCTTCTCAGACCCTGGGGATGGGACTGCTCCTCTCTGTTCTCTTTTGTCCTCCTCCTCCAGAGGTATCGCCACCCTCTACTGTCTGAGTTTACAGGTGCTCTGAATCACAGTTCCACATTCCCAGGAGAATTTGGGCTCAGTTAGGGTAGGAATCCACTCCTGAGCTAATTAGTTGTGGCTGAGGTAGGGGTGGGCAATAGTGTGTAGCGGGGTTGCAGAGGTTGGGAGGCAGTATCTGAGGAAGAAGACAGACCAAGAGGCCAGGCAGATATTCTAGGTGTGTCTACCACAGCTGTTCATATTGTACATGTGACCTGTGCATCTCTTTTCCTTTCTCTCTTCATTTCTCTGTTCATCCTTTGTCTATCTGGTTTCTCATCTACATTGAAAGTTCCCTGAGACCAGGGACATGGTCTGCCCACATCTATGAACCAGCAGGTTGTGTCTGACAATGTGCTGCATCTTATGAGGGTTTCAGTAGAGAATATAAGTGGGATGTTTAACATCTCAAACTACTGCTTCACCAAGATTAGACACACTTTGTTCTAAGACTTAGATCCAGTAGAATTTTAAGAGGCTTGTGCTTAACTGAATGAGACTTCCTGCCCCTAATCCAAAGGTAAATACTATCCAGAGTGTTGTTTTATTAATTTAACACCATTAAAGAAGGTTTCTTGGATATGAACCTGGGGAAAAGAGGGCAGCTATTAGTAGGAAAGACCTGTCAAGATTCCGTCTGGTGGCCAGATTCATGGGCCCCCCACGAGAACGTAAGCCTAGAGAAATTAAGTCATGGAGAAGTTCAGAGGCATGTTTTGGGGGCGGTGTTGGCAGAGCTGACACCAGTGAGTTCTTCTACTCAGATCCCTGTTCCAGCCTTTGATCTGCCTCTGATGAGCTGGTGGTGCAGATGGGCGTATACTGTGTGGTGTTCCTCACAGACACAATGCCCACACAGGCAAGAAAGTGACCTTTCGGGCTCCTGACCCTTGGAATTGTGTGACCTTTCCAGTTCTCTAGACCAACAAGGGCTCCGATATCAGAAAAGAAACCAAATGATTGCAACTTTACTTAGTGTATTGTTTTGTGCTTAGTGCTAGCAACATTATATCACTAAAAGTTTACAGAAATTATTTGACCTTTGAATATCTGTTCCCTGAAAGCACTTACATGAGCAAGATACTGGAGGAATGAGCTAAGCTCCACATATCTGGGTAGAAACTGGCCAAGTTGCTAATGGCTCTTCTTTTGTCCTTGAGTGGTCATCTTCAAGTTGTTGTATCTGAAAAAACTTGGTATTGAAGTCTAGGTTTTCAATTCTAGGCTTGGCACGTCAAACCTGTTGAAGAGACTAAATACTTAGCTCCATGGACAGCAAATTTAGATTCATTCAGACTTCAGTCAGATCACATCCCTTGAAGCATAACTGTAGATAGCAAAGGCTGACATCAAACCCTTCACTGATAAGACAAGTGTCTATCCTGTCCCCAACACCACTTTGTGTCTCTGAGCCTTAGCACACTAACCTTGAGAAATGACACTTCTCATTCCTTCCGTTACCCAGCTCACCTGTACGATCCTAGAGATGCTTGCCAGCAGTCACCGTGAAGAGACCTGCCTGCCTGCCCCCACGGCATGCCGGAAAGCCAGAAATAGGCTTCAAAGCAGTGAGAGGCAGCAGAGAGGTGTTCCTGGGATATTGTCATCAGCTCTTGGTGTCTGGTGCTCTCTCCATCCTTGGCCTTTCTGGCGCAGGCCTGGGCCCTTCACACCGATCCTCATTTTGGGCCCCATGATAAGAACCAGAGCTGATGCTGTCTTCATTCAGGCAATGTTAAAGCATGTGGAGAGTGATTCAGGCTGTTTGTGTTGACAGGAGATGGTGAGAAAGATGGTGTGACAAGTATGTGGGATGCTGACCAGGGGGGCATCCCGAATAGGAATGTGCTCCTTCTCCTGTGCTTAGGCGGCAAAACAGGAAGCTGAACCAGGACACAGCAGTCCTCCCTGAACACATCTCCGTCGCTTTTACACCCTATGGTCAGCCTCTTGGGGAAGTGGGGAAGGGCCTGAAACGTCAAGAGTCCAACGACCCCCGGCCCATGCTGTCTCATCTAGTTTATCTCTGTGATGGAACACTTCCAAGGGTGGGCACCTCATTACCTTGCACGGCACGCCATTTGTCTCTGGAGATGATGGCTAGAAAATTGTATGAAGCTGAAAATAACCCACATATCACAGAAGAGGGGAATGGTTGAATGTGGAGGAGCAGGCAGGATATTTTGAAAGTTATACGTATTTCTCAAAGTGTTATGAAAGATACTAAAAATATTAAGCAGGAAAAACAGGAAATAAGAGTTATAATACACATGTGAAAACATGTGAGCATATGTTTGTATAAACATGGATATTTGCGTTAAAAAGACTAAGACAGTCTGTTGGTAGCTGATTTACAGGTAGTTTTGTCATGGCAGATACCACGGAGGGCTACTAAAAAGCTGTTCCTTTCTCTCTTGCCTCCTCTCACTGTGTAGGCTGGAAAAGCTGGATACTCCTTTCCCAGTCTCTCTTGAGGGTAGGCTTGGTCATGTTATCTAGTATGACAAATGTGGTATAAGAGGACATCTGAGAAATGTCTCTTTTCTGGTAAAAGGATAGCACCGTGAGGAAACATCCTCTTTGCTACCCTGGCTAGCCCCTCACCATCATCTTCCTCCTTCGCTTTGGATGCTGATTTGTGGTTTTCAAAGCTTCAGCAGCCATTCTGTGCCCAGGAGGCAACAGATAAGAGGATGAATCCGACATGGAGAATGGTGAAGAAGAAGGCTGGGGAAATCCTGAGGCCTTAACTGTACGCTCCTTCTAGGCATTTTTTTTTTGTTTTTAAATCATGGGAAACCATTTTTTTCCCTTTAAGCCATTATTAACAAGGTTTTCTGTTACTCCCAGCTAAACAAATCCTAATGGATACATGTTTTCTTCATTATGCATTCTTGCAGTTTTTGCCTGAAGAAGCCACCCACTGTACTGATTTCACTCTTGAGAGCCATACATTACAAGTCCAATTCCTTTTTCACTGGGTAAGATGTTAGATTCTTGTAGGAAGTTTTCATTTCTCCCCTGATGCTTCTCTTCTCCAGCTAAACATCACTGTTCCTGCCTTATGTGGTTTGGGGTTCCCTGATCCCACTGGTCAGTCATTCTCCACATGCATTCTTTCGCCTCCTTCTTAGTGTTCAGTGGGCAGGCCTGAAGTTAACATGCCCTCTGGGTCTATGGAAGAATGAACCTTATTGCCTACCCTCTCCTTTGCATATGTTTTTCTACTAGAACAGCTTCGGATCCCATGGCTTCGGGGGATCCTCATCTGAGTCAAAATCCTGACCCTTTTTCATGTGCTTTGTGCAGACAGTTTCTTATTGTAATAAAACAAAACAAAACAAAACAAAAAAGTGCAGGACATTCCCTTCATCCTTATTACGTTTCCTCTTATTAAATTCAGGCTGGCATCCGAGCTTGCTGAGACTTTTGTGGGTTCTAATTATGTATGTGCCGTTACGTTCAGCTTCCTGTCCTCTGCAAATTTGATAAGCATGCCTCCTGTGTCTTCATTTCAACTCACTGATAGCAAGTGTAACCCAGATGTAAGTTGACGTCACCCTGCCCTGTGAGGTCTAAATAAATTTAGCTCAAGCCCCCTGTCACACATCCTGTGGGAAGTCAGACACCCTCCCCAAGATCTTTGCAAACTCTCTGGGCTTGCACAGTCACTTGCATTTCCAGATTCCTCCTACTGGCCATGAGCTCATGTGTACCCCACCTCTGTGGCTGCTCTCTCCTCTCAAGTTCATGCCAGCCCAGCCCTTTCCCCGGTTAGATTTTGCTCAAGACCTGAAGAGATGGTTGGTGTATGTGTGTGTGGTGGTGAGGGTTGTTGTGGTTACAGAGCAGGTACTGGGACATATAACAGGTCTCCTCATTCTTTCCTTGAAAGTCCCTCAGAAACACCAAATAGGATTTGCCTCCTGGCCTCCTTTTCCCACGTGCTCCTCACAACTATCCAGAGAACCAAGATCCTAGGATTTCAAACTGCAAGGATTGGAGTATTCATTTGCATTCGGATGGACCAATCAAGGACCAAGTGGGGGGGGGAACCTCTATCTGTGTAAGCCAGCTCCCCTGTGGCTCTGGGAGCACACTTTCCCATGCCACCAAAGGCTGAATACTGCATGTCCCTGGCTGAGCTGAAACACTGAAGCTGTTCCACCAGAGCAGAGCAGACCAGTGCAGGCCAGAGCAGACTGGCACTGAGCAGAGCAGAGCTGTCTTGCCAGAAAGGGGTCTGTTCCCAGGGTTGCCTCACAGTCATGCTGTGTCACAATTGAGCTGTTTTGCACTGAGTAAAGTTTCCTTCTTCACTGCACCCCAAATTAGGGATTCCTATTGACATTGAATTGGCACTAATAACCATCGGTTGACAGTACTAATAGATGTTTGTTGGGCTCTTTTCTAATGAAAATGTTGGGGGAACTTACTGCCATACTTTCATTTATTTATTTTTATTGAGATGAAATATGTGTGTGTGTGTGTGTGTGTGTGTGTGTGTGTGTGCCATTAACCATTTTAAATGGACAATTTAATCCTCACCTGAGGATATTTTCCCATTGATTTTAAGAGAGAGGGGAAGACAGAGAGAAATTGCTAAATGCAATCTTAAGGAATGATCAGGGCAAGAATTGAGGCTACCGATGCCATTCCCGGGTCATTTGGTTATCAAGCTCCACAGCGATGGGTTAGGACTGACTGTCTTCTGAAGGGTGACTAAAGGTTTAACTTCTCGGTGTAATGGGCATAACGATGATTCGGCCACACTCTGCAGCCTGCTTGAATCTAAGCCCAGTTTTGGCATCTCAAGATGCAATTTGGCTGCTCAGCACAAAACCATGAAATGAGCTAACTAATCTCTAACTTGAATTTCCATATTAATCCTGTGTAGGTGGGCCCATCCTCCCCACCCTCAGCCCTAACATAAAGGACCAAGGTGGTGGTAGGGGGCCATCCGATAGGGCCTGTATGAGGAAGGGTCTTTTCCGGAAGCCTTAGGTTGTGTGCTCTCCTTCCTTTCCTACTCAGACTGGGTCATTGGGAAATTCAGTGCAGCACAAAGGCATAAATCTTTGGCCAACGTGAAGGTTTTCTTAATCTGATTAGGTGCCTGGCATTCAGAATCACTTAGTGCCTACTGTACAGAATGGATAAAAATGTGCTGAACATCAGCTGCTTAATAGAACAAATAAAAGTATAATTCACCAGGCAGTTACTTCACTTACTTCAGCCTTTTTCCCTTTGGGGAACCCAGAGATCTGTTATTCAAAGCATTGAATCTAGAGACTTCATCAAATTCTGAAGAACCCATTTCAACAGGTTACTAATAAGCCAGAATCCAGGGCGTGCTTTCCCAAATTCCTCCTCCGCTGGGTGTTTGCGGCATGTGAAACACGGCGGTTCTGACAGTTTTTATAGGATTGGCTTGAAAGGCAATAACCTTACAGAATTTGACTTTTACCATCCACACGATTCCATCGAGAATATAAACAGGCAGGGGAAGCTGCCTTCCACCCCACGGTCCCCGCCCTCGTCTCCTTCCTTTCTCTTTAGTTAATAGGTCCCAAGAGGTTGCTCAAAGGCAGTATGTAAAGAAGCTCTCAGTTTTGTTCATTCACTTTGAAACTTTTCTCTCCTGATCTAAACCAACAGTTAAAATATGGCTATGGTTTTCCTTTAAAAAGAAAGAGGAATGAGGTGGGGCACGGGCGGGGCAGAGAGGGGCACATGGGCTTGGAACTTAAGTGAAGACACATGTGGCCCATATGACTTCCAGAGAGGCTGGGTGGGATCTGCCTGACAATCTCTGCGGTTCCATCAGCCCCTGAGCAACGGAGAAGAGACACAGAGTCCTGAGGTGAAGCCCCTGAGACCCACCTACCTAGCGGGCTGCCTTGGACTCGCTGTTGATTGACTACTGGTGTTGATTTTCCAGAATCACTCTTTGGAGAAAGAGCATAGAACCCAAACATGTAAGTAGGTTTGAGCTTTGATTACCTGGCTGCTGAAAACTGCTCTCGTCCTTCATCAAGATACCTGGGCAAGGGCACCATGTATGGATTTCACAACCTTGGGCAGCCATGGAAACCTGTTATTCGAACATTTATTGACTAAATAGGCTGTAAGGTCAAACCCATATGGTCAAACCTATTTGGGCTTTTGCTGTCTTCTTTGGTAAACCCAACACCTCAGGATAGTTTCCACTATTCTCCCCTTATGTCTCCTATCATAGCCACATGGGCAACCTCGCTGTTTCTTGAACATACCAGAGAGGCTCCCAACCCAGGGCTGTTACACTTGACCTCTCCTCTTTGCAGACGCTCTCTCCCTGATAGCTATATATTTGCTCCATCATCCCCTTAGGTCTTTGTTCAAATGTCACTCTCACAAAGAGTTCATCCCTCCCAACTCCCCTGGCAGCTCCATTGCTCTGCTTTATCTTTTACTTATTTATTTTCTCTCTTTCTCCCATAAGAGGGCAAGCTCCCTGAGAGCAGGGAGTTTTGTCATTTTTATCACCATTATATCCTCATCCTTAATTGGTGCCTTATGCACTAAATAGGTATTTGCACAATGGCTAGATAAGTGAATGTTCCTCTGAAGACACTTTCCTTGAGAGAAATGACAGTTCTTCACATCATCAACACATTTTAAGGAGGTTATTATCTAGGACCCGTTATGTGCTCTTGTTATTTCCATAATCACCCCAGGCAAGGCTTATTTTATTTTTTTATATAGTTCTTAATCCTCACTCAAGAATATTTAGTTAAAAAATATTTTTGTTTGTTGTTAATCCTCACCTAAGGATATTTTTCCATTGATTTTTAGAGAGTGGAAGGAAGGTAGGGACAAGGAGAGGAAAAGAGAGAGAAACATTGATTGGTTGCCTCCTGTGAGCATTCCTATCAGGGCCAGGATCGAATCTGCAA
Source organism: Lasiurus cinereus (assembly GCA_011751065.1). Taxonomy (NCBI): domain Eukaryota; kingdom Metazoa; phylum Chordata; class Mammalia; order Chiroptera; family Vespertilionidae; genus Lasiurus; species Lasiurus cinereus. The sequence continues at coordinate 15,129,242 of JAAGEH010000393.1, read as the reverse complement.
CCCAGGTATGTGTCCTTGACCAGGAATCAAATTTTTGACCCTTTGGCTCCCAAGCCAACACTCTAACTACTGAGCAAAACCGGCCAGGGCTCCAGGCAAGGCTTTTTAAACATATTTGTTTTCTGAATGAAAGTAACAGAAATATAGGAAATTCATTTAATCATTTAGCAATCCTTCATTGAACATGCACTTTATTATAGATACTGTGCTAAGTGCTAGAAATTAAAAAATTATTTAAGACAACTGTTGATTTCAAGAAACTTCTAATGTTGAAATAAAAACAAATAAAAGAAAAAAATTAAATACTATCTAAATATTATAGTGGAGAGTATGCTATGTTAGGATAAAAAGCTAAGCAGCTGTAACAGACTCAACAATTCTGTGGCTTAAAGAAAAAATGGATTTATCTCACATAACAGTAGTAGTAGGTAGGCAAGATGCTCTGCTCTGCCTAGTCATTGAGAAATCCAGGTTTCTAAGTATTACTTCCCTTCTACTTTAGAACTTTATACTTGTCTGCATAGTTGAGGTAGATTAAATTATCAGTCCCCCTAAACCTCAATGGGGGAGGTGTAGTCTCCCTTCCCCTTGAATTTGGACTCCATCATGTGACTTGCTTTGGCCAAGGCTAGAATGTTAGTAGGTATGCGCTTGCATGGTTAGGCTGGCCCTCTTCCTCCTGTGCCATGATGGTATGAGTTCCCTTAGGTAGCCGCTACCCCTTCAGACTGGGCCCCAGAACGAATACTGTGGAGTAGATCAGAGCTCAACCCTAGCATGGAATCAGACCTTCCAGATTCACAGCTTAAAGTAAAGCCAACCCTGGGGGAGATCAAATGATCGTTGTTTTAAGTCTGGGCATTGGATGGTTATAACACTGGAGAGAACTCACTGATAATGGTCAAAGTTGGTCACGGTGCATCCATGTCCCAGCCCCCAGGAAGGGGATAGAGCAGATGGGAGCAATGCATTCAAGACTGGAAGTGGCACAAATCACATCAGTTCACATTTTCCACATGGTCACACACAGCTGCAAGCTGGGGGTGGGGCTGCAAAGTTAGTCTCTGGCTGGACCACCATATGCCACATGTATGCTTACCACTCGCTTTGTATTACAGGAAGGGAGAATAGACTTAAGGGACAGCTGGCAGTGTTCCCTACATGCAGACAATGAAAGAAATGTCTTACTCTAGAGAACAGAAAGAGACAGTCAGAAGAAATTCCCCAGAAAAACACACTATTGAGCTGAGGTTTGAGGAGATGAGTAGGCGTTTGCCAGATGGAAAATACAGGGCAAAGTATTCCCTGCAGAAGGAATAGGATAGAAGAAGAAAATGTATGGAAAACCTTGGCTTGATTCCCAGGTCAAACTTCCCATCTCTCCTCCTCCAGATGCTCTCTGGGAAGTGTACAGATTTTTCTCCTCATCTCTGTAAGCTCCTGACTTCCATGCAGAAACTAAATAAAGTTGTAAGTTGCCTTTACACCAAAAATTAGGGCTTATATTTTTCAACACCTTAATTCTTAACAGTAGAAACATGTTATAATGCAGCCCATTACATGGGATTTGTTTTATGGGAATCATGTTCCCAACAGCTGGACGGACTAATGCTTTAGTCCATTATCCAGATGTTAGTTCTGTCTCCACCTGGGCTTCCTCTCTTTTGGACCCGGTTTCTGCTTACTCCCTCTCCCTGGCCTGGCTAGCAGAAGCCAGAGAGGTGGGGTTTATGTGGTGTCAGCAGCATCCATCACAGATGCCTCAATGCCAAAAGAATTCTACAAGGCAGGTGCTGCCATGTGTCAGCTTCACTTAGGGTCTGATAAGTCACACATGTTTTAACATCTGCAACCATCAGAACAAAGTCCAAATACAGTCTTCCTTCAGGGTTCCTGAACTCATCTTCTCAGCCATCGTATACAGTTACCCAATCTTCGTACTCTAAGCCAGCCAAATTATATAGAAAGGGAAATTTTAAATTACTTATAAGCACATTATTTTCTACATCATAGCTCATTCTCCCTAAGTTTTTTGAAAGTTTCCCCTATGACATAATATGCCTGCAGCTACATCAGGAAGAAGCAGTAGAGAAACATCCCTGCCCTCCTGCATTCTGTAAGCATCTAGGAAACTCTTGGAAATCTGGCTTTCATACAGCACTACCAGTCAGCTCCCTCTGACAATTCTGGGCAGTCCCTGAGGAACCAGAATAAAGTGGGTGGGCTTCTTGGGGGCTGATGTTGCTGCATGGGAAAGCTAGACTTTCTGAGTCCTGGAAATGTCCGAGTTGCCCAGCAGTGGGGCCCGGGTAATGAGGGAGGCAGCCCAAGGTGGTTCCCCGCCCAACTCTGATCAGCTCTACAGCAGGTATGAGCTGATTGAACTAGGAAGCCCGGCCCCAAGAAATAATCCAGTGTCCAGAGCTGCAGTGTATTCTGGCTCAAGGCTCTAGCCACAAAACAATAGCAAGTGCTGTACAGCACTTATGTGCCCAGCACTGTTCTGAGCACTATGTGTATATTACCTCATTTAATCCTCACCATGATCCTGAGGTAGGTGCTTTTATCATTCTTCCTTTACAAGAAGGAAACTGACACAGAGTAGGATTAGAAATCTACCTAAAACCACACAGTTGGTAAATTATTGGTGGAGGATTTGAGGCTTACCTTCTACCTTTGGAACCCATGCTTTTCATCATTCCACAATGCTATCCATCAAACTCTGGAGGCTTTAGTTTCACAAACAATTTTTTTTTAATTGCAAAGGTAATACAACATTCTTCTCTCACAAGCAAAGAAATGGACTCTGTTAACTTGAACCAAAGGTAATGAGATAGTTGGGAGAATGTAAGCAAACTCTGAGGACGCAGGGTGGCACTGGAAGTCAAAGGAGCTCAGAGATCCTGGTGTCTGGACCCAGTAGACAGGGCCATGGACTGAAGGAGCCCAGCACCCTTGTTCTTGCAAATCCCAGGATGACAGCCACTTGTTAGTTGACTTGGGAAAGCAGAGCACCCATGAATGGCCCCTCCGTGACCATACACATGTAGAGAGCAGAGATTTCCCAGAAGGAAACTGGGAGCCTCTCCCCAGAAGGGGATTGGATGCTGATTGACAAAACCAAAACATGCCTATTAGAGCATTCATTGTAATAATGTAGAAGCTTAAAATTAAGGACATGCCAATTCCTCGAAGTACTACCATCCAGAGATAATCAAATTGTAACATTTTGGTCAGTATTTTCCAGTCTGCTAACTCCCATGTGAAATTTCGTAAAAATGCTCATCACTTGGTCCTGCTGGTATGGCTCTGTTGGTTGGAGCGTCATCCCATGCACCAAGCGGTTGTGAGTTCGATTCCCAGTTAGGGCACATGCCTGGGTTCCTGGTTCCATCCCCAGTAGGGGTCATGCAGGAGGCAGCTGATTGATATTTCTCTTTTATGGATCTCTCTCTCTCTCTCTCTCCTTCTATCCCTCCTTCTCTCTCTCTCTCTCTAATAAATAAAAACGTATTTTAAAAAAGAAAGTGCAAATGTTTTTTTAAAAACTGGTCATCACTTGTGCCCACCTCCTTTCTTCTCTCTGTAGCGTCAGGACCTCACTGATGCCACTGATCTCTTTCCTTATCACTGCCTCTAGCTCAGTGTTTCTCCCAAGATCTGATGTTGCTTTTCAAAAAATTGTAAATCTGTCCCGACTAATATTTTTATAAAATATAATAAAGTTAATTAAATTAAAAAATTAAAACAGATGCATACTGTACATTACCCATTTTTTAATTATTAGATTCAACAGACATAAAATTACTTTGCCTGGCTGTAATAACAGTTTCTAAATACTTACTCTCCATTTCTGTATTTACCCAGGAAAAGCTGTTAACCAACAGACTTAGTGGGCACCTTGAGAAGCATTGTTCTAGATCACTCTGATTCCTTATTTCAATCTCAGCAAAAACATCCCCTCTTTCATGAAGTCTTCCTGACAATCCTCCTCCAACTCACTTTTGGCTGGCTGGCTGGTCTCACAGAATTGTGTGTGTCCTCTCAGAGCATTCACTAATCAGCTGTCTTTTAAATGAATCTGTCCTACTGGGTTCAGGGTGCTTCTGGTTACCTCTGACTGACTCTGTTAACCTTTTGCAAAAGTTCAGGGCTCTAAAGCGACTAGAGCCATCAAGTAAAAAAGAAATGCTGCATGTCATTAAATTGAAGATGTTATGAATTGCAAGGTGTACCCCCAGTTCAGTGATGTACAAATAGGAACTGTAAGACTCCTCTGTATTTCAGAAATGGAAATAGGTGCTTTTGAACTGATGACATGTAGTTGTTAAAATCTCTGTCTTAATTGTCTCTATGGAGAGAAGATTTTGTAAAAAGGAAGAATGCACATAGTGAAGTATATTTCCATTTCTGATTGTGACTATTCCTACCAAAAAGAAGTAATCTGGCCCTAGCTAGTTTTTCTCAGTGGTTAGAGCATCAGCCCACGGACTTGAGGGTCATGGGTTCGATTTCAGTCAAGGGCATTTATCTTAGTTGCAGGCTTGATCCCTGGCCCTGGTTGGGGTGTGTGCAGGAGTCAATTAATCAATGTGTCACATCAATGTTTTTCTCTCTGTTTCTCCCCCTCCCTTCCACTCTCTAAAAATCAAAGGAAAAATATCCTCGGGTGAGGATTAACTAAAAAAAAAAAAAAAAAAAAAAAGAGGTTATCTGTGGCTTCTTGTAATACCTGTGAAGATATTGTTACTAATCTCTCCTACATCCCACCATATTATGTATGTACTTGGTATTTTTACTTCCTTATCCTCATTCTATCCATCAAGTAAGTAAAGGTCTGGGTAGTTAAGTTACCCAAGATGTTGCAATGAGTGACTCAGTGAAAAATAGAATTTTTGTTCTCTTTATCCCTAGGTAACATTGCCCAGAGCTATGCTGGGATGATTACTCTGTCAGACAATTCAGGAAATTTAATTAACTGGATAGATCTGGTCTGACTCCATTTTTTAAAATCTTCGTATGGATGACTAATGAGTAAGGACTATGACAGAGGGCTCTGTATGGCCTGGTTTGGGAAGTAATTTCTTTGAAAAGCTAATAATTTGATCCATCACTGTCATCAATGTTGCAGGACTAAATAAAATCCACAGCTACAGACTCCAGTGACCCATAAACATGACTCTATCTTAATTTGAATGCAAAAATGCCCAGAAATCTCTTTGGGGCCAACTTTTAAAAAATATTTTTGCTCATTTATGACAACTGATCTTATAACTTCTTTTACCTACAGAGCATCATTGTGTTGTAGAGTGTATCTCTGTATATTGACATGTCCATTAACTAGAATCCTTTGGGATTTACCCAACTTGGTCCAAAATCAAGTTGGCCAGGCATAGGTAATCCATGAATACTAGGATATCGACATGTAAAAGGTTCATATTAATATTTAAGAAGACAACAAATGGCAGTAATATGTCAAGCCTTTCAGGTAGACCAGTGATACCAGAACCAGCAGAGCAGGTACAGGAGCATAGAGCATTTAGAAAGTAGTGGGTCCAGAAAATGTGTCAGTGCCTTGATACTAGAAAAACATGTTGCTATAAGAACAATACTGTATTAGAGAGACCGTTAGAGTTCCAGGCCTTCCCACAAACATCATTGTAGCTGATGACAAAACTGCCTTCTGATCCTGATAGCTCCAACCTCATTTCTGGTAGCGGGGACACAGGGGTCAAGAAGAAGGAGGAGCCTGGCAGGCATGGTTCAGTGGTTGAGCATCAACCTATGAAGTAGGAGGTCACAGTTCGATTCCTGGTCAGGGTACATGCCCGGGTTGAGGGCTCAATCCTCAGTGTGGGACATGCAGGAGGCAGTCAATCAATGATTCTTTCTAATCATTGATGTTTCTCTCTCTCTACCTCTTTCCCTCCTTCCCTCTGTCCCTTTCTCCATCCCTTCCCCTATCCCTGACTCTCTGAAATTAAGAAAAAAATATTTTTTAAAAAAGAAGAGGGGGAAGGAGAGAGAAGGCATTTGCTGCAGATCTTTCCTTATTCCGGTCTTTCATATCCTGGAGCCCTACTCATGGGCAGCAGTGCTCTCAAACTGCTTTATCAGGATGCTCGCTGAAGAAGATGCAGGATGGGCAGGAACTGTGAAGTGGGCGTGGGAGCAGAAGGTGTGCTCTAAGCGGCAGAGTTGATGGATGCTATCTTACTAAGAGGAATCTATTCCAACAGTCATTTGTCATTTTGTTCAACCTTCAGATTCCTCAGAGAAAGCATCTGAATAGTCTCTCTTGAATCATAGGACCCTCATAGGCTTGAAGTTGGAAAGTGCCTTGACTGATGGTCCCAACCAAGGAAAGAAGGTAGTACTAGGATAAAATCAGGCACCAAATTCCTTGAACAGCGATGCCTGAGAGTGTGTCTGGGTTCAGCCCCCCTAATCTGTACTGTTCACAGTTTCTCTCCTGTCTTATTTTAGAACCCATGGTTTCCTAAAAGATCAAAATCAGTTTGCACAATAGCCCCCACAATAATAGCCACTCTAATGAAGTGCCTGGTCAGCCCGTCCTGCCCGCTGTTTGTAGTTCTCATTATGTACAGGTCATTAGAATGTCTACCATGTTCCCGTGAGCTCAGTGGATAGGGCTAGGTTGGTTTCCAAGTGTAGCATTCTTCATTTTGGTCCTCCAGCCAGTGTTCCAGTTAAAATGGAAAAACCAGGATTAAGTCCAGTGACATTTCTGTTGCCCCATAAAACTACAGAAACCTTGATTTGTGACTGCCAAGTATCTGGCCTCTTAGAATGTGCAGAAACCCTTACTTGGTTTAAGGTAGCCTGCCTCATAAGTGACTGTTGGAATTACTTATTTAAAACAAGTCTAATTAATGCCCAATGGCAGGAACAATGCCACAGATTAATAGTTAACCAGTTGGAAGGAGTAATGAGTGCCTGGTTTTAGTAACAGATGTACAGAACAGCTCTCCTGGGATCTCCCTGTTCCCTAGGCTGTGTCCTCCCCTTGCCTTCTCACCTCCACAAAGAACCTGGGAGAAAACATGGAAGGCAAAGCCTCAAGCTGTGACTTGCTAACCAAAGGCGTAGCTGAATTTAAGGTTAATATTTACTCAGCCAGGAAATGCTCTAATTAAGACTAGCTCTTTAAGGTCTTAAAGCCCCACCCTGGAAGGACCGAAAAGAGTTCTCCCCGGGGGAGAGTAATCCCTTTAGAGGTGAGTTTTTCACTGCCCTGCACCCAGATGTCTCAGAGATGGGGTTAGGCAGCTCTTCCTTCTAAGTTCAAGTAAGGCTGAAACTGGGACTGTAGAGTGAATTTTCCTGGGGTGTTTTATGGCTTCCAGAATGAGAGCTGGCTGTGTACTAGATCTCCAGTCCCAGATGGCAAAAAGGGAATAGCCAAATGTCTGGAGCAAAACGGAGATTTTTAATCTAGGGGAACAGTTTAGTGTAGGAGTAAGAGCAGGAATCAGATGTCCTGGGTCCAGTCCTGGTTCTGTTACCATTTCCTGTGTGAACTTTGGGTGACTCAACTCTGTAAGCCATAGTTTTCTCTGGGGAAGTTGCAGTAACAGTACCTACCTCATGGGGTTCTGGAGAGAATTAAGCAAAATAATCTAATAAAGTGCTTAGTGTGTAATAAGTGCTTAAAATAATAACTGCTACCATTAATTTGATTATCATACAATTATTCATTCAAATAATAAGCCAAGCTCTAAAATATACAAATAACATGTTGGGTAATGGTAATACAGGAAACTGTCCCTTTCCTGAAGGAGTTCATAGCCTAGTGGAGAAACAAATGTATACGTTTTTCTTCTCTGTTGTAATACTGCAATAATAAAAGTATGAACCAGGAGGAATACAAGATGGCGGCATAGGTAAACACCTACACTGCCGCCTCACACAACAATTTCAAAACTACAACTAAAAGACAGAACAGACATCATCCAGAACCACAGGAAAGCTGGCTGAGTGGAAGTTCTACAGCTAGAAGGAAAGAGAGGGGCTCACGGAGATCTAGAGGAACTGCAAAAAGCTGAGGTACAGAGACCCGTGTGCGCGGAGAGAGCAGGTGCCGGAGTGCCTGGCTGGCTTTCTCTGGCAGGAGGGAAACGGAGACTCTCAATGGCATTGAACCCCTTATCCTACGACACTAAACCCCAGATCCAGCCGGGGGGGAGTTTGGACTGTGAAAAGGGAAAAGTGCACGGAAATTTAGGGGAGTCGCAAAAGATCAAAGGCCTGGTGGCGCGCACCGCACTGCGCGCAGGACAGACTGCTGATTGTGCCACTGGCTTTCGCGAGAGGGCGGGAGACAGACCCTCCCAACTGCGCCACTTCTGACTCCACTAAGCCCCTGTTTTGGGCGAAACCCTGGGAACCTAGACTCGTGTGGTCCTGGTGCGCAGGGGAGCCGGTTAGAGGCACTGCGGGGCGCGCGCACAAGGACCGCTCCAGCGATTACCCAGTCACGTGAGGCTCAGAGGCCGTGGAGGGCGGGGCTGACTGGAAGGCAAGGTGGTCCCTTAAGCCCTGAGACTCCACCCATCCCAAGCTCAACAGAGGCTTCTGCGGCTTTGCAAGTCTGGTATCATAAGGCTGAATTCAACATAGAACTTTCCCCAGCATAGTGAAAATGCCGAGACAAGGGAAGGGATTACAAACAAAAGAAATGGAGGGAAAAAAAAACGACTGGATATAGAGTTCAAAACCACGCTTATAAGGTTTTTCAAGAATATGCTAGAAAAGTTGGATAAATTTAGTGAGACCCAAGAGGAGATGAAAAAGGACATACTAGAGATGGAAAAGGTCCAACTAAAGATTAAAAAAGACCATCTAGAAATTAAACATACACTGACTGAAATAAAAACTATTATACAGAGTCCTAACAGCAGACTAGGGAAAGGCAAGGATCAAGTAAAAAATTTGAAATATAAAGAAGCAGAGAACATTCAACTGGAAAAGCAAGAAGAGAAAAGAATCCAAAAATGTGAAGATAATGTAAGGAGCCTCTGGGACAGCTTCAAGCGTACCAACATCAGAATTGTGGGGGTGCCAGAAGAAGAGAGAGAGCAAGATACTGAAAACCTATTTAAAGAAATAATGACTGAAAACTTCCCACATCTGGTAAAAGAAAGACTTACAAGTCCAGGAAGCACACAGAACCCCAAATAAAAGGAATCCAAAGAGGACCACACCAAGACATATCATAATTAGAATACCAAGAGCAAAAGACAAAGAGAGAATATTAAAAGCAGCAAGAGAAAAACAGTTCATTACCTACAAGGGAGCACCCATACGACTGTCAGCAGATTTCTCAACAGAAACGATGCAGGCCAGACGGGAGTGGCAAGAAATATTCAACGTGATGAACAGCAAGAACCTACAACCAAGAATAATCTATCCAGCAAAGCTATCATTCAGAATTGAAGGGCAGATAAAGAGCTTCACAGAGAAGAAAAAGCTAAAGGAATTCATCAACTCCAAACCAGTATTATATGAAATGCTGACAGGTACTCTTTTAGAAGAGGAAGAAGAAAAGGTAAAAGACAAAAAATTATGAACAACAAATACATATCTATCAACAAGTGAATCTAAAAATTAAGTGAATTAAAAATTTGATCAACAGAATAAACTGGTGAATATAATAGAATCAGGAGCACAGGAAGGCAGTAGACTGATAATTCTCAGGAGGACAAAAATCATAAAGCATCAAACAGACTGTGAAATTACAGCAGAAAGATTAAAGTTAGGTGAGGTAGATAAGTGATCAAAATCAAAGGACTTGTATGCATGCATATAAGCATAACCAATGATCACAGACACTGGGGGGTCGGGGTATGCCTGGGAGGAAGGGGGGGCAATGGGGAGATATGTATAAAAAATTAATAAAAAAATAAAAAATAAAAATAAAAGTATGAACCAAAGTTTTAATGTGCAGAAAGGGAGCTCTTTCTATGGAGAATTTCAGGAAGGCTTCATGGTAACATTAAAACTATGTATTTAAGGAACTGTAGGAGTTTTTGAAGAAAGGAAAAGAGGCACAGTTATCCCAGAAAGAAGGAAAATCATGAACAGGAGACAAACAAGGAGAAAAGCCCAATGTGCTTGGGAAACAACAGAAAATTCATCTAGAATGCCAGGTGCATGGTGGACATGGTGGGCAATGGTGTCAGACTCAAGAATGGCTTGGGCCAAATCAAAGTATTTAGGCTTTATTTTGCATGATCAGATGTCCATTTGTGAAGATAATTCATACCGTAATATAAAAATTGGATGAATAGAGAAGAGATTAGAACCAAGAAGTGAAGACAGAAGAGTATGGCCATATGCAGGCAAGAAACCAAGAAGGCCTAACTCAGAGCCTTGGCAAAGAACAGGAAAGATGAGGAGGACAGAGGTATTTAGATAGGACACTCTATCTCCTCTCAGTAACACTATGAGCAATCACTTCTTTTCCTTCTGTTCCTGGTTCCTTATATCTAAAATGTATTTTAAAAAACATCTGGGAAGTCCTGAGTTTTTCAGAAGAATATTTATAATCATTTTTCTTAGAAATAATTCTTAAATATTTATCCCAAATAACCAAGAATTTGGCAACTCTCCCAACTATCTCTTGCACATCCCTTGTATGTCCTTTCTTCCTTCCTCCCCCCTCCCTTTCTTTCTCCCTTTCTTTATTCCCTCCCTCCCTCCCTCCCTCCCTCCTACCCTCTTTCCCTCCCTCCCTCTCCTTCCCTTTCTCCCTCCCTCCCTTCCTTCCTTTCCAGTGATTTTTTTTTTAATCCTCACCTGAGGATATTTTCCCATTGATTTTTAGAGAGAGTGGAAGAGAGAGGGAAAGACAGAAAGAAAGTTTAATGTGAGAGAAACACACTGATTGTTTTTTTCTTGCACAAGCCCTGGCCAAGATCTGGGCAGGAGAGAAACCTGCAACCAAGGTATGTGCCTTGGGCCGGAATCGAACCCAGGACCCTTCAGTCTGCCAGCCGATACTCTATTCATGAAGCCAAACTGGCTAGAGCATCCAGTGGTTTTCACCAGAAGGATTTTTTGGCCTATTCCAATCTCTTTATTAGTTAGGACTCTTGGTTGCAAGTAATGGCAACCAACTAGTATAATTAGGAGGAAGAGGAATAGAAGTAGTTGCAGCAGTGGAGTAAGAACTTGATTGGTTTATGTAACTGGGAACTGGGAGTCCAGGGGTTGATCTAGTCTTAGATGTAGGAATCAAACACAGATCCTATGAACCGATTATTGTTCTCAGAGAGATGGAATGCTCTAAGTTAGCAAACCTGGTTCATAAACGCACTTATGTGGTCAGGAGGACTGAGTTATTTACAAAAAAAGAAAGGTGTGGGTGATATTTCCAGACCCAAAGAAAACTATGGGACCAGAGTCCCATACATGAAAGAACTGGTCAATGATAACTCTAGAAGCCCTTTCTTTTATGCTCTTTGATCCACAATCAAGGATATTTTCAGGCTACAAAAATATATATGTATATATGTATATTTTTGCTAAAGATTCAGATACTGCAAAGCAAAACATAGTATTCTCTGAGTAATTAGCTAACAGTGATATATTAAAATCTGGAATTGTGGGGTGCAAGCATCTTTTCATTTGCAGCCTGACTTTAATGTCACCCAAACTCTTGGGAAGTCTAAGTCATACACTGGCTTTTGGGATCACTCTGGATTCCTGATTGTGGCCAATTTTTGTTCTATGCACTGTGCATTTGGCTTTACTCTGGAATCCTTTTCAAATGCAAAAAGAAGGGCTCTAGGATTGGCAAACTTCCTGGCTCGCAGATAGATTTATACGTTCTTCCGACCTCAATCATATTCCATGTGAGCACATGCAGGTACACACACACACACACACACACACACACACACACACACACACGGTGTGCTCCGCCAGCTCCTGATAACTAATTGTTAAATTTCCAGGAACTTTGCAAACCTATGTCTAAACACAGCCATTAATAAAGTTTATATAAACGGAAAATTAAATAAATTGTTTTAAAAGCAAAGATGAATACTCAAAAGTTGTCACTGCCTAATTACTTACACCTATTATAGTTTTATGCTTGGAATATCATAATGTGCTATTGTACATCTCTCCCCAGTTGTATTCAGTGAGTCATGTTGGTAATTGGAAATCAGCTATTTTAGCAATATTCACATCATGGAAATTTGCAAACACTGCAAAACAGGGCTTTTTATTTCAGAGGGTTGTCTATATAAACATCTACCAGCATATTACTGCGCGTGCATGCGCACACGCTCACGCACACAATGTAGACTTCTTCCATATTGTTTCTAACACAGGTATCACCACCTTTACTGTATGTCTCAACATCAAATTATTATAGTATATGCATCATTTACAATTAGGATTTCTTTTTTTAAAATATATTTAATTGATTTTGTACAGAGAGGAAGGGAGAGGGATAGAGAGTTAGAAACATCAATGAGAGAGAAACATTGATCAGCTGCCTCCTGCACACCCCCTAATGGAGATGTGCCCACAACCAAGGTATATGCCATTGACTGGAATCGAACCTGGGACCTTTCAGTCCACAGGCCGACACTCCATTCACTGAGCCAAACCGGTTTCGGCTAGGATTTCTTTCCAAGATATTTATCTGCCTGCTTATTGTGGCAGGTAGGTAAACATTACTAGACATTGCAGTGCTTAGCTTTCTCCCTGAATCCCTCCAAGGGATTTCACACTGTGAGGGCCCTCACCCAAAGAAGATACCGAATTTGCTTTCTTAGGTGTGTGTTTCTTCTCCTCTTACATAAGATTGCATTTAAGAACACCGCTGGCACAGAATCAGAAGTCTTGCCAATTTCTCAAGTCTTTGAAAGAGTAATTACTCAGTAGCCAAGGATAAATTTACATTGGATGACTCTTTTGGCCTTTCTCGCTAACAGAAATGTATTTGTGAATTCTGTGGCTTCACTGTCATATTATTTCCTTGCTTTTCACAATTAAGCCAAGTGTAATCTCAAAATAGAATCAATTCCTGAATAAATACTGTTTTAAGGCTGATGTAATTTCTTGCATTTTTGCAAGCTGCCATTGAACATACATATCTAATAGACCAGCCATACAGGAGGCCAGCCAATGCTTTAGACTTTTAATCTACTTAATGGGGTAAAGGTTAGGCATAATTAAATATCTCCAAGCTTGACTCTCTCAGGGTAATAAGCAAATGACTTTGAATTAAATCCACCCAGGGAATAGAATAAAAACATTTATCAAGGTAGCAATTTTGAAGGAATTACTCTCTTTCTAGACAAACTTAAAAAGGCTTGGCACTTCGGCCTAATACCTGCAAAATATGTATCAAGTTTAGCATCTTCTTATTCATGGCACTCACAAAGATAGTGGGTAGAAAGATGAATTCCATCATCTCAGTCTTCCCTAAACTCCAGGGTTGTCCTTTTATTAGTTTGGTTTCCGTATTGTCCTATGAACTTTCTGAAAGAATGTTGGAGGCTCTGAAGCAGCAAACATCCTGAAATAACAAAGATCAAGTACTCCAACTCTGACACGGGGAAGTTTCCTCTCATTCTGACGGCTGGAAAGCAGACCTGAAGACAGGTAAAGACTCCGCTTTGAGAAGATGACCTGTTCCTGGAAGAGGAAAGTGCTCAGCTCCCGAAACAATGGGGGATCCCGTTGGTCAATGAAGCTGAGAATTCCATCCAGGCAGGTGCTCACAAGCGTGATATCCTGCTGCCTCAGATCCTCTCTAGAACCACTGCTCCCAAATCCTGGTTCCATTTCAACCTGGATTTCTCAGTGTGGGTGACAGCTGGCATCAATCACTCCTCGTTGCTATCTTCCCTGAAAAATGGAACAGCTGCCTGTGCCAACATACCTTTGCATCCAGGCTCAATGCTGTTCTCTCCTGCCTGTTGACCAGAAAATAATTCATCTAACTGCTGTCAGATCAAACAAACCAGATAAACAGGATTCCTTGCAGGTGATTTCCTAAGACAGTTTATACTAAGTCTCCAGGGAGATCTACACTGTTATGGGCAGTGACATGGAGGCCAGAGAAAGGGAATGAGTGAAGGAAAAGGAGAGGAAAGGAGTTGCGTAGCCAAGGTTCTGTGTAATGACAAATCACACGGAGTCATGTGTAAGTAAAGAGAATTCTCATGAGCTGCATGAAGGCCCCTGTCTCTAATGTTCCAGAGGTCCCCTCTAACCCAACAGATTAATCTTGAGGGCCATTTATTTGCTTCTTAAAATCAGGGTGTAAAAAAAAGAACGATGGCCAAGAGGTCTTTCCCTGCCTCCACTCTCTCTCTTTATACATACACATGTGTAAAGCCCAATATACGTGTGTGTGTGTGTGTCTGTGTGTGTGTGTGTGTGTGTGTGTAAGTCCTGGCATCAGAGTTTGTTCTTGACATTTTAGCAGATATTTTTCTGGATGTCTGCTTCAAGAACACGGTATTTATTGTACTTTCTAATTATGACCTATGAGCTGTAATCTTTCATCACTATGTTTATTTTGAGCCACTGATCCTTGGCACTAAGTTTTTAATATTCCACATTTTAAACTCTATCAGGTGCTTCAGGTAAAAGAGCTTGTTTAGGCCAAATACCCATAAAGAGAGTGTTTGCTTAACAATTGAGTAAATTTTGTTTCCTTGTTGACTCACTTCAAGACTAAGAGAGTAGAATGCCTTCCCTCAAGAGCTAACTGATAACCATCAGGGTCACAACTTTTGTCTATGGGATTGGGGATGGATGAAAGAAAACTATGGTATTTAAGTTGTGATGGCCAAGCCAGGCCCTTCCCTCAACTCAAACTATGCAAGAGACAATTCTCCCTAAGGAAATACACGGCTAGAAATTTCCCATCTGATCGAAAGGAAGAGGAGGCAAGTTCATGACTGACAAATGCCGGGGAGGGCCAGATAGAACGATAGTTTGAAGGACTTCCTGGGTGAGAGCCAAAGAATGCAACTGTGTTTTTCACCAGCTGGGGAGCCTAGCGACTATACATTCTGCCCACTCCTTCACCAAGTATGCCCTAAGGCCACCTGCCTGAGATGGCACAGTCTTTGAATCCCTGGAAATCCTATTTCTGGAATGTCTTGTGCATCTCCTTACAAGTGTGGAAGAGGTAACCCAACCCAGTTCATCTCTCATCAATTTCAGCATTGTTTCTGAGGTGATGGAGACAAAACTTGGAGATGTGTGTGGCTGGCATGGTGCCAGAGGCTCTCTATGGCTATGAGTGCCTTTGTCCAGGCTAGTGAATACTGCTGCTCCTCCTGGAGGCCTGGGATATGGGTGGGACCCCTGAGACATGGGCTCAGGGTCTGCGCCCCTTAGGAGAACCTAGGCTCAGTGCCAAGCTGAGACTTTTGAGTTGGCTAAAAACCTTTGAGACACAGGCTACCCATCCCCAGCTGTAACTTTCCGAAATCCACTGTATTTAAAAAAAAAAAATAGCAGATGAAGCTCAAACAGCTGGGCTCTTCCAAGCATAGTCTCTCAAACCCGTGAAACCCTTTCCTGCAGTTTCCCCACTGGCAGGACTTTGTGCTTGGACCTGGTACAACTGAGCTTGCATCTTCTGCGATTTCTATTTAAAGGCAGATCGCAGACAGAGAAATATTTGCTGTAAATTATTACAGCAATGTGACACATGGCTTTGCTGCCACCAGGGTCACTCTGACATAGGCCTCTGGCTTCCTCCTCATTCCAGGAGGCTTCCTCAATTTCAGCAATTCTTGTGGAGCAGAGCCGCCGCCCCGCCATTCATCACTGGTAACAACCAGGAGAGCTGTGATCTCTTACATCCCACACAATGATCTGAGTCTTGGAAGGCTTCCTAAACTCCCTGACCCCCTCTGCCTGGTCAGAGCCTCTCTTCCTTTCTAAGTGGGACAGATGGAGTTCAGAGGTAGGGCTCTCCCACTGCATAGGCACATAGGCGCTTGTAGGTCACAGCGACGTCCAACCGATTCATTAACATAGCAATCGAAGGGAAGAAAAGAAGGCCGGGTGATTCTGGTGAATGCTGAGCCTTGTTCTGAATTCCTCATATAGAATCTTGATAGACCCGCAAGTGAGGGATTTGAGGCTCTGTTTTGCAAAAGAATTTCAGAGACTCAAAAGCATGAGAATGGGGCCATCATGACAGAGAGCCATGCATTGCAAAGCTCTACTGCACACAAGCTCAGCCCCGTGGAGAGGTCTTCACTAAAACTACAGCATGAATGGTCAACAAGCTGCCCAGATTCCAGCTTCATTCCAGCAGGTGAAACTATTTTTAAATTTTGAATGAAAGCAAACATTCCTTTTGTCCCCATCACTGGTTCCTATTACTTATTCTCTTAGAACAGTGGTTGGCAACTCATTAGTCAACAGAGCTGCGGTTTGCCGACCACTGTCTTAGAACACAATGGCCTTTTGTTGCTCGTGGAAATGGGGTCCTTTTACTGAGATGTGCAAAAAGCATTTCCAGGGACCCTGAGTGGGAAGATGAGGTTTGGTGGTAAGATTGATTGGGATTGAAATGAATGGCTGCCCCCAGTTTCCCAATGTCTCATCTCCATCCTTCCTGCTGTGGGGGGTGAGGGGGTAGGGAAAAGTCCAATCTTATCTTCATCAGGCCTAGCACAAAGAGCAGTGTCCAGAATTATGTGCCATTGGTTAATCCAGGTCTGTCCTCATCGGCTAGCAGAGTCTGTTCCTGGTTATACTCTGTGCTCTCGCAGGCACTGGGTTGCTGTACCCAAGCTTGTGCTTGGGTCCTGGGCTTGCAATCCGTGAGGCTGACCCTGTCACACAGCTGCTAGGGCTGCATGGCAGCTATGGAGAGAAAACACCCAAATGAACTGGGCAAGTGGTGTCAGAGAGAGAGAGAGAGAGAGAGAGAGAGAGAGAGAGAGAGAGAGAGAGGGAGAGAGAGGGAGAGGGAGGGAATTTTGTTAAATGGATTATATTTTCTGGGGCTTGGGAAGGACCAGGCATTTTTTCAAACTAATCAATTAATTTCCCAATCTTTTGGGGGCTTGTGTTGGGTTTTTCCCCTAATCAATCCATTTCCTAGATCTTCTGGGGTCTTTGTCCCTTACCCAATCCGATCTTTTTTCCAGGCTAAGCTCCTCCCCTTATGATCACCAACTTGGCTCCTACTGGGCACAACCAGCAGAGGAATTTCCCCTTTATTGTTTGTCCTCCCCTCCCCAACCCCCCATAGTCTGGGTGAGTGTACCAGCTGTACCTCAAGAGATTAGAAATCTGGTCTTTCTTACGTACCTCGGGGACTGAGGGTGTTAATCCCCTTGGTGGGGCAATACTAGGTCCCCTGAGGTGACTGAAGCTGAAATTTCCAGACATAATCAGGCTTCTTGTCCAGTTCAGCTCTCTCATTTATTATGCTTAATAATGTCTGATTCCCTTTGCTCCCTTCTTTTATTATCCAACTACCTATGCTAACATATTCTCCAGCCCTGCTTTCTGAGCAGGGGACCTTTCTGCAATTTGTGGACATTTCCATAGCGTTTGATGGACCCACCCTGGCTTTGAGGGTAGAAGCAGGGCATGCCAGTTAGACACACACTCCCAGGGAATGCATTTCTTTTTTTTTTAATTTATTTTATTGATTTTTTACAGAGAGGAAGGGAAAGGGATAGAGAGTTAGAAACATCGATGAGAGAGACATTGATTAAATAAATTGTAAAGAGAAACAAAGAGGGGCCTCCTGCACGCCCCCTACTGGGGATGTGCCCGAAACCAAGATACATGCCCTTGACCAGAATCGAACCAGGGACCTTTCAGTTTGCAGGCCAACGCTCTATCCACTGAGCCAAATCGGTTTCGGCGGGAATGCATTTCTTGATTAAGCAGGCCTGAGTGTGCCGACATCCACTCCAAGTCTTTCATTGGAAATGCCCTGCCTGTGAGGGCTTTCCAGATAGGCACCCCTAGCTGGCTTACATGGTGGCCCATGAGGTTTTCTGGGATTCTGGTGTAACCCACAGTCAAGAGACAGTACCAGCATATAGAGTCTGAACAATGGGCCATCTTGAACTCATAACTGTATTTTGGGAATAAAAACTGTGCATTGAGATTTAAGGAATTCAGCATTTGGATAAAAGAAAATAAAGCTATGGAAGAGGGACTGCTTTTGGCCCATCTACTTTTTGGCCACAAATTCCAGAACACTTCTGGAATTGCTTATTCTAAAAGTATCGCTTGGGAAAAAAAGTCTAAAACATTTCCCAAGTAGTAGGCACCTTTCTCATAAGAGTGCGTTTATAAGCACTAGATTTGAAACTTAAAAAAAACACACAAATCAACAAACCAATCACCTTTCCCTCACTTTGTGACTACATATAATCAAACACACTAGTAAGTTGCATTTTTGCTTTTGTTTCTCTTTACAATTTATTTTGGAAATGAATTGCTATATAGAAATTTAATGATGGGTGTGCTTGCTCTTTACTCATCTTCTCTACTTAGTGCTCCCCGCTTCTTTTGATAAAAAAGCAAAGTAGGCCCTGGCTGGGAAGCCCAGTTGGTTAGAGCATTGCCCTAATATGCCAAGGTTGTGGGTTTGAGCCCAGGTCAGAGCACATACAAGAAGCAACCAGAAAGCCTAAGTGGAACAAAATGATCTCTCTCTCTCTCTCTCTCTCCCTCTCTCTCTCTCTCTCTCTCTCTCTCTCTCTCTCTATCTCTCTCAAATCAAAATTAAAAAAAATATCCAGCTGCCCCTGGTCCCTCCCTAGGAGGTCCTGCATCACATGCCTCTTACTCAGAGGAGGAAGAGCTGCCACTTGTTAATGGCTAAAAGTTGTGGTCGGCTCATGCTGTTGATCTGGGTTGCTTTTGTGTCACAGCAAAAGGGGCTTTTGTGTCACAGCAAAAGGGGGCTGAGCAGGATGACTTTAAAAAGTGATCATGTTGGGTTCTCTCTCAGAAACATAGTGAGATGGCGCAGGTTGGAGATAAGGAGGGTGGGGAGGAGGCGGGCTCAGGGTCCACAGCTGCTGAGGGAACCTGTCTTCCTGCCACTGGACCTCCAAAAGGGCTACCAGGAAGGGCTGAGGGTGCATTTCCAGGGTGATGCTGGCTCCTGCGTCTGTGGTTTCCAGCCTTGCTACCTGAGAGGAAGAGATGACAAGGACCAGGCAGACCTATGATGCTGTCCCTACTCCACCTGCCTGTCCCAGCAAGCTGCTACTTAGAGTCGTGTGGCAGACCATGTGCCAGAGGCCGTCTCAAGGGCCCCACGTGAAAAAGAGTCTCTTCCTGGTTTGCCACTTATGGAACCTCCAGCAAATTATCCTAAGCCCCCAGTAGAAGTCAGTGACCAAAAGAAGGCTCGATGAGTAAGTTTTCAGAACTTGGCCTTCCAAATTGTACTTCACGTCCCATAAATTTTCCACTAGAACTTCTTTTTCTACTCTTATTGCTTCCCCATTTGGCCCAAGCCCATATCCAAGCTGTGGTTAGGGCTGGAGTAAGGATTCGTTTGTCAGACTCTGAGGGACTGGAGATTCTCTCAGGTTATAGGGGACATTTTAAGAACAGACAGCAATGCAGGAGGTGGGGATCCCACAAGAGCCCAGACTAGAGACCAGAGGGTCCTCCTGGAAGAGGAAATCAAGTTCAGGAATTGGAAAGAACTAAAAGAACTAAGATTTCTCCAGGGTCTATGTCATCGCTCCCTCAGGGCGACATTTGAATCCCTAACATGAGATGGCAGAGCTCTTGTTTGTCCTTGAATTTTCCAGCATCCACTCACCACCTGAGTCATGTTTCATTCTGTATCTTTTTTTTTTTTTTTTTACTGAGGGATTTTTGCTAGCCCACAGCTCTGGGATACTCATGACCTCTGTTTCCTCCTAACTTTGGTTTGCTTGTGAACTCCCACTGCTCACTGCCAACCAGTGTTATTGTCTCTTATATATTCAAGATTCTACAAGAGACTGGATCTGACTAGCCCTGGATAGTCACCAACAGTCCTCTGGGCTGAGTCTTTCCTGCTGGGCCGTGTACCAGTCTGTGGATGGCCTGCCTGGTCTTCCCCTAGCAAGGAGTTTGACAGGGAGGTGGGGGGTTTCCCCCACGTGATGACTGTGGCCTTGCAGCACTTGATGGCTCCCTCCCTCCAGAATCTAAGAAAATATGTGAAAAGGAAGAAAACAGAATTTTCTACAGCTCCACCGCAGCGTGAAAGCGCTCTCAGAGCTGAGGCAACTTGGGAGCCTTCTCTGAGTGTGGGCCCTTTTACATACATGGCATTTCTACCAACGGGAGAGCCTGCAGGTCGTTGTCCTGAAAGCATCTGCCAGCCAGGATCTGCCTGCCATTTTGTGAAAAACGAGAAAACTACCAAACCTTGGCTCAAGGCTGTGAACACTGAAGTTTGCCAAAGGAAATGGTGGGAACTGCATTACTTAAACCCTTTCAGAGTTGCCTGAATAAAGCACTTCACTCAGACTGAGGAGACTAGACTGGCGCTGACCCTTCAGGGCATTGATAAGATGACCTCAGAGTTGTTGTTGTTGTTGTGTGTGTGTGTGTGTGTGTGTGTGTGTGTGTGTGTGTGTGTGTGTGT
>JAAGEH010000393.1:15072181-15108594 GCA_011751065.1 Lasiurus cinereus | reverse complement strand
TGTGTGTGTGTGTGTGTGTGTGTGTGTGTGTGTGTGTGTGTGTGTGTTTTCTTCCTGTGTCTGGTTTCTATGAAGGAGAAAGACTGGAGCTGAAGCAATGAAACAAAGAAGTAAGTTCATACCCACTTCTACCTCCAACGCTTTCATCTTTAGTTGGGTTCCGATTCAAATTTTCTGCACTGAAGACATTTGAAAAGCACCCACACATAATGTCATCCTAAAATGCGGCAAGATCATTTCAAAAAGCCTTTCATGTTTCCATTTCTTCTCCCATAATTACTGCAAATGTCATCATGAGTGGACTCGGAAGGATTCTCCCAATTCCCTCTGGTGCCTCCAAGTGCCCTTTTCCTCACAGCAGTCAAATAGTCAAATGTTCCCTTGCCTGCTTTACGCATCCGTGGTGAGGTAAGATCTTTGAGATCCAGATACTCACAGGGCAGCTCCTCTGGCAACAGCTAGAACCAGAGAAGTAAAAGCAGAAGGAAAAGGCATCTTTTGCAGGAGGTATAGCTTGGCTTTCTTTTCTTCTTCTTTCATGCATTCTGTTTAGAGAGCAGATAAGGGGGTATTACTTATTGAGAAGGAAGTGTGTGCATTAGCTACCATGGTAACTTATGCTACCATTGGCACTGCCCAGGCCAATTAGGGCCCTTTCATAATGCTCATTTTCTTTCTAGGACCGAGAAAGCCACTCAAGTCAGAGACAGATAGTATCTTACAAGCTCTGAGCATCAGGCTTCAAATGTCCCTCTATTGACTTTCCTGGCACTCTTACTGTGCAAGACGGAACTGCATTTACTCCAAGCATCTGGAAGCCTGGGCTGTGGGCTGTGCCTGGCTTTAGCTCCGGGCAGGGAGATCTTCTTTAGCAGGGGTCAGGTTTGCCACCAACCCTTCTATACCTGCTGCCCAGTCACTCTGCAGTTAAAAGAGTCCAGGTCCCATTTGTTTGGTTCTGTGGAAATCTTTCTTCCCAGGCCCTTGGTGTACAGAGTCACTGTAGCAGGGTCCCCGCTGAGCTATGTCCCATCCCTGGTACACCGGCAAGCACACTTCCTTTTCAACTCTCATTGGTATACCAGGTAAGTCAATCCTCCCAGTGTACTGTCATATCTACGATGGATATTAATCCCTAATTGTCTCTGGATCTTGATGTTTAACTATTTCCTCAGCCACTTCTTTGGAGGTGATGCAAGGTGCCCTAAACTTGCATTCTCAAACCTATATGAGTCACCTCCATTGCTTCTTGGGAGGCTCAGCTCCAACATTTCATCTTATCAGCCGTGATGAGTATTCAGCATAATGTAAAGTGCTGGGCAGAAAGGAAGTGCACATGAGGTTAAAAATGTGGCTGTTTACCTGAGGGGAGTGTGAGCTGAGTGATGGTTTCTATGAAGGAGAAAGACTGGCTCATGGTATGGAGAGCACACGCACCAGTGGGGGGTTTCTAGTGGGTAACTGACCCTGTGCTCAGTGCTTCCTTCACTTCGTATGCACCAGGACAGCTACACCGGTTATCAGTAGCTGATTATTTGATGTCATGCCACACAGATTGGAACTATTTCAGTGATTAATAGTATTAATATCAACAAGTACATCATGGGGACAGTTTTAAATGAAGAATGCCTATATTTTAAGTATAATCAATCCTATATAATAAAAGCCTAATATGCAAATTTTCCCCTCGACTGAAAGTTTGACCAGGAGTTCAACTAGGGGGTGGGGCCGACCGGCCAACTTCAGGAAGGGAGGCCCCAGCCGGTGGCTGGCAGCCTCTAGGGACTCTACTCGTGCACAAATTTCATGCACTGGGCCTCTAATCATACATATTAGGCCTGGGATTTTAAAAGCATTTTCTGACTCCCTGTAACCTTTCTTTGGAAATTTCTCAGGGGACTCTCCCTGGGCAAGCAATGGGGCCAAGCAGGCAAGGCCTTAGGCCTCCCTCCTTCTCCTGCCTCTATTTCCGTAGAGTACCTGCTCTTTTGCGTCAGGCTCTGAGTAAGATTTCTTTTGATGGAAAATGCTCTCTGTTAATTAGAAATAAGATTGAAATCCTGTAAGATATACAATTCCAGTACTGGTGGTATTTCTGTGGGGGCTCTGAGTAAAGATGGAAAATAAATAAATAAATAAAAGTTATCCATTTTTAAATGCAAAAAACAAACAGACAAACCAACAAACAAACAAGGAAAAGAACATCTGATCCAGTGTTGGGTGAGAGGCACGGATCAGGGGAGGTTTTCCACATAAAGTGATTCCTGGGTATGTAGGTGGGTGGCACAATTCTTTACCTTCCATGTAGAGGCAGCCGCAGGTGAAAAATCCCAGGAGCAAGGAAAAGAAAGTTGAGCTTCTTCGGAAAGTTTCAAAGTATTCAATACGACTTGGGTGTTTGGTTTCAGATGAGGTCGAAGATGTGAGCTGAGGTCAAACCTACCAGCTTGATTATTCCAACTTTGCCAGTTTCACATCCTAATGCACTGTGTCTGGGTGGTGCCTCCCAAACTCTTGAACTTCAGACCTAGTGAGGATATTGTCTGTTCCTTCTTGTCCTTTTGATACTGCTGAACTTTGACCTCAGCCACATTCTCAGAACATGCTTCCCATATGACTCAGCTTGAGACACTTATACATTGACTCCAATTATCTCATCTGTACATTTGCTTTTTCGCCATCTACATGTACCTATCAACTTTCCAGCTTCCTATAAGCCCTATCAAGCCATCTATCAGCTACGACCTGCACACCTCCCCTCCACTCCCCTGGGAAATCAAGCCTGCAACCCGGGCTGTGCTCCGACCAGGAATCGAACCAACAATCACTGGGTACATGGGACGGCACCCAACCAATTGAGCCACACTGACCAGGGCTCATTTGGTTTCTTAGCATAAGAATCTTGCAATGGAATGATAAAGTGACTTCCCAAATGCCCAACACCCTACAGCAAGCAAGTGTAGCCCTTTTAGGAAGCCAGCCTTTGGTTACTTACTATTTCCTCATGGCTACCCCTCAACAGTTAATGTGCTCTCCCTCTAGCTTGCTAAGGTAGCTTGTGTAGCACAATGCAGTCTGCCTATGACATTTTAGCTTACAAAGTAGTTTTTCATCTGTGGGAAATGTTCCACGCTCTCTTCTTTACTTTGGACTTCTCTCTGTCAAAGGAGATCTCCAAATTGTGAGAATTGAAAAATGCCATAAATTTCCTCCCCTTGGGCACTGCTGAGTGCCACGTGATGTCTGCCAGACTTCAGGCTCCTCAAAATCAAAGAGCTCTGTTCAAAGTCTTTAGGGAGCTGTCCTCTCTGGTGGAGAAACTGTCAGGTTCTACACTACTTATTATGGTCTCCAAATTGTTGATTGTGACAGAACAAGTTTGTGTATAGGAAATAACCACTTCCTTTCTCCCTTTGGAGGACCTTAAAAAAAAAAACACCCACGATCTTAGATAAGAAGCCATAAATAATTACATAAACAATTACTCAGTCTTTCCTTTTTTCTCTTAATCCTATAATGGTACTCTAGCAATAACATCAAACACTGCTATTTTTCCCCCCAGTTTTCATGGTGAATAAAAATAGGAAGAAAATATAAACATTATTAAGTACTTGTTTTTAAGAACTTGCATTAGTTGTGAGAAGATGCATTGCTGGCTCCTAATTTGCTAACCACACATGACTAGGCAACCAAATGCAGAGAAGAAGACCATTTCAACAGTAAGTCATTGAGGATATACATTTCCCAGCTATACACGGTGCTTAGATGAAAACTGTGCTTTTATATGTGAAGCGTAGCTCCAATATTCAGTTTCAACTCTCTAAACTATAGCTTCTGCCAAACCATAAAGAAGTTAAAAGCTAGGTCACTCTTTAAACAGAGGCTGGGCTTTCTAACATATTGTTACCTTTATGGGACAAAAAGCAATGGCAATGCTTCATAAATGCTAAGCTGGTTTATCCTATTTAGCTTTCTATGGGAAAATGGAAATAAAAATGTGACCCATCAATGTGAGCAATAAATGTTTGCCATGTACTTAGTGATAGATTAGACATTTATTGTTTGAAAATGTTCTGGAAAAAATATCAGGAACCATTTTACCATGGAGAATATTTTTTTTAATTAATATTTTTTATTGCCTAAAGATTTACATATGTCTCCTTTTCCCCGATTGGTCCCCTACCTTAGCCATTCCCACCCCAGGCAAGTTCCCTCAATCCCAGTGTCTGTGCCTATTGGTTATGCTAATATGGGTGCATACAAGTCCTTTGGTTATTCTCTAAACTCACCCCCCCCTCCCCGACCTCCCCTGCTATTTGTCTCTGGATCTATTTTTGTTCATCAAATTATGTTGATCATTATATCCCACATGAATAAGATCATGTGATATTTATCTTTCTCCGACTGGCTTATTTCTCTTAGCATGATGCTCTCCAGTTCCATCCATGCTGCTGCAAATGGTAAAAGTTCCTTATTTTTATGGCAGCATAGTATTCCATTGTGTAGATATACCACTGTTATTTAATCCACTCATTTACTGATGGGCACTTAGGTTGTTTCCAAATCTTAACCATTGTAAATTGTGCTGCTATGAACATAGGGGTGCATATATCCTTTCTGATTGGTGTTTCAGGTTTTTTGGGATATAGTCCTAGGAGTGAGATCACTGGGTCAAATGGGAGATCCATTTTTAACTTTTTGAGGAAACTCCATACTGTCTTCCACATATCTGCACCCGTCTGGACAAGGGTTCCTTTTTTCCCACATCCTTGCCAGCACTTGTTTGTTGATTTGTTGATGATTGCCATTCTGACAAGTGTGAGATGGTACCTCATTGTTGTTTTGATTTGCATCTCTCTGATGATTAATGATTTTGAACATGTTTTCATATATCTTGCGGCCTTCTGTATGTCCTCTTTCAAAAAGTGTCTACTTAGGTCCTTTGCCCATTTTTTTAAATTGGATCATTTATTTTCTTTTTGTTAAATTGTATGAGTTCCCTATAAATTTTGGAGATTATCTGAAATAACATTGGCAAATATGTTCTCCCATGTAATGTCTGCTATTTTGCTGTCTATAGAGTCTTATAGGATTTTTATGGTCTCCCCTCTTACATTTAAGACTTTTAGCCATTTTGAGTTTGTTTTTGTGTATAGTGTCTAGTTTCGTGGTCTAGTTTCATTTTTTTGCATGTATCTGACCAAATTTCCCAGCACCATTTATTGAAGAGACTCTCTTGACTCCATTGAATGCTCTTGCCTTTTTTGTCAAATATTAATTGAGCATAATGGCTTGGGTTGATACCATGAAGAATATTAACATGGGAAAATAATTTCTTAGATTTGAAGTGACTCAAAATAGTTGATTTGATATTTAACATTATATACATTTTAAATATATTATAACCACAGGAATACCTGCTTATAATTTGTTTTTTTATTTTTTTTAATATATTTTTATTGATTTCAGAGAGGAAAGGAGAGGGAGAGAAACATCAATGATGAGAAAGAATCCTGCATCAGCTGCCTCCTGCACTCCCTCCTGCTGGATATTGAGCCTGAAACCTGGGCATATACCCTGTCCGGGAATTGAACCCTGACCTTCTGATTCATAGGTCGACACTCAGCCACTGAGCCACTCTGGCTGAGCCCTGTTTATAATTTGACTGTTATAATGCTGGATAATACACTGTGATTAGAAAAGCTTCATGAAAATTACCAGGGTGAAAGCTTCGTTTAATGCTCTAGTTGTGTAATTGTACCTTTTACTCTATTAATCCTATTTGCTTCATAGTAGTAGAACTGGTTGCATAAACACCCTTCTCCTGTCTCCCTATGTGCTTTTACCACTCACTCATTCACTGAATTTAAATCATTCATTATTCATTCATTCTATTTACTGGGGCCAGCCCACTCTGCAACGTGGGATTTTTTTACTCCAAGAGTAAAAAAAAAAAGTGAAGGGAGTGTTTGACATGCTCTCACAACAGTGTGAAAAGAGCCTGGCTGGTGTGGCTCAATGGTTGAGCTTTGACCTATGAACCAGGAGGTCACAATTTGATTCCCCGTCAGGGCAAATGCCTGGGTTGCAGTCTCGATCCCCAGTAGGAGACATGCAGGAGGCAGCTGATCAATGATTCTCCCTCATCATTGATGTTTCTATTTCTCTCTTCATCTCATTTTCTCTCTGAAATAAATTTAAAAAATATATTTTAAAAATAGTGTGAAAAGAGTTCAGAGGAACAGTGGAGGGAGGGGCCAGGTTTAGATAGACAGGATCCTGGTCTACACAGTCTTTCTACATACAGGATTTATCCACAAAAGAAGGGGTCATGAAAGGGCCCTGAGTTGGAAATTAGAAGGTGAAGGTTTGGCTCCATCTCCAGCTACTTACTAGGTTTGTGACACTGGGCAGTTAGCTTCAACTCCCTGAGTTTCCTCCTCCTGAAAATAGAAATAATGCCAGCTGCTCCCTCTTCTCACAGAATGGTGATTTTAAGGCTTAAACGAACTAGTGCAAATAAAAATCTTTCTAAAAGATTTTGTAAACTCTTAAAACTAATAAACACATTTAGTAAAGTTGCAGGATATAAAATCAATACACAAAAATTTCTTGCATTTCTATATACTAGTAACAGACTATCAGAGAAATTAAGAAAACAATCCCATTTACAATTGCATTAAAAATAATAAAATACCTAGGAATAAATTTAACCAAGGAGGTGAAGTAATTGTATATTTAAAACTACAAACATTAAAAAAAATTTAAAGAAGACACAAGTAAATAGAAAGATATTCTGTGCTCATGGATTGGAAGAATCAATATTGTTAAAATGTCCTTATTACTTAAGGCAATTTACAGATTCAATGCAAACCCAAACCTATAAAAAATTCCAAAGGCATTTTTTTTCACAGAAATAAGACAGATAATTTTAAAATTTGAATGGAACCACAGAGCTTCCCAAATAGTCAAAGTAATCTTGAGAAGGAAACACAAAGCTGGAGATATCACACTCCCTGATTTAAAATTTTATAACAAAACTATAATAATTAAAACAGTATGGCCACTAAAACAAACATAGATAAATGAGACAAAATAGAGAGCCCACAAATAAACCCACACATATATGGTCAATTAATATACAAAAATGGAGCCAAGAATATACACTGGGCACAGGACAGTCTTTTCAATAAATGGTGTTGGGAAAACTGGACAACCACATGCAAAAGAATGAAACTCATCTGCTATCTTATGCCATACAATATTTATCTCAAAAGATTAAAGACTTGAATGTAATACTTGAAACCACAAAACTCCTAGAACAAAACATAGGCAGTAAGTGCCTTGACATAAGTAGTGGCGATTATTTTTTTTAATCTGATACCAAAAGCAAAAAGCAACAACAACAACAACAAAATAAGTGAGACTATATCAAATTAATTTTTTTGCATAGCAAACAAAGGAAATCATTGACAAAACGAAAAGTTAGCCTACTGAATGGAAAAAAATATTTGCAAGTCATGTCTGACAAGGGGCTAATATCTAAAGTATATGTATATATCTCATACAAACCAACAGCAAAAGATCAAATAGTCCTATTCAAAACATGGGCAGAAGATGTGAATAGATATTTTTCCAAAGAAGACTGACATAAGGCCAACAGGTACATGAAAATTTAACCATTATCATTAATGATCAGGGAAAAGTAAATTAAAACCATAATGATGTCACCTCGTACCTGTTAGAATGTCCATTACTAACAAAACAAGAAATAAAAATTGTTGGTGAGGATGTGGAGAAAGGGAACCCTTGTGTACTGTTGGTGGGAATGTAAATTGGTGCAGCTACTATGGATAGTATGGAAGTTCTTTAGAAAACTTAAAAATAGAACTACCATAGAATCAAGCAATTCCACTTCTATAATTGAAAAGGGATATGCACCTCTGTGTTCATTGCAGCATTATTTACAGTAGTCAAGATATGGAAACAAACTATATGTCCATTGGTAAATATATGGATAAAGAAATTATTACACACACACACACACACACACACACACACACACACACACACACACGGATATTATTCAGCTATAAGAAGGAATGGAATCCTTCCATTTGAAGGCAACATGGAAATCATTATGCTAAGTTAGAGAAAAAAATACTGTACAATCTCTCTTATTGTATGGAACCTAAGACAAAATAAAACCTAGATTAAAAATACAGAAAAAGATGGGTGGCTGCCAGAAATGGGGAGTGTAGGGGGTGGGAGTATGGGGTAAAAAAATGAGGTGTCCAATTTCAGGTATTGTTACTACTTCTGGACTTCATAATGAAAAAGGGAGATGAAGAATTGAAGAGGACTCAGTGATGGATAAGAAGGTAAGAAAGAACAAAATGGGAAACCTGAGATAACATATGCAATAAATACAGGTAGGACTCCAGGTATGTCCTTTCTTTATTAGAGCTAAACAGAAGAAATGAGACATTTGGATTAGGAATAAAGATGATTTTTACTTTCTCCAAAGAGCTGTTAAAACACTAAAATGACTAGTTAAGGAAGGTGCTGGTTCTCCTCTTTGGGGATTATTTAAAAATAGAATAGAACCATCTTAACAACCATGGGTCACTGTTCAGTGCAGAGTACATAAACAGAGTTCAAGTACAAGACGTGCCCAGGTGATGCTTGTAACTCACACAACTTTAAATTACTCCTTGGATCCGAAACTGGTTTGGCTCAGTGGATAGAGCATCAGCCTGGGGACTCAAGGGTCCCAGTTTCGATTCTGATCAAGGGCAGGTACCTTGGTTGTGGGCACATCCCCAGCAGGGGGCATGCAGGAGGCAGCTGATCGATGTCTCTCTCACATCAAAGTTTCTAACTCTCTATCCCTCTCTCTTCCTCTCTGTAAAAAATCAATAAAATATATATTTAAATTACTCCTTGGGGATTTGGGGGAGAAGCAGAATCTGGAATATTACCTCAGGGCCGCACCCACTTTCTGGGCAAAGTGGATAAGAAAGATATGTCTTCTCTTCTGTAGACCTATTGTTCTATTTCTTACTTTGTGTAACTTCATATATTTAATGACATTCCTACAATAGCCTGAGAGCCATAACACTCATTTGCTTCAGGATTAACCAAACATACAACTGATTTCTCTTAAGCGCTTGGATTGATCCTCATTCTTGGTAGGATTCTGTCATTTCATCCCAGTGCCATGTGGAATGTCCTACAGATCCAATGGATGCTGGACTAACTCAAGCCTGTAAGTTATACCCTGGTGAAATGTATTCCAGGGATTCCTGGTATGTGGCTGGCAAGAAGCCAGGTACATTGGGACCTAAAGACCATACTTTACTTGCTTATCTTCCAGGCTCTATAAAATGAAAAAGGGACAGTCTGTATAACCAGCCCAAACATACTTCAGAGAAGTCCTTGGCGCTGTTGGAATTGTTCTGGAATGTTCTTGAATGTACACCATGTTAAATCTGACTTCCATTTCCAAAAAAAGATGGGGACCTGCAAACAAGTAGAGGCCTAGGATGGTTTGGTCACTCTGGCTATGGGTGAGTCCAGCCAGCACTCCCGCCTCTGCCCTTCTTTGGCTCTGGGAAGAAGAATTCAAGGTCGGAGGATGTACCAATGTATCCTCTATTTTCCAGGTATGATATTTGGATTATACCTTTTCCTGAAACAGGGCTGTTCTTTCTTCAACTTATTTCCCATATAATTACACCGTAGCTTGGACCATGGGCTGCCTTTTTCCATCCTTCTTGTTTGGAGCCTCCTTCGTATTTGTGTAGTGAACTGGGAGTGGAGTAGGGATGGGTGGGTGGGATAGCAGAAATAGGAGGGAGTTTCTCTGGTAATTGTCTATTTTTAGTTACTCATAAACGTCTTAATATTCCTTTGGCCTGAAGCTACGCATGCTTGATCTCAGCCCAAAGGGAAGTTATTTTGGAAAGTTTGAGCAAAATACTCTCCATTGCTGCTTGGGCTGAGCAAGGGAGACAGAAGAAAATGGGCTTTTGGAAAATCAGGTCTGTAGCTTTGGGGCTGGTGTGGAACTGGTCACTGGAATCCTACATGGTCCATTCTCCACAGCCCTCTGTTAGAGGTGGGGCCGCTGGCCTGAACACATAGGGTCCTTTCATAGGTTGCCTTCCAGTCATCGGAAGGTGGTAGTGCTGGATGACTAATAGCAGGGCAGTCAATGGGCTCTGCGGTGTAAAAGAGAAAGGAGAAAGGACTAGATCAGAACTCAGAAAACTCCTCACCTGCCTCTTTCTAGTTGTAAGTTGACAGATCAAGTCCCCTCCCTGGAGTTCCATTCTCTCCTCCACAAAATGAAGCAGCTAGGCTAGCTCTCAGTTCTAATTATGCTCTGGAATAAGAGGATAGAATTACATCTCCTCAGGGGATGAAAGTACTCCAGTAATTGGGGGGAGGAAATTGTTGCCATGTTTTAGGGGCACTGCTGGTAAGAAGTCATTGAGACCAAAGGCATATTAGCTCATATTAGGGAGAATAAACAATCGAGGCCCTGGAATACAAATATATAGAGGACTTGTTGTTTGTGGAGGGTGGGAGGCAGGAAAGATACACACAAAAATGAAGTGATGACTTTTATGTGGTCATTCAACTTAATTTCCCAGAAGTGAAGGTATTTATCCACCAGAGCAGATGAAAGCCAAGTTCCACTCTCTTCCTTCCAAAAATATGAGAAATTTCATGTGTTTGTTTATACATCTATTTATTTCTTCAGCTAATATTTACTGAGTGCCCACTAATTTTCACCCTTTCCTCTTGGAGTGGGAAAGGAAATGGACAGAGGAAGGAAAAGGTAAAGGAAAAAACTGGTTGGCTGTTCTGGACACAGAAGGTGGGCTAGTGGCCTAGGGAGTTCACTGAACATTCAAATAGGATCCTCCAGGAAGGACCTAGAGCGTCACTTAGGAAACAGAGTGACAGATTCCTAGATTATATGTTTAGGCTTCCAGGTTTCACAGGCAAATCCTCCTCGCCAACTAGCAGAGATACGGGGGCTGTGCTGGGCAGTTGGCCGGATGCCATCACACCTCCATCAGCCTCCTCCATCCCTTGCTCTGCCATCCATTCCCATGGGAAGCTTCGAGTTCCCACATGTCCTCAGCCAGGAAGGTCAGTGTGAACACATCTGTGTGGATCCCAGGGTGCAGCTGATAAGCACCAGCTGCTGGACCGGCTTGGCCCAGAGCACCACATCCTCTTCTATATCAGCTCCTACAGCAAAACCACAGACCCTGTCCCCCGAGCCTGGTCAGAGCCAGCTCTGAGGAAGGAGAAAAAGACATAGCGCAGGGAGCTTGACTGAGTTTCTTGCCAACCAGGCAAGACCTGGTGTTGGTACTGCTGCTGTCAGAAGCAGCGGGGAATGGGGGTGAGGCGGAGGGAGGGTAGGTGGTGGCGGCATCATTTTTCTGAGGCTTTCACATGAAACTAAGAGCAAGGAACACCTATACTCTTGCCAACCTGAGAAAATAATTCTAGAGCAGAATAGTTCTTCTCAAGCTTTCAGGGGGGTATGAATCACCTGGCCACCTTGTTAGCGTGCAGGTTCTGTACCAGCAGGTCTGCGAGGGAAGCCCGAGAATTCCATCTCTAGCAAGCTCCTAAATGATGTCTACCCTGCTGGGCTTTGTTTCAGTCTCCCGAGCATCCACCTGAAGAACACAAATCAAGCTGGACCAACAGTAATATCTGAATACAGTGCAAGGGGTAGCACAGGACTACTGTATGACCAATCAGAGTTTCTGCCCTTTTTAAAAGTGGGGATTTGAGGGATTCAGTGTGGAACTGAGAGAAGTAAACCTCCTCTCTAGTGGCTAAGAGTGTACCAGAGCTGCTACTAGCAATGGTTCCCATGGCATAAGCAATTGGTCTGAGAAGACGCAGCAGAGACATGGGAGAAGTGATTAAAGGGGCCAAGAGGATCATGGCTGTGTTCAGCGTCCTGGTTCTGGTTGTCCCTAAGGGCAGCTCCACCTCCCTCCCTGCAGACTACCTTCTATAGTGCTGGAGGACTAATAGCAGGGCAGTCAGTGGGCTATGCTGTGGTTCTCAACCTAGCTGCCCATTACAATCCGATGCTGGGGCCCCTCACCTGGTGACTTGGATTCAGTCTGAGACAAGACTTGGGCAGAGGTGGTTTTTAAAGCTTCCCAGGTGATTCTAATGTGCTACAGAACGAAGACCCTCTGAATTACACTCATTCCAATTGGGGACACATCAGCGACAACTGAGATTCTCAATGTGGGTTCCTGGGAACCACCATGCTAGAAGAATCAGACTGAACAGGAAGGCTGGGACAGACTCCTGAGCGGACAGCATCTAACCCACTCCAGCCTTTAGTGACCTCTCTGCTCCCTACACTGCTGTGTACCACAAGACACTGGGTCTGAATTTTGCTCCATCATGTTTTGGTCTTTAATTGTTCCAGGGGTTAGCTCCTGTTTCGGGTCTTATGCTCCTTCAAGGTAGGAGTATCTATATCGTTCATTTCTTCTAAAGCCCCTGAACATGAACTTACTGGCATCCGAGGTGATTAATGACTATCCCAGTATGTGCTATAACTGGTTGGCCTCATCTTTCAAAGCCTGAGGCTCTTCACTATATTCTCAGCATGTGTTTGGGAGGAGGGGAAGGGAAGACTCATCAAGTGCTTATTTTATAGTCGAGACCCACATCATAATCCAGAGTGGATGGAACGGGCCAGAAGTGGGAGATCAAGGAGTTTGTGAACTCTCTTGCCACTTCAGGTTCAAAAACATGTTCTCTTGAAATAGAAATAGCTGCTAGTGTGGGGTGGGTCGGGGGGGGTGGTTCTTCCAAGGTCAGTTCCTTTTCTCAGAAATGCCGTTGCCTGTGGAAAACTGACACTCCCTAATGAGTCCTGAACAGCTGTCAGCCCCACAGCAATAGTAATTATTCTGCAGGCTTCTTGCTAAATTCCAGGGATGGCCTCTGCCAGGGCTGGGAGCACATGCGCACGGAGGAGGCGGGCTCACTGAGCTCTTTGGGTGGTATCTCCCCACCCCATCACCCCTCGGGAGGACTTGCCCTGGGAGGCTTCCAGGTGGACCTTCCACAGTGAATGCGAGGAGGCCAGGGAGAGTGTGCACAGCTCTCAGCTGAGCCTTAGGGCTGTTCTCCCTGAATCAAAGATCTGAAGCACAATAAGGGACTGGGCTGATAGCTAGGAGGAGGTACCAGCCTTGCCAACAAAAAGGAAATGTGCATGAGGGTACCTAAAAAGTCTCTCACAAATGTAGACACCATCATTCTCTCTTCTTCGGTATCGCTGCACGGGTGAGAGCCACGATGTATACAAGACACTTTCTGACCAAAGCCCTCAGTGGTCAAGAGCTCAGCTGTGGTCTTCTGGACCCGATTGTACCACTGGCTTCAGTTCATCTCTCTGGGCCCCAGATTTCTCACGGCTGGCTAGCTACCTGTTCTGGCAAAAACATTGTTACAGTTGGGCAAATCATTCATTAGAAAAGGTGTCAACCATCAATAGCCTTCAAATAACATGTGCGAAAATAATTACAATTGTTGGCAAGAATGGTAGGAGGCCGTTTCCAAGTAACTGGAAGCCACGCAGTGTCAATTCTTTTATTGTGTGGACATGTGTCCAAAATAAAAGACGACATGTGGAGAAATTATAGGTCTCTTGGTACAGTAAACGGACCCTCTTTGGCTTATGGGAAAGAGAACTCATTTTTCTGACTCATTTGAGAATTTCTGTTGTTCTCTGTGCTTCTCTCCCTTCTCCTTCCCCCAGACTCAGTGACTTGGAGGGGCAGTTTTCCAGAGAATTGCCCCTCCCGGGCCATTCCCTAGAGACGGAATCCAGTATTTCTTCCCAGCTGGCTTGGAAAACTGAAATCTGATGTCTCAACGATTGATTTCAGTATCTGACTCCAAAAGACTTGCACGCTGGGGTAAAAGGGACATCTCTCGAGAGTGTGATAATCCACACTTCTGGATAAGGTCTCCAAGCACCACTCTTCCCAGCTGTCTTTTCTTGGTTGTTTGTTTTTCTCACTTGGGTGCAGATCTTTCTCTTGATAATACCCCTCAATTTTAGAAGTGGGTCTTGTACTCCTTTGTTTTTAGAATACAGGAAGGATCCAGAACCCACGATTTTTATCCTTCTATGCACCCACAGCACTTTTCTGCATTTCTGTTGCCAATTATCATGTTGTATTGTAATTATTTGTGCATTTCTTTGTCACTTAACAATGATCGGAAGGGAGAGAGCTGTCCCTTATTTATTTCTGTAGTATCAGCAACTGGCAGCATAGTTCTTAGCACATAGTAGGTGTTAACTAAATGTTATTTGAATGACTGCTTTGCATGAACTACATCAGGGCATTTTGGTGGTTTTCTAGGAAAAATGAGGCCACCATAAGTCAAAATATAGAGAATTGCATGGTTTTAAGGTATCGTTGGGGGAATACATTTGACTGTGAGTTCAGAGCCCAAGTTAACTTTTGGTATGAGTGTGATCAAGTTAATGGTTAAATAATTTTTCTTTTTTATAAATAAATTCCAAAGTCTTCTAAGACAACATGAAGTAACCTTATAAGGCCTTAAATATGTAGAAGTAAAAAGTATGTATTCATACAAAAAGTATTTGTCAAATAAATAAGTGAATGAAAAAAATGAATCTCTTAATAAACAGAAGATATATAAATTTCCTTTAACTTTATTTGAATTCTATTATTTAAAAAAAGAAAACTCTACCTTTATGTGAGACAATATATATAAACAAACCTAATATGGTATGTGGCACATAAATGTCCATTATTTTTATTATTTTTATAAATATAATAAAGTTGGCATGCTTTCTCATTCAGTATAAATCACAGATAATGCCAAGAACTCCCCCACCCTTTTGTTAAATTAAAAGCCAATAAAAATAAGTTTTGAAAAATTCTCTAGCAAAAAATACAGGTTAATTTCTTATATCTGAACCCTCTTTTGTTTTGTCTTTATTTTTTAGGAGCACCTTGATATACCAAGGCAAGAAATATTATCTTCAATTTACAGATGACAAAACTGTTTAGTAGCAGAATTTGAGTACATCTCAGGCCCCAACTCGCTCCTTGGTGATCTCACTCTTAGTTGGTAGCCCATTTGTTCTTTTTATTCCTGCCTCGTTCCCTGCGCTTTGCGTCAAGCTCGATGTGGACACTTCTGTAACTGGAACACGACCCCACAGGCTCCTAGAAAAGGGCTAAATTGAAGGGCCGAGAAGAGAGAAGAAATAGGGACAATGGTGTGCGTTTCATTTCTCACTGGTTTCTTCAAAGCTCAGGGGGTTTGGTTAGTTCCATCAGGGAACTAGAGAGGGTTGTTAGAAAGGGTGTGATGTTTTAACAACACTGGTGTGCGAGGCCTCCTTATAGAGCAGACAGTCCCCTCTTCCTCTACCCGTTCCCTCTGGCTGTCCCGGCAGGGACGCGAGTTCCATCATCCTCGCTAACTGTCCTCCTCCCTCCCATCCTGGGTTGGGTACAGGATGCATCTCCTTTCTTCCCCCCACTGCAGGGAGAAGGCACCGTTTTTAGGTAGTTTCTGGCTTTACTTTATCATGGTGTCCTCAAAGATGAACACGGGAGTCACACTCATTTTAATTGTTTTGCTATTCAGGACAGGAGCACAGACAGGAAGTGACAAATCTTACAAGGTGCACAGAGCCACTGAGGCGCAAGGCCGGAACTGGGGCGGGCAAGTGAAGATGAGTCCTGCCAGTGCAGGGTCTGATCCTGCCTTTATTTTACATTTTGATATTTTATTTTGGATTTTTTTTGCACTAAAATATTAATTATGTTAATTACTGACTTTAGCACCCTTACATTTTAATGGAGTCGACTGTTTTTTAATTGCAGTACTGAATTGTTTTCTTGGTGATCTCAGAACATACAAGGCCCTGGCAGGTCCATAATGTCACAGCGCAGCATCTCTTCTGAGTTAACACAGATCAAGTACCCACTGTGTCCGCACAGGGTGGGGACTCAACACATGTAGGTTCCTTTCTTCCGGGACCTTTTGGGCTATCAGCAACAGACTCTGACTTCAATGAGCTCAGGTGAAAATGGGAATTAGTTCAAACAACAGAGAAGTCCAGGGATGGGTGTAGGCTCTGGGGACTGAAGGCTATAATAAGACCTCATCTCTCACCACTGGTGCGGAAGGTTTCCAGGACCCCAAGGCTCACGTGCGGCTGCTTCCCAGTTCTGGTGAAGAAGAACTCCACCAGCAAAGTCCTGGCAAAGACTGCCTGGCTGGGCCTACACCACCTGTCACCTGAGAACCCATCACTGGGCCAGAGGGAATGAGCTACCTGGGCCAGGCCAGGTCCTATTCCCAGGAGGATAGGACCTGTGCTGTAGGAGGAGCCAAGAAGGTCAAGTCTATCTGAACCACAGGGCCTGGGGCCCTTCCAGGAAAGGGGGCTTCAGTACAGAGGAATGGGGTGAGTCTGAGCAGGCAGAAACAACAGATGCCCATTATATTGTTACAGTAGATTTACTCCTTTTCCATTCGGTTTTCACTTTTGCGTTCAGTCTTACCTTAAGTCACAAATGAGATTATTACTGGAGCGGTTTTATGGGTTCAGCTTCACCTTTTTTTCGTATTCAGGCTTTCCTGAGGCAGCCTGTCCATCTCCCACTTTCCGTCATGTAGGTTGTAGCTTGGGCTTCTGGTGGTGAACAGCAGTGGCGTGTGTGTGTGTGTTGTTTCCAGTCCTGACTATCTTCAAGTGTCTCTTCTGATGGTGTCTAGGTGGTTTCCACAAGCAGGCTGCCTCGTTTCAAGAGCCTGCTGCTGATAAGCCCATGGGGCCATGTGCCCTGAGCGCTCCCCGGAGGTGTTGGGGGAAGGCACTCCAATTCTCCTGGACATGCACCGTGCGCTCACTCCGCCAAGCATGTGCGTGCGCTGTTATCTCTGTCTGAAATGCCCAGGCCCGGCCAATTTTGACTTGTCCTCCAAGTGTCTAATCAGGCATCACTTCCTCCGGGAAGCTCCCTGGCCATCCAGACTGGGCCGGGAACGGGCCTCTTTCAGAATCAGCAGGGATAGCCACTGGTGGAGCCAGTTGTTTACGACTGGAGTCACTTCTGATTGGTCAGTCATGTATCTTGAGAACTTATGCTTTTAGAGCCTCTTCCCTGAGTTCCACTGCTGCCCATATATGTCCCTGCTGCGCCCTGGGTCACATGGTTTCAAAGTTGCCTCCTAGTAGATGAAAACAGGGACTGTCTTTTAACTCTTCCCAGTGTCAGGAACACAGTCGGCCTTGGGCCTCTGTTTGGAGAATGGCCAATCCCCTCCACTCAGAGTCTCGTGCGCAAGTCCCTGCTGCTCCCAGTGCTCTTATCTATTACAGCCTCCTTGCTGCTTGTGTTTCTCACTTCCCCCTATTACATTGCAAAGTCCCTGTGGTAACCAGCTATGTCTTAATCCATTTCTCTTATCCGGTGCCTGGTCCACTGCCAGCCATTTATGGTAGGTGCTAAATAAGTGTAGAAGAAATGTTTTAACTTTACATCTCTTTAATGAAATAGTTTCAGAATGGCAAATTATTATATACCCTTTTGTTTGTATCTGCTGAAGTGGTTGGCAAGATTCATATGAACGACACCATGTGACTTTCTTTTGTCAACATTTGGTTTGGGCGATCCTGAGTGTCCTCAGGTACAAGACTGTAGCACGAGCAGACTTTTGTTACTTGTAATATTAGGAAGTAACAGCAGTCTGTGATTGAGTCAATGAGCACAATCTGGGCTTTCTGTGTACCCCGAGATCTATGTCCCCGGGTGTGTCTTTATCGGACACTTTGCAGAGCTTTTGACTGGGCTGGGATTCTAGCACCTCAGAGTAGTCACGGAAAAGAAGGGGGGTGGAGTTTTTGTCCAGAAACGAGGGTAGGTGGAGGGCTGGTATCCAGTCTGCACTGGTAGGAGGAGATCAAGAACTAGAGTTCAAGGAGGGTCCAGCAGGAAGCAGCAGCAAGAGGAACACAGAAAGAAGGTACAGAAAGACTCCCAGAGGCAACGGGCTGCAGCTGGGGCCCCTCACTGCAGACCTGTGAGCGGGTTGGTGGGCAGAGAGGGGTTTGGGGGCATTGGGTGAGCGTTGAGAGAGGAAGGAAGAAGTTGGCCTCTTGGCTGTGTGCAGTGGTGAGGTCGAGGGTCACCACAGACACCATGTGTGTCAGAGGTCATGGTGGAGGCAGGTGACTGAACTATGTCAGCCGGGCCACCTGGAGGCCTAGGTGGTGGAAGCCACTTATGGAAGGACAGGCTGCAAGACAGGGTGTTGCCCTCCTCTGTGCTCTGAGCAGCCCAGGTTCAGGCAGCAACGGCTCCTCCTCATCCCAGAATAAGGCAGACTCGGCTGAAATAAATGTGATTAAAATAAAGTGTCACGCCGCCCACGGAAGGAGAAGGGCTGGCCGGGTTACCCACTCAGGGATTCCCACCTGCTGAGTGGCAGGCGCTCACAACCTGTGCAGATTGATTGGGGGGAAATGGGGACCAAACTCCCAGGAAGAGAAAATGGGGAAGCCTGCTTCCACGTTTAAAAAAATAATACCAACCAAGTTTAGCAGGGTTCAGAATGGAGAAAACAGACGGGACTCACTTTCCTCTCGGAAGGAGACTCTTTCTTTCCTAGCCAGCTTACGTCAGAGTAGATGGCGAGGGTTTGATGAAACAATGTCTTGATTTCCTATGTATATTTCTTTGTTCCAAAAAGAGCTCTAATGTGTTTTCATGTTGGGTTCAAAGAAGAGATTGTCCTGGAAAATCCGAGCTCCTTTGGAGGGGCAGCCGGACACGAAACCCTTTGTGCCAGACCTTCACCTTGTTAAGCTGAGCCCTGAATGCCTGAGCCTGGGCTCAGGTGGCTCTTAATTTAAAGCAATTTGTATTCCAAGAATGTGCTCACAGGTGGGTTCACACAGAATCAATGAAGCCACGAGAGGAAACAGGAGGAAAACAACAACAACAACAACAAAACACGCGAATGCAACCAAGACGCGCTTATGTGAAAGGGCAAAATGAAAATTCTTGTGTTGAATTTCTGTAAAAAATATTTGTAGGCATGGCCTCACTTCAGCCAAAATTCTGAATGTTGCGCACTGTTTACTCTTCTCCCGCTCCCTCACAGTCCTCCCCTGGCAAAATAAGGCTGAATCTCATCCTAGATGAGGTGTTGCATCCTATGTTTCTTAACATTTGCACAAGCGCACAGTTTGCGTGCCTGGAGAACACGGAAGAGTGTGCTGCCACTCTCCTCCCACCACCCCAGTGGGGATGCGGCACTCATGAGCGTCCCCTTAAACAAGCGGCACGGTTTTGTCATTCCCATGAAGCCTGCTGGCATATAAATATAACCCACATTCTTTTATGAAATACATAAATGCAACAAAATCGTTGCTTTGGTTCTCTTCTGGAGGCAGGAGGAGAAAAATGTCAGACTCTCATTGTTCAGTGTTCCTAACAGACCCCTTTTGTGCAAGCGCTGTGACTTTCCAGCGCAAAGTTCCAAACTGCAGATAATAGCTTAAAAGGCTATCTGAACCCATTCTGTTATGTAGATGAAAGGAAGTCTTTAAAATTAATCTATGGCATCTCTGAATAAAAAAGAAGGGCACTCATCCAACTCATTTCCTTGGGCCAAAGCAGTGAGCAAGCAGAACAAAAATGCCAAACTTCTGCTCACAGGCTAGAGTTTGACAGGGCACGAGCACAGCAGATTAGCAACCAGATTTTTGCTTCTGACCTGTCGCTGTTTGGAAATGTGAAACAGTGCGTTATTATTCAATGTTATCACTAAGTTAAAAGTTACTGTAAGGCAACTGACTGAAGAAAGTGTAGCATAAAGGTTAAAAACCTGTTACATTGCTGTTTTATAACAAGATATTATATGAGATACGTATTTAAAAGGAAATAAAATAATCCTCACTTTGAAATTACAAAACGGTGAGAAGACTGTCTACACCAAGGGAAGCATCTGAAAAACTATCAAGCTGGGATGAACGTACTGTGAAATATGTATTAGACATCATCTTAGAGAATCAATTTTCTTAACCAAACTATCTCCAAATGTATTTACATTATAACAAATTCCATATTTAGGAATCAAATGCAAATATTAGAAAAAGAGATTTAAAGAAATTTTTATTGACATCAGTTAAAATGGCATCTGCCATTCAGGGCATCCAGGTGAAAAGACTTGGAAGTACTCAATCATTCAGAAGTACTCATTTAGGGATCTTACTTTCAAAATAATTATGCAGATCAATATAGTGCCTATATGTAAGCAATAAGTGTAAAATATACTAAAAATACAGATTCCGTTCACAATAAGACATACACACACAAAAATCATAAAATTCAGAGGAATAGAAATATGCTATACCGATATGTCAAAAAAAAAACAACTTTCTTTTTGACACATGAGGAGGTTTTGAATACATGGAGAACATGCTCTATATGAGTACTAGTAAAGACACAATATTAGTAGTAAGTCAATCCTCCTAAATTAAGCTCTAATATTTTTGACACATTCATAATGAAAATGCTAATGAGATTTTATGAGGAGCCTGACAGAAATGTAATGTTCATTTGAAAAAAAATATCCATGTAAGAGTATCCAGGAAAATTCTGAAAAAGTAGAATAATGATGTAGGGCTTGTCCAGGTTTAAAAATGTACTGTAAAGTATTATTATTATTATTATTATTATTATTATTATTATTAAAACAGTATGGCACTGCCCTGGCTGGGTGGTTCAGTTGGTTGTAGCATAGTCCCTGTATACCAAAAGGTTGGGGGTTCAATTCCCTGTAAGGATGAGTATGGGAGACAACCATCAATGTTTGTCTCTCACATTGATGTTTCTCTCCCCCTCTTTCTCTTTCTCTCCCTTCTGCTCTCTCTAAAAAATAAATAAGCATATCCTCTGGTAAGGATTAAAAACACATACAGTATGGAACTATCACAAGAATAGATAAATAGGAAAGAATAAGTAACATATTAATCGGGCAGACATGTTCTGAGGGGAATACATATAGCTCAAGTTCTATTTTTTTTTCCCCAAGGAAACTTCTTACTTCTCAGTTAAATATATGTCTACTGGCCATTTCTTCAGTTTATCAGCTATGCTATAAACCCTGAGGGTGAAAATATTATTATAATCTTTGTTTTAACTCCTGCACAGTGCCTGGAAATAATAGGTATTCAGTGGTTCATGAGTGAAAATAAGTGAATATATGATCATGTGTGCTTTGAAAAAGAAAACTTTGAATAAAATTAGGAAGATCCACCAACTTTAAATCTCTGATTGAAAGTTACTGACAAAATTTCTTTATAATAGCTAACATTAGAATGAGATTTTCTATTTAATAAACCACACCCCAGCTGATCCTGGAGTGTTTCTCAAATTATATTAACTTATAGAATGATTTTCATGGAAAAAAATCTTGTTAGGCCAAGTGATGATTCAAATTCTTTTTAAAGTAACATTACTTAAATATATACACACACAAAACTAGGTATATACTTCTTAGGTTTAAGACCCTTAAAAAGCATAACACCAACATATATTTACCAATTAAAAATCCATAATTATAAAATCAGTAAAATTCAAATGAGCAACAGATATTTATGTAAACTAAATTGCCGATGTTTGGTTTAATAATAGGAAAATGTATTTATTTTTTAAAATATGTTTTTATTAGTTTTTAGAGAGAGAGGAAGGGAGACAGATAGAAACATCGATAGACTGGGGACTGAGTCTAAAACCCAGGCATGTGCCCTGACCAGAATCAAACTGATGACCTCTTGGTTCATGGGTCATTGCTCAACCACTGAGCCACACCGTCTGAGCTAGGGAGATGTGATTAGTTATTTACCCAGGCCATTAGTTATTTATATTTCATTAGTAGACTTGATTCTTTTGATCTTGAATATGCTGGAACACTGTTGTTGTTGCTATTATTGCTAGTGTTTACGTTGGTTTTTATCCACTGATTCATTATATTAGTTGTCCAATCAGGTTAATACATTGCCTTGTATTCAATGTGTATAGCATGTTATAGACAGCACTGAAGGTTTAACACTAGTCTCTTGGAAACACACACACATACAGATGCTGAACTCAAGACAGAGCTTGGTTGCAAGGTCATTATCCAATGGCCCAGAA
Organism: Lasiurus cinereus; assembly: GCA_011751065.1. Taxonomy (NCBI): domain Eukaryota; kingdom Metazoa; phylum Chordata; class Mammalia; order Chiroptera; family Vespertilionidae; genus Lasiurus; species Lasiurus cinereus. Next base: position 15,086,329 of record JAAGEH010000393.1, on the reverse strand, counting down.
CACTCTGATATTACTTTTCTTAGCTCAGAATCCAAATGAAAGCCACAATTGAAAAATTTCTTTCAGAACTTGTCAATCTCAGTTTGAAAAACATAGCTCTCACTTATTTCAAGTAGTAACTGTGGTTTGGGGTTTTTATTTTTTAATTCCAGGGTAACAGAAGAAATTGGGCGATCTTTTTTGATTGTTGTAAATGAGATCTTGGGGGCCATTAATCCATATTTTCAACACCCATCTCAGGCATGAACCAACAATGGGGAGCTTCTTAAAATTAGCCAATATCTCCTTTTGGAATAGGCACTACTAACCCTATTCTGCAGATGATGAAATTAAGGCAGCAAATAGCACTCCAGGGGCACGGAGAAAGTTGTGGTGAAGTTTAGGTTAGAGGTCAAAGTTGTGCCAAATTGAGAGGAAAAGTGAGGGGTAATCATACAAAGTGCCCAGCCTTCGGTTTGCTCTAATAATCATTTAGGCTTTACCTTTATTGTTCTTCTGGTTAAACAGGACTCACTGGTATCTCAGACCACAATGCACAGAGCCTCACTGAGCATTTGTACACTCCTGTACCTCCCTCAGGGGTCTCATTCAGCTACAAAGGAAGAGATGAAAGCTAATAGCTTCTTTGAGACCAGGAGAGCCAGCAGTCAGCTTGCAAGGGTTATCTGCTTCTAATTATAGACCCATGAAAGGTCTATGGGAGCTGCTGTTCTTCCCCAAGTACAGGTGTCCCTTCTTCTTGAGCAGCTGCCAGGTGCTCAGCAGCTTGGGAGCCCTTCAAATAAATAAGTACCTGAGATTGCATTGCCTCAACTGTGGCAAGTGTAGGCACAGCCCTCAGGTATTTGGGCATGCACTTGCCTTAGTCATAATGAAACAGGAGAGAATGTCTTCAAATCAGACCAAGTTTTAACCACTTCCCTGAATATCAGGGGAACATCACCCTAAACATAGTTACTCTTGTAATTGAAAAAAAAAATCACTAGAGAATGCAGAACACCAAAGAGATTGTGCCAGCAGATTCCCAGTTAGATGCCGTTTAGTGTTAAATAGAGCTTTTCTGTGCTTGAATCCTTCCTGCAACCCAGCAGAATAGCATTGGAAAATGATCTCAGTTCCATAGTTCTTAGTATTAACTCTAGTAAGAGCTGGAGTCCTGCTTTAAAGTGACCAGATTTGACTTCTTTGCATATTTGGGCCCCCTGCCAAAACTAGTCATAGCAAGCCAGGTTGGCCTCTTACATACTTATTTTATTTGGTTGATTTTTAGGATCCCCAAAGTAATGCTTAGTAGATTATTCAGAGGGATTTTGAACTATGATCTTCAATGGGGAGCTTCTTAACATTAGGCAAGGTTCAAAAGCTAAATATTTATAAACATGTTCCTACATGCGTAAGAGGGAGGAAGTAAACCAAACTGTTAACAATGATTATCTCAGGGGAGTGGTATGGGACGGGTGGAAAATGTCACTTTCTGTTTTGTAGACGTCTATTGTCTAAGATTCTTTGTTCAATAACGATCATGTGACTCATATTTTAACTATCTGAAAACATTGTTTTTATTTAGAATCATTTACTTTACTTATGAAAAACGAAACTGGATTCACACTCATGCCAGGAGCAGGTGTGATGCAAGTCATTAGAATAAGTTGATTTGAATTGATTGAGCAGAGAGCTCATGGAGATAGACAAAATCTAGGTAGAGCGTCTTCCTACAAATAGGAGGTCTACTTTCTCTCAGTTTCTTCTCATCCAAACTCTTAGATTAGAAGCAGTATGAAACCAGGAAGGTTTTGAGCTCTCAGGTAGAGCCTGGATGGCAGTGACTGGTGACAATTGTGCCCTGTTAAAGCAGATGGGATCTAGCCTCCGTGGAGTGTGATGCCAGGACACAGTCATGTTCTCAGCCTCTGTCCAGTGTTTGCTCTACAATCTTAGAACTTTTGGGCCAATATAACTTCCATCGTTGCGTTCTATTACAGAACCCTGTGAATTCTAGTGTGTTGGTGGTTGAGAAAAGAACATGCTTTTTCTGTGTTGACCTGGTCTGCTGGGGAAATATTTGTGAGATTCAGGAGACTCAAAATCTGATCCTGATTCTGTGCCTGTTCCTTTATGGGCCTCTGTTTCCTCACCTCTACACACATGAAAAGACTGAGTTCTATGTGCTCTCTAAAGCATAGAGACAAAAACTTTATGACCTGTAAAGTGGTCAATAAATTAAGAATTCTGCATAGTGAGTACCACACAGTTCCTCTCTCATTCCTTTTTTAAAAGCTCAACTTTAATTAAACACAGCAACTCAGTCAGATATGTCTGTTATATGTCATATGTAATTGCATATACCAGTCAGAGCAAAGTCAGCCTAACCTGCTTTATAGGGATTGAAGTGGGAGAACTGAGAAAGCAGTATGCTCAAGGTTTCTCATGAAATAAATTTGGATTTGGGATTAGGATTTAGCCCTCCATGCTCAACCACGAAGACAATTCTCTCTTCATCAGCACAATACCTTAGAAAGAAGCACCATTTCACCATCTTCCTTCAAATTATACATTAGCCCAGGGGAGAGTTGTGCATAGCATGGGCAGTGCACAGAGGCACTATAACTAGTATTCTTCTGGCCGAGGTATTCCCACTCCGGTGGGGGCCACTTTTGGGTGAGTTCCTGAAAAGAAGATGCATTCATTTGGCCTGACCTCATCGAGTGTTTGAGCTGTCCCCAAGGAGGCCGTGTGTAAGTGGCGAAGGGAGACTGCATGAAGTGCCTAAACTCCTGGCCGCTATTTGTCATGCTCAATTTGGATCTCTTCTAAACCTGGACGTGATTTGATGTTGACCATCCTGTTACATGCTGTATGATAGAGTACAAAATAAGAGAGCTCCGAGAGAGCAACGTTTGGACCTCACCTGCAAGTTGTATGCTAACTTGACCACTTTCTCTAACATACTTCTGTATTTTCTTGTTTCTTCTCATTTTCATCTGTACTCTTTCTATTTCTTCCTTCTCATCTGACTCATGGCTTTCATGGCACTCATGGATGGGCATTCCATTTACAAAATCACATGGGTAATTTCCCGTCATCTTCGTGTCTATTATTTCATGAATTTCCTATTATAAATATTTATCAATGCCTGGGATCAAATTGAGAGCAATTGCGTGATTTCTTTTGTCTCCCAGAACATTAGATACTTAATTTATTCCAATGAAAGTTTCCTGAATTTAACATGAACTATTTGACAAAGCTAAATCTTTCAATTCTATAGTGACATTGTTTTTGGCCTTTCACCTGTATTACCTGTGGGTGTAGTGACTTGGAGCTGGGAGTGTATTAGTGTGAGAGTCTATGCTAAAGTAGACATCAAAGGCACTTTGGAAACCAAGTTTATGAACTGCGAAAAGCCTAATAGACAAAGAAATATGGAGTTGCTAGTGGTTATCTGCAGAAGTTCTGTTCAAGGTTCTGTCACACTAAACACACTTATCTTGCTAAGTACACATATCAGATTCACTGCCTCTACATCGGCAGCCTCTCCGAACCTAGCGGTAAACATTTTGATTCATGACAAGTGTTTTCACATCTGCTTATTTCCAGCCTTTCTCCTTCTTACAGAAAAGATTGGAATAAGGCACATATCATCATCCCCATTCATTCCCACTGGCAGTCTCAACTGGTATGTAAATACAAGGCCGGGAGGCCCAGAAAATGCCTTAAATGAACACAGTATTCTAACTGCCCTGGCCAATGCTAGGGAGTGAGGGGAAACTGGCATTCCTGATGGAGCTGTGGTGAGTATTCGTTTTTCCATCTGGAAACTGGGCGTGTGCAGCATCGGAGACTGAACACTGGTGTGACTTCAGCACTTTCAATGCATGAACTTCACAATCTTTCGAGTGTAATTCACATTGAAAATGTATGTGTGGCTGTAAAAGTGTATAAATGAGAAATCGAACTGAATTAGTTGCTGAAACTAAGTAAGTCTATTTTTCAGAAGTAATCTGGGGCACAGCTACATTAAACAAACAAACAAACAAACAAACAAACCCTAACACCTCTCGGGTGCGGTTCAGCACCACACTTTGATCCCTATTAGGGGCCAGAGGAACTTGGAGACGCTCTCTCTGCTCATTTCCCCAGCGGATTCCAATGTCGGCAAGCACCGCCAGGTTCTCCTTAGAAACCCAGAATATTGAGGAAATGGGAGCAGATGGAGTAACGCCTTTGAGAGTTACATAACTCACCTCATGTCATAAATAACGTTCTGTCATGAGAGCTTGGATGGAAAAACCTCCTGGGGATCGATGGCTCGTTCCTCCCTTAGAACCGCTCTCTGGCAACTAATGGGTTTGGCTTTGTACCTCCAACTGTTCTGCACAAATGAGCCAACCTGGGAACCAGTTGGACTCACTGAAGCTGAACACAACTCCAGCTATTGTTTCTGTGGCTCCCATGAAACCCCTGTGCCGAACTGATGAGATTTACAGTTCATTCGATAAGCTTGTCTGCTCATGGCACATAAGGCAGTGAACCTTTTCACAGAATGAAACTGGAGCCGGAGAGGGAAAAAAAAAAAAGGCAAAGCCTTTAATGAAGAGGGCGCTGAGAGACTTGGTTGAGGGTTTAGAAAGCCTCCCTCGGGCTGGGATTCTGAGGCTCGGTGTTGGGGTGGGGTGACACTCTGCGACTTGCCCTCCTGCTTACCAGACATTCTGTGGTGCCATTTAAAAAAATTGTTGTGATGTTGGGTATGTGTGACACTGATGGTAACTAGGGACCATAAAAGACTCAAGAGGAAGCAGGTTGGGGAGCGAGCGCCCTGTGGATCAGTGGACACTATCACCAATCACATAATGCCAGACAGGCTGCTCTTTGCTCTCCCCCTACCCGCCATGCTGGACGCTGGGAAAAAGTGTATAAAACCTACCCTATTCGCACGTGTGTTAGACCTATTATTGAGTGATTGGTAATTTGTCATGGAGCCACGAAATCATCACCCACCAAACTCTTTCTAGTCACCTTTAAGCAATTATAACTGACGGCACTTCTGCAAGAGCATGACTCAGTAGCTTTGCCAACCATGGCCTGGCACTAGGGATTTGCTCCCAGTGGGAAAGATGCAGAGGGTGGGCCAGTGAGTGTAAGCTGATGCCACCTTCAGAGTTGTCCCATGTGGGAACTTTGTATTATAAGTGCTTTAGTTATCTATTGCTTCATCACTACCCCTTAGAAGCTGAAACAACAACCACTCTATTAATATCCCACAATTCCCTGGGTCTGAACTTGAGGCAGGGCTTGGCTGGCTGATTCTTTTGTTCTTCATAGTGTCTGTAGGGGTTACTTGGTGGCATCCAGCTGGTGTCTGGGTAGGTTTGTCGGGTCCGAGATGGCTTCAGTCCCATCCCTAACACTTTGGTGTGGATGGCTGGAAGGCAGGGGTCAGCAGACCTTTCCCTCCCCATGGAGTCTCATGGTTGCTCCTCCATGGGAGGTGGACTTCTTACCTGGAGGCATAGGATCCAGGAATGAGTGTTCTGAGAAGCCCAGGAATAAGCTTTAGCCGGGAAAGCCCCAGAATGTCACATCCGCTCATTTTTATTGACCAAAAAGCGACTAAGTCCAGTTGAGATTCAAGGGTAAGGGAAAGACCCCACCTTTCAATGAGTGGAATGTCAAAACAATCTGGGGCCATCTTGAGTTCACCGCAGACCCTTTCTTATGACCTTGGAGAAAGATCGGTATTATGTCAAGTTATTTCTCAAACCCCTTACCCAATAATGGGGAAAAATGGGAGAAGGAAATGCCTGAGAACCCTTTATGTGTGCATTGAGTGCTTAATAATAGTAACAATTGGGAGATCCATTAAATGGAATACGTGATTGAGAGCAATTGCACAGTTTTCAAATGTGTAACTCTTAGATGACAATTTTACTATTAACCTTGAATAAATCACAGAGGAAATTGATGTGTATATAAAACAATATTGTCTATAAGCATTGAAGTCTGAGGCTCACATATTGGATGCCTTTTCCCATCGTTTACCCCATGGTCTCTCATCTCATTGCTATAACCATACTCCTTCACATAGTACCCATGTCTCCAGAATTTTCTGTAAAGTAAAGTTGTGGCTTTGAACCACCTGCAAATGCAAATAGAGACCTATTTCCTCAGTCTTTTAAAAAGTCACACCTATAGTATTGCTTTAAGCTCAGATGCCTCAGCCATGCCTTGGGTGGTTGGTACTCAATGCATACTTTCTTTCAGCAATCTTTTCCTGAGAAGGCCTAGCTGGCATTGAGTTCCCTCCCATGTAAGCATGTGCAGTTGAAATGAGGAGTGGGTAGATTGACTCAGTTATATGCTTTTGGGAGGATTGGTTAGAGGAGGGGTGGAATACAAGGGAAATCTATCACCGGAATCTTCCTATTCCGCTTCGCTGTGTCTTCTCTTTGGTGACTAAAGGGTGAGACACACTGAAGGTGGCAGCATTGTGAGCATGTTGGGACATTAGACCAGGGTGAACCAAATCTATTTTCCAATATAGCGAACGTAGCCCTAGTAGGAGGCCACTGCTCTCTTTGCTCTAAGGATTTCTGGGTTTGCAGCCAGCATGCCCCTCCTCTCCAATCCATCCTCCTCCTCTCCACTCTCCATTCAGCTTCCTTAAAACCTGTGCTAAGAATTTCTGCTCCAGATTATACAGTTTACTTTCACTTTTTCCTAGCTGTCTTTGAATTGTTGGCAGATTATAGCATCAAAGACCTTGAGTTCACAATGGTTCCTTTTAATTGGCTGACTTGAGGCAGGAGTTTTGAGTACGCTCCATTTTAAGCATGTAATACAAGGGTGACACATTTTCTTTAAAAAACCCCAACTTCAAAGAAGTCTACTGGCTTAAAAGTGATGATTAGTGAAAAACTGTTAGGTACCGTAGTCAGTCAAGTTTTAGTAGCTTCCATATTCCCAGTCTAGTTATTGGTATGAGGGATACGGAGATGAATTAAGCATAGTCCCTACTTTGAAGGAACTAACAGTGTAGTAGCAGAGAGTCATGTAAGCAGACAAATCAAGCATTGCTCAATATGAAGTAGAGGGATGTACATGCACAGTGTTAGAGTCTGGGAGGGGGAGTGCTGGGCAGAGGATAGAATGTCTACTTAATGCTCCTCTCGTGTGGATACTTATCCTAAGTGGCTGATGGCTATGTTATGTATGTTATGTATACACTACACACACACATACACACATCCTTTTAAGTAACATTTGAAAATATTTAAACTTTGGAATATAGTTTAAAAATACACATAGTTATTTTTCCTGAGTTTGAATTATTTTTAAAAATACAAATTGAAACTGTGTATAACCATTAAAGACATCGCCTGCTGACTAGCCAGCACATAAAGAAAGTCTCAGAGAAATAGGTGTATTTTGGTTATTTGCAGAGTATAAATGAGGAAATTCTAATAGCCCTTCAAAATCAAAGAGCTGACTGTCTCTCCTACTCTCTTACCTCTTTTTCAACCAATGTGGCGTTTACCCAACGGTTTCTTGTAACCAATAGCAACCTGGGGCGGGTTGGCTGCTTGGGGAAAGTAAACTTCTTCTGGAGCAGTGGGGTGGAGACACTTTCCTAGTGTGTGGGGGGAGGGGCAAAGCTGAAAAATTCATCCTGGCTTGATGGGCTAGGTAAGGTGCGCGGATCCCCTGAGTGGCCATCCTCCATCAGCAGACGTACCAGCAGCGTGTGCTGATGTATGAACAGCTCATCCTAAGCCATAGAACGTGACTGTGTTCTTTCCTGCCAGAGAACACTTTTCCATAAGGATCACACTTTGTGAACTACTACATTTCCTTGTTTGGGAGGCAGGAAATTTGGTCTCAGTGGACTCTGTCGGCCAAGGCTGAAGAAAGGTGCAAAGTGGTGGCCTTGTGGATGAAATCAGAAGCGGGGAAATCCTGAATCTTAATTTGGTCACCGATACACTGACATCCTCTCTTACGAAGAGTTCCTGCTTTGATGTGTCCAGATATAAAATTAGGACAATAGCTTTTGTCTTGTGGAGTTGCACTGACTTTCTACAGGTTTTTGGAAAGGAAATGTCGCCTAATTATCAGTGAGCACATTTTTCTTCTTTTCCACCAGAGAATGTCCTGAAATACATTACACAATGCAAAGCCATTTGGCCCCTTACTTTTTTGATCATGTGATCTGGAACCACAAAGCCACAGTTACGGGACCGTTCTCAGCTCTTAGGTGGTCCAGATTTCTGCATTCTTTCCCCCATTTCTTTGTTGTTTGTTCTATATAATGGTATCTGCACAGGGCAAAATTTATTACATTGCCTTCAAATGTCTTGTTAATGTGCCAGTAGAAGCAATTCATTAAATACAGTATTTATTCATGTGCCAATGCCTTGCTTTCCAGATTCAAAAACTTGGAAGAGATTTGAAGTTGAAGGTCTGATTACCCTATGTCCTCCTAACTACTATGCCAATTTATTTAAAATAGTGTAAGCTATTTAGAATTAGCTGTAAAATGGCCTACCCCACTTGGCTCAGTGGATAGAGCGTTGACCTGTGGAATAAAGGGTCCCAGGATCAATTCCAGTTAGGGACACATGCCTGCACTATGGGCTTGATCCCCAGTGGGGGGTGTGCAGGAGGCAGCCAATCAATGGTTCTCTCTCATCATTGATGTTTCTCTCTCTCCCTCTTCCTTCCTCTCTGAAATTAATAAAAATATATTTAAAAAAATAAAAAAAATTAGCTGTAAGACATATTCAATAAGAAAGCTTCAAACAAAATAACAATGATGTTTAAGTTGTCTGTGATTTTGGGGAATCCTTAGCACTAACTCCCCCAGTGACTGAACAGATTGTGAAATGAGAGAGAAAAGGATGTCTTTGGGAATGTTTTTCACCTTTCATCTTTCTTCCACCAGGTCTCCTCGCTGTCTAGTTCTTTGAATGGGTTCTCCCTTCTGAACTTGTGATGCTGAGTTTGGGACCCATCGTTGCTTCTCTGAACACTGGTAAGAGATGGAAGTGGTCCAGAGCCACTGTGAAGCATAAACTTTCTTCCACCCAAACCTTGAGCACCGAGAAACTACACTATAACAGGGATTTTCTGCCAAGCTATAATGGTTTACCCTGGAAGGAATGGTTTACCCTGATTATTTACATGAATTGAATGTGGAGTGCAGATGACTTCATCTGCATATTCTGTCTCCCTGTGTTTAATGCCTGTTATTGGGAGTCCTCTCGTATTTCATTTTCTAGTATATTTTCTTCTTCGTTTTCTCAGCTACCATTTTATTCCGCACATACTTAATGGTAGACCTTGTGCTACATATATCATATATAATATATAATCTCATTTAATCCTTATAACAATCGAGTGAGTTAAGAATTCTGGCCATTTTACAGATGAGAAAATTGAGTCCTAGAGAAGTAGAGGAACTTGCTCCAGTCACTCAGATGGGAAGTGGGCGAGGCCAAGCTGTCTTCCTCGAGTGTTTGCCTTGAATTGAGAGACTCCAGAGATCACGACTACCTTCTAACTCAGAATCAGCTTGCATTTTTTTTCCACACCAAAGACATTTTTATAGAAAGCAAATAAAAATTTCCTTTAAATTAATAAAATTAAATTTTAAAACATCTTCAAGTTTGGTCTTCCAAGACTGGATGGTATATGGCATGAGATATACATAGCTTCATGTTTGCTTCTGATGATGTTGGGGATGGAAAGCCAAATTTCCCAAGTGAGGGTTCCACCTCAGCCTTGGGAGCTCAATTTTAAATTTAACTCGATTCATTTACAGTTTGAGTTTATTTCTGGCTTGCTGGCAAAATGCGACTTCCTGGCATAGAAAAACTCCCTCAAAACAAACTTGAAAAAAAGAATCCCACCTAAGATGGCAATGTGAAATACTCTACAACATTTGAATGAGCTCACTGTAAATGAATTAGAAACATTCACTTGAATTTACTTTAAAATATATATGGATGAACTACCTCAGAGTCTTGATGGATGTATGGATAACATAGCATAGCCCTTGCTGGTTTGGCTCAGTGGTAAGAGTGCTGGCCCATGGACCAAAGGGTTGAAGGTTTGATTCCCAGTTAAGAGCATGTAGGTTTGCAAGTTTGATCCTCAGCCTGGGTCAGGGGGAGTGCGGGAGGCAACCAATTGATCTGTCTCTCTTACATCGATGTTTCTCTCTCTCCCGCTTCCCTCCCTCTCTTACAAAAAAAAGACAATGTGATGTACATACAGTGGAAAATTATTAGTCATAAAAAAGAAGGAAATCCTGTCATTTGTGACACCATGGATAAACCTTGAGGGTATTAAGTTAAGTGAAATAAGTCACACAGAGAAAGACAAATACTATATGATCTCACTTATATGTGAAATCTAGAAAAAAATTGCTCATCGGAACAGAAAAACATTAGTGGTTACCTGAGGCAGGGGTAAGGGTGGAAAAAGGTGGTAAAAAGCTTCAAACCTCCAGTTAATAAGATAATCCTGGGGAGGTAATGTACAACCTGGGACTGTAGTTAAAATTGCCAGGAGAGTAAATCTTAAAAATTCTCATCACAAGAAAAAAACTACCCTATTTGAGATGATGGATGCTAATTAAACTTATTGTGGCAATTATTTTGCTACACACACACACACACACACACACACACACACACAAGTATCAAATTGTTATATTGTATACCTTACACTTCTACAATGCTACATTACCAATTACATTTCAATAAAACTGGAAAGTAAATAAGATAGTTCTGGGTGTGAAAATAAGGAATAGCTGGCAATTTGGGTTTTCCTGATCCCAACCAAAGACAAATTTGCCCCAAAAGATGTGCTGTGACTTAGAACAAACAAAATGTCAAAACAAAGGCATTAAGGTTCAATGTGGAAGGTAAACCCCTGAATACTTAAAGAGACCCCCCCAAAAAAGATCTGCCATTGAATAGTAGAATCCCTATTTGAAAAAGCTTATATATCCAATTCACAGGACATATGTATAAGTATATATCTGGGTCAATGCATTACACGTAAAAGCCAAATTTTGAAAGCCTGCAGACAGGTGAAGTTCTGGTTTTAACACAACATCCAAAGTGCTTCAGATCACATTAACTTTATTAATCCTGAGGCAACTCAATGTTGTGGGAGTAGATGCTATCCTCAGAGGCAGGACTTGAGCAAAGTTATACAGACCTCGTGCTGACCATTCTGATACGTAACCTTTCTTTGACAGGCTCCAGGGAACATGGAAAATGGTTGGTGAGCACAACCACAGGGAAATGGAGATGTTCCAATAGTTTCCATGTTGATGAAAAGCAGCAAATACGATATTCTCTGCTACTGGTGATGATGGAAGTCAGCATAACAGTGACACTGATGCCAAAATGATTAAAGTAGGTCCCAGGAAAGGGAAGTTATATCCCCTACCAAAGGTGAGCTATAGAAATATTTTTCTTTTGAAAATTACATTGGTAAAATATAAAAATTCAAAAGCTCTCATCTGAGCAAATAACTCTATTCATAGCTTGCACTGCCTTTTTATTTAACATTTCCAGTTTGTAGGGCTATGATATGATCATCATGTTTGTAAGTACTCCTTTTTGGTTGTTTTCTAATCATCCGCCTTTTGGGAAAATGCCATAGTTGTTGTTTTTATACATATGTGTGCATGTGCCCGTGTGTGCGTATGTGCATGCCCAACACACACACACACACACACACACACACACCCCTTGCCCTATATAGTCAGCATGCCTTTATTATCAAGCTCTCTCTCTTCCTTTGATTCCAGGCAAGAGTCTTCTTGTCTCAGATTTTTTTTTTCTCATTTAAACTATGTACGTCCCTCCCCGGGACTTTAATTCATACTTTTTAGGTTTCTTGATTCTTTCATTCCTTTGGCCCCAGAGACTGACACTATACTGGTAGATCCTGAAGCGTCTCCCTTTAGTCAGATTTTTTCACTTACGTCTGTGCCACGGAAATGACAACTGATTCACAAAAACTTTATTGTTACAGTTAATCAGTCAGGAAGAGAGCTGACCATCGTCAATGAGATTATTGTTGAGTCCTTGAGTTACACTCAACTTCAAGTATGTTCGGCACCCTAGGCAGGAGCTGGCTAGAAGGTGGCCGTGTGGTTATTTTTCATCTGTGATGGGCACTCGGCTCATTCCAGAACAAGTTTCTCACCCTTGCTTTTCTTTATTCCTTCCTTCTCCTACACAGCATCATCCAATTCAGAAGCACTTCATATTTTATTGCTCTATTTAAATTTAACATTATATAAGATTTCAACTTGAGCACAATCAGTATTTGGGATCAAGTAGATAACCCTGGGCTATTCAAACATCATCTACTAAATATCCTGGGAAGAAAGTGACTTTTGGAAGCAAGCGGTGATTTTCAGCTAGTGCAAGGACACCCCATCAGAAGGAGCCTTTGCAGTGTCAGTGCTTAAGGGCTTAGCACCTTAGTTGCTGCATTTCGGGGAAGCTGGTGTGTCCTAGGGAAGTGGCCAGGGGGGTAGGATGTAGTTGAACTTAGGGAGCTCAGGGCAAGGCTTGTTTAACCAGCTCAGAAGTACCTCAACTATGACAGTTCTATCAGTGGCCCCGCCGCATACCATCCTGCAGTGAGGTTCATTGTGTTCTAGTAGCTTGGACCTGTCTCTCTGGGATAGTGTGTAACACGAAGAGGAAAGGTGAGCTTGCCACCAACTTGCATGAAAAACCATATTGCAGATATTTCCTAGTTTACTAGTTTAGAGTCTTCAACAGTTTCTCAGCCTTATCAAGATTATCACGCATTTGTTAAAACAGTGTGACCTCCAAGACTGTCTCTTAAACTTGAACCCGCTGCATCCCACTTTGGGTTGCATATGAGTAGAGTTACTGATTGGCAGGTCCCCACCTATGCTGAGGGACTCACTGTGGCTGCTGTCATCATCTATGAACCATTGATGATGCTCAGGTGGCTTTTCTCTGTAGCACCGGCTGCTTCCTTGGTACAAATACCAGTGAGGCACCTCACTCCCACCCCCACATGCACACACACAGCTCCGGCTCTTCCCTGGGACTGCTCTCTGCTCCTGTTTCCAACACAGGAACCCCAGAAGCCTCCGGCCTGGCACTAAGTCTTAGCCATTTTTACCCCAGGGGACTCCTTGGACAGGCTGCTGAAGACCAGGGACCCCTTTTCAGAACAAGGCTTTCAAATGCATAAAAGACACGAAAACCAATGATATTGAAATACATTTAACACAATGTTTAAAAATTTGTGCTATAGCAATACACATACTTTAATATATATGCATATATATTTTATTTATTTATTTATTTATTTATTTATTTATTTATTTATTTATTTATTTCAGAGAGGAAAGAAGAGGGAGAGAGAGAGAGAGAAACATCAATGATGAGAGAGAATCATTGATCGGCTGCTTCCTGAAGGCCCCACCCTGGGGATTGAGCCTGCAACCTGGGCATGTGCCCTGACTGGGAATTGAATCATGACCTCCTGGTTCATAGAGCACATTGAGCCTTGCCAGCCCGGCAGTATACATACTTTTTAATTGACATCTGACGTAAGATCTAGCTGAGGATCTACTTAATAACTACTATAATTTAAGCTATTTGTTAACAACTGTGATGTGATGTAAAGAACCTGGGGTACTGGAGACTCTGGAGTCACAGATATTTTTATCCTACTGTCTCTGTGGGATATCCTTCATTCAGAATGAAAGGAAATGGTAAATGTCAGAGGTTAAAAAAAAATGTAAATTTTTTGGGGGGCATCCAAATTCACTTGAGTTTTCTCTCTGCAGGTTAAGAACCACTGCAGGATAAAGTCACCCCAGGGGGTCAACATCTCAATGGAGACAGGCACTTTTAGGCCACCCACCCACCCGAGCTCAGAACTGCCTCTTGGAGGGAAGTTCTTACAACTAGTTCTGGGAAAGGGGAGGGGGGGGGGGGGGGGGGGGGCAGGGAGGAAGCGTTCCTGAGCTTCGTGGGCACACTTGAGACAAACCATCCTTTGCTGGGCAGGGCTGCTCAGCCTCAGCACACCTGGACACCAAGTTTTAAAGTTGCCGACAGCAGTGTGGCTTCTCCCACA
>JAAGEH010000393.1:14904334-15067181 GCA_011751065.1 Lasiurus cinereus | reverse complement strand
GGCGCGGCGGGCGCGGCGGGCGGGCGGGAGGGTGCCGCGCCGCCGCCGCCGGGCCCGCGGGGAAGGTGCGGGCGGCAGGCCGAGGCCGGCGCGCGAGGAGGGGCCGGCGGGTGGGGAGGGGAGGGCGGGGCCGGCGTCCTCGTCACTTGATAAAACGCCGGCGAGTCTCCAGAGAACAACGGGCTCATTGAGCGGTGGGAGCTGCCTCCGGCGCGGGGGAGCGGCCTGGCGGAGAGCGCGGCGCGTCCCGGGGGTGGGGCCGGACGGCAGGCGAGCGCCGACGGAGGTCGCCGCGGTAGCTGCAGCGCCGCAGCCTCGAACCCGGACCCGCGCGCCCGCGCGCCCACCTCGCCGCTCGCGCTCCCGCTCCGTTCCCGGGGCGCCGACCTGCCCATGGCGGCCGCGGGGCAGCTGTGGCTGCTCTACCTGTCGGCGGCGGGGCTGCTGCTGCCCCGGCTCGGCGCTGCCTTCAACTTGGACACCCGCGAGGACAATGTGATCCGGAAAACGGGGGACCCCGGGAGCCTCTTCGGCTTCTCGCTGGCCATGCACTGGCAGCTGCAGCCCGAGGACAAGCGGCTGTGAGTTCACGGATCGTCCCACCCCCGCCCCGGCCCCCGGCCCCCGGCCCCCGGCCCCCGGGTCCCGCCGGCCGCCCTGCCCCTCGGCTGCCCCGCCCGGGACTGCGCCGGCCCGCGCGCTCGGTCCCGGCTGCGCCTGGAGCGGAGCCTCCCCGCTCGCAGCCCGGGCAGGAGGAGGACCCAGGGCCGACCCTGCGACCCGCGCGGCCCCGCGGCCAGGAGGGGCTGTTCTCTGCCCCGAGAGTTTCCCCCTTTTCCCCCTTTTCTTTTCTCTTAAGCGCGTACTTTCCGGTGGTCCTTCCCCCCGGGCATGTTTGCTGGGAACCCGGCAGGTGGCACGCTTCGCCGAGCTTCACGTGTGTGTGTCGGGGCGGGGGTGACTCGGGCTCTAGGGTCGCTGGGCTGCTTGCCGCAGGGGGGTTCCTGGGAGCCGCGGCTCCAGGAAGATACAGGCCTTTAACCAAACTCACGGAGCACCCCGGCCCCCTGCGAGCCCCGCCGAAGTTGGAAAGTCACTTTTCTTCGTGTCCCGTGTGGCTCTCCCCGCCGGGCGGGTGCTCCTGCACCAGAAACTTTAACGTCCCCGCCCTAAAAAAGAAAAAAAAAAAGAGATGGAACTAACCCAGCACCTGCTCCAGGCACCACCTCTGCAGGGAAAACAAGCCCCTCCGAATGGTGTGCTCGCCACCCCCCCAACCATGCCCCCAGCCCAGGCCCCAAAGCGCCCGGCGGCACCCGCGACCCTTTGGGCGCCTGCATTGGGCTGGCCCCGCCGAGGGGGCGAAAGCAACATGTCCGATCCGGGCTGGCGCTTTGCAAGCCAGGTTTGGAAGTGACAGCCCCCTTCCACCATAGCATCAGCCGGGCGCCTCCCAGGAGAAAGTGGAGACCGGCACGCTCAGCCTCTCCCTTTTTTTTTTTTTTTTCCTTTTTCTTTTTTCTTAGTGTTTGGTTCCCACATGATCAAACTGTTTAGGTTGAAGAGGGGAGTGTTTGGGAGCTTAGTCGACTTAATCGCAGTGGGGCTGCATTCTTGATCTGTGCTACCGAAAAATAAACTCATCAAAGCGCCCCCACCCCCTCCCTGCCTGTGCCTGTAGTTGAATTGAGGTTCTTCCAGGACCAACAGAGCGGAGAAAGCAAAGTGCAGACACAGCCAAGAGAGGACTTTGTGTTTATGAGAGGCGAATGGGATTTTAGATTTTGATTTCAGCAATTAGGAACTTTGGAATAGGTGAATATTGTGGGCCCCTGAATCTTTGATTTTTTTAAACACCTGCTAGTTAAGCAAAGGATTTGTTGGGGGTGGGGAGGCCGCTGGCCAGTGGTCTGCTGGCTTGGCCAAGCTGCTTATATGTGTTTTGGAAAGAATTGTTAAGCTGTAAATCTGAAGTGAAAGGTGGTGTCTGTTAAGTCAGTTAATGGAGGACGGTTAGTGTGTCTGAATACTTAGGAGTGCCTAGGTATGTACCTACCCATAGGGAGAATTTGAACTTGTGAGTGCAGAAATGACTGGGCCAGCAGAGAGGGAATACACTGTCCTTGGCATTTTCTCTCTGCATTCAGATGCCTACTGGAGCTGGTGGCTTCCTTGAAGTCCTTGTTCAAGCAAACGTTTTGAAGGGGAAGTACTGGGGCAAGAACATGTCCTTGGGATGGGAGATGTGCGAAAAATGTGATTGTAGCCGGGAATCTCTGTTGTCACCAAGGTTAGCAGCATGCTTGCTGCAATTTGTTACTGCTGGTGGACTTCTTGGCTGTTAGAGCTGCTGCAAGTTCTCCCCAGGGTAAGAATAAGCCTGTGAGAGTGTGATGCCTTCTAGAAATGCTCTTCTTAGGGGTTAAGGGAGGAGGGACTGATCAGACCCTCAGATGGGGACAGGCCCACTTTAGGGAGACTGGATGTTACCCTAGAGCTTGGAAGTAATCACACTCTAGAGGGCCGTGGTGTATGTCAAATGCCACTTTTTTGGTCAAGTATTTCAGCTTCAGAAGCAGCATTGCCCTCTCAGGGTAACCAGCACACACAGGCCTTACCCACATCTGTTGTCATCTCTGTCAGTAAAGCGTGTGGGTGTAAATGACAGCCAGTGAGGTCTAGACCCCACTGATCCAGCTTCCTAAGCTTGGCACTCTCTGGACAGTGGGAGTATTTCTGGTGAGAGACCTGAGCTCAGATTCATTCTCAGCCATTTGGTAGCTGTTGAATTTCTTTGAGCCTTAGTTTCTTTACCTGTAAAATGGAGATATTAACGCTTGATTGGAGCTGTTGTGAGGATTAAGAGATAACATGTTTACTTACTGATTAAATGGTTGCTGTTAATGGTGATAAACTTAGAAACAATAATTGAATTCCTACTATGTGCCAGCTACTATACAGATGTAAAACATTCTGTGATTCTAAGACTGCCAAAGAGTAAAGCCAAAGGTTATTGTAGTTTGGGTAATTGATGTTTAAACTCTGAGTCACATTTATGAAACCCATTTTGAAAAAACAATTTAACTTAATCTGGTTTTAATTAGATTTATAACAAAAGAAAATTTAGTGAACAAGGGACTTCGAGTTAGGAGAAGTAAAATAGTAAAATATCAAAGATGTGTGGGGATATCAGATGAATGCACTGCTCTAGAAACCACGATAGATTTTTCTGGGTTAAATTTTCTACAATGCCATTTGACTATTTAGTAACAACTTAAACTCTAGTTAAGATTTTATAATAGAATAATACTGTATCTGAGAGTCTTAAAATGTATTGTGTATTCCTCAATCGTTCAGCACTATAACACTGAGCTAGAGACTATAAAACATCACTCAGGTTTTTAGGCTGTATATTAAAGAAGTTTCAGACTTCAAAATATTTAGAGGGTTGGCTGAGTTACTGAGGCCAGGGTCTGAAAGTCTTGGAATCTTTCATTTCTCTAGGTAGTTAAGGCTGAGTCACATACCACCACTCCCATCTCCCATCCTCCCAGGTAGAAACTATGGGAAGATAGCTGTGGGTATGCCCGTCCTATGAATCATCATTCTTAGCTCTTCTGGGAAGATTATACAGATCTATGTATGACTGTAGGGCAGAACCCATAAGAGGGAGAGCTATAAGAAATATTCCCATTTTCTTTTTGGGAACTTTCTGATCACCACTATCTTCCAGAAGCTGCCAGGCCACTCTGTTCGGACTCTATGGGGCTTGTTCCTGATTTTTCTGCGTTGTGATGCCCTCACTTAAAAAATCATGTTTATTGGACTAGGAATTATCTAGTCCGACTGGCTCTCTTTGTAGATAGAGAAACTGAAGCCAAAAGCTAAAAAATGTCTAAATTCCGCATAAGCAGAATTTTAACAGGATCTGGATTTGGACTTGATATTTCTGACTCATGCGAATGCCATCATTAAAAGGAAAATACAGAAATGCTCTTCAGACCGAAATAAATTGGCTAGCATCTGAGTTTTGGAAATGCACTGTGTTAGGTTGATTTATTAAACTGCTTCCCACCTGGGTCACAGCTGACTATTTAAATATCTGTGCTTGGACTTTCTTCCTCTTGACCCTTATTCCAGCTGGCCTTGGGTTGGCTTCTGGGTCTCCCCTTCTTTGCCTGTCATCTCCTCCTTCTGAAAAAACCCAGTGAGCAGTGACTAGCTAGCCAGAGTTTCTTCAGGATGTGTTCCTAAGCCTTTGCTTCCTTGAATTCATTCAGAATGCCATGTGGCCCAAGGCCATCACCCAGGCACTGTGACTGTGCTCAGTCACCTTGAGTCTTGAGAGTCAACATGGACAGGGACACTTAGAGATCATAGGACTCTGCAAGAACGTAGAAATAAACAAATTTAATTTTTACCCAAGTAAAAATTTATCCACCTGATGACAGGGTTGAGATGAGGACCAGAGAATCCATTTGTTCTGAATAATTTATTGGGAAAGTCAGGTTACTTGCTCATATAGTATTCTCCACTATTGTAACGAAGCTATTACTTTGTTTTTAGCTGCATAAGTCTCTATTTTGGCATAACAATAATATTGGTTTAATTTAAACTTTTGTAAACAAATAGTACTAGAATTATGGCATATGGTGGCACCCTCGGATCTTGACTCAGCAGACTACAGTGGGCAGAGTTGGCCAGTCTATTACTTGGCACTTGCAAGAGGGACAATGGAGACATAATAGAAAATACTATTTTATGTAGATGACAAAGTCAGTTTTATCTGGAACACTGATTGGTTCCAAGTCCGCCCATCTTAAAGAGTATAATCATATCTCAAGAACCAGTTTAAATTTCTCATTGGAAGTCTTTTTCACCCAACCTACACTCCAGCAATTTCTTCTCCCTTTGAATGTGTGCAGCACTTACTATCATGTGTCTGACAGTTCTGATGGTTTTCTGTTTAACTGCCTTTTTGGAGGATGATCCAGTTTCTCCCATCTGGATTATAGGTTAGGTGAGGGCAAGGGGTCTTTTTTTTTTTAAATTCTCATCTGCGGATATTTTTTCCATTGATTTTTTTTTTTCAGAGAGAGTGAAAGGGAAGGGAGACAGACACAGAGAGAAATATTGATGTGAGAGAGAGAGATATCAATTGGTTGCCTCTCATACTCACTGGCTGCTCATCAGGGCAACTTGGGAAATCTCTTTGCAAAAAATGTAATTTTAGGCTCAGCCCAGCTCTATGGCGCTAGATGTGGTCAGTTTCTGTAGATGTGATCCAGGAACCTGTTCTTAAAGTTTCCCAGGTTTGAGCTAAATGAGCTTTCCTTTTTATGTACAGAAGGCAGCATGACATAGGTAGTGGGTAAGAGTGGATTCTAGAGCTAGATCCTAGATCCTAGCTATAGTCTAAAGCTAATCTAAAGCTAGCTGGTGCAGGATTCCTACAGTTCTGCACCCAGTTCCACTGTGGGGGATTTTCCCCCACATTCCGCCCCCCCCCCCCCCCCCGCCTCCAGCCAAACAATTCTCAGACACCAGCTGGGTATCCTACAATTTAACTCAATTCTGACACTGTCTACCCGGAGAGAGCATCAGATCCCACAGGTTAAGGGCTCAGTCCTACAAGACCGCCTTTCCCCCACTTCAGCTACCACTTGTAAATCCAGGTTGTCTGATAGACCAGCTACAGATTGGAGGCTACCATGACCCCCTGCTTGGGTTCAATTAATTTGCTAGAGTGGCTCACAGAATTCAGAAAAGCATTTTACTTACTAGATTACCAGTTTAATATTAAAAGATTAAAAGATAGGAACTTGGGAATGAATGGCCAGATGGAGGAGATGCATAGGGCAGGGTATGGAGAGGGGTGGGGGATGGGGGGCACAGGGTGTGTGTGTGTGTGTGTGTGTGTGAAAGAGAGAGAGAGAGAGAGAGAGAGAGAGAGAGCGAGCTTCCAGGTTCTCTCTGAGCATACTCCTCTCTGGGGATCTCCATGTGCTTACCAACCTGGAAGTTCTCCAAACGCCATCCTTTTGGATTGTTAATGGAGGCTTCTCTGCATAGGTATTACAATTGATTAAATCTTTGGCTGTTGGTGTTTGAATTCAACTTCTAACCCCTCTCCCCTCCCAGGAGGTCAGGACTGAAAGTTCCAACCCTCTAATGAAGGGTTTGGTTCTCCTGGCAACCAGCCCCCATTCTTGGGTACTTTCCTAAAGACATCTCGTTGACATAACAAAAGACAATTTTTGTCACTGTGATCTCTTAGGAAATTCCAAGGGTTTTAGGAGCCCTGTGACACGAACAGGGATAAAGAAAGACCAAGTATATATATTTATTATTGATCATAACACCTGTATAGTTTCATAAGTCAATGCCTAACCTGTCTAGGCTTCTCTTTCCTCAGCTATGGAGTGAGGATAATTGAACCTTAGACTAGTGCGGGCCCAGAGGAGGCACTTGGTGTTTGCTAAATAAACATAAAAGGCAAGGTTATAAGAGGTGAAGAGGTTGTAAATCCACATGGTCCATGCTTCCTGGCCTGGGCAGTGTGCAGATTTTGAACCTTTAGCAGATTTTGGTTTGCTAAACTGGCACTTAGACTAGCAAACTGTGATTTCTAGGAACTAAAGCAAGAGGCTGGTCGTTTAATTAGGCTTGAACTGGGACCCGGCTCTTCACCATTGTTGGTCCTTGTTAGCCTGATGGTCATCTGATCTGCTGCTCTCAGTTTTTTTCTGTTTCGATAAACAAAGCAAGACAATTCTAACTCCGTTTAGCTGTTCCAAGGTTAGCATTTTTGCAGAATGACACTTTTCACAGGCCACAGACCTTATAGCAGTGACCTTACACACACACACACACACACACACACACATATCCTGGATCCCAGTGCTGGATACTGCTAACACTTCATCTATTCCAAAGTTGGCAAAATAGACTTTCAAACACTTTTAAGTCTCTAAAACCGATTACGTAGTTAAAGAAGACTGTTCTGAATTAGGGGGAACAGGGAAGGTGCCACTGAAGCAACTGTAGGAGGTAAAGACAAGTGACCTGGAGCCATGGATGTCTGCTCACATGTTTATTTGCCAACTGGCTAGATGTATTTTGCATGTCATACAATCCAAAAGATTACTTTTTTTGGAACACCCTGTCAGATAGAGTATCAGAAAAGCCTTCTTCTAGAGAACTAGGCCTTTTAAGCCTGGGGGTATAGCAATGAAAATAAACGTTGGGATAATTTGAAGGGGGCACGGCACGTTGGTTAGTGATAGGAAGAATAAACGAAGCACGGGTCCTGCCTGTTTACCCAGGGTGTGCTGGGCTCTGGGTGGCGGGATCAGTGTCACCACAGTTTCTTCGCTTTGCCAAGGACATTCATTTGCACTGAGGTTATTTTAATTGTGTGTGTGATAACGAGCGATAATAAACATTTCAGGCCCAGAGGGGAGGACGTCACCGAAGCATAAGCCTTCGGAGCCAGTGGACCCTTTTCTCCTGGCAGAATCGGAGTCCTGCTCTTCAGGACCTAGGGCCATTGCTCCAGCGGTCAGTCTCTGTGGACCCAGCAGAGCACCGTGACGAGATGTTAACGAGGGGATCCTCACCAAAGCATGCCACAGCCAGCGGTGTGGAGCGGTCATTCCCTAGCGTGGGCGGCCCGTATGGCAGAACGGGGAAGGGGGTGGAGGTGGTGAGTATGAGGTTTGCTCTTCTTGCTGAGGAGAGTGAGAAGTCCTGCCCGGGTCAGGTGATGGCCTGGCATCCCCCGCTCCCCACCCTTTCCACTGGCAGGGCCATTCTTTTTGTCCTTTGAGAACAAAAGCTGGTTTGAAGTTGTGAAATGGAAGTGTTTAGACATCTATACGATTCTGGAGAGGTCGGAGTTATATATAGAAAAAGACATTTAAAAGAGCTGGGATGGCCGAAACCAGTTTGGCTCAGTGGATAGAGCGTCAGCCTGCGGGTTGAAAGGTCCCCGGTTCAATTCTGGTCAAGGGCATGTACCTCGATTTCGGGCACATACCCAGTAGGGGGCGTGCAGAAGGCGGCTGATGGATGTCTCTCTCTCATCGATGTTTCTAACTCTCTATCCATTTCCCTTCCTCTCTGTAAAAAATCAATAATATATATTTTTAAAAAAGAGCTGAGATGACTGTATTGATAATGGCTTAAGGAATCCAACCTGGCTGTGACACAAATAAACCTATGCTTTAAAAAAATTCTAAGCATTCTCAAATAAGGAAAAGCTTGAAGAAGCTCTGATGTGACCAGGGGGATGTGTGGACACATGATTCTGTGTCCAGTGGCATTGGCTACGTTGGCCTCTTAGCTGCTGGTGAGACTGGGCGTATGTGCTGTCTTAGGACAGTGCTCGGGAAAAATTGAGCTGGCTTTAAGATCTGAGTGCTATAAAGGTCTCCTAGGAATTCACAAGTGCAAAAGGAGGTGGATCTGGACACTGATGGGCCAGCTAGAGGCTCAAGGACGGAGGGCCTGGGGAAGACCGAGGGAGAGGCCTGCCGCACTAGAGGGTCCAAAGCCCACGGGGAGGACTTGAGGACCAGCTGGAGAAGTGTGTCAGATACCATATCCCATCAGCCAGTTAGAAAGAAAAGCGCTTTCTAAGCCTTGCATTATATTTAGAAAGTGCCCAACCAAGTCTGCTACAGAGATTAACCGGGAGAGTGTGGGGAGGCCTTCGGGGGCTCTCACTCAGGATGATCCCGGGAGGTGAGAGGCAGCCGTTCCCCAGCTTGCCAGTACACCAGCCAGAAGGCAGCGGAGGTTTTTCGCTGCCAGAGGATAGGAAATCGGTCTTTGGTAAGTGCGTTTATTTCTGTGTACGTGTGTGTGTGTGTGCATGTATGTTCTATTTCAACCTAAAAGAAATAGGGGTTTTCATCCTTACTTGAACATGAAGAGCAAGTAAAAACTTGGAGGGGACTGTGCTCTGGACCTGCTACAGAACCCATAACCAGCTTTTTGGAGTTTTCCTATAGACATTGTTAGTTCAACAGATATTTGTTTGTCATGGCCTATATATTAGGCACTGATCTTGTGCTGGACATATACAGCAAACAAAATAGATAAAATCCCTGCTTAGGTTCTGTGAGGGAGACAGACAAAATAAAGAGGGTATTGTATTTGGTGGTAATAGGTGATACAGAGGAAAATAAAGTGGGGAAGTGGAATAGGGAGTGGGACTGGGGTGGGAAGTGATTGGCAATAGGTCAGTCAGGGAAGACTTCACTGAGAAGGTGAAGAAGGTGGGAGTCACGTCAGTATTGGAGGGAAGAGCATTCCCGGCAAAGAAAGCAGCGCGTGCCAAGGCCCGAGGCAGAAGCATGTCTGGCATGTTCAGTAACGGTGGGGAGGCCGATCGTCTCCTGGAGGCAGATTGTGTAGAGCCTTGTGGTGACTGAAAAACTGGCGTTTACTCATGCATGACATGGGAAGCTATTGGAGTATGCTGAGAAGAGAGTGATCCCACTTGGATTTTAAATGGATTTTTCTAGCTGCTACAATGTTGAGAAGAGACTGTGTGAGGGCAAGGGTAGATGTAGTGATATTACTTAGGAGGCTCCTGTACTGACAGATACGAGGCCATGGTGGTTTGAACCAACATGGCAGCAGTGAAGATAGTGAGACGTGGTGGGATTCTGGACATACTTTTGAAGGAAGAGCCAAAAGGATTTCCTGTGGACTCAATACTAAGTGAGAGAAAAGAATGTCTGCAGAGTTTTTTACCTTGAGTCGCTGGAAGGATGTGAGGTTGTGAGATAAGGGTTTAGGGAAGACCATAAAAGGCATCGATACCGAGGGAAGGTCAGGAGTTTGATTTTATTTTTATTTTTTATAAATATATTTTTATTGATTTCAGAGAGGAAGGGAGAGATAGAAACATCAATGATGAGAGAGACTCATTGATTGGCTGCTTCCTGTATGCCCCCTCCTGGGGATTGAGTTCGAAACCTGGGCATGTGCCCTTGATCGGAATCGAATCTGGGACCCTTCAGTCTGCAGGCTGACGCTCTATCCACTGAGCCAAACCTCGAGGGATGGGAGTTTGATTTTAGATATGTTGTTTTTGAGATGTCTAGACACCCAGGTGGAGTTGTTGAGTATGCTGTTGTATTAAGAGTCTGAAGTTCAGATGGAAAGGTTTGGTTTAAAGATATAGAGGTGAGGGAGATGAAGGGAACCAGCCATGGGGACTGAGAGGAATGGCCTGTATGGTAGGAGAACGAGGTGTGCTATCCTGGAATTGTTTTAGGAGTGAGCCATCATTGTCATATCACCCTGAGAACTGATCCCTGCTATATAGCAATGTGGAGGCCATCGGGACCTTACCAGAGCACTGGCGAGGGGGAGGATCGGGAGCAATGCCTGGTTGGAGTAGGTTGGAGAGAGAATAGAAGCGAGAGACAAAGAATAGGAACTCTGAGTTTTGCTGAAGAAAGGAGAACAAGTACTAATGGGAAAATGGGATTGAGAGAGAATTAAAATTTTTAATTCTCACCTGAGGATATGCTATTATGAGAGAGAAATATCAATTGGTTGCCTCCCATATGCACCCTCGCACCCTGACCAGGGATCGAACCCACAGCCTGGGTGTGTGTCCTGATCAGAATGGAGCTGGCAACTTTTTGGTGCATGAGATGACACACTGAGCCACACTGACCAGGGCTCATCATTTTTTTTTTTAATTGGGATAAAATTATAGTGAGCTGGTTTAGTTGTTGCTGACTCAGTAGAAAAGGGAAAGTGAATGCAGGAGAGGGAGCAGAGGGTGTGTGATTGTTGTCTGTGAGGAAGTGAGAGGGATACACCAGTGGCGAGGTGGGCCTAGTTACCACAGAGGGGCACGGATGCAGGTAGGTGGAAGATTGTGAGGTGTTTTTATTTTTTTATTTTTTTTGTTTTTTGCTTGCTTCTCATTTCTCAGTGAATAATAGCAGATCAGAAGTTCTAAGCTCTTCAACACTTGTGTAGCCTGTAGGAGTAAGCACTCAATTCTAGACTTAGAGGGATGTGAGGATTGAATCTTAGCTTCTTCACAGTCTATAGATTTGACCTTGGGCAAGTTACTTGTCCTTATCAGTAAGATGGAGGCACTGATGGTACCAGCCCCATAGGCTTTGCAGATTAAAGGTGGGAGTATAAAGCACTTAGCATTGTGCCCGGCATGTCCAGTGACCAGCCAGCCTGTACTGTGGTGGCTGCCTCAATGTAAAATAGGAATATAATTCCCTCACACGGGGGAGTTTTGTAGTTATCTTATCTTTACAGTCTGGGAGACGGTATCCCTTGGGGGGTCAGGTCAAGGTGAGGTTGCCCCATGGAGGGGGTTATAACAGAGTCAGAGCAGTTCACAGGCAGATGGGAACTGTAACATTGTCTTGAAGAGAGGAAGGGGAAGTGTGGGGCTTGGAAGAAGGAAGAGAAAATGGCAACACATCAAAACCACCCTCCAAGAATCTCCAGCTCCTTCTGCTATATTCCTGCTACAAAGATGCCCCACCCCCACTTTTTATTTTGTTCAATTCTTTCAAGGCTCATTTCAGGTGTTGTGTGTGCATTTCCCATGTGGGAGTATCTGCAAGTTTTGGTATTACCTTGGGTGGCATGGTGTCTGCATGTTCCCCAGGCCAGGTAGATAACAGGGCGTCAGCAGGTGGGCATGTGCTATGCAGGGTGGAAGTGAGCTGGGAACAGGATAAGGGCCCCAGGACGTTGCCTCCTGCTCCTGCTGGCCTGCCTGGTGCACCATTGTCTTTGTGATCCTGGTCAACATGTCCAATGTCTCCCTTCAGGCATTGAAAAGAAATGACTCATGGCCTTGTTAAATGGTCGGGAATGTACTATGGGTAAGAGCACTATGGGTTCTAAAGCACTGCCAGCTTTTAATCTCTTCTTTCACAATAAGTAGTACAGGCTGAAGAGGTAGCCTGCGGTAAATCAGAATCTGAAAGGAGAGTATCTCTGAAATTATGCAAGCGTTTGAATAAGTAGGACTTTAGCATCTATGTCCCTGGGGTGTGCCACGAATTAGGTGGCATGATGGTGAGGTGTCTTTTTTTTTCTTTTCTTTTTAAATGCTATCACTATAATGCAGAATGGAATATGTACATTTATAATATAAAACAAGAGGCTTTAGGGACAGTTGAAGCTTCTGGTGGTTGCTTTGTTTGGGCTATACCCCCATTCTCATTCACTTTTTTCCTGCTTTGGTGAAAATAGTGGAGAAGTACTGACCAGCCCAACCTTTTCTCTGTGGAGGGGGATAACTGGACCTAGAAAAGTCAAGTGACCACTCGGTTGTGGCATTGTGGGCCCTGAAACCCAACTATTGATTGCCCAGTCCACCAAATGCTGTGCCACACACATCTGCCTTTCGGTGAAGTAGCCTCTTGTGGGAACGAAACCTGTGCTGCATAATCTTGCCCTTAAAAGAACAGAATCTTACATTGTTAAGTGTCTTACCACATAATGGCCTGGACTAGTGATAGCAGATACACAGCCAGGGTTGCCCCTGCCCCCTGCTCACTGGGGGTACTTTTGATGGATGACCATAGCACATTCTTCAGCTGAGTCTCGGGATGCTCCAGGTCTGCATTAGTTAGCTCCTGCTGATGTGTGGCTGTTGGCTTATAAAACCACACCTGTTGGCCCTCTTGGGCTGGCCAGCCCCAGCGTATAGAGGATGCTCTAGAAATGTTAGCTTGATAGATGTTATCCCTGCTGGTTTGTGGGCTTCTTAAGAGCCAGGCTAACAGGCTGTCCATTTTTGGTTCAAATCTAATAGAAATGGGTCCCTAACTCGTGTTGGTTAAGCTCTATGAATTGATTTGATTTCCCAAGGCAGTACGGACTGCTGGAGAACAGGATGACACTCTCTTCAGAATGAGCCTTCATATACGGGTGGTGGTGGTGGTTCTCGGCCTCCTCCTCCTCCTCCTCCTCCTCCTCCCATTGTGGTAAAAGGCACATCACATAACATTCACTGTCTCATCCATTTCTGAGTGTGCAGCTCAGTAGTGTTAAGTGTAGTCACATGGTCCTGAATTACTCTGGCACTTCTTCAACTTGTTCTAAGGCGAGCAGATATCAAGGCAGGTATATGGCCCCATAAATTACTTTAGAATACTCATGTTCTAAAGTAGATTAGTGGCAGTAATAATTAAAAGTTTAACACATTTGGTGGTAGAAATTTAAAATTCCATGTCATCGCTTAGTATGGGTTTTCCACTTTGGTAAAGAACTGTTCCTGTGTGCCTGGCTTCCTCTGGGCACCTCCAAAGTTCCTCGAGCATATCATTTTGAGAGACCATAATCCTGTAGGTCCTCAATGTTGTTGGTAGGTTTTGGGAACTATAATGAAACCAACTTTACCAAATAGGTCGACTGCTAGCAACACAAGTTAAATTCCCATGTTGTTATAACAAAATGACATTATTGGAGGACATGCTGTAATTTAGTCCTAAGCTTTTAACTGAGTTAGAGAGAAAATTGCAACAGATAAAAGGCCTGGCCACATTCACTTATTCCATACGTCTTGCTGCTTCTATCTCTCTTAGTAGCTTTAAAATGAAAGAGTGGTTTCTCTGGCACAGTGTGTTCAGGTTGAGGCTACGGTTTGATATGATATTTACAGGTCGAAGTTCGAAAGGAAGTGTGTTTGTTCAGGCAACACCAGATTAGACTAACAGCTGTCCCTGGTAGTTAGGCCATCTTTAGCTTGTCTCACAAATAACTTCCCTTGTTCACACTACACCCCCCTATCCTGCTCCCCAGCTTCCTTTAGAGCCATGTTAATCTGTTACCTTCAGGCAGTTTTATTTTCTTCTTCTGTTCCTTACCTCTTTGATTTTTTTTAAATGAGTATATTGTTTAAGTCCTGTGGAGTTGAGTTTCCTACTCTCTTTATTCTTACTGATGCTTTCATTATGAAATTTCTAATAAGCTTGGAGGGAGCTGTCTGAATAAAAGCTTCCTGACAGGTCTGGATTGTGGGCCTTCTGCAGGCAGGGAGTTGGGTCTGATTATTCTATTTTGCTCAGAGCTTTAACGTGGAGCTTAATGTGCATGCTCTCCTCCAAGTAAAACCAAAATATGCTGTAGAAGAAATCTAAGCTCCATGCTTGGCCTTAGGCGTTTTCGTCTGCACAGGAGTAGGAACAGTCTAGCAGTATTATCCAACCATGCTTTTGTGCATTTCTTGTAAACTACCTGAACAAGTTAGGAAGGAACAATCTGGAAAGGTAGACCACTGTCTTCCTCACTTCATGTCATGAATTGGTGGCCGACTTCCAACAGTTGTACCTACATCCCCTCCTTCCCCTCGTGCCCCAAGTTCTTTCTGATTTCCCACTGAGCCTCCACCTCTACTGCCCACCCTGAAGCAGGGGTCTAGCTAGCCAGTGTGTCTGTTTTTATAAATGTCACCAGAAACCTAAGCGGATCCATTTAAGGCCCACCAGATGTGTCTGAAAACCTTTCCTCACCATGGAGTTGGCCATCCCGAGTTCCTGAGATAAGCATTTTTCAGTGAGGAACGGGCCTGGGTTTGCCTTTGACCACACATCCAGAGGCAGTTGTGTGTTCCCACATGGATCCCCGCCCCGCTCTGTTCCCGGTCCCATCCACGCCACTCATTCATATTTTAGATTAGATGACAGGTGAGGCCAGGAGTCTGTGACTCAGGTCTGACTCACGGCAGCTCCTCCCTTAGCAAGTGGCATTGTCCACAGCATCCAAGACGAAGGCGTTTGAACTCCGCAGCTATTTGTCAACGGGACTTAACCGCTTGAGCTCTGCACATGGAGGTACCTCTGAACTGGATGGATTCACTCCCTACTGGTTAGTCTGTTGTGCCCAGAGCTGGAACGTGGCACCTAATGTGCATGCTTTCCTCAAAGCCAAACAAAAATGTGCTCTCAAAGAAGGGTGAGCATTTTATTCCGTAGCCCAGTCGTGCCCCGTATGCCATGGACTTCCGCAGGGAAAGTGAGGGTTCTCTCTGATATCATCCCACGTTATCCTCTGCCTCCCTGGAACACGGCGGAAAGCTGTCTACCTTTACAGCTTGGATTTCCTGTCCTCACTATTTTTCCACCTCTGCCCTCCATTTGCATGCACTTTATTGCAATTCCCAGATGGCCAGCCCAGGGCCTGGCGCACAGAGGGATAGGTTGATCAACGTCTTTATTGACGTGTTGTCATGCCGCTTGAATGGGATGTAAAAATCAGTCTTGGACTTTTGCTTGCCTGCATAAAGATAGCATGTGTGAGCTTGCCTTATGCAGTTACGAGGTTTGCTTTCCTCATGACTTCTGGGCACTGATTTCAACCTCCATGATGACATATCTGTCATTTTCTCTGCAAGGCTTTCAATGATCCATTGTCCACTGACTGACATCATTTTAGAAATTATACCTTTACGATTTAGTAATAGTCACATGGTACCACTATAAATACAAAAACATGTGGCACGAAAAGCCCCCTCCCACCTCCTGGTTTCCAGTCACCCTGTTCTTCCTGGTGGCAACCACTGTTTGACCAGTTTGTTGTGCCTTCTAACAGGCACCTATACATTTTTAAAAATATATATTTTATTGATTTTTTTACAGAGAGGAAAGGAGAGGGATAGAGAGTGAGAAACATCGACCAGCTGCTTCCTGCACACCTCCCACTGGGGATGTGCCCGCAACCAAGGTACATGCCCTTGATTGGAATCAAACCTGGGACCTTTCAGTCCCCAGGCCGCCGCTTCATCCACTGAGCCAAACTCGCTAGGGCGGTACCTATACATTTAAGAGCAAATGCATACACCCACATTTTTCACATATATGGTAGCATGCCATATGCATTCTTCCGCACCTTGTTTGTGTTCTCCTGCTGTGTCGTTTTAAATATATTTTATTGTTGATAATATTACAGATATCTCTAATCCCCCCCCGCCTCCCAGCCCCTACCAACCACAGCAGGTCTTCACCTCTCTTGCCGTGTTTTGGTGCCTGTTGTTGTAGAGAAGAGCTTTCTTCACTTTTAACGTCTGCAGGGCGTTCAGTTTTAAGGATGAATCAAGATGTATTTAACGAGTGTGGGCATCCAGGTAGCTTCCGGTCCTTTGCAGAGAAAGCAGTGCCGCAGACCTCCTCCTCTCCCTTTCAGTCGGGGGCCGCCGGAGTCCAGTGCAGAGGCTTGCCCAGCGCTGTTTGCATGCTCATGGCAGATTTGGAGGAGGGGCTGGCTGCTCTTCATGACTTGCTGTCACAAGCTCTGTCCTACCCTCGGATGTCACAGGCTACTCTACCAGTGGGGTGGGGTCGCTGGGATATTTTCAACAATTGGAGCTGACAGTTTTACACGCAAGCTGCTGCATTCCTCAGCTGGCCTCAGCGTGTGCGCCCCACCCGTACCTGCACTTGTTAAAATTAGAATGGCTTGTTAGACTATGTGCTAATCGAATACTAGTAATGGCATCGGTAGTGCTCATCACCACGTTCGTGTTTCAAGGTTATCTGACAGTGTGTTTTTTTTTTCTTTCCTTATTTTAAAATATGTTTTTATTGATTTCAGAGAGGAAGGGAGAGGGAGAGAATGATAGAAACATTAGTGACGAGAGAGAATCATTGATTGGCTGCCTCCTGCACACCCCCTATCAGGAATCGAGCCTGCAACCGGGCATGTGCAGGAATAGAACCATGACCTCCTGGTTCATAGATTGATACTCAACCACTGAGCCACACTGGTGGGGTAATCTAGTAGAGATTCATTCGATCCTTGTAACACAAATAGAAACTTGAGATAGAACCGTTCCACAGATAACCCACACACATGATATCCAGCTAATAAGCCGTACAGCTAGCATTTGAACCCGAGTCTTCTTGTAACTTCCTCAGTATTTGATTATGGTTTTGGCTTGCCAGTCTTTTGCAGGGCAGGTGAGAAGGCATGCACTATCTGGAGACAGTACGTGCGAAAGCACGTACCATATCATCCTGATAATGACAGGCCCACGTAGGACTGATGTTCAGCAGGTGTATACCAGTGCAGTAGCTCTAGCTGTTAAACTGTTGAAATACTTCTGCTTGGAAAATTGCTTTTTCCCAACTTTCCTGAGGATCCCTCAATACTGTCCTGGCCACCTGTTCTCATGGGACATTCCTGTCTCATATTTCCCCCCACAATCCAGCAATTAAAGGGGACATGTCTTAATACAGTGGTTGGCAACCTCATTAGTCAACAGAGCCAAATATCAACAGTACAATGATTGAAATTTCTTTTTGAGAGCCAAAAACCGACTTCTGTGCATGGACCACGAAGTTTCAGTTGCACTGTATATGCGCACCCGCATGTGGTATTTTGTGAAAGAGCCACACTCAAGGGGCTAGAGAGCCGCCTGTGACTCCCGAGCTGCAGTTTGCCGACCACTGTCTTAATACAACAGGGGCTTCTGGGGCACAGCTCCAATGCCACATCACCATCTGTGCTGATTCATTCCTAGGCAGTGCTGATAGCTAAATATTTTTAAATATCATCTTTAAATGTAGGAGTGGGGTAGTAAACAATGTAAATGTTTTAGCAATGCAACTTCTGTAAATATGGAAAGAGGTGCACTTTTAAAATTGCATTCTTTTTTTGTTCACAGAATCCTATTTCTATATCTTTCTTTTTAAAAAAACAAAACAAAACATGGAAGATCTCGTTTTTGTCTTCCTGTGATGTGAGTGTCTGGGTGGCTGGTCTGAGCTGTCAGGAGCCAGATCTTGTCCTCCTTGTTGCTGTACCACGCTCAGCCTCTGCCTTGGAATCCGCGGTGGCAGCATCTACATTCTAGGCTGGGTAACGAGAGGGACAGAGGGACAGAGCCAAAGGCTGGTGGGCACCGTCTTCTACAGAAGACTCCCGGTTATAGCGGAGTGACACTTTGCCCTGTGTCTCTTCATCAGGGTCGAGTTCTGTGGCAGGTCCAGCGGGAAGGGAGGCTGGGATCTTTGTTCACAGGGCCTTATGCCTAAGCAGAAACTCTTTCCTTATGGCAAAAGGGGAGAGCGAGTATCGGGCAACAGCCAGAAGTCTGGCACAGCTACTAAGCCTGTTGTTTCAGTTATCTTGTTTAGAAAATAAATGATGTGATCTTATTAATTTCCTGTAGGAAATATTGAAAAATCTGGACTTCTTAAGCTATTGGAATAATAAAATAGATACGGTGACTTTATTATTATCTTTTTAATCCTCACTCCAGGAGTAAAGATATTTTTCCCATGGATTTTAGAGAGAGTGGGAGGAGGAAGGGGAAAGGGGAGAGAGAAAAACATTGATGTAAGAGGGATAGAAACATGGATGAGAGAGATGGATTGGCTGCCTCCTGCCTGCACCCCAACCAGGGATTGAATAAAACTGCAACCCAAGCATGTGCCCTTGACTGGGAATCGAACTGGTGACCCGCTAATGTGCAGGTGTGGTGACTTTTTAGCTATTCTATTTTTCTTCCTGGTTTTTGTTAAAATATTTTATTGAAAAATGATGGGTTCTTTTATAAGTGAGCTATTTAATAACAGCTTTTAATAAATTTTAAAAAAGTTGGCACTGAAAATATTGATGCTTGCTACACTGCCATATAAAAACCTGCTTGAGAACAGCATACTTGAATTTTAAAATTGTTAAATGTGGTGATAGATGGTGATAGATTATAAAATAAACTTTGATCATTTAACAGAAATTTACTTAGCATTGTCCTGAGTCAAGCACTGTGTGAAGATCAAGGATGGGAGTGTGGTCTCAAAAAAATACAGTTCATCTTGGTTCTTAGACTTGTTCCTTAAAAGGACAGGTCACTGGACAGACATTCGTAATTTGCACCTTGAAAGTCAGGTACCTGATCATTCAGAAGCACGGGAAGTGTCCAAAGGCCACCTTTAACAAGATCTTGGCAGCTGCTTTGTGAAACTGAAAGAACAGGGTTGCTTAGAGACTTTCATTTTTCCTTTCTTAGTGGCAATAGATAACAGCATTTTTATTACAACTGAGTGATTTCTTACCGGTATGAGTTGCTTGGTCAGCCCTTTCAGCCAGTAATTTTATTCTGAACATGAGCTGGTTCTATATTTATACCTCTATGTTATAAATCTGTGTGGAATTGAAGTACAGTTCTTGGCCATTTAAAATGTAGGCCAGGGTATATTGTAATTTTACCTTGTTGGGTGCTAATGGCATTCATTCCTTGAGATTATTTAAGTCCGTCTTTTTGAGACATGAGAAGCAAGTGTTAGAACCAAGGTCATACCAAAAAGTCATGCCAGAAATAGAACCAGAATTCCTTCTTCACTGCCTTCTCCACTTTGGTGATCTGTGTTGGTATTCCATTTAAATGGTTTAGATGGATACCATGATTTCACCTCTCTCTCTCTCTCTCTTTTTTTTTTTTTGGTTGATGGTAGAGATTTCTGAACTGGAGGAGGAGTTGAATGTAGTGTGTAATAAAACATGATCTGCTTTGGGTGTTCCTTTATTGCATGAGTTCCCTTGTTCTTGGTCAGAGACACACCTGCAGTAAAATGTACCAAGCCAGGTAAGAATTGGAACCCTCAAGCTCCAACAGGAATCTCATAGTCACTGGAAACTGGATTCAGTTCTGGCTTGTTTCTCCAAAGAGGAGAGAAAAAAAAAAAAGATTTTTTTTGTTTGTGAAATTCTGGAAAGGCCAGGACAAACCTTACTGATTTTTGATACAGATAAAGGCAACGAGTAGTTTTTGGGCCCCTGTGGCATGTATCTCAAACCTATAACCTTAATTAGAGCCAACCACGTTCTTGTAATATATTAAAAAAAATAATAAATCATTGCCTGAGGGTGTTTTCACTGATTTCAGAGAGAGGGGAAGGGAGAGGGAGAGAGAGAAAAGCATCCATGAGAAAGAGAGACATCAATCTGTTGCCTCTCATACATGCCCGATCAAATGCATAATTTGAGCGTGTGCCCTGACTGGGAATCGAACTGGGGACCCTTTGGTGCATCAGACAAAGCTCCAACCAACTGAGCCCCACCCACCAGGGCAGAAGATACTCTTTCTAAAAGGGTGGGTACATCAAAGTGCTTTAGTGATGTTTTTGTCCAAACAAGCAGAAAGGCGAGTGTGGGTTTTGTGGTTTAGAATGAGATCAGAGAGTGCAGGGCACAGCTCCTGTTTCGTCACTTACCATCTGTGTGACCTTGGGCACGTGGCTTGTCCTCTCTGAACCTGCATCCACATTTGTGAAGTAGGTGGCGGAAATAGTATCTACTTCCCAAAAAACGTAGAGTGCCTAAGTAAAGCATCAAAGAGACTGTCAAATTACAGCGGGAAGGTTAGGGAGAGGTGGGGTAAATAAGAGATCAACCAAAGGACTTGTATGCATGCATATAAGCATAACCAATGAACACAAGACCCTGGGGGGTTAGGGTATGCCTGGGTGGGGTGGGGCAATGGGAAGATATGTATACATGTAATACATTAATAAAAAAAATGAAGAAAAAAAAAGTAGAGTGCCTAATGTAAGAGCAGGGGAGAGCAGAGCTGCCAGGGTACTGCTACTAATGACAGGTGGTTTGCCTTCATTTGCAGGTAGAGGATATGTTTTTTATTATGTGATGTTCTTGGGAGGTTATTAGAAATCTAGTCTTTTGAAAGAGATTTGTAATTCATAGAGGAAAGGGAGCCTCTGCCTTCTCATCAGAGTTCTGGATGTGAAAGCTCAAGGCGAGGTGGGAAGTAAGCAGATTTGTTCCACTGTGAATTGTAACTCATACTTGCCCAACTGGATCAGCCCGTTTGTATAGTTAAATAGGTTTTGGATTTTCTTGGCCAAACACCCTTGAGGTTACAAAAAAAAAAAAATAGGACTACTTTTCTGCCCTCAAGGAGTTTCTAGCCCACAAAAGTGGAGCCGGGAGAAAGCCTTGTCCAGGCAAGTTTACTTTGGAAAAAGTGAAAGCTGAGTGCAGAGTGTTGAAGGCAAATTCATATGGGAGGTGTGGCTGGAATTTGGAAATGCTTGGTAAAGAGAGCTCCTGAGAGGTGTGGGCAGGAAGCACGGTGAGCAAAGGCACCGAGCAAGGCCTTTGTGTGCCCGGAAGTGGGGGGAGTTGGGGCAACTGATGGTAGATGGCTGGGGTGTGGCTAGATGGCAGACGGATGGCTACCAGTTGTATTGGGAAGGGTATTGGGCTTGCAGTCCTACCTACCCATGTCAGGTAATGTCTGAGCTTTGGTTTATTCATCTCTAAATGGCTAAGACATAGCTGAATGAAAGTGGATGTGAAGGACTTGTCATTTACAGAGTGCCATAGTTTGCTCACTTGCTGCCCTTCTTGTGAGAAAGAACATTGGCACCGAAGGTTGCAGTGAAGAATCCTGGTGCCTGAGCTTACTGCTGAGACTGTGGGGGAGTTTGACCTTCTGGGGAGCCCTCTCAAACGATACAACGAAATAGCGGTTTAGTTTGATTCAGAAAGAGGTGGAATATAGTCAGTTTTTCTTGCCCATCTTTCTCCTCCTACTAGTTCTTTGTTTTGATGATTAAGGCGATAATGCAGGCCACCTAATTCACTGTGACCTGGGCAGGTCCTTTATAAACTATCATCCTTGTTTCCCTAATATCGGGGGCTCAGCTGAGATAAAACTGGGCTCTTCTTGCACTCCTTCAGGACACCAAGGTGTAGTGGGGGGCGGTAGGCAGCAGATCTGCCCAAAGGGATGTCAGGGCGCAG
Organism: Lasiurus cinereus; assembly: GCA_011751065.1. Classification (NCBI taxonomy): domain Eukaryota; kingdom Metazoa; phylum Chordata; class Mammalia; order Chiroptera; family Vespertilionidae; genus Lasiurus; species Lasiurus cinereus. The sequence continues at coordinate 15,045,413 of JAAGEH010000393.1, read as the reverse complement.
TAATATTTACTAATGCCCAGGACTGCTGGGTATCAATATTGGTGAATGCAGAGATCTCAGGTGTATTTCTTCAATCTCCAAATAGCCAATCACCAAAATAAGGAAAAGAGTCACTTCATAACTGTAAACTGATATATGTATATATGTATTATTACTTGAGGCCCGTTGCCTGAAATTCGTACAGGGGGGTGGGAGGGGTAGGTGTCCTTCAGCCCAGCCTGCTCCCTCTCCAGTCTGGAAGCCCTTAAGGGATGTCCAACTCGGGCCTAAACGGGCACTCGGACATCTCTCTCACAATCCAGGACTGCTGACTCCCAACTGCTCACCTGCCTGCCTTCCTGATTGCCCCTAACCGCTTCTGCCCGCCAGCCTGATCACCCCCTAACCACTCCCCTGCCAGTCTGATTGATGCCTAATTGCTCCCCTGTCAGCCTGTTTGCCCCTAACTGCCCTCCCCTGCGGGCCTGGTCACCCCTAACTGCTCTTCCCTGCAGGCCTGGGTCCCCCCTCAACTGCACTTCCCTGAAGGCCCGGTCACCCTCAACTTCCCTCTTCTACTGGTCTGGTCACCCCTAACTGCCCTCCCCTGCAGGCTTGATCACCCCCAACTGCTTTCCCTTGCAGGCCTGGTCTCTGCCAACTGCCCTCCTCTGCTGGCCATCTTCTGGTGGCCATCTTGTATCCACATGGGGACAGTCATTTTGTGTGTTGGAGTGATGTTCAATCTGCATATTACTCTTTTATTAGAAAGGATTATTGTTATTTACTGATTTTCTGGTTGCAGAGGCAAGAGAATCAGGCCAGGCCCTCTCTCCTGTGGGAGGAACGTGGCACAGGCAGAGGTGCACAGTTTGGGTGAGAGTGAAAACAAGCTTTAATGCCTCCGCTCCTTCTCTTCACCAGGTGGAGCAGGGAGGGGAGGAAAGAGCAGAACCCCTCCGCCATCTAGCTACCAGATGTGCTGCTGGTGGCCAGGGGAGTGTGGAAGGGTGTGGCATTCCCTCTTGACCACTGTCCCCGGGAAAGCAGGCACTTCGCTCTTTAGCGGGAGGAGGGACAGTGCTGCTCTCCGTGGACAACTGGAGGGTCACCTGGTAGGGGAGGCAGCTCTCCTAAAGCCGGTGGAGCTTGGGGACCAGACAGGCTGCTCATGTGGAGCTTGAGCACAGGGCCTCCCAGGCCGAAGCACTCATAGTGCCTGTGAAGCCACGGCCAGATCTGGCCGCTCCATTGGAATGCCAGGCAGGGCATCATTACATTCAAGCGGCTGCTTGAGTCAGTTTCTTTGCCAGCTTTCTATCTGAGGCTGGGGTGATGGTGTAATGTGTCTTCCACACTCGGGCACTTTTTTTTGAGAATTGAAAGGGGGCCCAGGACAAAGGTGTGAGCCAGGACTGTCCTGGGGCGTTTGTATCTATGGTCAGCCTGGCTGGAGGCTTGAACCACTCTGTGCTTTGTGGATAGTCCCATGACCAAAACTGGCGCAGTACAGCATGGCCGTTGTGCAGAAGAGCCGGGAGCTTCCAGGAGAGAAGGCGTGGCCCAGGCCTTTCTCACGATGTCTGTCCAAAGCGCCGTGTGCTCCGATCTGGGGGTCTTCATTGAAGAGCTGTTTTCTGTACACCCTTGAATGTAAGGCAAGATTTCTTTTCACCCCAAAACGATTCTGCCTTATATCAGAGCCTTATAAAACCATTCTCATGTGACAGCTGCCCTCTTAATTACTTTATTGTGAACCACAAAGTTCTGTTTGTTATAAACACATTAGCCTAAAAGGACCATAATCAGTTGTAATGCGGAAAGAGGTTAAATTTGGTTTTAAAATATTTTAAATAAAATAAATGGATTTAAAGAAGTGAGCCTAAATTTCTTTGCCTCCATTTAGTAACGATTCTTCAGGACTTGACATCCTGATGGCACGTCTTGGATATTGTTATAAACTTGGACATGTCCTGGAAGTGCTCTGGAGAACTGGCTCAGACGTTGCTTTTAGGAAGTAATGCCAAAGAAACATAGGAAGTTTGAATAAAAATCACTTCATGAAATATAAATAAAGCTATTTTAAGTGAATGTTTAATATGTTATTTTGCACTTTTAGATAAATGACCAAATGTTGTCAATCAACTGTTTCATCCACATCATAAAAGTCTAAATACACAAAGTGGCAAAACAGCACACCTTTTTTGGATTTTTTCCTGTGGAAGGAGGAGTCTTACATGTGTAGGACTGCACCTGGCATATGAGGAGTGGTAGCAATGCTGAAGAGATGTAGTGACAGCTGGGAAGGACATTCACCTTCAACTATGGGGGAACTAGGCTGCGATGAAAATCTGATTCCTTCAAGAAATTGGATTTTGACTTGAGGTTCCAGATGGTACTCTGGGTGTACTTCCCTCCAGGGCTCCGCAGTGGCTGGGAGATTACCGACAGGCAGAAAGCAGATGGGCTCTGCTTTGACCTTACTAAAGGAAGGAGTCACAGTCAGGTGGGGACTGAGAAAGGAGGGGGGTTCTCCCCTGTGACCACCTGGGGGTCACCAGTGAGGCAGAGCCGGGGATGGAGGCGGGGCTGTGGAACGGAAGGTCTCTGTGGAGGTCCACAGATGCCACAGGACACCCTCATCCATTCACTCTGCAGAATAGAGGCTGCTGGCATTTATTATTCTAGCCAGAAACAAAACAAAAACCGTAACACTTCTCTGGCAGGGAGAGGGATGGAAATGTTGACATGTGCATGTTTTACAAAGCTTAAATCACTCAAAAGTAAAAAAGAATGGATTCCTGTAGAAGAGACCAGGGAGGCAGTGACATGGTTTTCAAAAAGGGCAGGGTTCCTAGTATGAATGCTGGCACCCCAAGGATGAAGCCTTCCTTCTCCAGCGTTAGAGGCGTGGCCTGCAGTCTGACAACAGCTCCCTACCCACTGCGCCTAACGTGAAAACCTCTGGCAGCAGGCCTCTCCCAGAGCTCCCTTTCAGAGCCCCTGCTCTGCTGAGACCCAGCCAGAAAGGGGCCTTTTCATGCAACAGCCAACAGGAGAACCAAGGAGGAGAGCTGGCAGGAAACAAGGTGATTGAAGTAATCAACAGGAAAACGGAAAGGAACAGATGATCCAGGGACTAGAAGAGAACTGGGGAGGAGAGACCTCCAGGTAAAATACTAAAGTACTCAGGACTTGGAGAACACACCAAATTCACAAAATAAGAATAGAATGCATTACGTGGATGGCACAATCAGAATAAAACGCTTTTGGAGATTGTAAGTGCTGACATTTGCATTTTTATTGGATTTCAATTTAATTGAAATTTAAAATGGAAGTACTGGAAAATAAAGTTGAAAAATCTCAGAACCACAGAGAGGGCAAGAAAAAGAGAGAGAAGGTAGATTCACCCAAAGATAATGGAATGAGGGAAATGATGAATGCGGGGTGGGTGTTTCCTGGAAAGTGATGTTCTGAGTCTGTAAACTGAGAGGCCACACAGTGCCCAGTGAGCGAAGAAAGGTTCCCGCACTGACACTCTCCTGCTGTTCAGAACACCTAGGGCACAGTGGAGAGCCTCAAAGTCGCCCTCAAAGAAATAGGACAACTGGACTTACATCAGGATTTTTATTGGCATCGCCGGATACTAGAATAGATTAGAGTGTTAACATCAAAGAAAATGTTTTTCCCTAGTGTCCTACACCCAGACTATCTAGCTGGGGAGAAGTGGGATAATGATGTTTTTGTCTATGCAGGGACTCAGTTTACCTTTCATATAGTGTTCCTTAGGATGTCATTTTAGAAAGTAATTCCAATGAGAGGAAAATGTGGGAACCCAGGAAGGCAGGGAGGGAAGTCCCAGAGGAGCCCTAGAGGAGCAGGCCTAGAGGAGCAATTGGGGTGGTAGCAGGAGTGCGAGGGCTCGAAGATGGAAACTGGGACAAAGGAGGTCCCAATTCCATGCAGGTGTAACTGGGAGCGTCAGAAAGACCGAGGCTAGAATAACAACGCGAGGAGAAGGAAAGGCAAGGAAAAGGGAAAGCCAAGAAAAGCAAAAGTCATGGTCCAATGCGAAGTACAACAATTGATAGAGTGTAAGATAAGTCTGACCTTGATGCTAGGAACGGTTTCCTTTGAGGTCAAGGGCTTCTGATTCTGGTCTCAGATAAAGTTTGGTTCAACACCGAGTAATATTTACCTGTTGGCGTTGAAGAACAGATGATCGAATTGTGGTTAAATGACAAAATGTAAATGGTAATGGCTCTGATAATAATGAAAAAGTATAGCTAATGGATAGTTGGTCTTGGAGGAGCCAAGAGGAAAGTTTGGGAGAAAGGGTTAGGTTGCTGATAGCGTCGTGTCTCACCGCCTGGGGAATGGAGAGGTTGTGTTAGAAGTTAATGAAGGGAAAAGTAGAGGTTAACATACATTATTTAAAACTTAAAGGGTAGTAAGTAGAACAACTAAAGTAATATAGTTATTAAACATAGACAAAATAGCAATTAGTTTAAATTCTTTTCATATTGTGGGGTCAACAAGTATTGCGTAAAGCCGATAAATCAAGAAATGTGTAAACAATATCTAGAGTGAAAAATAAATTCAGAAACTTAAACAAAAAAACAAAAAACTGCCCAAGGAGTGGGGCTTGGGATGAGTTTGGAATCAGTTGCTTTCCAACGTAAGTTCTTTCTTTTTTTATTTGTATTTTTTACTTCAACAAAAATAAAACAACAACCACCACCACTAACTTTGAAGATGGGTTTAAGTGAAGAGAGAACAGTTGAAATGGTTAATGCCATCTTCTAATCTTTTAAGGCTTAATTTGGACAAACTAAGAAGGCTGTGTTTGAAATTAAGCAATAATAGTGTCCTTGTTCTAATGAAGCAATATTTCATGTTTCCTGAGACAAAGTTGCATGGCTCGAAGCAGGATCTTTAATCCTTGAGGAAATGAATTATTGCCAAAAACAATGAAGCAAAGCTGCTATTGTCCCCAGAGTTTGGAAAGTGCCCCCTGGTATTTAAGACTTTTGGTTGAAGTAGTTATATATAAGTATCCTAATTGGGTAGAACTTGACTATAGGAAATAGGAGTGTGACTTATTTGAAGAAGTTTGTTGAAATAATCTTGTGGCTAATAACATGATAGGGAATCCTGGATCTTTGTGCCAAGAATTCTGATCTAGACTCAAAGACTTGAATTTATATCATATTCTCAGTTATAGCCTTACTTGTGTAGTTAGCCTTTTACATTGCATTTTGCTATTTCAAATTTTATTCCTCATCAGTTTTGTCCTATATTCTATTTTTTATTTTTACTTCTGTTAATCCTTACCCGAGGATATTTTTCCCACTGATTTTTAGAGAGAGTGGAAGGAAGAGAAAGACACACAGAGAAACACCGATGTGAGAAACATTGACTGGTTACCTCTTGTATGCGCCCCGACCAGGACCAGAGATCGAGCTTGCAACCCGTGCCCTTGACTGGAATTGAACCCAGGGCCCTTCAGTCTGCTGGCTGACGCTCTGTCCACTGAGCCAAACCAGCTAGGACTTGTTCTGTCTTCTAAATGTGGGTTTTCAATATGTTGGAATCCCCAGGCAGCTTTTATGTCAGTACTGCTTTGAAATAGTGGAGGTCTTTGTCCACTGCCCTGTGGAAAGCAATTTCAGATAGAGTTTTTTCTGTTCCTTTGGTATCTGAAACTATCTTCGTTCAAACCCAAGTTCTTATCCTTCCTTGATGCAGTTTTCCTTTGGACCTGATATGGAAATAGGCTTCTTAGACGCCATTCTGTTCATTTCCACTACTTCCCATTGGAGGCCGTAATTTATATCGCTGAGTCCCTGTCACTCTGAACGGGGGTTGTTACTGTAGTTCTGAATTCCTCCACACGCACTGGGTGGGTCAGTACTAAGCAGCTGCTGTTGCTGTGCTTCTTTAGAGAAGTGGGCCCAACAGCCGGCAGCTGTTGCCGGGGTGCCAGGAGCTGCTGTGGGTGTCTCCTGGTGGTGCCCAGAGATGCCTGCTGCTCGCTCTGAATCCAGCATCAAAGGGCATTGGGGGCAAAGGGAAGAAAGCTGGGGTTTGAGCAGAAACTGGGTTTTGGCATGGCCCGGGGGTCCCCTAGAATGCCGACTGTCCCTCCTGGGGCTGCGTGCGTCCTCCCTGCTGGCTCAGGAGCTGGCTTTGTTCCGAACGGCGTAGACCGGGGTCCTGAAAGACTTGGGGTAGGAAGTAGATGGTGGCACCAGGGACCATGTCATTGACTGCACACAGCTCTGTTTTTGATTGGTTCTTGCCAGACGCAGCCTCCGCCTCTGGCGGTGTTCTGTGATGAAGGCTGGTTCTAAGCAGAATGAAGAGTTTGCTTTTGTCCTGAACCAGAGCGGGCAGCTTTAGCTTCACCTTGAGGATTGCCAATTGTTGAGTTTGGTGGGGATGACTGTGTTCTCCCAATAAGGTGCTTCCTTACCTTTCCCGTGACTGATTTTATGTGACTTGATCCCTGCCCCCATCATTGTTTTGCTGATTTTCCTGAGTGTGTGGTCCCAGGGACACACCCCCATGAGTGTCTGCTTTTCCTCCTTTGGCTGCTGGGGCCTGGCCTGAGGTCACAGAGCACCCCTTCCTTCTTCATCCCCGGTGGCGCCTTCGCCACAAGGGTAAGGGACTCAGTGGAAGATGGGGATGTACCAAGTAGGGAGAAACTCGAGGATGCAGCCAAGGGAAGAGGGGCCGGAGGAAGTGCTGCTCTGTAAATGGAACAATCTCTGCAGCTTTTCAAACAACATGATGCAAGGAAACACCTGCCTCCTGCAGGGCACCAAAGGCGGCGGAAGTGTGGGACTTGCCGGCTCCCTCTCATCCCTCCTATTCCTCTGGCTCCTTCCCTCTCAGCCTTCCCTCTGCCTCCAAGCTCCTCACCGGGCCCCTCCAGCGCTACCCTTACCTCTAGGTGATGCCTTCCTCCCAGGCAGGCTTTGGCGCCCTCCTCTGGCTGCGCACAGAACTCGAGTCCGCCCTCGCCTTTCCTCTGCCTTCCTGTGGTTTAAGGACCAGCTGATGGCTCTGGCTCCACCCGGGACAGTTTGGCAGGAAGGGGAGGGGATGAGTCCTTATTCGTCCCAGGAGGCTCTTGAGTGTTTGTGGAATGAATAAGCGAAGGAATGAGCAAGTACAGTACGCAGGAAACAACAGGCCCCTTACCTGCCCCAGGTAGGTTGCCAGCCTCCTTGGGCGTGGACGAGGAGGAGCGGAGGTGGTCAGAGGAGACACAGTAATACTCTTGGAACTCTGGGCTGCTCCTTCTAGCCTTCCGGTGGGAGTTGGTTGTCTTTACAGGAAATCTCTTCCCCGATCTTCACCCCACCCACTGCCTTCCCGCCTTGAGTCTTTGCATACTGTGCAGGTATTATTTCAGTGTTTCATCTGGGTAGGGTTTGCCCTTTCAGCGGGTGGTAAGTGCCTTACTGTCCTGCATTCTATTTCCTAGGAAGCCTTTTAAAAGGACAGAGAGAAAAAAACCACATTGCTCCAAAGTAATTTTTGTCTTGGCTCCCAACTGATTGTGAGATCTGAAGGCAGGTCTCCCCGTTCTCCATCTGGACAGCCAGAGGCTGGGTGGGCTCTCTGTGCTTCCAGGGCTTACACCTCAGGACTCTGTGATTCCGACCCCCCCACCTGCTTATCCCTGCCAGGACCTGGGGCAGGGTTCCATCCCCACATCTGCAGGTAATTGAGTTGCTTGCTCACAGACCCGGCCAGTTCACCTCTCGGCTATTTGTCAGAGGCCCTGGGATCATGGACGTGCATGGAATAGGTATGGGGCTGCTCCATGGAGACCCCTGTGGCTCTTGGCCTTGCCTTTGTTAAGACGCTCCAGGCACCAGGGACTCCGCCTCGGTCCTGCTCAGACTCGGTTCTAGTTCTGACTTTCGGTGTGATTAGTTTTGTCCCTTCAAAGGGTAGGGAGGGTTGGAGGGGGCGGCTGACCGGGCCACCATGCAGGGGCCTGGGCGGAGCGATGGTGTTAGGGATACATGTTCCCACATGAGTCACGCCTCCCTCGGTCTGGAAGACCCCGTTTCACTGGCTCTCCCTGGCACAGCCTGGCTCCCCTCTTTTCTGAGTGCATTTTCTACCTGTTGCACCCACTGCATTGCATTGGTTAAAAAAAAATTCATTAAATCCTTCAGTGGGTTCACAGCAGAGGCAGAGGTGGTAGGGGACTGGTTGGTACGTGGGTTGATTTTTTTTGCTTCTGTGTCTAAGGTTTGTGGATTTCTTGAAGGTCGGGAGTGGCTTGTTTTCTGTTTTTTTGGGGGCATTTGTGGTTTGTTCACATTTGTTTTCTCGGCTCTTTTCCTTGGTTCCAGCCTCATTTCTCTCAGTCCAGGGAGGTGTGTGTGCTTTCTTGAAGCATTTGTCCCCACCAGTCAGCCAGATCCCAAAGAGTGTAAAACTGCTGGTGAGTAAAGAGCATTAGCAAAAGGAGCCAGGCAGAAAGGCTGTGGGTCTCCAAGGATTCCTCCTGGCTGTGACAGTGAGGTTTTGAGGATTGTGTGTTTGGGTTAGGGGCCCCTCTTCTAGGAGATAGCAAGAACACGGGTGGGAAGAAAAGAAGCAATATTATGATGTCTATCGAGTACGTACACGGAACCACCCAGACCCTCCCTGAATCCTTTGTGCAAGACTGGTGGGGTGATAGTGGAGGAGTTTGTCTGAGATGGTAAGATTGCCAAGGTTAGTAAGAATTGATGGGAAAGAGGCCAACAAGTGCAAAAGAGAGAAATTCATTGAGTTTTATCTTGGGCAAAGGGTAGGTGCTAAATCAGTATTGTTAAAAAATAAACCGGTGCATATTCAAAGTTTATTTGAGCAAAAATGGATTCAAGTAGTCAAAATGGAAGAGGTTAGGAGTGCTCCACCAGAAAGAGCGAGGTGGGGGGTCGGGGGTGAAGGGTGGGGGGAAGATTGATGCAGAGACAAAGCAAAGAAGCAAAGAAAGGGAAGTACTTGATCCGCTATAGCTTAACACCTCGCTGGCTGTTTGTGATTGGTTGTCCTTAGGCTTGATTTGGTAACCTTGACATTTACAAGCTTAGATTTATTTTTTAATTTTTTTTTCTCACGTAGGCCACCATGACATTAGAGCCCCGCCAGTCTAATAGCTTTCTTGTTTAACTCACTTAACGATATAGAAGCTGAAATCTAGGGCATAGTCAAGATTACCTTTGAAAAATACTGCAGGAAGACACAGTCCATATTAGAAATTGACATTTTCTGTCATTTGTTATGGTGAATGTGACCGTTTCCCCCTTCCATTGTGGGCCTGTAGGTTTTGTCTGGTGAGTTCCATAGGGTGTCCTTGGCGGAGGTGAAGGGGTCACGTTCTATGAAAAGTGTCTTTTAGAGAGAACTCGGGAGCGAGCTGCTGCTCCTAGGGGAGGTGGGGGAGATGGACGGATTTTTTTGTTTGGTGTCAACAGCCCCGCACTGTGTGTTTGACGTGCGTAGGAGTTGTATGTGCATGTGTTGCGGTCACAGGACTCGACCTTTGCTCCCCCTCCCTGCCTACGCTGCAGAGACTTCATGGGCTCCTTGACAAAGAAGAAGCCCAGTGTCTCGGTACTGACTCATTGAGATATATCGAACTCACAGCTCCAATTCTCTGTTTTGTCCACAGGTTGCTGGTGGGGGCCCCTCGGGCAGTGGCCCTTCCGCTGCAGAGGGCCAACCGGACAGGAGGCCTGTACAGCTGTGACATCACCTCTCGGGACCCGTGCACACGGATTGAATTTGACAACGATGGTATGTTCTGTGCTCACTCAGTGTTCCCTGGGCCAGCTCCTCGGTACCCCACTTGCCCTTTCCAGGAGGAAGGAAAAGGGGGACCAGCAAATGCATTCTTGGAGAGAGGGCCACTTTTAATTGCATCAGCCTTAACTGTTTCTTGTTTGCCCTGAAAACATTTACTATGTTCTAAGTCCCATGGAGAAGCATGGTATTGCTGCTCCTCCTAGCCCTGATAATGGTGTATTGATGCTGCCACCTAGTGACTTGTTCAAGTTCTACAGGAGGCTGTTGAAAAGCTGAATTCAGAGCAGGGAAGAGAATTGAACGTGCATATTTGTACAGAGCAGCCAAACATTCTCATTGGTGTTAGGAATCTGGGAGAAAGCCGACTTTAAATTTCAGATCTCTCTGAAATGAGAGCTGACCAACATGGGTAAAATTTGCCCTGCTGTCTCAGGGAGAGGCTTGTTTTGTGAGGACTGTATGTTGGGCAGAGCAATTATTAGCGACTGAGAAGCTCCAACCAAACCTAATTTGACATATGTGATCTGAGTAGATTTGCAGATTCATGAGTTATTTTTATGTTCTTTTCTTACTTTTTCATCTTTTAGAAATGACTTTTCTGATTAGAAAATAATATATGTTAATTATGGGAAACTTGTAAATGACAGCAACCTATAAAGAAAACCCACAGGTGCCCTAACCGGTTTGGCTCAGTGGATAGAGCATCGGCCTGCAGACTGAAGGTCCCAGGTTCTATTCCACTCAAGGGCATGTACCTTGGTTGTGGGCACATCTCCAATAGGAGGTGTGCAGGAGGCAGCGGATCGATGTTTCTCTCATTGATGTTTCTAACTATCCCTCTCCCTTCCTCTCTGTAAGAAAATCAATAAAATATATTTTTTAAAAAGAAAGAAAACCCACTGGTAATGTAGACAGAATCGCTTTGTATTTAACATTTTGGCATTTCCCTTCTGTTTACTTGAAGTTGTTTAGTTTCCATAGTTTTGTAACAATTCCAGATTGAAAATTGTTGCCTGCCATGCTTCTCATTGAAGAAGGGAAAAAATTTGGGTAGAAGGTCATACAGTAGGTTTAAATTGATGTTGAAATGAGCACATGGTGATATTTATGGCTTCTTTCTTTTTGGAAGGGGCAGAAGGAGTGAAAAGAAATACACCCCTTTCTTTCTTGGAATCGATAGAACAATAAAATAGGAATCTTGAGATCTTATCTTCCCATCTCCAGTAAAGAAAAGAACAGCTCATGCTGTAGGTAGCAGATGTGCGAGTGTGTAGAGAAGCAAACACTTTCTGTTTGTTTGGATGGTAGTTGGATTTTGGAAGTTGGAAGTCTTAACTTTTCAAATACCTTTCTGTCCTGGGGACAGTAGGTGTCAGAGGGTGAAGGGCCACCTGGTAAGCCTATGTATGTTGTGTAAAGAATTTTATGCAGAGTCTTACCAGCAGTCACCCATCTGTTTTATTAAGATGAGAAGTAATTTTCCTGGACCGAGGAGCTGAATTTACTTAAGTAGTTATGCTTGGAGCCCATGCTATTTAGAAACCGTTTCTTGTGTTTTGTTCATCTGTCGGATCATTGCCTCTGTCAGTCACTTTAAAGTCCTAACTATGTACCCTGTGCTGCTTTTCACAGCCGACCCTACCTCGGAAAGCAAGGAAGACCAGTGGATGGGGGTCACTGTACAGAGTCAGGGTCCCGGCGGCAAAGTGGTGGTGAGTAGAGGAGCGTGTTCATTTCACTGTGTCCGAGTGCCCAGCTTACCGCAGTGAGCACAACAGTGCTTTTCTTTAGAACATTCAAATTCAAAGAATATATTAACAAAATTCTATTGACTATCTCAAACTCTAGATGGTCTTAGAATAAAAAAAGCAAAACAAGCTGGACATGGTCCCAGGAACCATGTAGCTTTTGTGGATGAGGTATAAAACATATGGGAATGGTCATGGAAAGTAAGGTCATTTAAACTCCCATGATTTGTTCTGAGCTTCTTCAAGTAGAAGTGGTAGTGAAGATGAGAGGATCTATTAGATGGATTATGCTAGGTGGCCTTGGGAGTGACCCCTGGACCACAGTATGATGATCTTTCTGTGTCTCCTTTGCTATAACAAATGTACATAGAATTTGGAGAAAAGATGAGAATTTTACTGGACATTGAATTTTGATATTGAAGGGCTGTATTATGGGAAATAGACTTGGATGTTGTCAAGTATTTTCAGCCTGTATTGCATGTGGGCAACTTTGAATACCCTATAAAACTATAGAGATGATTTCATCTCTCCCAGCAGTGTAGTTCTCTCTGCCTTATAGCATAAACTATCTCAGAGCTTAGGGTACACATTAGGATGTGGGATTGTAAGGAAGTAGTGTGGGTAAAAGGAAAATGTCTGATTTGGCCATGTTTGCCTGATTCCTGTGAAAATGTGCCCACGATTTCTCTCCTCTGCAACAGGCTGTTTTCACAAACATACTTATGTGAAGGTTTATACAGCCACTAAGCCAATTAAATTAAGAAAATGAAATAAGTTTGACAACTATTTGTTTATTTAACAGCTACATTTATAAATAAATTACCTGTGCCTTACAGATTGGCATTCAGTATTCATATCGGACATTATTCTTTGGGTGAAAATAAGACAGAAGTCCTATGGTTTCTATAGACTGGATAAAGGTTTTCCTTAGTGACACTTTGGGGAAGATTTGCTAGTTTCGGATCCAATCCCAGGTTGAGGGCACATTTAATATCCTTTTTATTATTGACAATTGTATCCATTTGTAATGAAAACCATAAGGTTTGTAGACACGCATGGGCTACTTCATTCCATCTGTTTGCAGACATGTGCTCATCGATATGAGAAAAGACAACATGTTAATACAAAGCAGGAATCCCGAGACATCTTTGGAAGGTGTTATGTCCTGAGTCAGAACCTCAGGATTGAAGATGAGATGGATGGAGGAGACTGGAGTTTCTGTGATGGCCGACTGAGAGGCCATGAAAAGTTTGGTTCCTGCCAGCAAGGTGTAGCAGCCACTTTTACTAAAGACTTTCACTACATTGTATTTGGAGCCCCAGGAACTTATAACTGGAAAGGTATGACATATGTTTATAGTAATAGAGATTAGACTGTATTATTTCTATTATATGTACCATGTTTGGTAAACTTTAAATTAAAACAAAATGTGCTATAGTGTACTTGTAAGTTATAGAAGTAGGGGAGGGTATTTAAAACTCTAAATCACATGACTTTTAAAAACAAACAACGGTGCAAATGTATGTTTTAAGAGTTTTTTTTTCCTCCACCAGCAATTTACATTAATGCAAGCAGTTAACTTTTTCTGTAAGTATGTATATAAGTAACTCTAATAGTTTAACATTAGTGGTATTGCTGTTTTATATAGTGCCTCTCATGAAGTTGAAAGTCTTAATTTTAAGGTAGTGATCTGAAAATGGATAAGAATTGAGTCTGTCATGTACAAATAACAGTGTCTTAATATAGGCATTCCTTTCATTATATGCTATCTTAAAAGGCTGTCTTTTGCTAATAGACTTAGAAGGGTAGATGGCAGATGAGGGAATTTTGAGATGGTAATTTCAGATAACTTGCAGAGATGCTGTTTAAAGGTATTGTTTAATTATCATTGTGCTGTAGTAAGAGGAGACATGGGAAGAGGGATGGAGAAGAATGGCCCACATTTTAAGAAAGTTATTAAAATAAATTTTATGTTATAACATTTTCACTAGTCAGGAAAAATTTAGGAAAACTTTTCCTTTCCATGAAAAAGCTTCCAAGTTCTTAAATTCCTGTTAGATACAGTCCTTGAGAACACTTCCTCTGTGTGTGATCCACAGTGACCTTGGGCAGCAGTATCCTTTGCCCCCCACTCCACCCCCAACCGAATCTTTCACGTAACGGTATTTGTTAGGTTATTTCGAGCTAATCAAAACAACACACTTAATTTAGAAGTAGTTTTATTTTAGGAAGAACAGATGCCACACATAATAAGACAAAACAATAAAAACACCCAGCAATTATGTGTGATTTAATTTACAGGAAACATGTCTTGTCGTTTTATTAACTCTGACTTAAAAGGTTACTCTTTTTAAAAAATCACATAATGGTTTTTTTTCTAGAAAATCTTTTTAATAAAGGATTTAAAAAAATGACATATTGGTTAAAGTGAAGAACAGATCAAAATATTAATTTCATTTTACACTATAGTAAAGGAAGGTAACAATTTTGGATTATAGAAAATGTAGAGTGTCATCAGGTTCATATCATTTTTAAAATATTGTTTTTTTCATCTACTTTCATGGCATTTTAAAGATAATTCATGAAAATGCATGGGGCATTTATTTTTATTACAAGAACAACTTTCTTTGACGTAAAAATTTACATGACCATGATTTTTTAACTTCAAAACCTCCAAAGTCATTTCTTTTTTTCTGCCTTTCCTTCCTCCTAACTTTTCTTGCTGTACTTAGTGTGATAACATGAGGAATGTTTTATTAGGATCCACCTGTTTTATTTTGTTTCATCTTCACCTTTTTGTTGTTGTTTTTTTGCCATCTCATTCTTTTAGGGATTGTTCGCGTAGAACAAAAGAATAACACTTTTTTTGACATGAACATCTTTGAAGATGGGCCTTATGAAGTTGGTGGAGAGACTGACCATGATGAAAGTCTAGTTCCTGTTCCTGCTAACAGTTACTTAGGTAGGAATGAGAGGAGACGGCACGCCTACCTTTGCAGAGGCCTCTGGGGGACACTGCCCTCCCGAGACCTTGGCCTTCTGGGCTGAGGACAGATCAGGTGGAGCCAGGGGCCTGCGGCTGCACTGACTGGGATTTGATTTAGTCCTTAGTGGTTCTGAGGCTTGGGATTCTTCCCTTCTGGCCTAGGCTCCCTCAAGTGGACACTAACCCTACTTCCTCCTAAAATCGTCTGTCCTCTGCATGGATGTTTGTTTCCTGAGCCAACGTTGGCCTCCGTAACCTAAAAAAGGCTATTCGTGCAGCTGAGAATAAACGCGTGGATGTCAATGAGCTGAGCTGCCTTCCTCTCCCTTCAGGCCTCTCTCCAGGCTGCTCCTGAGAGCCACATTTATGAAGTTACTCTTAAGTGGCAGGTCAACACCCCAGGTCCTGCCGCTGTGATTGCCTTTCTCCAGGGGTTGGCTCTGCTTCTGCATTGGGGCCTCGTGTCACCGGGCCCTGGCGGGTTGGCACAAGGGCCTCCCAGCCGAGGCCGAGCAGGACTTGCTGAAGTAGCGTGGGGACACCCAGATTATGGCTAAGTGCCCGTTCCTTAACTCCTAAGGCGTGTTTGCATTACTAATGGGGTCCTAAATTATTCCTGTGCATTATGGTAATTACACAAAGGCTTTTAAAAGCTTTAATTCTTAGTATGAGGTGACATAAAGAATAATTATTGTGCATTTCTTGGAAAAAAATGTAAAAAATCTCCTAAACCCAAATAGTAACCTATTTTTTTTTTTAAGAAAAGAACCCATATGCTAAAGATATTACTAGAACAATGGAAAGAAAAAAATAGAAGTAAATATAAGAATAATTCTAAATAATGTGTTAAACATACTTTTAAAAAATTGTTCTAAATGTCAACTTAATTGAGAAATAACATTAAAAAAATAAGTTGTTCTAATTATATAGTTATGTACAAACAGAACTGTTGATGAAAATTTTTCAGATACTCCCGCTTCCCTAAAATAAAAAATTAAACACTTGGTGTGAAGGCCCAGAAGGGGGAAAAGAAAAGTTATACTTAACTACTTGTCAAGCACCTACGTAATGCTTTAGAGGTCTCATTTGATCTTCTCAACAATCTACACTAATAAAAGAGTAACATGCTAATTGACCGCACCTTTGCAATGCCCACCAGCCAATCAGGAGTGAGTATGCAAACTAACCCAACAAAGATGGTGGATTAATTTGCATATGCAAGGACTGAGCAGCCAGATATTCCACACCACCCCAGCTACTCGGGGCCTCTGGGCAGCATGGGAAGGCAGAAAGGTGGCTCCAGCCAGAGCAAAGGTAGTGCTGGCAGCCAGGGGAAGGAAAGCTCATTCTTGCATGAATCTTTGTGCATCGGGCCTCTAGTATTGTAAAATAAGTATTATTGCCCCTCTTGCTGGGTGTGTGAATGGCTTTGCAGGACATGGAGGGGACATAGGGCCAAACAGTCTTCAGCCTCAGTTACTAAATATGGTTTTTCAAGGTAAATATTATCAACAAACCAATGCTTTATTTGATTATATTTTAACAGACCACCTCTCTTCAAATGCTTTATTCAAGGATAAGTTTATGGTGAGAAACATTTAATTTTCATGGCTCTAAGCAAGAAACCAATACTTTGGTCTTTAAGATCAAGGCCCATGGGTTTTACAAGTTTAGTTGCTGTTAGGACATTTGGGTACAACACATTTGCTGCTTTCAGAATGGGTTTCCTCAAAAGTGGATGCCTGGGAAAAAAGTCAAGTTTGTGCGGTTACATTTTAGTTGTCTGTGCTGTCTGTGCATCTGTCATTTCAAAAAATCAGTGGGTTTCAGGAATGAAATGATCTGCTTGAGGCTTTGGAAGCTGCCAGAGAGAGTGGCTGGCCAGATGCTTCGGTGGCTTCATCATCCACAAGAACGGTGGTCACCGTGGTGCTGCCTCCAACACGGCATAATTGCTTTTTCTCCTGTCTCTTCCACTTCTCGCACGTGCGCAGGCCTGCTGTTTTTGACCAGCGTTTCCTACACAGATCCCGATCAGTTTGTTTATAAAACACAGCCTCCCAGGGAGCAGCCCGACACGTCCCCTGACGTGATGATGAATAGCTACCTAGGTTTGTGATCGCGCAGATGACAAATCAATTGTCTTGGTCATGCTCATTTAAAACATTTTTTTTTTATCCATACAGAGCATAAATCTTTTTATTTTCTATTTCATTTCAAGTGAAGCCGCACGGGAAGCATGCTGTGGTGGAGGCTCTGCCGCCAGATGGTTTTCAGGGCTGGGTTCGATTAGATGCCCTGCTCTAAACTGGTGGCTCATCCTATTTCTCGACTCACTGCACACAGTTTGAGAACTGCAACAGTAGTGGTGAAACTTCGCATACATAAAACCCAGTAAAAAATGGGTGGGCTTACCCTATGCTGTCTCTGCCTCGCCTCAGTAGAAACACTTGCTTAATTTGAATGGTCTTGGTATGGGCACTGATATCTGCCTCCCGATTAAATCTTGTATTTGTAGTCTGGCGTCCTACCTGACGCTTTACGGTGAGATGTTCTAATGCTTTCCGCCCGCTCCTGACAAATTGATATAGATGATACGTTGCTCACCTCTATTGTTTACATGTGTTCTCAAATGCTGTGGCTCATCAATCATGGTTTTGTTTGCATGTTTGTGTCTGAGAATTAAGTGGGTTCAAAATAATGAAATGCTGCTTGTAGTGTATTGATGAAGTTGGCATTTGTGTTTGCCTGATTATGAAGGGGATTGATGAGTATGGACATTACTAATCATTTATTATAGCAGAACCCCACAACATGCACTCAGTTATGCTATCAGGTTGTATCTCTGTGTATCTGATGTCCGTTTGCTATGATAATTTAGTATCTGGTTTGATCTCCTTTTATCGCAGGTCTAGTATTAAAATAAGGTTCAAACTGGTTCTTAACAATGAATGAATCCTCCATGATTCAAGTTGGACAGATGCTAAATAGCATAGGTTCTTTTCTTTAAGACTTAATGTATTCCATAGAAAGCAGTGAAATAGCCTGCTGCTTTGTACTTGTGTCATATCTCTGCGACTCTTCCATATCCTAAGTGTGATAGCTGGGATGGGGAGGGTCAGAAGGAGAGGGGTGGGAAACAAAAGGAGCAAGTGGTGATGGAGTTACCAGTGTTAGATGCCTCTAAAACACATTGTTGATGTGAGCTGTATTTTGCTTTTCTAGGCTTTTCTTTGGACTCAGGGAAAGGGATCATTTCTAAAGATGACATCACTTTTGTATCTGGTGCTCCGAGAGCCAATCACAGTGGAGCTGTGGTTTTGCTCAAAAGAGACATGAAGTCTGCACACCTTCTCCCTGAGCACATATTTGAAGGGGAAGGTCTGGCTTCTTCTTTTGGCTACGACGTGGCAGTGGTGGACCTCAACAAAGATGGGTGAGAGCATGTTGGGTCATTTCGCATTTGTAAAGAAATCATGGCTTCTTCGGCTTCTGTAGGTCATGAGAAGAGCCATTCTTTCAGGTTAGTTGATTCAAAAAATATCTTTGCTGCCAAATTTTCCAGCATCCTTTCATGCCTTTATCACTTGTATTTTGGCAGTAAATAACCATTACCCTTCCCGGGATGTAGGATTACATCTTTTCCAGTTTTTAGTTTTTACTCATGTCTTGGGAATGGATCTGTGAGAATTAAAATTTGGGGCGAAAAATTAACTCAGAAAATGACACCTACATGGTACTTTTCTCTGGTTTCTTAAGGGGCTGTTGGAGCATCTAGAAAGTCCTGTTGAAAGTAGGGATTGGGGACAAACTCAGTACATAGGTCTGTGGCTGGTGGTGCCAGTTAGGGTCTGGAGTGGAAGGAGAAGGGGAGTGGAATCTTGACTGGGAGTCTCTCTGCACTTAGATCTAACGTGGAGAACTGGCTTCAAGTTCTTAGCCTCCATAATTTTTCTTTGGTTTTGAAAATACATTTTAATTGATGAGATAGAAATTCCAGAGTTGGGGCCCTTTCTATCATGTCATACTTCTTTCTGTCCTTAAGACCTGGGCTGATGGTATTCTCCTCAAGCTCGCTGTTGAGCTGATGGTTCACAGTTCTTCCCCTCCTTATGCTTTTAGGTGGCAGGATATTGTCATTGGAGCCCCACAGTATTTTGATAGAGATGGAGAAGTTGGAGGTGCAGTGTATGTCTACATGAACCAGCAAGGCCGGTGGAAAAATGTCAAGCCAATTCGTCTTAATGGAACCAAAGACTCTATGTTTGGCATCGCCGTTAAAAATATTGGCGATATTAACCAAGATGGCTACCCAGGTAAAATAATAGATTATGAAATGATTATGATTTGTAGATAATTTGATTTGATGAGTTTATGGCATCTTACTTAAAACATTGTATTGAAATGTAATTTTTTTTAAATGTGATGTTATCAACAGATATTGCAGTTGGAGCTCCCTATGATGATAACGGCAAGGTTTTTATCTATCATGGCTCGGCGAGCGGAATAAATACCAAACCAACACAGGTAACCAGATAACAATGGGTGTTTGAGCTTTTTTCCTGATGATAGAATATTTACGTTTAAGTGAATTTTCCAATGATCACATTTTAGCTTACAAATCTACAATAGTATTGAATTTTATGTTTTAAAAAATGTATTATTTGAAGATAGCTTGGAAATAGGTATACAGATAACTGCAATAACTTACTTGTTTTAATTGTAAAATGTCTCTGATAAGTTAGAAATCAAAGTAATCCAAGGAAGGGACTATTCTACACTGACAGCATAAGTAGGTGAAAATGTGATATATTTCCTTTAGTGGCATAATAAGTAGAGATGAAACTGGGCAAATGAAAGAGATGATTGTTATTGCATGGATTATTCAGACACCAAAATTTAAAAATTGCTTTTAAGAAAAATAAGACATTTGGAGGGCTTGGTTTGAAATATCCTGATAGACTTAATACAGTAAACAAGCTCATAATTTGGTTCTTTTATTCTTTGAGTTACAGTGTAAATCAGGTGACTTTTATGCATTTTTTGTATGCTTATTTCGGATTTATTTATAATTAAATATAATCCTATCTAATAAAAGAGTAATATGCAAATTGACTGTCACTCCAACACACAAGATGGCTGCCCCCATGTGGACACAAGATGGCCACCACAAGATGGCCAGCAAGGGAGGGCAGTTGTGGGAAATCAGGCCAGCAGGGGAGGGCAGTTGGGAGGGACCAGACCTACAAGGGAGGGTAGTTGGGGGTGATCAGGCCTTCAGGGGAGGGCAGTTAGGGGTGACTGGGCCTGTAGGGGAGGGCAGTTGAGGGTGACCAGGCCTGCAGTGAAAGGCATTTAGGGGTGACCAGATTGGCAAGGGAGGGCAGTTTGGGGTTACTGGGCCAGCAGGAGAGGGCAGTTAGGGGCAATCAGGATGGCAGGGGAGCAGTTAGGCATTGATCAGGCTGGCAGGTAGAAGCAGTTAGGGACAATCAGCCAGGCAGGCAGGCAAGGCAGTTGGGAGCCAGCAGTCCAGGATTGTGAGAGGGATGTCTATAAACGGGCAGTTGGATATCCCTTGAGGGGCTTCAATTTGGAGAGAGTGCAGGCTGGGCTGAGGGATTAATCCCCCCCACCCCACCCCCATGCACAAATTTCATGCACTGGGCCTCTAGTTTATTTATAAACTTCAGTTCTTTTTCTTAAACTTGGGTGTCTTTTTCAAAGTATGGGTGATAAAAACCTCATTTTGGTGGCCCCTTGTCCATTCTGATGACCTGTTTGGGTTTTTTTATTTTTATTTTTTTTAGGTTCTTGAGGGTAATTCACCTTTTTTTGGATATTCAATTGCTGGAAATATGGACCTTGATAGGAATTCCTACCCTGATGTTGCTGTTGGCTCCCTGTCAGATTCAGTAACCATTTTCAGGTGTGTTAAAAGCATGTTCAATATTTGGGTTACATTAAAATTTTGACCTTTTGAATTGAAATTTGTAATGCCTATACTTCAAAAGACAAAAGCTGGTATGAATTTTGAAGATTTTTCTTTTGCGAATCACAATGTGATAAAAACCTATTTTGTAGAATCTTGCTAATTTTGAACTCACTGAGAAAAAGATAGGTTAGAATTGGTGACTAAATGAACATGTGTATGTGATTGGGAAGAGAAAGGACTCAGGGGGAAAGCTCTCAGTTGTGGTTTGTGTTCAGGGCAAAATACATCAGTCCTGGACACTTCTCCTTCCCAGCTGTCACTGTGGGGAGTGGGAGGTATTTTGTGTCCTCTTAGGTTAAAGCATCCACCCTGTGTTTTACCTGGTGGTTCTCTAACTCTACTTTTATACCCTTTTCTCTCTGTTCATATGGATACTAACCATACAATAGTCAACATTTTTAAAAGGTAGAAGAGTCTATGATATTCACCTCTTTCAGCAAAGTTTCCATCAAAGAGCAGTTCGAACTTTGAGTTTTGAGGTCTAGCCCTCAGGTATCAAGAAGACTTCACTTCCTGAACCAAAATTTTGTTACCAAGTCTTTCCCAGCAGATAATCTGTCTTTAGTTAAACACCTGCTTCTGTCTGTCATTGACGTTTTAACACCTTTACTTTTCCTATCCTCATAAACTGATTGTGAATTCTGTAAACTTGTTCCTTTCTTCCTCATAGATAGTAGGACAGTAAATTTCAAAATCATTTGCTAATGAAAGGAAAACCAACTCCCTTATTTTACACACAAAGAAATGGAGGTCCATGACTTGCCTGAGCTTTTAAGGCTGGATCCTGCGGGAACAGGGCATAGCACCTAGATCCTCCCAACTATTTCCCTGGGCATTTTCCCCGTTAAATCATTCTAGAACTTCAGGGTCATTAATAAGTAGATGCCAGTTAAATATAAGATAGCTGGGAAAAAAGATTTGCTTTATGTGTTAAAAGGCAACATTTTCATGATTCATATATAATGTACACTCAAAATTGCATGTGGATGTTGTGTGTTTAAAAAAACAAGTAAAAACAGAGTTTGGCCAAAATGTGTTAGAATATTTTCTTTTGAAATTTATGCTCCACTGAAGCCTTAATGCTATGATATTAAAAGCACTTTATCACAACTGGTTTTAAAAGACCTGTGAATTTTTGCCTTTTAAATATGCTCTCAAAACTTGGAGTGTCTCTAGCTAGTATTTTAGGAACTAGCAGCTGCCTCGATGTAAAATAACAATGGGCAGAAAGGAAGACACAGACTGTGGGCGGCATTGGCCTTTCATTGGCTCCCACCTTCCCCGAGAGTGTACTTGTGCCCTCTCTGGCCTGCTGATAGATTGGTTCCAGAAGTTCAACCTAGTTTTTTTGGAATCAGAATGCATTTTCCTATCAGAATATTTCTCCAGGATGTCTGGGTTCACCACAAGCCTCCTACAGTCAGTCTAACGGAATCT
This sequence comes from Lasiurus cinereus, assembly GCA_011751065.1. Classification (NCBI taxonomy): domain Eukaryota; kingdom Metazoa; phylum Chordata; class Mammalia; order Chiroptera; family Vespertilionidae; genus Lasiurus; species Lasiurus cinereus. The sequence continues at coordinate 15,023,446 of JAAGEH010000393.1, read as the reverse complement.
GCGTGGTAATGAAACCCTGGAATCCACCCTGAGTTCTGGCTGGAGAGAGACACAGGCGAGAGGTATCTCCCCTCCGCACTCGCACCCCCAGCCACTGCACACTTGTGGGACTGTGCCTGTGGCAGAGGTCAGGTCACAGGCCAGCAATGACCCCTTGCTTGTGAGAGTAGAGATGAATACAGAAGGGGGAGAGAAGATGCTTTTATGCGGTGAGAAGACCTGGTGTGGGATGCCAGCGTCTTGAGTGTTTGTGAGGTTGGGGTGAGGTAGAGGGTAGAAGTTGAGGGACTTGATTGTTTGCCTATAGAGATACTGTGGGACAGAAAAGCTGTAGTCCATTGCAACAGCAGGAGGATAAGGACTCGGGGTTGGGGATGGTAGTTCCTGGAGGACAAGGAAGGGCGAATGTTTGTAAGATGGAGACCTGTGGTTCAGAATCGCCCGTGTCACTAAAACTCAGGTGCATGCAGAACCCCTAATAGTGAGCATCCCAGCTCGTAGGGGTGTATGTTGGTGTCACCTTAGTTGAAGGCTATTTTGGCACGATTACTCACAATTAAAATATACATATTATTTGACTCATTCTGCTGAATCGCACAGATAAATTCAAATGTGTGCTGAGGTGCATGTGCCAAAGGTGTTTGTCGGGACTGAAAGCTGGAAACAGTACACACGGGCACCAACTAGGAATTGGTTGCACCCACCCTGTCATCTCAGCACAGTGTGGCCCTGCCAGCTGTGGGAACCGGGGCTAGACTCCCGTGAACAAACCAGAGAAGACCCGAAATGATAATAAATGGGAAAAGCAACAGAAACCCCATGGAATTTCCCATTTAAATAATCAGGTGTCTTTTTATTTCAAAGCAACACATGGACTATGACATGTTTGGGAGAAGACACAAGGCTACTTGGGAGCTTGGGTGGGGACAGAGACACTATTTGCTTGAAAACTCTGGGGCTTTTACATTTTGTACCTATTACTCTTTCAATGGCAAGAAAACAACCTATTAAAACTAGAACTTTTTAGAATTTTTCAATATTATTTAAAAACTTTAAATATTATAGAATCGGGTATTAAACTGTATTTAACAGTTCCTTTCTTCAGTCACAGAGGAAATAAATTACACGTGGGAACATTTCCCCCGTGGTTTTAAGGCGTATCAGGCAGCTGAGTGCCAGTGTATAGGATGAATTCATGTTACATTCAAGGGAGCAAAGGCTGAGCTTGCTTCCTACTCCTTTGTCTTCAGATCCCGGCCTGTGATTAACATTCAGAAAACGGTCACCGTGACACCCAACAGGATCGATCTCCGCCAGAAAACGGCCTGCGGGGCGCCCAGCGGGATCTGGTGAGTTCCCCACAGACCCCTGGGATTCACACGCCTGCTTTGTGCTGATCCTGTTGCCCTGGAGAGCTGCAGGGAAGACTGAGAAATGGGCAGAGGGGAGAGGAATCTGCCAAGCGAATGTGTAACAATTTACTCATTTACTCATCAGTGAGCTAGGGGTGAGGGGGGGTGGATTTGAGAGCTGGGGAACATGTTGTTGTTGTTGTTTTCTGCTGCAATAATGCGTCTTTTAAGAAGTATGTGTTCAATTTTATACAGCCTCAAGGTTAAGGCCTGCTTTGAATATACTGCCAAGCCTGCTGGTTACAATCCTTCAATATGTAAGTACCTAGTACCCTTACAGATGACGAGTTTTCTGTCTGCCAGGTTGGAAGTTCTGCACAAAGAACAGGAAAATAAAACTGCAATGGCCCAAACGGGCCCGTGCATCCTTGTTTACGGAATCAAATCTTATCTGCTGTCTTCCCTTTCATCAGGAGGGTGCTGCACACGAGGGAAACACTCCCCATTTGGTCCCCATTTGAATTTTCCAGAGCAGATGGTTTGGGGCAGAATGTCTTGGAAAAGGATTCCTTGGCTACCACAGCCATTTCCTCCTCCGTCTCTGTCTTTGAACGGCAGTGTGGAAAGTTGGTTTTGCGGTTGCGGGGTGGTGGGTGGTGGGTGGTGGCTGTGGAAGAGTGACGGCAGGAGCCCAGTACTGCGGGGTAATTGCCAGTTTATGCTCTTTGCTCCCGGCCTCCTCCTCCCATCGGGGCTGGAACACTTCAGCTGTGTCCCCATGGCGGGCCTCGGCCGTTCAGAGACTTGGGCTCTGCTCGTGGTTGCAGCTCTGATGCTGGCAGACCCTACAACTCAGAGCAAGTCCCTTCACATTTGAGTTTTTATTTTCCCATTCGTTCAAAAAAAAAAAAGCCTCTAATAGGAATTCTAATAGGAATTACTAGGTAACATTGTGTGGAGATCAGATGAGACGAAGTGGTGAAAGCAGTTGGTCATTTCTAAGGTCTCATTCTGCTCCTTCCTTTGTAATGCACATTCAGATAGGGCTCACCATCATACTCCACCCAGAGTGACGGTCAATCACGAGCTTCTCTGGTATGTCTTAGAGCAGCCATGCCTCTTCAGGTCTGAGCCACCTGCTCCAGCTCCCGACGGGGGTGTGTGGAAATTTACAGAAAATCTTTCCCCAAAAGGAAGTGCAAAGAGTGAGGGTGTTTTCCTCCGGGGTCTGGCCAGGGTCTCGGCTGCTGTGCTTTGGGCTATACATGCCACCAAGGGAAACTTCTAGGGGGACATGTAGCTCCTGTTCTCACCATGTTTTTCTGTGTTTTCCTCCACCTCGAGATAATGAGTTTACATAAGATTTCTCCTTGTTATCTCAAGTATTCCTGTTTTCTCTGTGTAAAAGGTGTCCCCTTTCCTCTCCCAGTGTCTGGCGGGTAAGTCTGCTTCCACCTGGGCCACGCTGTCCTAAGCTGCTTAGCCTTCATCTTCCGAGATGCTAAACTCTTAGGTGGTTTCTGCGTCTCCCCGACGTGCCGGGCGGGGTCTGCTGGATCATCTCCCTGGGGCCTGGGACCGGGGCCCAAGGCATGCCCGCAGATTATGGCTTTGTGTGCAGGCGGAGTGTGGCCTCTCGCTTTGCGTTGGATGCTGCTGGCTTTTCATTGAGCAGAGAAACAATTCTTTGTGCGGCTGGCTTCAAATGACAAGAAAACATCTTCCATGATTTCACATCATCGGCCACCTTTCCAGGATCACTGTGTCATTTTTATCCAAATGCAGTACCTCACACCTGCCTGCACGGATCCCAGGCCCTTTACGTTGTGTTGGGAAGTGGACGAGGGAGACCGGGAGAAATGGGGACTCTCTGAGTAGGCCAGGAGAGGAACGGGAAACATTTCTATTCTCTCAGCCTGTCATTTTCTCAGGTCACGCTCCCTTCAACGATAGATGTGAAATCTCATCAGGGCATTCCTCGTCTCACCCCAAATCAATATTAATTTCATATTTTATAACGACTCCATTAACCAAGTGCTTCTGGAGGGCCTCTTGCGGATAGAACGCGTCTCTTTGAGGACATTTAGAGAAAACCTGCTCTCATTGCCTGTATTTCCACAGTATTGGGAAGTTCTAAGTCAGACCAAAGGGAACTTCCACAGAACTGTCCGTGTAAGGCGACACATCTGTGGTCTGAGAACGCGGGCTTATCATTGGGCCAGGCCGTTTTAACTCGGCAGCCCTCGGACGTGGCGCTCTGTACGGACAATATTTATAATTGAGCCTTAATGAGTGTTCTCCGTGGCTTGCCCCTCCAAAGGTCGGCCAAGGTGGCCAGCAAAGGATTTTAAGATGACGTGAACTGTGTGGAGGGTTAGGGGAGGTTGGAGTGGTTTGGGCGGAGAAGCGGTTTTAATGTGCCCACACCCTCCCCTTCTCTTGCTGCTGGGGGGGGCGGGGGCACTCAGTCTGGGAGCCCTCGTCTGGTTCACCATGAAGTTAGCAGGTCACTGATAAATGGATGATGTCAGGGCTCCCGAGGGCCTAAAATGGAGACGCATTCCATTTGGCAGCCGTGACATTTAAAAATTCTTTACACGGACACAGAAATTACTTCTGAAACTGTCAGTGTTTCTGAGTTTCGGTCCAACACGGCCGAAGCGCTGTCATTTCAGCATAAGAATAGCGTCCCCTGGCGTGCTTGTGTGGGCAGACGTGTACCCGTGTGTATGTTGAAATAGGGCTAGGCTTTCCACTACCATTCATCTATAGTACAAATGGTGTTTACATCAGTTATTGTGCTTTGCTGGGCAGCACAGTGGTGAGCAGGCTGAGGTGGTCCCGGTCCGTAGCTCTGCCGGAGAAGGCGGTCAGGTGGTTCCAGTGCAATGGCTAAGTGCAGAATACTGTCCACTGCCCCAGGGAGGCAAGGGAAGGCTCACAGAGGCAGTGATGTCCATGCTGAGATTGGAAGGAGGAGGGTTGGTGGGCAGTCAGAGGGAGGGGAAGTAACAAGGGGTCCAGCTGGCAGAGAGAGAGAGAGAGAGAGTGACTTGTGCAGAGGTCTTAGAGGCAAGTGGGAGCCTGGATATTTAAGAAAGTTTAAAATCAAGCAGTTGTCTTTTGTTGTTTGTGACACAGGCTTAGAAGCTAGCTTTGCCTCTGCTGCTCACTGTGTGGCTCTGGGCCAGCCCTACCTCTTGTGGCCTCCATTTCTTCATCTGCAGGAAGAGGGTATTACCATAGGTGCTTGCCAAAGGACAAACTCTACCTTGAATGATAGACCAAGAGTTGTTGATGCAACTTGCTGCATTTTTTTTGCAGATTTTTTTTCCCCTTGGGGCTGCCTTCTCTGGCACTGTACACCCTTTGGTTTCTTCCCTTCTGATGGTTAGTGATAAATGAATGTAAGTAACTTCAGGGCTCTCCCATAAAGAAAGGGCCGTTGTATCCAGAGAACTGGCAAAGAATGCATTCTGAAGTCCAGGATGGAGGCTTGGATTTTCCAGGTCCTGGCTGGCCTCAGCTCCATTAGTCTAGGTCAGTGGTGGCCAGCCTTTCGGGCCTCACGGACCACTGGTTGGTGACTGCTGGTCTAGGTTAGTCAAGAGCAGCTGTGCTTTCTAGAGCTCTGCAGGCTGGAAGCGGGGCTTGTGGAAGCTAGATTAGCTGACCCACAGGCCCTCTAACCACTACGAGAAACATGTTTTATCTTTTAATTAAGACTTTTATGTCCCTAATATATTTATTATTCCTCTTTAGATACCTGTCCTTTATCAGTACTTAATAAACTTTAGCGTGTAAAGAACCACCTCGTGGTCCTGTTACAATACAGAGCTGGCTTAGTGGGTCTGACAGGTGCCTGTGTCTGCATCTCTAGCAGACCTCAGGAGATGCTGCACTGCTGGTCCAAAGGCCCTTTTAAAGGGGATTGTATTTTTTTTCTTTTCAATTTTTTTAAAAATGAATTTATTTTCCAATCACAGTTGACATATAATAACTAGGCATACAGCATAGTCATTAGACATTTATATACCACTAGAGGCCTAGTACATGAAAATTCATGCACTTGTGGGGGGAAGGTCCCTCAGCCTGGCCTGCCCCCTCTCACAGTCCAGGAACCCTCAGGGGCGGGAGGTGACTCAGGGGAAGGTGATGCCCCTGTCACACCTCTGCTGTTGCCACTACGGCAGCACAAGCCTTGGCCGGCTCTGGTTACCTGAGCCTCGGGCAGCCCTGGGTGGCTGGGTAGCCGCCATCCGAGGCTTGCCTGTGCCTAGGGCATCAGCTGGGCAGTTGCCATCCAAGGCTTGCCTGCGCCTCGGGCCAGTCCTGGGTAGCTGGGGGCTGAGGGAACTGAGGGACTCCGGAGGCAGGTGCACGGAGTGACCGCACCTGCCCGGAGTTGGGCCCGGCTGTGCCACATGCCTGCTGCCCTGGCAGGGCTGAGGAGACTGGGCGCCGCCATCTTGTGGCTGTGAGTGTCACCATCTTTGTGAGGGTATGATGGCCAATTAGCATATTCCCTTTTTATTGGATAGGATATGAAGTGATCACCCCTGTAAGTCCAGTACCCATCAGACACCATACATAGTTATTACAGTATCATTTACTACTAGAGGCCCAGTGCATGAATTTGTGCACCAGTGGGGTCCTTTGGCCTGGTCTGTGGGATCAGGCCAAAACCAGCTCTCTGACTCGAAGGGTCCCAGATTGCAAGAGGGCACAAGGACAGGCTGAGGAACTCCACAGGTGCACGATCAGGGATGGGGAAAGATGTGGGAGGTTGGCCAGCTGGGGAGGGACTGTGGGAGGGCTCAGGGCATGTCCAGCCCATCTTGCTCAGTCCCGATCAGCTGGACCTCAGCAACAAGCTAACCTACCAGTGGGAGAGTCTGCCCCTTGGTGGTCAGTGCACGTCATAGTGAGCGGTGAACAGCCTTAGCATATCATTAATATTTATGCTTTGCTTGGTTGAATGGACTATTGGATGACTGGACACTTAGCATATTAGGCTTTTATTATATAGGATGTTTTCTATGTGGTTCTGAAAATCCCCATACTGTTTTTATGACTGGCAATTTGTATTTCTTAATCCCTTTTTGCGTATCAAAATATAAAATATATTTTTTTTAAAGAATTTTTTTTTTTGCTAGGACATTTAAGCACTGATGGGTTTAAGGGAGAGGCCCTTAGGGAGTGTTGGGTCCTCTCCTGTTCTCTTGAGTGCCTTGAGCTGCTGAGATTCAGCCAGAAACTGATTCTTAGACACTGCTCAGAGGTTTTGACTTATTATTGAGCTCCCCCTGGTGGCTCCATGAAAAAATTAACTTTAAAATTAACAGCAAAGGGCCGGAAAGAACAGCTTGATTTGAACACCGTAAATCAATCAAAATGTCCATTATCAAGAAATATGAAGAGAAACAATGGCAGTGGGAAAAGTGTTCTTCTTAAAGGAATTAAAATACTTTTGAAAGGAACACAGCGTACTTATAGCTGAATGTGCAGGAATGCACTTTAAGATCATATGATTTCTGTCCCTTTTATCTAGCCATTGTGGGCACACTTGAGGCTGAAAAGGAGAGAAGAAAATCCGGGCTGTCATCGAGAGTTCAGTTTCGAAACCAAGGTTCTGAGCCCAAGTATACTAAAGAGATAACGCTGAACAGGCAGAAGCAGAAGGCGTGCATGGAGGAAACGCTCTGGCTGCAGGTCAGGCCTGAGGGCAGTCAAAACAGTTTTTTTTAACAGGGACAAGGGTTGGGTTTTATGGCAGCATATATAGATTTTGAAATTTATACTAGAAACCCATTATTCAGTACAAAATAAGCAATGTTTTGGTTTCCCAGTAGCATTTATCCCATGCTTACTGTATCTCTGCATCTTTGCAGGAAAATATCAGAGATAAGCTGCGTCCCATCCCCATAACTGCTTCAGTGGAGATCCAAGACCCGAACACTCGGCGGCGAGTGAATTCACTTCCAGAGGTTTTCCCAATTCTGAATTCCAACGAGCCCAAGACAGTCCATACAGATGTAAGTCTTTCTGACTTGTTTTGCCATATTACTATGTTAAATCAAATGTTTTTAAGGGCACAAGAACTAGTGATGTGCTTGAAAGGTCATTTCTTTGTATTAAATAAGCTTTTGAAAATATCTGCAAAGTTTGAAGATCTGTTTCTCTGATTAGCCATGAATGTAGAGGCATACAGAACAGAATTTGGAGCCGGAAAGTATTTTTTTTAAAAATATATATATATGTGTGTGTGTGTGTGTGTGTGTATTGGCTCTGAATGGTTTAGCTCAGTGGATGGAGCATAGGCCTGTGGACTGAAGGGTCCCAGGTTTGATTCCAGTCAAGGGTATGTGCCTTGGTTGTGGGCACATCCCCAGTGGGGGGTGTGCAGGAGGCAGCTAATCGATGTTTCTCTCTCATCGATGTTTCTAACTCTCTATCCCTCTCCCTTCCTCTCTGTAAAAAAATCAATAAAATATATTTTTTTAAAGAATTTTTTTTTTGCTTCTGCAACTTATTGAGACTATAATTGGCAGAACTTCTTATTCTCACATCAAGTTTCTCCTACAGCTGTATAAAGAAAGAAAAATACATTGCATTTTGCCAGTAAGAACATTAATATGTAGAAAAACAACTGTTGTTAGAATGAACATTAAAATCAAGGAATACAAAAATTCAGCAAGCCAAAAAAGTAGCAGCTGTGAAATAGTCATTTAGTGCTGAGTGTACCCTACAATCTTAGGAGAAAAAATTATATTATATGGCTCCCTGCATGCCCATGAGGTGGGTATGTTTGCTAGGTTTTAAGCTGGTTTAGATGCAAGATTAGGCTGGGAGCTGTAACATCCTAATTGCGCATTATGCACTTGCTGTCAGAATCCCGGCTGTACCACAAGCACCTGGGTCTGGTGGTCCACTGAGGAAGCTTTTTAGAAGTGAGTACTCACAGTGTTAGGGTAGAAGTAGATGCCTAAAGCTAGATATTCTCTGTCATTTTTTTAATCCTCACCCAAGGATAATTCCTAGAAAGAGTGGAAGAGAAAGAGAGAGAAAGAGAGAGAGAGAGAGAGAGAGAGAGAGAAACAAAACATTGATGTGAGAAAGACAAATTGATTGCATGTCTCCTGCATGCGTCCAACCAGGGCTGTGGGTCTAACCTGCAACCGAGGTACATTCCCTTGACTGGGAATCAAACCCGAGACCCTTTGGTCTGCAGGCTGATGCTCTAACCACTGAGACAAACTGGCCAGGGCCACATTGTCAGTTTTTATGATCACCCAACATAGTTCCTTATACTTTTGTATATTTTCATATATTTTTCATGTTGGTTATCACATTAATATTTCTTGTGTATATTCCCAGCTCTGTAGTCATGTTAAACATAACAGACAAGGAGACAGTTTCCTAATTATCAGGGTGATTATCGAGCACTCTTAGCACTGCATCTAGCAAACATACCTCCTGGTTCATAGGCCACATTGGCTGGGCTCAAAGTGTCTTAAAACAAAACACAGTTCTGTTGGACCAAGGGGGCATTGCCTGCAGGCCTAAGTACGTCTGAAGCTGGACTTCTGCTCTGGTCACTGTCACATGTGGAAATGAACTATGAGAAGAAAGTCAGCCGCCTGCCTCTGAGAGCCCAAAGGGCAGACATTTCTGACCATGGTTTTTGTTTTCTTCCAGGTGCACTTCTTAAAAGAGGGCTGTGGAGACGACAATGTATGCAACAGCAACCTTAAACTAGAATACAAGTTTTGTACCCGGGAAGGAAATCAGGACAAGTTTTCTTACCTACCAATGTAAGAATTGCTCTGTGGACCCAGCCAACCTGACTCTGGCTTTGCAGGGACTTGTGTTAAAAAGGGTCCTTACTGAACACATACTGAAGACTTTGTCATTTTTCTCTTCTTTAACAGTCAAAAGGGTGTTCCAGAACTAGTTCTAAAAGACCAGAAGGACATTGCTTTAGAAATAACAGTGACAAACAGCCCTTCCGACCCAAGGAACCCCACCCGGGATGGCGATGATGCGCACGAAGCAAAACTCATTGCGACTTTCCCGGACACGCTGACGTACTCCGCGTACAGGGAGCTGAAGGCCTTCCCTGTGCGTGCAGTAAGGGACTGGGGGAGAGGAAGCCTCGCTGTGACCAGGGAGCCTGTTGTGATCTGGGGTGCTTCTCTGTTGTAGGAGAAGCAGCTGAGTTGTGTTGCCAACCAGAATGGCTCCCAAGCGGACTGTGAGCTCGGAAATCCTTTTAAAAGAAATTCCAGTGTAGGTGATGCCTTCCCATACTGAATTTTACTGTTTTAAATGCCATTACCATGTTGATATGTTCAACCCGTGCTCATGGCTGTTTTTCTTTTTTAGGTTACTTTTTATTTGATTTTAAGCACAACTGAGGTCACCTTTGACACCACAGACCTGGATATTAACCTGAAGTTGGAAACGTAAGAGTCACTTCAGCCTTTCCCTTCAGAATTATTTCATGAAAACAACAGCCAGTCAGTGGATTGGCCCTGATCTACCTCATAGAAGAAGTGTAATTGTAATGAGAAAACTGACTGTTAAAATAAAGCCCTATTGTTTCCTTTTCATTTTCAGAACAAGCAATCAAGATAATTTGGCTCCAATTACAGCTTCTGCAAAAGTGGTTATTGAACTGCTTTTATCGGTCTCTGGGTAAGTGTTTGTGTTTAGCATAACAAATCAGTGTTTGAAAGAACCACTTACAATCCTCACCAAAACGGGTGTTTTTTAATTTAACAGAGTTGCCAAACCTTCCCAGGTGTATTTTGGAGGGACCGTCCTTGGTGAGCAAGCTATGAAGTCTGAAGACGAAGTGGGAAGTTTGATAGAGTATGAGTTCAGGGTGAGTCCTAGCATCGGTCCTTTTAGAGACTGGAAGCTAACATGTGCTGAATAGGGTCTCCGATATGTAATTTTAATAACTCATATTAGTAAAATAAGCCCGATAAATGCTCAGCTATTAAATAACACACTGGCTTACAGGGAAAGTCCTGTCCTCCAGAACAGAGAACAACAGCTGTCATTCAACACAGGACTTTGTTCAGAATCCAGTTCCCTTTGCGCTTCTTATCAGAGAGTTTGAATGTCTGTGTGGTATTGAGACAAAGGGACACTTGATCCTCCTGTCGCACCCGAGTGTGCCCCCCTCTGCGCGAACCCTCCCCCCCCCCCACACACACACAGTGTGTCTGTAAAACAGGAAAATTGCAAAGCGATTTGTATTTGGCATTAGAATGTGCTGATTCCTCCTCTGTTTTAAGGCCATCTCTCCTACTGCTGTGGTTAATGCCTCGCCCCTTTCCCAAGCCCAGTTCAGCACGCACAGCAGCTCAATGCCCAGGTGGATGCACATAAAGGCATGGTACAGAGCTGGCTCATCAGACATGCGGGTTTCGAGTCTTTGTGGCTGAAATCATGTTCCTGAAAGTATAGTGACCATTGAGGAGGTGAAGGACGGAAATGGCAGGAATGAGCTCACCCCTGACTCCAGCAGGTCCAGGCTGAATTCTCCTCTGTGCACCTCTCAGCCTGACAGACATGGCTGTGACAGGCGGTGGTGGCTGTGAGGCCTCTGAGGTGTGGCTGAGAGAGGTCTGAGTTCCAGGGCAGTCCTCTACACAGGCAGAGGGGAGGGCTCCTCCCCCACACAGGCAGAGGGGAGGGCTCCTCCTCCTCACAGGCAGAGGGGAGGGGTCGTCCCCCTCACAGGAAGAGGGCTGGTCTCTCTTCTAGCTTCTGCTGCAGGAAGTTGCTCTGCCTGCAGCGTGGCCTCATAGATTTGTGGCTGCCATCAGGGTTTTACTCAGTCCTAGGTGCTATCCCACGCCTCCCGAGGGTGGTCCAGGACAGAGCAGCTCCATCTTTTTAGTAGGTGGGGTTTCCCAGAAGCAGGTGGTTGGTGCACTGCCACAGCACGGACCTTGTCACCTGCCAAACAGGGTGGTTACAGAGGCAGTCACACGTGACTGTCCCCAGACACGTGGAGAGCAGGGTGTATTTGTACCCAATAACCTGTTGCACTCTGCAGCTGTTTCTGGATGGAATGAACCACCATTTCTCTTTGACTTTTTTTTCTTTCCATTTTTTATTGAGTAGAATCTTTTAAGCACAAATCTCTATTTTGAATACCCTTTCTATACTCCAATTTTGGAGCCTTTGCTTTTATTGTGTGGTTATGCCACATATTTTGTTTGCTTTCTCTTGGAATTAGGAGCTGCTACTTAATTCTACGTCACAACGGTTGCACGGAGATAACACACATTGTTTCCTAACAGGTTATTAACTTGGGCAAGCCTCTTAAAAACCTGGGCACAGCAACCTTGAACATCCATTGGCCAAAAGAAATCAGCAACGGCAAGTGGTTGCTCTATTTGGTGAAAGTAGAATCCAAAGGATTGGAAAAGATAACTTGTGAGCCTCGGAGTGAAATAAACCTTCTGAACTTAAAGGTATGTTGGTGGGTTTATCTCACATCTCCATAGGTAAGAAGGGAGGCGCTGACTTCCGGAGAGGAAACTTGTGTGCTGGCATGGTATGCTGGCCTGTCGACTCTTCCTTTGGCATCTCAGTTTCTCTCCGACAGTTGTGTAACCACGCCAGGCTGAGGATTTCTGTGGATATGAGACCATTATGGTTCCTAAGTCAGTGTTAAGGCAAATGGCATTTTCTGAAGTTTTATAACCTAGCATAAGGAGCACTAGGACAGGCTGGAGTGGAGGGTGGGGTAGCCAGTGTTAACTCCCGGTAGAATAAAACTCACTCCAAACGATATTGGCACCTTAAAAGCAACCGCAAAAACCTTTCATTCTTGTTTCTTAAAACAGTAAATATGTGTTGAGTGCATATTGAGTATTGGGCATTGTGATAAACATTTTGTTTGCATTTTCTCATTTTATTCTCAGTCTTCTTCCCTTCGCCATTTCATGGATGAGGAAATGGAAACTCAAAACAATAACTTTCTCAGTCTCTCAGCCTTTTTTTTAAAAATATATTTTTATTGATTTTTTTTTTATAGAGAAGAAGGGGGAGAAAGAGAGAGAGAGAGAGAGTTAGAAACATCGATGAGAGAGAAACATCAATCAGTCGCCTCCTGCACACCCCCTACTGGGGATGTGCCCACAACCAAGGCACGTCCCCTTGACCAGAATGGAACCTAGGACCCATTAGTCTGCAGGCTGATGCTCTATCCACTGAGCCAAACCAGTTTCAGCTCAGTCTCTCAGCCTAAATTTAAGAGGCAGATTTCAGCTCTGCTTGCTTTCAGAGCCTCGTCCCATCTAGCTCTTTTCTCTCCTGCTCCACACTCATGTACCTGGTTTATCACTTACACTTCAGTGTGGTGAAGATTTACTTTGTTAGTGAATGTCTGTTTCTTCTGTCTTAAATTCTAAGGTGACTGGGTGTGATCGGTGTTCAGAGTTGGTGGCTTATAGAATGATCCTTTTTTCGTCCACTTTGAGAAATAAGATGATCCATGATTCCTAATCCTTATGAAAAGGAAGGGGCAATTTTAAAACTTCCTACAAGGCTTAGTTTTCAGTACTCTATGTTGACTAAGTCGCATGCTAGTTCTTTTTGCTTTTTTCTCTGTTTATTCTCATTCAAGATGTGCTGACTTCTCACCCTGTGTTAAGTACCCACCTGGTGGCAGGGATACAGGAATGAGGTTTGACCCCTCTCTTTAGGATGCTCACGGTTTGGTGGGGAGATGGAACAAAGAAAACCTCTTTCTCTCCCTGGGCTTTAAGGTCAGAGTGGGAATTAACTACCCAAATTAGTGAACTTGAAGTGAGGTAATAACACCTGCAGGTTTTTACACTTAAATGATTTTTGTACCTTTGGTGACCGGAGAGGGGCAAATACCGTGGACTCCGGGAATTTGGCATCATTTGGGAGGGAGTACTCAGGAAGTTGCAAATCATGACAGGGGATTGTGTTAAGTGGAGTGATTTGGGATATAATTCCTTTCAGGAGTCGCACAACTCCAGAAGGAAACGGGAAATTGCTGAAAAACAGATTGACGACAGCAGGAAATTTTCATTATTTGCTGAAAGAAAATACCAGACCCTTGTAAGTATTTCTCAAGAGCTGCGATCTGACGGAGGAGAGGGGGAAGGCCTCCCCCGAGCCCTTGCGTTCTAACCCCTGCCTCCCTCTCCTCCCAGAACTGCAGCGTCAACGTGAACTGTGTGAACATCAGGTGCCCGCTGCGGGGGCTGGACAGCAAGGCCTCCGTGCTCCTGCGCTCCAGGTTGTGGAACAGCACGTTTCTAGAGGTGTGGCCGCTGGGAGGCTGTCTCCGGACGCCATCTGCCACCTCCTAGGACATTTTTCACTTCCCTAACGTGCTCGCTAACTTTGTCTCCACACAGGAGTACTCTAAAATGAACTACCTGGACATTCTCGTGCGGGCCTCCATTGATGTAACTGCCGCCACCGAGAACATCAAGCTGCCACACGCAGGCACTCAGGTGAGATGGGCCCCAGTCTGAACAAGGAGCAAAGCCCCCTGGCCTCTCCCCGCTGCCCGTGGCCCCGGGGCCCAGGTCGTGCTGCCTTGGCGCTCATTTCACAGCACTGCTACCCTGTTAAGGAGAGATCCGATGCCATTTTAATAGGATCACTGAAGAAAGACGTGAATCCGGGGCCCCTGGTTCTGCAGTGCAGGTGGTAGACTTGGGAGCTGCTGCTCGGTGTGAGACCCGGTGCACCTCCCCACTGTACCACCCGCTGGGGGTGATGAGACCAGATGTGTGGGGTTCATGGCTCCTCAATAGAGGCTCTTGTTTCTGGAAGATGATGGAATTGGGGACCTGGGGCCCAGTCCAGTGGCTGGGTGACAGGTGAAAAGGAGGTTGTTTGGGGCATTTTATGGTCCTGGGGCTTGGAGAACGGGTCTTTGCTAATGAGAACTGGAGTCTTGGCTGGGATCCTGCTTTATTTAATAATGGGTAGGTTGGTGCAGATCATTGGTCTCACATCTGAAACTCCTTTCTTTTGAAAACCAAGACATTGTCTCATCTCTAGTCTTATGACACTGATATTTACTGTGATTTCTGAGATACAATAGCTCAGATATCATATTTATGTACACATTTCTTTAATAGTTTAAGAAGTTTATTGGGGCTTAAAAGTTTTAGCTTACTCGAAGTTGTCAGGATGCCTTTTTTTTTTTTTTATCCCTTTTCTTGTCATGGGTTTTAGTTTCATCTTTATCTTGCTTCATCTATTTTTTCCAGTCAGAAGATTACTTTTCTTTTGAGATAGAAGCAGAGGAGGTTGAGTTATTCAGTCTTCCCATTGCATTTACTGTAATCCTGGCTTTAAAAAGAAAGAAAAAAACAAAACCCCATTTTGTTCCTTTATAACCAAACTAATTTTAAGAGTTTTGTGTTCCCTTGTCAGTAAGACCTTTTAAGACATTGTTATAACAAAGAGAGAGCTGGACACCTAACTGAACCAGTTTAGATGGTTCTATTTTAGCATCAACTAAATTAAATCCATCCTTGCCCTGGCTGGTATGTCTCAGTTGGTCGAGTGTAGTCCTGTGCACCGAGAGGTCACCAGTTAGATTCTAGTCAGGGCACATGCCCAGGGTGCAGGCTAGATCCCCAGTAGGGGGCACGCAGGAGGCAGCTGATGGATAATTCTCTCATCCTCTCTCTAAAATGAAGAAAAACATGTTTTAAAAAATTAAATCCACCCAGTGAACCGGCACTTACTAAGGACTGTGTGCCTCTCCCTGCACAAATGCTAGAGAAGCAACATTACTGAATAGGATGCAGGGTCAGCTGCTCAGGACCTGTGGTCTGGGCGACGGGGAAGCCGGTGGCACTGATGAAGTAAGCCACAGAAGCGGGGAGTTGTTTACTAGCTTCCTTACATTCCTCACTTCATTCCTAAGGAAGAAGGAAGAGAGTTATCTGAGCTGCCAACGAGAAAAGGAAATATGATGGGTAAAAAGGCGGACACATCATGTTTCAGGGGAATGTGATTTTCTTTTTGGGGGCTCTGAATTCAGAGAAGAACTTGAGGTGGATCCTTTTGTAAGGTGGATTTCTGATAGGAGCAACCTTCACGAAGGGGAATGTGTCTTTAATAGAGAGTTTTATAAAAGATAGGAAAATCTCTTCATCAGGTGAGTCATACTGATGCTCAGCAGGACTGAAGGGCATTCGCTTGCAGAGTGATTGAGGGAAGCATTTCACAGTGGGCAGGCTGCTGGGGTCGAAGCACTGCTCGCTGAAGGTGGAATTCTCTGTGTCAGCGGAGCTTAAGCCCTTTCCCCTTACAAGCACAGGAGGGAAGAGGTCATCCCCAGGGAAATGCCTCAATTTTAATGAAACTGAAAAAGACTGTTGGTTTTGGAGTGGAAGTAACTTCTGCTCACCTGAACCTGTTCTGTCTATCAGGAGAAGTTGTGTCGAGATGAGAAAGGAGCCCCGGGAATGGCAGCTCTGGGATGGTCTCCCCTTACCTGGTTCTAAGGCAGCTCTTCCTTCTTCCTAATCCAGCTGGCAGATGCCTGTCCTTATACAAAAACCAAAAACTCTTCCGTTGACAATGGAAGCAAACAAACAATAAAGTCTTTTTTGTTGTTGTTACAAGTATTTTATTGAATTTTTACAGAGAGAAAGGGAAAGGGATAGAGAGTTAGAAACATCAATGAGAGAGAAACATCCATCAGCTGCCTCCTGCACACCTCCCACTGGGGATGTGCCTGCAACCAAGGTACATGCCCTTGACCGGAATTGAACCTGGGACCCTTCAGTCTGACGCTCTATCCACTGAGCCAAACCGGTCAGGGCAAAACAATAAAGTCTTGCTCACTGGCCTCTCACATCCCTGGTCCCCAGTTTAAACAGGGAGCCCAGCCCCTGCCTTCGGTCCTGGTCCTCGCACGCAGTCTTCGTCCCCTGAGTTGTTTTTCAGTTTCTATAAGGCTCCAAGTTCTGGTTACTTACCATGTTAGCCAGTCTTGGTCTTAGCACTCAGCTGGATTCCCACCTGTCCATCCTGCCACCCTAGGCTGCAAAGTCAGAAGTTACCTTGTTCCGCCAGGATGCTGTTAGATTGCTGCCTTTTGTAGGAGTGATTTCCCCCGCTTACCGGCTGTTTCAGAGGCTTTGGTAGCTATGCAGTGTGGTTGTAATAAGGTGGAATCTCCGCTCTCCACTGCAGGTTTAGCAGAACTTACTCTTCCAAATCGCCACCTGGCCCCCAAGGACACACTGTGCGCCTTTGCTGTGCTGGATACAAGGGAAGCAAAGGCCAGTGGGCTTCAGCAGAGGCTAGTGGAAATGATCTTTCTGTCTTGTTTAGAGTAGTCAGTTCACAGGTTGCATCAGCTGTATTATGCGTCACTGGTCTCTCATTCTTTCTTCCCTACTTGACTGTGTTGGAACCAGTAATCGGGAGGAAGGGTTGTTTTTTCCTAACAGCTGGGACACCAGTGGGAGGAAGGGCAGTGAGAGGAAGTGAGCCCTGAGGTCCCCTCTGGGCCTGGGAGCTAGAGTGAAACCCCACCGAGAGCAAAACAGGAAAGGGGGGGCGTTGATGAGGTATTTACACCTGCCTATGACAGTCGGTATAGCTGGCTGGGAACTCTGAATGTGGTCCTTCCCACTAAATGTTTAAAGAAAAGCAGTTCTCTTGCTTTTTAAGTATTTTCTGAGTCAAATGGGACTGATAGGTGTTTTCTAGTATAAGTAGGAAGGGAAGTATGTTAATGAAGACATAACAAATAATTATAGCCAAAACTGGTTTGGCTCAGTGGATAGAGTGTTGGCCTGTGGACTGAAAGGTCCCGGGTTTGATTCTGATCAAGAGCATGTACCTTGCTTGGTTGCAGGCACATCCCCAGTGTGGGTTGTACAGGAGGCAGCTGATTGATGTCTCTCTCTTTGATGTTTCTAACTCTATATCCATCTCCCTTCCTCTCTGTAAAAAATCAATAAAATATATTAAAAAATAATTATAATTTAGAAATATTGAAACACAGTGTAGAAACATTTTTAGGCAGCACTTAGTATTCCATATTCATATAGAATATTTGACTAAAATACTTCTCAGAAGTTAAATGCCCCTCTAAGTTTTGTTTACTATTTATTCTCTTCCCTCCAAAATAGCAGAAATTATAAAGTGATCGAATTCTAATCAGTAGAAGTTTACAAAATCATATGTGTAGCAATCACCAGTTCTTCTCCTGGCATCACAAAAATTCATTTGAATTCTAAACCCACATTAACCAAGTTGTTGTGAATTTCCATAAACAACTTCTTAGGTTTCTAAATGAATCATATTACTCTTTAATTGATATTTGCCAACTACCAATGAATCCAGGGTTTACACTATCCATATGTGTTGTTGTAGAAGATGGCACCAAGCCATTTTAGGATATTTTATTGGCTTCTAGGGCCCTTAGTTTGCTATCCTAAGGGAAAGTTAAAATGGTAATGATACTGTTGTAATTAACCCAGTTTGTAATTAACAGTAAAGGAGCAAAGGGAAGGCCAGATAATATAGGCAAGCCATTCATGCCAGAAAGCTGCAGTTTTACACTCTCCAGGTCTGTTCCCTGCAGATCCTGGCTGGGGAAAGGGATTGGGCAAAGAAAGAATAGACCCATGCCCAGTAAGGTCTGGGAGCAGGTCACTGGCCATAATAGGCATGACCACTGCAAGGATGTGGTATCTGAGAAACATAAGCTCCTGAACAAAGGAGTTCCCGCTCTTGGCCCTCTTGTTCTCTGGGGACCCTTGTAGTAGGGGTGTACTCTCATGCTCTGCACTCACTCACATGGCCCACAGCCATGTCTTCCCCACACACAATGGACTGATGGCCTGTGATTAGATTAGCCTGATGCTCTGCCAGATTGAACTCCACCATGGAAAGGAAATTGGACACTGGCTTTTGCTTCCAGCTCTGCTGACCAGCTGCACCTTTACCAAGACTGATTTAAGGGAAATGGGACTTTTGAAACCAAGGGATATAACTTCACACAAATAAAAATCTCCCATGCAAGTCCTAGAAAGTTCTTTTTGCTCAAGATCTCACAAGAAACCCTCTTCTCCTAGCAACAGAGAAATTCCACCCATCCAATTCTCCAATAACAGGATCAGTCAGGCAGCTCCACCCCTGTTTTTACATTTCACAACATCTTCAAAATCCGAGTGACAAATGTAGGCTAATTGTGCATAAACTGGCCATATTGTTTTTATCGCTTAAAAACAATTTTTAAAAAGTATGATCAATCGCTTTTTGACCTTTTGGCTAAGATCAAGTGTAAAAAGTATGATCGTTTTCAAAAAGATAGCAGGTTATAAAGATGAAACAGACTTGGCTGTCTATTGATAACCTGTAACTTGATGTTGAATGATGATGATACAGTTTATCTACTTTTGTTGGCAAAGAAATACACATGTCGTCAAAACATACACCAGCATTTTCCAGGTTCTTGGAAAAGCAGCAATAGTCCATCATTAAAGGGGAGGATCTTGCATCAAATGGGCATCTCATCCTTCCACAGGCTGCATCGTCCAAGGTGTGTCTGGACAAATTCCTGGTGTCGATGGTCTTCCTGTTCTGTAATCATGTTGCTCTCTTGTGTGACCATAGGTTCGTGTGACTGTGTTTCCCTCAAAGACGGCAGCTCAGCACTCGGGGGTTCCTTGGTGGATCATCCTCGTGGCCATTCTTGCTGGGATTTTGATGCTTGCTCTATTAGTTCTTTTACTATGGAAGGTAAGTGATACCAGGCGTTTGAATTTCGTGATTTATATACTTTATTTCATGTTTTTAAAAAGTGAATTCACACTGATAGTGTGTGTGAATATTTGTATATATATTATTTCTTTTCATTGATTCATCTTCCCTTCACAGCATTTTATTGTGAAACTTTAACAGCAAACTTGAAATTTTGCAATAAATACCTGCACATCTATCTAATACTTTGTGTTTAAAGAAGTTTCTTAGAGGTATATATTTTGGTGTTTTTCACATATAAGTTAGCATATTTATTTTAATATATTTTTATTGATTTCAGAGAGGAAGAGGGAGAGAGAGATAGAAACATCAATGAGAGAGAATCATTGATCACCTTTCTCCTACATGCCCTACACTGGGGATCGAACCTACATCCCGGACCTGTGCTCTGACCAGGAATCAAACCAAAGCCTGGTTCATAAGTTGACACTCAACCACTGACAATGGGTTGAAAGTTGAGAAACCCAAGCTGTATAATCTTTGGCAGATCATTTCACCTCCTTGTGATACTAAGTTGCCTTAGGTGTTAATAGTGGGTTAGATTAGATGATCTCATTGGTTCTTTTTTTTTTTTTGTAAGTTCTAAAGTATTCCAACTTACAAGTGAACTCAAAATATCTACAACCCATGAAAATCATTTTTAAAACTTTACAGATACTCTTCTTTTTGAAACTGAACTGTTTGTTTTTATGTGTTAAAGTCATAGAATTTTAGGGCCAGAAAGAACTTGAGTTCAGTGTTCTTTAAGTTGGATTTTGCACATTCACATAGGTGCCATGACTAAGTAGGTGAGGCTAAGACAACATCCCCCTGAATTGTATCTGCTTTACATCCTGGGGTTCTACATAGGATTTTTTTGGAGGTAAGAGAGAAAAGTCTTCCAGGCTGGTCCAGTTGCCTTCATTTTGCAAATTAAGATGCTCATGTCCGTGGATATTATATAGATTGCCACGTTGGAGACAGAACTGGGGCTCTTGGTTCCCTAAGTTCGTTAGGAGTGTTCACTGTGTATTCAATTGAGAGTCACAAATAAATATCAGGATACTTAGTCTAAATCAGCATGGCCCAGTAAAACTTTCTGTAATAGTGGGCGTATTCCGAGGCTGCACTATCCAATATGGCAGTCACTAGTCACATGTGGCTGTTCAGCTAGTGCAATGGCGGTATTGACTTTTAAATTTAATTTAAATCTGAGTAGCAACGTGTAGTCAGTTGGTAGCTTACCATACTGCACAAGGCAGAGCTGGAGTTTTACCTTCATGAGTTGCCAGACTTGGAAGCAGAATTTTTTGGGAGGGCAGAGATTTATTTGACCATGTATATTTCGGAAGGCAGTTCCATGGCCTTATGAACTAGATTAAAGTAAATAGAGAAAATGCTCGTTGTTGAATGGAGGAAATTATAGTAGAAAGTGGAATTATATTTTAATGTTCACTTAGAGTACCTAATCTTACACGATGGCCCAGAGATTGGGAAACCGACTGTAATCATTCTTTCATGATGGTTTTATTTGAATGTATATTCTGTTCACCCCACAAATTCAAAGGCCTCAAATAGATGGCATTTTTACTGCGAAAAGCCGAAAAAATACAGTATCTCTCTTTTATTTATAATTGTGCTATCTACCTATTTTAGGGTCCATATTTTTCTGTAAGAGAAAAAAACCGACCCAAACCTATAATCAGATGTGCATGTATTTTCCCTTTTAGGATGATTTTTGTCTTTGTGATTTCTGTTACAAAGAGAAAAGCCAGTTAGTCAACTTAATGTCATCCATATAAATGTTTGACCAGAGACCCATGGTAATAGAGCTGGGTTGATTGCTGCCGGAAAGTAACACAATGCAGTAGCTGTTCACTTTCGGTTGCTCCATTTAGTGGTCTCTTTGTAAACGAGCTGTGAATAGAAATCAGGTGACAATCTGAGGTTTTCTTTTGTTTAGTTCTCCTGCGAAACTGACTAAATAATAACCTTGCTTCCTTGTAGTGTGGTTTCTTCAAGAGAAATAAGAAAGATCATTATGATGCCACATATCACAAGGCTGAGATCCATGCTCAGCCGTCTGATAAAGAAAGGCTTACTTCTGATGCATAGTAGTGACCTACTTCTGTAATTGGTAATTGATCAATGTTTTTTAATTGCTAGCTGTGGGACCTGCTGTGGTTGTGGTGGCTAACTTTAAGAGCAACAGCTTGCTATGTGTGTCCCATTAACAGATGTTTCCAAATGTCCACACTGGCTTGCCCTGCTTGGAATTGTTTTATTTATGTCACTTGAGAGTTATTTTGTTTTGGTTTAAATACACAGTCATTTGTTGCAGGTGAGTTACTTTGTGTCGTGGTTAACATCACCTCTGGCAATGAAGAAACTGAAATCTATACACATAAAAGGAGGCTCAGTAGCCCAGTTGGCCCCATAGTGTTAATTTAGTACCCAGCATCCCATGGAATTTCAAAGGTGCATGAGAAATCATTCCCGGTTTCTTGTCCATTTCGGAATTTCCTACATGGATGCTTGTGTTGACTGCCTAATTAACCTTTTGCATGTTGGAAACATGGTGTTTCTCTGGGTAAGGGGACTTTCTCACTGTCATCTTTTGTATCTCCTTGCTGTAAAGATGGGGGAAGGTTTGGAATGCATTTGTTCTTGCTCAGAAATTGTTCTGTGCTAGCTAAGCATGTACCTTCCTTTCCTGCATACCTACCTCAGGTCAAAGACCATTGTAACAAACTGGGACTATTGGCATGGTGGACATCACGGCCAGTTTCAGAAGGTAGTTCTTTACCAAAGTGTTATCTTCAATATCCAAAATTTAGTATAAAAATGCTCTGGACAGTTTTTATTTCAATGGACTTTGACCTTGTTTCATATTCTTGAGATTCGATTCCACCTTGGGTCTCAATTGATTTTAAATTCATGTCTTACTTATAAATCCATGGAAACAGGAATTGGTGATGATTCCTTTTTCCATTTCTATGGGTGTGAGAGGATAGAATTACTCCGACGGTCCCTTTCCGTGGCACTGTCACAGTGAATCCCAACATCTCCACTTAATGATTGCATATCACCCTCGATTTCCTTCTTTGTTTAAATGGGCAAGAGCACATTTTGTTATAGGTAGATCTTTTAGCTTTTTTGAACAGAATAATAAAGGAGTCCATGTTGAAATGGCTTTAGAACAAAACTTCTTGACCCATTATTCCTGTTTATCCAGTGATAACTATATATGTAATTTTATTTTGCCCCATGACATTCTTATAACGTAAATTAATTCAGCATTAACATTCTGTTCCTGTTGGGTTCATGTAATAAACAAATTAATCAACCATTCCAAGTATCTTCCTCATCCTATTATCTGCACTTTTTAAATTAAAAACATCTTTTTTTAAATAAAAAAAGGCATATATATTTTACTCATTTAAAATATTCAATTTGATTTTTAAATATCTAGATATGTTCTCAATAAAAATCTACTTGGCATCATATTGAATTTTTTTTTAATTGAATAAAATATACATTCATTAGAAAAGAAAAATGAGGCAGCGCTCTGAAATTCAGCCTGGTGATACTTTCCTTAAGCTCTCTGTTGGTACCTGATTGATTTTGTTGCAGGACAGAGTTACTCGCCCAATTGGTTAATGAAACGGCTTCATTTGGGAAGCACAGCACCACGCCCGGGCTGTGTGATTCTCCTTCTGCTGGGGATGCGGTCGGAGCCTCGGAGGAGAGAAGACTCTTGCACTGACCCATTTGAGCACTGACATGTCCAAACTGTAACTTGTAAAATATCTGTGGCCTGAGCTTCATTTTGTCAGTGGAAGAGGGGCATGAAATAACCTTTGGTTTATGGCCTCTAAAAAAATTGTTCTTCAAAATGATGTTCTTTTAATCTAAAAGATGGCTCTTTTACAGATAGTATTGGGATTATAAAAAAATGAAAGCACTGTTTCATAAACTTAAATTTCAGTAAGAGGAGAGCTTACATTGTTCCCAAATGTAAAGACAATATGGAAAAAGGGACTTTTCTTGCAGTTTTTACAGCTATTTTCCCCTTCCTTTTATCCCCACTGGCTGTTAACATCTTCAACCTATTAGTTATTTCTGAAAAGAAAACCAGGCCTTTTTTCCTTAGTCCAGAGGTAGGCCTGTCCAAACAGAAAGCTTAGATATTCCCAGCTAGTGCACTTGCTTTCTTCGGGATTACTAAATGTGCTTCTGTTTATCGTTCCCTATCCTCCAGTGTGGATTCTTCAAACGCTCTAGGTACGATGAAAGCATTCCCCGATACCAAGCTGTAAAGATCCCAAAAGAAGAGCGAGAGATCAAAGATGAAAAACACAACGATCACCTGGAGAAAAAGCAGTGGATCACAAGGTGGAATGAAAATGAAAGCTACTCCTAGGGGCAGAGCAGCGTCACAGTCCCCAACTGCTTTTTTATTCCCCAACTCAGAAATTCAAATGGTTTAAAAGCCTGATACCTGACTATTGAGTTCAGACAGACTCGACACCATAGTACGAACCGACAGTTTTAACTGCTGTGGACATCGTTGGGTAGCCTACGGCTCCTGTTTTGCACAGCCCAAATGTCAGACTGTTGGAGTGGATTTTTCTTTAACTGCCTTAATTTAACTTTCCGGGTTGCCTTTGTTTTTGTTGTGGCTGACTCACCGATGGCGGGGAAGGCCCGCCCAGCTGCACTCATCTGACATCCTCCCGCTAGTGTGACTGGAAGAAGGCGCCCCTGGTCACGTGTCAGCAGAGTGTCCGTCAGTGCCGCCTCTGCCAGCATTCTTCCCAGTAGGACTGGAGAACCTGCAAGTTAACGGCCCCCCATCACAAGACAAGGCCATAGGGGTAGCTGTGTTTCCATTTAAAGTGCTATCTTAAATTAAATGTGCAATAGAAGGTGATGTTGCCATCCTGCCATCTTTGTCCATTTCCTAGATGTGTGAATACCTACCTGTTCACACCAAAGACCTCCAGGTTTCCTCCTCCCTTTTCACTAAAACACACAGGTGCAACTGACTTGAATGCTAGTTATCCTTATTTGTATATGGTATTTATTTTTTTCTTTCTTCTTCTTCTTTTTTTTTTTTTTTTTACAAACCATTTTGTTATTGACTAACAGGCCAAAGATTCTCCAGTTTGTCCTTCAGGTTGGAGTAAGCAATCAGAATTAGAACATGGGAGGTCATTGGTTTGATCTAAAGTATTTACTGCAAAAAGAAAATAATGCTTTATAAATGTACCAGAGAGTTGTTATAATTTACAGATAAGTTATTAAAACAGCTTCCCAAACCCTTACCTTTTCCCCACTCTCTCCAAACCCAAAAAATTTGTGTAAGAAATAGGATTAACTGTTAGAAGTTTAATTCTGAACAGACAATGGATATTTTTGAGTTTGGCCCTGTGTGACAATTCTGAATTTTATGCTATTAACTTTCAGGAACTCTTGGAAGTAAGGGGTTTGTTTCTTGACCTTTCACTGCTGTATATATAGGACTTGAAAGAAATGGTGAGTGCCTATGGTGGATCCAACCCGATCCAGTGGAAGACTACTGAATACCTGATACCAAAAGTCAGATTAGAACATCATTGCTTTTATGTTTTAAATATTGTTGGAATCATGTCATGTGAGTTCTATTTTTTGCTGTGTTTCCTCCCCTATCAATATTACCCAGTTTACTTTAGGACTACTCTAACAAGAACTTCAACTTGTTTTTTTAATTGTAAAAGTGGAGGAGGGGAAGAAGACATTATTCTATACATTCAATAGAGATTGAATAGATATGAAAGACGGATTTAAAAAAAAATGACTATGCTTCAAAATGTTAAGTTATATGGGGAGCAACAGCAAACCAGGTGCTAATTTGTCTGGATGTAGTGTAAGCTGTGTCTTATTCTTTTAAACACAAAATACAGCTATGTACCATTGTTGCTTTGGAGTTTTAATTTTCTTTTTGGAAATCTTACACCCTTAAGATACTAAGAACATTACTCTAGTTGTACTTTAGAAATTTCATTCACAAATACTGTTTTCCAAATGATATTTTGTTTACAAAAATTTCTTAAGAACAGGTCATAACAGTGTTTTAAAATCTCAGTTTCTTGCTTAGGTAACTTGGAACCCAGTGTACTGGCTTCATAGGTTGCTAAGAAGCTGATGTTTTGAACGTGTTGATAGGCCCTTGTTATAAAGACCAATGTCCTTGGAAAGGGGTGGGGAGTGGGTGCAAGGGTGGCTTAACAACAGAGAAACAAGAATGTAGTTAGTGGTCTTTACGTTTATAGTTGTGAAAAATGTCATCTCAAGTCAAGTCACTGGTCTATTCACATTTGATACATTTTTATACTAACTAGCATTGTAAAATTATTCATGATTAGAAAATACCTGTGGATATTTGTATAAAAGTGTGAAATAAATTTTTTATGAAAGTGTTCATTACTTAGTAACACAGCATTGTATATGTGAAACAAACTCTAAAATTATAAGTAACCTGAATTGCTTTTCTTTCTTATTTAATTAAGCCAAACTGAAGTTTCTGATGTTTTTATTTATTTTAAAGATGGCTTATTTAAGACATCTACCCATTGGGAGATGTCTTTTTGCATTGATTCATCTGCTTCAAAGGTTATGCCTGTGAAGGAAAAGGTATTATTTAGCAATGATGCCGTAGCATGAAAAATCAGCATTCTTATGGCTAAGTTGCTTTCTTAGAACACATTTTGGATGTGAGAGTAATCTTGCTGTGACATGTATCATTAAAATGACCACCAAGGATTGATACAGCAGAATTGAATGGTCAGGAGAAAAAAAAAACTTACCAAAGGATTTTATTTAGATTGAAGTGGTTTTATGAAACTTCTCTAGCTGGGTTATCACAATTTAATAAATGAAAATAAAGCATATAGCCCTGGCCAGCTTGTAGCATAAAGTAAATGATTAAAGGCAGTTCCTTGAATCAAAAGAGAGGGTCCAACTGAGGGGAAGGCAAGGTTCAGTGAGATGAAGAAAGTGAACTTGAGAATGATTTCCAAGGAGTGGCTATTGCAAAGAAGCTAGTAGACATCTGTTCTTCTGGGAGTTACTGATTATGGTTATAGGACTAGTGAGTATTTGTTGTTTCTCAAAAAAAACAAACAAAAAACACAGGTTTTGCTGACTCAGAAAGGCATCCTATCCAGCTGTTAGGATATGTGGGAGTGGTGTGAACTAGTGTCTGGTGCCAGTCTGCAGAAAGTATTGCCAACAGACCCATCCAGGAGGAAAGTTATAAAGGGAATTTAAGATTACATCCTCTGATGAAGGATAAGTGAATGGTAAACACAAATCTGAGTAAGAAAACTGGCCCAGCACAGTGCGGGGGTGGGCAGGTTGCCCACAAAGGGCAAGCTAACCAGGTAATGGTGGATTACACTGGAGTGAAGGAGTCAAATGCAATTTTTGCAGCAGTCAGCAATCTTCTCTCAGCCCTTGCCCTGGAGCTGTTCCTCACTCAGGCTGCCTGTGCCAGGGTCACTGAAATGGGCAGAGACAGACCTTTTGGAGGTCGGATAAAACTTCTCGCATGCGGTTCTGGAACATCCACAGAAAATCTGAAATTCCAGGGATGGAGTGCTGCTCTCACTTTCTCATGGCCCAGCAGATAAATATTTAATTCCTCAATAACCAGTAGATTTTGAGTTTTCTGTGAAGATCCTGTCATTGTGAGAAGGAGATAGACATGGTTCAATCATTTTCCCTCCAGAGTCCAAGGATGTTATTAGGCTTGGGGGCTACACATGCAAATAAGACACTGGCTATGACCTTTTAGAGGAAGCCTATACGTATTTAAAACAATGGGTGATCCTGACAAACAGGTGGATGCAATTTTTTTAAGTAGCAGAATTCAAAATCATGCACCATGATGTCCATTGTTGACATACAAGGTGGAATTTGTCTTTGGAACCAGCACCAATTCCAGAAAAATTGGAGTAGTCATTCTGAACCTGGGCTGCACACTTGAATACCTAACGAACATTTCTTAAAATCCCAGTGCCCAGACTACATGTGTGACTGACTCTATCAGAACCTCTAAGGCTGGGACCCAAGTATCAGTGTTGTTTAAGGCTCCCCAAGTGACTCTTAAAGTATAGCCAAATTTGAGAACTGCTTCAGCAGTATTAGATGGCTTGCTCTGCCCACGGTGTGGGAGCCCCCATTTCTATGTGCGGTGCCTCTACACTAGTGAGCTGGGAAGGCAGAAGTATATTTGCCATACGGCTCAAGTTATGCTGCCTGGATATGAATTAGCCTCTTAGAATATAATCCCGGTGAGTGAGTGACACATCATACCCTACTTTCCTCTATAAAATAGGATTGATAATAGTACCCATCTCATAGGTCCTTGTAAGGAGTAAATGAAGATCTGGAAGTGTCCATTAAATGTTAGCTATTTTTTAAAAATAACGCTTTTATTGATTTTGGAGGGGAAGAGAGGGAGTGAGAGAAATATCAATGATGAGAGAGAATCATTATCAGCTGCCTCCTGCATAACTCATCCCAGGCATGTGCCTTGACCAGGAATTGAACCATAATCTCCTGGTTCATATGTTGATGCTCAACCACTAAGCCACACCAGTCAGGGTAAATGTTAGCTATTTTTATAGTCTAGTTTTACTTCCTCATTTCTCAGATGGGCGAAACACAGTTTAAGTTGTCACTGGAATTTTCTGTCTCCTCACTCTTCAAAGTCTACCATAACTTACCAGAGGGGGTGAGACCTACAATCTGCAAGACTGACTACCCTTAACTAAGTAACTAAAAACAGAAAAAAAAGAAGATCCTAACTCTTAAATTTAAACTTATCAATATAGGTAAAGACTGACCTTTTTTCTGTTTCTAAACTATCTCGGTACTTACTACAGGGACCATCTACAGGTTTGGGTTGGGGCGGAGCACACACCAAGTCTGCATAGGCATTTTGAAGTTGCTATATATTGATTCTTGATTACGTATAAAGGAAAAGAGCCCTAGTAGGTTTGGCTCAGTGGATAGAGCATTGGCCTGAGGACTGAAGGATCCAGGGTTGGATTCCAGTCAAGGGCACATGCCTGGGTTGCAGGCTCAATCAACAGTATAGCTCATGCAGTAGGCAGCCAATCAATGATTCTCTCTCATCATGGACGTTTCTCTCTCTCCCTCTCCCTCTTTAAAAAGGAAAAGAAATATAAGTAAATAAAGCAGATTCTTTTTTTGAACGCTTTCAGTCCTTCACACACAAAGTCTTCAGTTTCCTTCAGTGGGAGGGCAGCCTGCAGTTTTGTCATTTACTTACCTTTACTGCTGTGCAGAAGAGGAAATGCTGCTCACAGACCCCACCTTGTGCTTGAGTTACATCATGTGTTTTAGACCAAAGTTGTCTTGACAACTTTGGTCTAAAACACATGATGTAACTCAAGAACGTTTCTCTTTAACAAAACTCCTTTTTTTGTTAAAGGCAAAAAAAAAAAAAAAGATAAAACATTCCTCCCAAAGATTGGTGAGCTAATTCCAGGTGTCCTCAAATTGCTGTAGGAGCTGCAGTTCTAGGGCGTTGACCAAACTGAGGAAGCCACCGCTGGCTAGGAAGTCAGAATCAACAGAGTGGTTGAGAGCAGTCCCCCTCACACTTTAACATGCCTCTGAGTCACCTGGGATCTTGCTAAGAGGCAGGTTTTGGTTCAGGAAGTCTGGGATACAGCCCAAGAGTCTACATTTACAACAAGCTCCAGGTGCTGTGATGTGGCTGGTCCATGGATTACATTTTAGGTAGCAAGGATCTTTGGAGTCTGTCTTTGTTCAAGTCACTGCTCTGCTGCTTTCAACTTGTGTGATCTTAGGCAAGTTTACCAACCCTTGTTTAACTTCCTCATCTGTAAAGTGGCATAGGGATAACTAGGATTATAACCTAGGTTTCCAGCCAAAAGATAATCATCTTCTTCTTTCTCTAGAACTTCCAATCCTCTAACATCCTCAAACGTAATAAAGATTAATCAGGGCACATTTTAGTCTTTGTTATATCTGAGCATATAGCTTTCACTGTCTTGACAGCATAGTCTTAGACTACTATTGTGGGCGATGCTTTCAAGATAACCTGCCCTCCTGGAAACAAACATCCCATTACAGTGAACACTATCACAACGGAATGGGGAGCAATATGCCAGTTCTAATAAGTGACTCACAGATGTTGGTTTGGTCACAGTCATGTCACTAAATCAATAACAAAACAAAAAGATTGAAATAAGGTTCAGGCTTACTTTAAGAGTGAAGTGTTTGCAATCTGACATTTCTCAGGTATCAACTATTCAGTTTTTCTTTGCCAGTTACCACCACAAACAATCCAGAATCTCCTCCCAGCCCTAGCTGGCTTGCTCAGTGGATAGAGCGCCGGCCTTTGGACTGAAGGGTTTTAGGTACGATTCTGGTCAAGGGCATGTGCGCATCAATTGCAGGCTCCTCCTTGACCCAATAAGTCTTGCACCTACCTTTATCCATACATAGTTCTCTGAACTGTACTTAACATCTCTGTGATTATTTTGTAACTGCCCATTTATATTTCTTAATCCCTTCATCTTTTTCATCCAACCCCCCTACTATCAGTTTGTTCTCTGTATCTGAGTTTGTTTGTTCATTTATTTTTTACATTCCACATGTAAGTGAAATCATATGGTATTTGTCTTTTTCTATCTGACTTATTTCACTTAGCATAATACTCTCTAAGTTCACCCATGTTGTCGCCAATGGTAAGATTTTTCTTTCTTTCTTATGGTCAAGTAATATTCCATTGTATGTATGTACCACAACTTTATCCATTCATCTTTTGATTAGAGCATTTAATCCATTTACATTTAAAATAATTATTGATATATTTTCATTGTTTTTGTAGTTCTGTTCCTTTCTTTTTTCCTGCTATCTTCTCTTGAATGTTGATTTTCTATACTATTATGTTTGTATTCCTTGCTCTTTATTTTTTGTATGTCTCTCATAGATTTTTGGTATGTAGTTACCATGTGCTTCATATGTACCAAGCTATGTCTATTGCAGTCTATTTTAAGTTGATGGTTGCTTAAGTTTGAACACATTCTAAAATCACTATTATTTTTAACTTACACCCTCCACATTTGTTTTTGTCATTATTTTTTACTTCTTTTGTGTACAGTGCGAGTGTCTTCTGATTATCAGAGAAAAGTTACCTGGTGGTGGCCTCTTGATTCCTTTGGATTGCAGCTAATAAGTATTTTCCTTCACCTCAGTTTCTAGTTGCTGCCTCAGAGCTCCCTAGGTGGGTCATTATTCTAGTAGTTAGAGCAAACTTCAGTCTATTTTGTATACTTGTAGTCCCCTAAATTAAATCCCTTGATGCCAGTAATATCTAGAGTGGTTTCTATTTTGAACGTCAAAACCTGACCAATATAGCCACTTACTTAAAGAAAATGTTAAAATATCTAGGAAATTAAAAGAGAAAACAGGTAGAGAGCAGGGAGCTGTCTTATTCTAGCTAATGCTGGATCCAGAACATTTTTACTGCTTTTAAGATCAACTTGACTCTCCAAGATACGTGTCCAATAAATTCACATAAAGATGAATCTTGTTTCTTCTTTTCTCTAAATCTCCAAGAGAGGGTGGAAACATGTAAGTACATTACCTGACTCAAAAAGGAAACGGGAAATAAAAATAGAGGAAAATGTGAAAAGTCATCATTAAGTTTGAAAAAATATTATATTTCATAGACTGAATGTGTTAAATCCCAGTAATAACTTTGCAAAAATAAAAATAATCTGTTAGAAATTTGTAAATACACAAAAATACAAAAAAACATATTAACAGTCTGCAGAACATGGAAATAGACAATGAATGTGTGTTGTTTTTTTACCTGCCCAGCATCCCTTCTTTGGGTGAAAGGATCTGCTGCGTACTTTTTTTTTTTTAATTAAATCTTTATTATTCAGATTATTACATTTGTTTCTCTTTTTTCCCCTCCATAGCACCCCTCCACCCAGCTCCCACCCCTCCCTCTGCCCTTAGCTCCTTCCCATTGATCTCATCCATAGGTGTATGATTTTTGTCCAGTCTCTCCCTGTACACCCCTCACCCCTTCCCTCCTGAGAATTATCAGTCCACTCCCTTTCTGTGCTCCTGATTCTATTATATTCACCAGTTTATTCTGTTGATCAAATTTTTAATTCACTTAATTTTTAGATTCACTTGATAGATATGTATTTGTTGTTCATAATTTTTTGGCTTTTACCTTTTTCTTCTTCCTCTTCTAAAAGAGTACCTTTCACCATTTCATATAATACTGGTTTGGAGTTGATGAACTCCTTTAGCTTTTTCTTATCTGTGAAGCTCTTTATCTGCCCTTCAATTCTAAATGTTAGCTTTGCTGGATAGATTATTCTTGGTTGTAGGTTCTTGCTATTCATCCCGTTGAATATTTCTTGCCACTCCCGTCTGGCCTGCATCGTTTCTGTTGAGAAATCAGCTGACAGTCGTATGGGTGCTCCCTTGTAGGTAATAAACTGTTTTTCTCTTGCTGCTTTTAATATTCTCTCTTTCTCTTTTGCTCTTGGCATTTTAATTATGATGTGTCTTGGTGTAGTCCTCTTTGGATTCCTTTTCTTTGGGGTTCTGTGTGCTTCCTGGACTTGTAAGTCTATTTCTTTTACCAAATGTGGGAAGTTTTCAGTCATTATTTCTTTAAATAGGTTTTCAGTATCTTGCTCTCTCTCTTCTTCTGGCACCCCCACAATTCTGATGTTGGTACACTGAAAGCTGTCCCAGAGTCTCCTTACATTATGTTCACATTTTTGGATTCTTTTCTCTTCTTGCTTTTCCAGTTGAATGTTGTCTGCTTCTTTATATTTCAAATTTTTTACTTGATTCTTGCCTTTCTCTAGTCTGCTGTTAGGACTCTGTATAATATTTTTTATTTCAGTCAGTGTATGTTTAATTTCTATTTGGTCCTTTATCATCTTTAGTAGGACCTTTTCCATCTCTAGTTGGCTCTTTTGTATCGCTAGTTGGTCCTTTTTCATCTCCTCTTGGGTCTCACTAAATTTATCCATCTTTTCTAGCATATTCTTGAAAAACCTTATAAGCGTGGTTTTGAACTCTATATCCAGTCGTTTTTTTTCCTCCATTTCTTTTGTTTGTGATCCCTTCCCTTGTCTCGGCATTTTCCCTATGCCGGGGAAACTTCTGTGTTGGATTCAGCCTTATGATAGCAGACGCAAAGCCGCAGAAGCCTCTGTTGAGCTTGGGAGGGGTGGAGTCTCAGGGCTTAAGGGACCGCCTTGCCTTCCAGTCGGCCCCGCCCTCCACGGCCCCTGAGTCTCACATGACTGGGTAATGGCTGGAGTGGTCCTTGTGCGCGCGAGCACCCGCAGTGCCTCTAACCGCTGCCTTTCCAGCTCCCCTGAGCACTAGGACCACACGGGTCTAGGTCCCCAGGGTTTCGCCCGGAACAGGGGCTTAGTGGAGTCAGAAGTGGCACAGTTCGGAGGGTCTGTCTCTCGCCCACTCGCGAAAGCCAGCTGCACAATCAGCAATCTGTCCTGCGCGCAGCACCGTGCGCGTGCGAGACCAGACCTGATCTTCTGCGACTCCCCTAAATTTCCGTGCACCTCTCCCTTTTCACAGTCCAAACTCCCCCCGTATGAGTTTCGGCTGGATCTGGGGTTTAGTGTCGTAAGATAAGGGGTTCAATGCCGTTGGGAGTGTCCATTTCCCTCCCGCCAGAGAAAGCCAGCCAGGTTCTTCGGCACCCGCTCTCTCCACGTGCGCGTCTCAGTACCTCAGCTTTTTGCAGCTCCTCTGGGTCTCCGTGAGCCCCTCTCTTTCCCTCTAGCTGTAGAACTTACACTCCGCCAGCTTTCCTGTGGTTCTGGATGATGTTTGTTCTGTCTTTTAGTTGTAGTTTTGAAATTGTTGTGCGAGGCAGCAGTGTAGGTGTTTACCTATGCCGCCATCTTGGATTCCTCAGGACCTGTTGCGTACTTTGAGGAACCTTTCCTAACTCAATCTATGAGTGTGTGTGTGTGTGTGTGTGTGTGTACCATGTTTCCTCACATATTTCCAGGAAAGTAAACATTGCTCAAACCTGACCAATCAGAGTCATAGAACGATAAGAGAGAGAGGTTTCATTCCTAAGATTTCACCCACCTAGGACTCCTGAAGTCGGCGGCTACTCTGCTATCTCTGTCATTTGAGGAAAGAGCCTTGTGAAGCCAACAGTAAGAACAGCAGAACTGAAATATGGAGAGGAAGCGAGATGATGAGGAGGAGGGCAAAAGGCACTCTGATGCTTTGTATCCACACTGTACCTGAAGAATTTTTCAGGGACACAAGACAAAATAGTCTCTTTTTATTTAAGGACGTTTGAAATGGGTTTTCTCTACTTGAGTCTGCAAGAGTCCTGCCTAATATAAAGTAAAATCTGTCAACCTCATATCATCTCTGAAAGGATTGTCCAAAGAAGATACTTATTTGGCTTTATGACTTTCCTTTCATTAGATGGTTTACTTATGGGTTTCCCTACCTTCCTCTTAGCTTCAGCTGTATGCTGCCACATGCTAAACACATACTGCAAATTATGTAAGGATTTTCCTAATTTCCTGCTTAGATTTGGGCCCTGGTCTCATTTACTTTAACACACATGTTCTCTCCACTAGGCTACACAGCCTCAGCATTCTCTGTAAAAATGATTTCACTGGTTAGTGCCTGTCCCACAGAAGGTGTTCAATAAGAGAAATAGCCCTAATCATTGGAGAGACTGAGCAACTTAGTGAAGGTTACATAGTTAGAAAGTGGAGGAGCCTTGATTCCAGCTCAGCTCTGCCCACATCAGTTCCACACATTTCTTAGACACTCTGATAAAGCCTCCTAATCTGTACATGACTCTCCCTTCTAAGGCAATCCTTCCAGTCCTTCAAGACTGTCCTCAGGCATTTAACCTCTCCTTCTTCATTACGTCCAGTTAGCTTCATGGATCCCTCACTTCCCATGTTTAGACTACTCACCCTTTTCCATTGTAAAATCCACAAATTCAGCTCTATAACCCGATGACTATTTACAGTTATCATCTCTACTTTCTCATCACTGCTCATGAAGTCACTTATTCCAAAGCCACCAACAACCGCTTGATTGTTAAGTCTAAAGCTTTCTTTTCCGGATTCATTTTACGTCACTGCTGAAGAATATGGACCAGTATCAAAAGCCCCCTCATTTTTTAAAGCCCTTCTTCATTGGCTTCTATTATTGGTCATTCCTTAAATATTGTTGCTGTGGGGGCTTATCTCTGGCTTCTTACCCTCCACAGGTGATCTCAATTCCAATTACCATTTGCATTAGAGACAAGTGAGCTCTCTCCCAATGTCCATTTTCTCTCTCTTTTAAAATTAACTCTCTATTGTTGAACGTTTTCTCTTTTTACCATGATAATACAAATAAACCACTGAGAATAAAACCCCTCTTTCTACTTTTGTTTCACCTCCGCATAGCCATGTGGCATTAGTTTCATGGAAATGTTTGGAAACAGACAAAGGGAAGTCAGCTGTTACAGGCTGCAGTACTGTGTTCCTTGTTATGCTATGCAAAATATCTAATAACACCATCATTTGTGATACCTTGGAAGGTGACTATAATCCAGCCAAGGAGAAAGGGTAGAAAAAGACTCAGGTACTGATGTATGTTGACAGCTTCTTTTAGCACAGTCCTATGAAAGTGATGAGCTCAGGCAGGAGGTATCCATTTGGAGGCAAAGAAGGAAGGGAATAGAGCTCTGAAATGGCAGATGTTTCCTATCTGCTACCTTAAATCTTAATAAACCCAACAACCTAAAGTGGATCTTGTAGAGTTAAACAAAGCCAGGGAGCCTAGTCTTGGCCTGTGTTCTCAGTGGTTATAGCACCAGGCCGCCTACCAAAGGGTCTCAGTTTCAATTCCCAGTCAAGGGCATGTAGTAGGTTCAGGGCCTGTGTGGGAGACCACCAAACTATATGTGTCTCTCACATCAATCTCTCCCCCACCTCCACTCTCTCTTAGAAAACACACACAGCACAATGGAAAATATATCCTTGGGTGGGGATTAATAACAACAAAAAGCCATGGAGTCTTTTTACTCCAGATAGGAACAGTGAAATCATATTCATCACATCTAATACACATTAATTCTAAGATGCAGCATTTTTTATGAACTAGTAAGAAATAAAGATTTCCAATGACATAATTGCTTTCTTATTCCTTAGAATTTTATTTTGTTAAGAATTCACAGAAGAGAAACCAAGATGGAGGCATAGGTAAACACCTAAACTGCTGCCTCGCACAACAATATCAAAACTACACCTAAAAGACCAAACAGGCATCATCCAGAACCACAGGAAAGTTGGCTGAGTGGAAATTCTACAACTATGAGGGAAAGAGAGGGGCTCACCAAGACTCAGAGGAGCTGAAATGTAGACTCTCAGGCTGTATCCCAGACTTCCTGAATCAAAACCTGCCTCTTAGCAAGATCCCAGATGACTCATAGGCATGTTAAAGTGTTAGGGGGACTGCTCTTAGCCACTCTTTTGATTCTGACTTCCTAGCCAGCGGTGGCTTCCTTGGAAGGTCAAGGCCCTAGAACTGCAGCTCCATCAGCAATTTGAGGACACTTGGAATCAGACAGCTCATCAATCTTTAGGGGGACTGTTTTATTTTTAACAAAAAAGGGAGTTTTGTTAAAGAGAAATGGTAAGTTTTATACTCTGTTCTTCCAGTGACAACTTTGGTCTAATACATGATGTAATTCAAGCACAAGGTGGGCTCTGTGAGCAGCATTTCCTCTTCTGCACAGCAGTAAAGGTAAGTAAATGACAAAACTGCAGGCTGCCCGCCCACTGAAGGAAACTGAAGACTTTATTGTGTGTGAAGGACTGAGAAAGGGTTCAAAGAAAGTATCTGCTTTATTTACTTACATTTCTTTTCCTTTCTGAAAAAAGAACACCGTATTTTTATTGATCTCAAAGAGAAAGGGAGAGGAAGAGAGAGAAACATCCATGATAAGAGAGAATCATTGATTGGCTGCCTATTGCATGAGCTATACTGTTGATTGAGCAGTACTAGTAAACATGAAGTGTATGAGGTTGCTGCAGGTATGACATGGCATACTGTTTTACAGCAAACTTTTTTTCATAAGTAGAAGAGTGGACTCTAATGATAAAAAATTTAGTATAGCCCAGCTGGTGTAGCTCAATGGTTGAGTGGTGATCTATGAACCAGGAGGTCGTGGTTTGATTCCCTGTCAGAGCATATCCCCAGTGTGGGGTGTGCAGGAGACAGCCAATCAATGATTCTCTCTCATCATTGATGTTTCCATTTCTCTATTCCTCTTCCTTCCTCTCTGAAAACAATAAAAATGTATTTTTTTAATTTAGTATAATAAATATATAAACCAGTAACATCATTTATTATCATCAAGTATTAGGTACTATCCATAATTGTATGTGTTATACTTTTATATGACTGGAAGTGCAGTAGGTTTGTTAATACCAGCAACACACAAGTACATGAGTAGCATATTGTTCTATGATGTTACTAGGTACTAGGCAATAGGAATTTTTCAGCTCCATTATAGTCTTACTAGAGGCCTAGTGCATGAAATTCATGCACTGGAGAGGGGATCCCTCAGCCTGGCCTGTCCCCTCTCACAGTCTGTGAGCCCTGAGGGGTAGAAGGCAGCCCAGCAATCAGGGTAAGTTGACATCCCCATCACACCTTGGCTGCTGCCACTGCCAGCAGTGCAAGCCTTGGCCAGTCCTGGTTACCTGAACCTCTG
The DNA here is from genome assembly GCA_011751065.1 of Lasiurus cinereus. Taxonomy (NCBI): domain Eukaryota; kingdom Metazoa; phylum Chordata; class Mammalia; order Chiroptera; family Vespertilionidae; genus Lasiurus; species Lasiurus cinereus. The sequence continues at coordinate 14,986,450 of JAAGEH010000393.1, read as the reverse complement.
GTGGTCCTGGGCAGCTGGGCAGTTGCCATCCAAGGCTTGCCTGTGCCTTGGGCACCAGCTGGGGAGCCACCATCTGAGGCTTGCCTGCACCTCAGGCTGGCCCTAGCCAGCTTGGGGGCTGAAGGCATGTCTGAAAGGACTGGGGACTCTGGAAGGACTGAGAGGACTGGATGCTGCCATCTTGTGGCTATGGGCACTGCCATATTTGTCATGGCATGATGGTCAATTTGCATATTCCCTCTTTATTAGATAGGATGGAACCATTGCTGTGTATGCTGGCCATTGACTGAAACATCCTTCTGCAGTGCATGACTGTAATCCTTTCTTTTGCTAACTCCCTCGTAACACACTAGTCTTCCTATGGAAAACTTCATTTCTAACACCTTGGAGCACCTTTCTTGTGCTAAGCAGGATGCTGCCTGATTCCAGAATCGCTTAACAAAGCTAATTAGATCTTCACATTAACTCAGTTGAATTTTGTTCTTTAACCTGCTGGATTATGAATAAATGAAGGTCAACAAGTTAAGGGATTTTTTTTGTTTTGTTTTGTTCTTAGGAGAGGCATGGTTGGTTTTTTGAGGATCATGGTGGGAAGGGTCACATTAACACCTTTTCTCTTAGGGCCTCTGAAGGTGCTAATCTGAGAGGTCTTTGTTGACCTCCTCAGTAAAGTAGCTCCCATAACACACACACACACACACACACACACACACACAACAGCTATTGCTCTGTCTTATTATCTTTACTAGAGGCCTGGTGCATAAAATTTGTGCATGGGGGTGTGTGTCCCTCAGCCCTGCCTGCACCCTTTCTAATCTGGGACCCCTCGAGGAATGTCTGACTGCCCATTTAGGATCAGGCTTAAATAGGCAGTCAGAGATCCCTCTCACAATCCAGGACTGCTGGCTCCCAACTGCTCTCCTGCCTGACTTCCTCATTGTCCCTAACCGCTTCTGCCTGTCAGTCTGATCACCCCTTAACCACTCCCCTGCCAGCCTGATTGATGCCTAACTGCTCCCCTGCAGGCTTGGTCACCCATAACTGCCCTCCTCTGCAGGCCTGGTCACTCTTAACTGCTCTCCTTTGCAGGCCTGGCCATCCCTAATTGCCTTCCCCTGCAGGCTTGATAGCTCCCAACTGCCCTCCTTTGTAGGTCTGGTCCCTCCCAACTGCCCTCCTCTGCTGGCTATCTTGTGGTGGCCATCTTGTGTCCACATGGGGGCAGCCATCTATGACCACATGGGGGCAGCTATCTTGTGTGTTGGAGTGATGGTCAATTTGCATATTACTCTTTTATTAGATAGGATAGAGGCCTCCTACACTGGTGGGGGCCAGCTGGTTTGCCCTGAAGGGTGTCCCGGATCAGGGTGGGGGTTTCCTTAGGGCATAGGGTAGCCAGGGCAAGGGGCTTGTGGTGGTTTGCAGGCTGGCCATGCCCCCCAGTGATCCAAGTGGCCCTGCTATCTGAGATTTACTTATCTTCTCCAATTAAAAATTTGTAGCCTTGAGTAGAGGCCTGGGCCGGCCAGGGTGTGTGGAAAGCTTCTCTTCCTCCATTGCCAGGGAAACCCAAGCCTCCTGTTTGTGTGGCCGAAGCCGGCTTGGTTGGGTTAATTTGCATACTCGCTCCTGATTGGCTGGTGAGCATGGCTTGTGGGTATAGCAGAGTGATGGTTAATTTGCATATCGCTCTTTTATTAGATAGGAAAGCCTAGCACTCTCTGACATAATCTATATATTTATGTATTACTTGTTTTTCCCCCTTAGATTTAAGCACCAGGAAAGCAGGGACCTGAAAATCTTGCTCACTGTCATATCTCCAAACGCAATGTCCAGCACATAGCATTTCTAAAGAGACAAAGAATGAGTAAATCCCAGGAGTAGTAGCTAGGAACTTAAGAACAAATGACATGGAAGAAATACAGGGAAACTGATGATGAAATAAGCATGTGCACCTCCCCGTCCAACAAACTTTTAAAAAGGGGACTTGAACTCTGCTGATGGAGTGTATAATTCAGAATCAGCAGGAGACTTCTGGGTCCTCAGAGACCTATGCTCAAACCACTAATTCCAGTTTGTCTGAGTCTGAGTTCTTCCTGTCCCAGTCTACATACTGAGGGGTTTGCACCTTCAGCACTGACCGAGGCTCTTCTCCTGCAACTGCTGTCCTCACTGGCTACCATTCTCCAAAAGAATGCAAAATTCATTCTTTTCACCAACTTGCACAAAGGCATAAAAGATCCAGTTTCAACAGCCTTTTCCTTCTTTTTGGTAAACTTTACTGGAGGGTACAGTGAGTGTCTCATTGTGAAACAGCCCTGGCAATCTTCCGCCACCTCCCCTTCCCCTTTGCTCTGAAAAGTGAGCTCCTCCCAGGCTTCCTGCAGAGCTGTCCCTTGAGCTTTCCCAGGGGATTGGGTCTCTCATCCCCAGCAGCAAATCAAAGTGCAGTCCTTACTCCACATAAATATGGTTCCCCCTAAAACAAATCCTGGTGAATAGGATGGCCTCAAATGACAGGGCTCCTTAAAGAAAGAAGGCAGATGTTTGCAGGGGGAAAATGTTGCTTCAGTGGAGTACAGTGCATTGTTTTTGTTTGTGTGTGGATTACGTATCCTCACGTTTTCACAAGCTGGTCCTGGCTCATCCCCTCTAGGCAATCCACAGTTCCCGAGGCTAGATTGACAGGCATCTTCCCTGTCATCCAACTTTACTTGCATCTGTGTTCTCTTTGTTGGGTCTCCTCCCGCAGTTATCTGTGGAAATGAGCCGGTGGTTCCCCAGGAACTGTGACATTGCAGCTTTCTGGTCAAGCTGCACAAATGGCAATGCCTATAATGTCTGGCCTCCCATTTCTTATTATTAGTAACTAGCTAATTACAATGGTATCAAAGGAACTCTTTATAAAGGTGTGGGCAGAGGTAAGCAGCAGGGATGGTGAAGCACCCACCCCAATAAACAACAGAGGGGAAACTGGTACATTTAAGACTCACTGGTCAGAGGCAGGGAGCTGTGGCCACACTTAAGAGGGACACAAATCATGGCCTAGCAAGAAGGGAGTGGTGCAATAGAAATCATGACTTTCTTCTCCTCTTGTCCTCTAGTTATAGAACAGAAAGTTTGTTCACCTGGCGCTAGCAGAGCCAAACACTAAACGCAGAATTGCAGTGGAGAAATATTGGCTATTTTATTATAAATGGTGCCATCCAGGAGAACGGAAGCTAATACTCAAAAGCCTGACTTCTCCCATGGTATGCAGGTTAAAGATTATATAGGGCAAAATCACAAGACACCATGGGTTAGGGGGTTCAGAGTTGTGATGGGAGCTGACTGATCGGAAGTGAGGTATGGATAATGAATTATTTCTTTAGGTCTTGAAGACAGCTCCGAGTTATTTTCCAGCTGCCCCCTGTTTTCATGGGAAAATAGGCAGAAGGTCATTTCAATTAAGGCTCAGAAACTGAAACACAACTTACATCAGACTAGGTCTCTGAGGGGTTAGGGGAGAGAGGAAAAAAAAGAGAGAGAGATGATTTCTAGAGCTGTGATTTAAAACTAAAATTAATCAAAGTTATAAGGACCCTTGGTTTCACTCTGAGCTCTATGCAGCCAGAAGGTAATGGAGTCAGGGTGACATGGCTAGCTTGTTTTCCATTGTTTTTTCCACTCTTCAGTCAAATCAGCCCAACAAGGATGATAAATTCTCACTGAATTAGGAAGATCTGTCCCAGGTATCCTATATAATAAAAGCCTAATATACAAATTGTCCCATCGATAGGGAGTTCGACCGGGAGTTGGACCAGGGGAGGGGCTGGCTGGCCAACAGTGGGAAGGGAGGCCCCAGAGACCCTGGCCGGCAGCTGCTTAGGGACCCTACCCATGCATGAATTTCTTGCACTGGGCCTCTAGTGTTACATATAAAGATTTTTATTGTCTTAACATACACTTTACAGCTACATGATAACATAGAGATGTAACATAGCCCTTTAGGAAAGATAATATAAAAGAGATATGCTGAAACTGGCTTGATTCAGTGGAGAGAGCGTCAGCCTGCGAACTGAAGGGTCCCAGGTTCGATTCCGGTCAAGGGCACGTACCTTGGTTGTGGGCACATCCCAGGAGGGGGTGTGCAGGAGGCAGCTGATGGGTTTCTCTCTCATAGATGTTTCTAACTCTCTATCTCTCTTCCTTCCTCTCTGTAAAAAATCAATAAAATATATATTTTTTAAAAAAGAGATACCCTCCCCCAAAAGGAGATACCACTCGTGGATTACTTTCTCTATGTCTCTTATGGTGTTATATCCACAGTGTTCCCTGTAAGATACTTTTATAGAAGTCTTAGTGGCCACCATGTTAACAGATATCTGAAAAAATCCATTGTTCTCTCCAGCTTCTGGGTCCTAAAGTTTTGAAAAAAAAAATCGATGCTGTATTATATATGTTCTCTTATACCCATTCTCTGTATGTTGGGTGGGAGTTTATGAATATACTCTGGAGAAAAAGTAATACATATTATAAAACAGTTGGACTGGCTTCTAGGAGAATAACCTTGCTATAAAATAAATTTCAACGTTTCTGTTGGGCTTTTGTGCTCCACACAAGTTAATGTTTAGCTGAACACCTGGACATGTTCAGGTGGAAAGCAAATAGGGTTGCTCAGAGTTGTAAACAGAGGTGGAGGGAGTTGAATAATACTGTGCACCATCCTTTGAGAAGCATGTGGAGCTCAGGGAGTGGTCTGGAAGAAAGAAAAGAAGAGGAAGGCACCATGAAGAAAGGCTGGAACAGAGTTGTGGAAATGGCTGAGGGATGAATTTAAGGATGTCTAATATTCAAGTTCACATTGTTTTCTCCCAAACCTTTGGTAAAGTTGGCTTCAGGCCAAACATGTGTGAGTGGTTCTGACAAGGAAATCCTAACAAGGAAATAATTTTAAAAACATACTGCATCCTGGCTGGTGTGACTTAGTTGGCTGAGCATCATCCCATGTACCAAGAGGTGGCTAGTGTGATTCCCAGTCAGGGCACATGACAGGTTATGGGCTCAATCCCCAAAAGGAGGCATAAAGGAGGTAGCCAATCGATGTTTCTTTCTCTCCATCTCCCTTCCTCCCTCTAAAAATCAATAAACACATATTTAAAAAAACACAGCAATAATAAAAAATGGATGCTCTTTATCGAGTAGCTCTAGAATGTGCTAGGCATTGTGCTAACACACATACCTATACCATCTAGATCACAGTTACTCAGTGAGACAGGTAGTGTCCTCCCTTTTTATTTTTTACTTACTTTGTTAACCCTCATCCAAGAATATTTTTAGAGAGAGTGGAAGGGGAAGGGGAGGGAGACGGGAGAAGGAGGGAGGGAGGGAGGGAAAGAGACAGAGAGAGAGAGAGAGAGAGAGAGAGAGAGAGAGAGAGAGAGATATTGGTTGATTCCTGCAGGCATCCCATCTGGGGCCAGGGATAGAACCTGTAATCCTTTGGTGAGCAGGATGATGCTCTAACCACTGAGACCACTGGCCAGGGCTATTCTACCATTTTAGGTAAGGTGACTAAGGCTCAAAGAGGCTAAGTAACACATTCAAGGTCACACAGCCATTACATGGCAGAGCCAGGACCTAAAATCAGAACCCAAGTTCTTTTCATTGTATTGTATTGCTTACCCATAATCCTCTCTGCACTATCCTTATAAAACTGTCGTCTAGAGGCTAATGGTCATTGACAAGAACCCCTTCTTTCTCTAAAGCTGCCCATTTCACAGTCCATTGATTGTAACTATTGAACGTTTCTTCATGTGAGTCAGATCTATCTAAGTTTCCACCTACAAGTTCTCCATCTGCTGTCTGAACCACTAAGAACAAAATCATTCTTTCACAGAGAAGGCTCTCTAATATTGGAAGATATGGTATAAAATTTGACCAGGTTGATCCTTATCATATGTTTGTAAGAGCAGGCATATCCGAAAGGGATCCTATATGAATTGCATGCAGCTTTATTCCCAACTATGTAGATAGAACATTACTTAGCAATTACTTAGCACATTAGTAGGCATTCAACAAATATTCATAGAATGGATGAAAGCTGGCCAGAGTGGGGAGGTACAGAATATGGTTATTGAGGCAGCAAACATATGAATGAGGTAATTCCTCCTCATTACTTTCTCTACATAACATAGTTTTATGTTCATACTGCTTCCTCTAAGGTATTTTTTATCAAAATCTTAACAACTTCCATGTTAACAGAAATCTGAAAAAGAAAAAAGAAATGAATTGTTATTCTATGCCATAAATACATACTACTGCTATTCTATGACATAAATATAACAACTGCTATGTCTTACTCCTTGAACTTTTGGAATGTTTGAACTGGGCAAAATAACCTTTAAAGTGGGCCAGAGTAGCTCTGTTCTCCAAACAACTGTTTGTAAAGCTAACAGGAAAACAGGCTTCCGACGACAAGGACTGAATTAAAGCCATTCTTCATAATCAGTAAAGAGCCACGCGTATCCGAAAAATGACCTAGCTTTATTAGTACCAATAGAAATTCCTTTTATTCATGTATCTTCCCTTCTTCTCATAAAACCCTCTGCCTTCACCCCATAATCAGAACGCTGTTGGGGTTTCTGCCGGAATCAGTGCTTCCAGAATATTTTGTGTGTGATCTCAAACGCTTGTTGCCTCTCACTTTGGAGATTATATATATATATATATATATATATATATATATATATATACACACACACACACACATTTCACACCCATGGAAAATTAATTTTGTTGCATTTAAGACATACCATAAAGCACTTGGAGGTGGATAAATGGGGAAGTGGCAGTGGAGAGAAGGGGCAGCAGCGTTTTTCACTGTATCCTTGGCAGCTCTGTCTATGCGATTAAACCAACATTAGGAACTGTCCAGTCTTATATTCACTATGTAGCCATCTGGGAAAGGTGGAGCAGCCCAACGGTGACCCTTCGATGACAGGTACAGAGATGGGCAGCTGAGCGCAGGCACCCTTTAAATACACCGCTGACCGTGCCAGGAATGCCTGCAGATAATGCTTCAGGCTGCCTGCCAGTGATGTTCTCCTGGGGCTGCGGTCACCGATATATTTAGGGCCACACTCCCGCGTGCTCACCATTCGTCTGTGTGTGCCCCTGCTTGGCCAGAGGCGGCCCCGGACGTCCGCGCTCGGGGCCTCAGTTTCCTCTCCTGTAAAAGTGGGGCTCGCATCGCAGAGGAGCGGTTCTGGACCACGCTCCCAGCAGGACCCCACGCAGGCCCGACCCCGGGCCTTGGGGCAGGGGCAGAGGAAGCGGGAAGGTGGGATTGGTCCCCAAAGGGCGTGGGAAGGGGGCGCACCACACCGTTAGTGCTACTCGGCGGCCTCGGCCTCGCAGGCTTTCCCGGAGGAGCTGGGACCCGCCCTTCCTCCCTCTTCCTCCTCCTCCCCCCCCTCTCCCCTCCCCTCCCCTCCCCTCCCCCTCCCCCTCCCCTGCACCGGCCCAGCGCCCGCCGGTTCCGCCCCGCGCGCTCCCCGCCTCCCTCCCCTGGACCCGGCCCAGCGCCCGCCGGTTCCGCCCCGCGCGCTCCCCGCCTCCTCCCTTCCCTCTCCCCCCTCCTCCCCCCCTCCTCTCCCCCCTCCCCTGGACCCGGCCCAGCGGCTCGGGAGGCGGCGGCCGCGGCGTGACAGTTGCTGACAGAGCCCCGCCCCCGCGGCTCGCCACGTCCCGCACGTCCCGCCGCCCCGAGCCGAGCGGCCGCCTGGCGCGCGCGGGCGCGGAGAGCGCGGCGCCTCTGCGGGCTCGGCATGCGGCTGGCGCGGCTGCTGCGCGGAGCCGCCGCGGCCGGCCCGGGCCCGCGCGCCCGCCGCAGCCTCGCCTCGGACTCGGCCTCCGCCTCCGGCCCGGTGCCCGAGCGCGGCGTCCCGGGCCAAGTGGACTTCTACGCGCGCTTCTCGCCGTCCCCGCTCTCCATGAAGCAGTTCCTGGACTTCGGTGAGTGCGGCCCGGCCTCGGCGGGCCTTTGTGCGCGGCCCCGGCCGCCTCGGAGCCCCCGGTCCGGAGCCCCCGGTCCCGCAACCCCGCCCCCCACCGCGCCCCGGCGGGCGCCTTAGGTGCTCGCTCCCTCCCTCGGGGCCGGTCCTGACGCTCCGGTGCTGGGCCCGCAGGTCGGGGCCATAGCTGGGGCGTGTGCCTCGCGATGGTTATTGTTGAAAAACTGGAGGCCCCGCGGAGCGGCCGCCCGCCCCGCAGCGCACGTGTGCAGGTCCGCCCCGGCGCCCTGGCCCCTGCCGGACCCGGCTTCTGGGAGAGGACACCCCCGGGGGTCGTGGCAGATAATGCAGAGCGATGATGAGTGCCCAGCTTTGTATGGTGATGGCATAAAACGGGCCTGGCGGTGGGGGGAGCAGGTTATTACTGGCCCAGTGTCTCATGGAATGTTTTCCTTGTCGCTGGCTGGAGGAGTGTTTCCACCAATAGCATGTCCATTTCATCAGCAGCAACTGAGTCTTGAGCACGTGTGAAGTGCATGAGTGCAAGATGTACAGTTCACCTCCTGGAAGCCACTACCCACCTTCCTCTTTCTCTGATGGGTGTGGTGTGTGTGTGTGTGTGTGTGTGTGTGTGTGTGTGTGTGTTTTCTAGAAAGGATACAATAAATTACAGAGGAATTGCAAAAGTTAGGCTCTTTGACTTCTCCTATGGGGGTGTTGAGGGGAAAAGGGATAACTCAGATACACTCTAAGGAAGTCATAAAATTTAAGTAAAACAGTTATCTTCTGCATTGTGGGTGCTGTTAGGTCATGAATGGATCACTAGTGGGCTGGAAAGACACCAGCATGGCTGGCAGCTTTATTTAAAGTTGTGGTTTACAGGGGCAAATTTTGGGGGCACACGTCCTCGGTTTTTGTTTTTTATATTAAAATGACTCGAGTGTGATTAAGGGGTCAATTTGGCCTTGTTTACAAGTACACCTTTCAACTTTTGCAAGAAAATGACTTCCTTTAATACCATCGTTCCTGCTGTTGACAATCTAATTTTTGCTAAGGTTGTCTTTTGCTGAAATAGCAAGATTACTAGTAAATTAGCGACTTTCAGATGCATTGCTGAAATGATCTAACTTACCAGTTTAATTGAAAATGGAACTGCTAGCCAGAGGACGTTCTACAATGGGCCTGCTTAGTATCCTGATGCAGGAGTGGAGGAAGGAGCAGGCTGCTTTCCTGGAATTAGACAATTGCATAGGATATGGGGGAGGGGGCGTCCGGAGGGGAGGGAGGGGAGGACACTGAAAGATAGTTGCCGAAAGGGCATTGGTATTTTTTGCTCTTTGTTGCCTGAAAGCCCTTCTCTACACTTACCCTTTGGTTATAGTAATTAGCACAGTGGTTCCCATGCACATGACAGAATTTCTCTAAGTAGTATAGCGGTTCCTGTGCATCTGACAACATTTTCTGTGTTTCTTTGACAGGTATTCACTTCTCATAAACCAAGACTTAGGAAACATGTTGCAAGTGATGGCAGCAGCAGTTTATATAGGGTAGGCTTTGCAGGTCCTGTTAGACTCCTCGCCTTGCTCAGACTTGCTCAGGTTGTATGCATTCTAAGACAGGAAATTACAGTGAGGATACAAATAATGGCGACAGGAAAGGTTCTTCATTGCTCTACATAGCAATTGGAATGTCAGGAATTGGAAAGTTTATTCAGGATGCTCTGGAGACTGGTTATCTCCTCCCTCGCCCTGCTTTACTTACCCTGTCATTATGGTGATGCTACTCCTCTGATGTGTCTGGCCCAGTAACGCCCTCTGTGTTCCTCCCTGACTCTTGGCTCCTGCTGCCTTAAGGCTTCCACTCACTGCTGTTCCCACCGTGTCTGTTTTCAGGATCTGTGAATGCTTGTGAAAAGACCTCCTTTATGTTTCTGCGGCAAGAGTTGCCTGTTAGATTGGCAAATATAATGAAAGAAATAAGTCTTCTCCCAGATAATCTTCTCAGGACACCATCAGTTCAATTGGTTCAAAGCTGGTAAGATTGCTGTGTTTGCAGCTTCAATGGCAATGGGGTTGTGGACTAAACTTAAGTTAAAGCAAATAAATCTTTTTTTTTTTTTTTTTACTCCTTAGTAGAATCTTAAGGTTGCTACCACTTTTTGGTTTTGAGAAAAACAATCAGAACTGCACAGAAATGCAGACACTAAGCCTAAGATTTGTTTTATTCAATCTGCAGGGATGTTATAATAATATATGCCATTTGTTGAAGTGAGGAATTTATATAAAGGTGCTGTATATAAATTCCTGCCCAGTAGTCATTATTATCTCTATTTTATAGATGATGAAATGGGTTCCAACAGATGGAAGTTTTTTTGCGTAGTACTGGAACTGGGATTCAAACCTGGATTTTTTTATTTCTACTGTATGATGCTACAGTCAGAAAGATGAAATGTATTAAAAAGTGCATATATTATTATAAACTGAATTTATTTTATTAATGTAAATCTTTATAAGTCACAAGTTAAAATCTTTTTCATTTAAAAAACAATTATAGCTGAGACTGGTTTGGCTCAGTGGACAGAGCGTCGGCCTGCGGACTGAAAGGTCCCAGGTTTGATTCCGGTCGGGGGGCATGTACCTTGCTTGTGGGCCCATCTCCACTATGGGGTGTGCGGGAGGCGGCTGATCGATGTCTCTCTCTCATCGATGTTTCTGACTTTCTATCTCCCTTCTTCTCTGTAAAAAATCAATAAAATCTATTAAAAACAAACAAACAAAAAAACACACAATTAGAATTATTGGAATTATATAGAAACTGATCTCTCTTCCAAACAATGACAAAAGAGTTATGAAGGGTGTACAACATATGTGGCCACCTAAATACGTTCTTCCTTATTAATGTTATTAACTTAGTTGTTCACTTAATCACTAAGCATTTCAAATGAAAGAGTCTGTCAGAGTTCAGTTTAAATAGAAAAAATTTAGCTGCAAGATATTTCCCAATAATGACTTATGGAGATCCTTGCTTTCCTTTTGTAGGCAGTATAGTTGGTGCAAGAAACTGATCTAACATCAATTTTAAATAATAAATGAAAGAGAAGATACTTTTCTCTGGAAGCTTATTCCTGTTTTTTTTTTTTAATTCTTCATTAAAAAATAGCATATGTTGCATTTAAAAATCCGATCTGTGCCTAACATGTTGTAAGTATTCAGATCTCTGAATAAAAGAGCACAGTTTTCTTGACAAAGAAGAGAAAATTAACAATTAAAGGAGACCTGTAAGTATCAGAGTCACTTAACTCTGGAATGTAGAGAGGCAAGTTGTTTGTCAACAACAGCTTTCCAAACCAACATATGGATTTGCAGGTTTTAAAAACACTTTAATTCCCTCCTCCCCATGTCTGCTGAGTTAGGGCAGTTAAACAGATCTTATACTCTTGAAGATCATTGAATGATAGCGGGGTGTTTTAGCTTTGGCCCTGCACTGCCATTGTGCTTAGTGGTATAACCTTGAGAAAGTCATTTGGACTTTATTTGGCTCCTTCCTTAACAGGTTAATTTACTACTTTGAGATGTTAGATAAACTAAAACCTACATTCCCATGACTTTTGTGGTTTTTTGTTTGTTTGTTTGTTTTTCAGTTCTGTTTAAAAGAACTAGCTGGTATAGATTGTAGGCTTTTAACAGATATTTGTTGATTAGACATGAGCATCTAAAATTAAGGTTTAAAACACAGACCTTTAAGTTAGACTCTTAGGCCAAGATAGGCTGGGCTCTACATTTTACTGAGACTAAGACAAGGCATTTGCCCATGATAACATATTGGTTGTAGACACAGTTCTCATGACAATCATCATTTATACTGTAATTTACAGTGGTAAGTTTAGGAAGTTTAAAAGCTATTTTAGCTTGGCTGGTGTAGCTCAGTGGTTGAGTGTCAACCCATGAACCAAGAGTCATTAGTTCCATTCCTGGTTTGATTCCATGTCCGGTTGCAGGCTCGATCCCCAGTAGGAGGCAGCTGATTGATGTTCCTCTCTCATTGTTGTTTCTATCCTTCTATCCCTCTCCATCTCTCTCTAAAATAAATAAATAAATAAATAAAAATAAAATTAAAAAAATTATTTATTTAATTAAAAAAGCTATTTATTTATTAAAGGTAACTATTTTAGAGTATAGAAGTTTAAAAAAATAGAAGAGGTAGTAACTCTTTCAATTCTTCAGTCAAATTTAACCTATGCTTTTAGGAGAAAGTGTGCACATTCTGCTAGTTTGAGCCAGGAACTTTGCTCAAATGTGATTATGTATAAACATCCCACTTCAACCATGCTGGTAATTTAGAGCACTATACTAAATTAAAAAATAAGTAATGTTAAAAATCTCTTTTGAGTATTGTCACAATATTGAACTCTCAAAGTGTGAAAGAACAAGTTTACCCTGTTGATTTGTATTTTAGGTATATCCAGAGTCTTCAGGAGCTTCTTGATTTTAAGGACAAAAGTGCTGAAGATGCTAAAGCTATTTATGAGTAAGTATACTATTTTGACCTAATTCTGAACATAATTTTTGTACCCTTTAAACATCATATAAAAATATAAATTGATTAAATTTTAGTTTCCTACTATAGTGGAACATGTGGCTGTATATTTGTCTAAAGCAGCCCATATGGGGAAGGCAAGTAATATAAAGCAGGAAATTATACTGGGAACAAGAAATGCTTCATGCTCCTCTGATCTCTAGTGTAAGAAAAAAACACAGCTTAAGGGTGGTGGTTGACAGATATCTAGATGTGGCCTCAATGCCCCTGGATGGAAGGTGAGGACTTTTCACCTGGAGAGTGCATGCATCTCAAGGACAGCCATCCTCAGCTCCAGCTGATCAATGCCATACCGAAACACCACCCAAATTATTTAAGTTTTTGTGTGTTTAAAGAAAAGTCACAAGCCTAGATTTTTTGTTAATCTACCCCTGATGATATTTTTTCCATTGATTCTTAGAGTGAGTGATGGAAGAGAGGGATGGAGGGGGGAGAAAGAGGGAGAGGGAGAGAGGGGGAGAGGGACAGAGAGAGAGAAGGGAGAGGGAGAGAGGGAGAGAGAAACATCAATGTCAGAGAGACACTTCTTTGGTTGCCTTCTGCATACTCCAGACCAGGCTGGGGATTGAACCTGCAACCCAGGTTTGTGTCTTTGTCTAGGAATCAAACCAGCAACACTTCAGGGCATGGGCCAATGCTCTTAACTATGGAGCCACACCAGGCACACATCTAGATTTTTTTAAAAAAGATATATTTTATTGACTTTTTACAGAGAGGAAGGGAGAGGGATAGAGAGTTAGAAACATCGATGAAAGAGAGACATCGATCAGCCACCTCCTGCATGCCCCCCACTGGGGATGTGCCCACAACCAAGGTACATGCCCTTGACCGGAATCGAACCTGGGACCTTTCAGTCCGCAGGCCGACGCTCTATCCATTGAGCCAAACCAGTTTCGGCACATCTAGATTTTTAATGTAAAATCTCCCAATTTTGAATGATAGGCAACTAATTAAAATTTTTAAAAAATATGGAAGGCCTACAAAAAATGTCTGTGGGTCTCTATGACCTGTGGTCTATAAGATAATGTAAGTAATATGACCAACATATCAGAACTGGTAAACCCAAGTAGTCCCCTCAGGCAGTTACCTGCTTATTCCAATGAATATTGGTCAAAAGTTGGAGACCACCTCTTTGGTTTTCCTCAGTCTTTAAAACATTTTTTTGACTCTCTGTAAAGGTGATGGCAGCACTTCATTTTTAAAACTCCAGTTTTATGATTTTGGTCTGAAAATAACATCAGGATGTACTCTGTGTCTGCTTATGGAGCACGTTTTTCATGAATGATATTTAACCTTTAAAACAATTTTATTGAGATACTACTTTCTGTACAAAGAGATTAAATAACTTAAGGTAGCATAGAGGTCAAATAGCTAGCAAATGGCAGTGCCCAGATTTGGGCACAAGTAGTCTTAAAAGTAAACATTATGTTACTTTTATGTTACATGGATTATGTTATTGAACCTTCTGGAAACAGAGCAGTTAAGCATAATAATACTATTGTGTATATTAAAAAAGGAGAGAAAGGTGATGCCCTGATCAGTTGCTCAGTAGAGTGTCAGCCTATGGACTGAAGAGTCTTTGATTTGATTCCTGGCCAAGGGCACAAACCTCTGTTGAAGTTTCAATTCCCAGTCCTCATCTGGGCATGAGCAGAAGGCAACCAATCACTGTGTTTCTCTCACATCAGTGTTTCTCTCCTCTCTCCCTCCCCATCCTCTCTCACCTTTCTACTCTCTCTAAAATAATCAATGGAGAATGTATCCTTTGGTGAGGATTGAAAAAAAAAATAGAGAAAGTAAAATAAACTAATAAAGGAGTGACTAGAAATGATGAAATGTTTGCTGTTTTTTGAGGAGTTTTCTTGTTTGTATTTTGGATTAACAGTTTGGTTTTGAAGCTAATTACAAACTAGGAATTTAAAAAATATTTTGAGCTGTGAGAGTATCATTGGAATAAGTTAATAGTACTCCAGATGATGACTTTGAATGGGAAAGCACTCATTCAAAAGTATAAATTCTGATGGGTATATTACAAAATGAATTTTATTACTTCCTAATTAAGATTCCCTTTCTCTTTTATTTAGTTCTTTGAATTATCCATGCAAGAATGTCTTCTAAATGACAGAAATGGGAAGGCCAGATGATTTGAAAATTTTTCTTTTCATACAACAGTTGACTTTTCCTCTTCCATTTTTAAATTTATAGGATGAGGTGAAATTAGAGTTCTTTCCTACTTTTTTTGTTCTAAGTAGTTCTTTCTCTCTTTGAGCCCCAGGGAATAGTTCCAAAGCAGACAGGCTTTATTGGCTCATTCATCTTCATTCCTTACAGAGCATGTGTTCCCTCGAAGCAAATACTCCGTCTTTTCTTAGACTGAATGTCCCTGAATACTGTCCTTATAGTGAGTGGTCAGATGACCCAGCTGACAGTGGTTACAGGAAAACCATAGCATGTTTAGGATTATGTTTTGTTGCAGCCTTACTTTTAAGGCTTTCAAGAAAATGATTAAATTTCAAACATTTTATTTTGGAGGTTCTTACACTGTATATTTAATGATCTGAAATATATTTACAGAAGTGTTGGACAACTTGCACTGAGGCTTCTTTTGCTGAATTAGGGATTGCTTGCCTAGTGTAGTTGGTTAAACTTAGATTTTAGTATTAAATTCACTTGTCAAAATACTTGGCTGTATTGAGAGACAGGTTTGTTTAGCTTTACAGATACCGTGATACGAATCAGGAACCGACACAATGATGTTATTCCCACCATGGCTCAGGGTGTGATTGAATACAAGGAGAGCTTCGGGGTGGATCCTGTCACCAGCCAGAATGTTCAGTACTTTTTGGATCGCTTCTTCATGAGTCGCATTTCAATTAGAATGTTACTCAATCAGCACTGTAAGTGTCTGGAAGTCAAGAAAAGAAGCTAAATAAAGTGTATAGGAATATTTTAAATTTATTTAAAAAACTTCCCTTTAAGGAAAATGTTTAATTTTACTTTTTTTTAATGTATTAAGAAAAGTAAGTAGACTGCTATACAAAGGAGGTGTATTTATTGAATGTAAAAAACTGTATTTATGTTTAAGGAAAATGTTTGTTCTATTGTTCAAGTACCATTTAGAGAAACAGTTTTCAAATTTGGAAATGGGCTTTGGATATTTTAGCTTATTTTATTTGTCTCTGATGTTTTATTTCTTAATAGCTTTATTGTTTGGTGGGAAAGACAAAGGAAGCCCATCTCATCGAAAACACATTGGAAGCATAAACCCAAACTGCAATGTAATTGAAGTTATTCAAGGTAAATACTCACACTTCTCCTTTCAGAAAGGATGTAGGAATCAAAATGGTTGAGTGTTAGTTCTTGCTATTAAAACACTTATATATATCCTGAGATAAAAATGTTAGGTGTGAATATGTGGGTTTGCAAATAACTTTATAGTGTTAATTGTGCCTTATGTATAAGATATTACTGATATAATGTTTTGTTAGGTAAAGTATGGTGATACTATGTGGGTATCTGTTTCACTTCAAAAATTTTAAGCCCCTTTCCCCTTTCTAATTCCCTATCTAGGAACCATCCTATCTAATAAAAGAGTAATATGCAAATTGACTGTACCTCTGCTACACTCACAAGCCACACCCACCAGCCAATCAGAGCAAGTATGCAAATTAACCCAACCAAGATGGCTACACCACAGAGAGAGCAGGAGGGAGGCTTGGGTTGCACCTGGTGAGGGAGGAAACCAAGCTTTCTGAACACCATGGCTGGTGCTTAAGGCAACAAAGTTTCAGTGGCTGTGCCAGCAGAAGGCTTGGCTCTGCTCCAGGTTACAAAGTTTCAATTATAGAAGATAAATAAATCCCAGATACCAGGGCCTTCACTTGGGTCACTGGGGGTGTGGCCAGCCTGCAAACCACCACAGGCCCCTTTCCCAGGCCACCCCACGCCCCAAGGGAACACCCACTCTGATCCAGGACACCCTTCGGGGCAAGCCAGCTGACCACCATCCATGCACTAGGCCTCTATCCTATCTAATAAAAGAGTAATATGCAGATTGATCATCACTCCAACACACAAGATGACTGCCCCATATGGTCAAAAGATCCTGCCCCCATGTGGACACAAGATGGCCACCACAAGATGGCCAGCAGGGGAGGGCAGTTGAGGGTGGTCAAGCCTGCAGGGGAGGGCAATTAAGGGTGACTAGACCTGCAGAGGAGGGAAGTTGGGGGTGATAGGCCCACAGGGTAGTGCAGTTAGGACCAAACAGACTGGCAAGGGAGCAGTTAGACATCAATCAAGCTGGCAGGGGAGTGGTTAGGGGGTGATCAGGCTGGCAGGCAGAAGCGGTTAGGGGCAATCAGGAAGGAAGGCAGGTAAGTAGTTGGGAGCCAGCAGTCCTGGATTGTGAGAGGGACGTCCGACTGCCCGTTTAGGCCCGATCTAAGTAAGATCGGGCCTAAACAGGCAGTTGGACATCCCTCAAGGGGTCCCAGATTGGAGAGAAAGCAGGCTGGGCTGAAGGACACCCCCAACCCCTGTGCACGAATTTCATGCACTGGGCCTCTAGTAATTTATAATTGGTTTGCATCTTTCTACACTTTTTTTCTGTTTATACCACATACCAGAGGCATACAGGTGCATAGTTTGGTTCATGCATTGATGGGGTCTTTTGGCGTGGCCTGTGCCCTCTGGCAATCCAGGACTCCTCAGGGGATGTTGGCTAGCTTGTTTTGGCAAAATCCCCACCAGCCAGCCTGATTCAGACATGAGGGAGTCTGATTCCCGCAAGCCCAGTCTAGACAGAAGGGAGCCCATCCTGTGCATTGAGCGTCTGTCCCCTCGTGGTCAATGCTCATCATAGTGACCAGTCGACCTGTTTGGTCGTTTGGTCTTACATTGTTTATTTAGAAAATGAGTTAATCTATGTATATTTTTCTACAAGTTTACAGACATTGTACCATGTTCAGTATATATAGGTTTTTAAATGGCTGTATGGATGAACCAAAATCCACTAATCCATTCTTCCCACCCCCTTTATTTTAACTCTTAAAAAAAATTTTTTTTTTTTTAGAGAGAGGGAGAGAGAGAAAAAAAAACTCATCTATGATGAGAGAGAAACATTGATTGGTTGCCTATTGCATGGCCCTTACAGGGAATCAAGCATATAATCCAGATATGTGCCCTGACTGGAATCAAACCTTGTCCTCCTGGTCATGGGTCGACGTCACCCACTGAGCCACACTGGCTGGGCCATCCTTTGTTGCACATAGTTTGTTTTTATTTTTTTTCTAACCAACAATACTGCAATGCACATCTTTAGATATCTGCTGACTTTTGTTATTACTTTAGAAAGGAAGATTCCTATATTAAAAACATTTAAGTGCATTTAAAATTTTGATACGTCCTATAAGGTAACGAACAGTGAATGGGAGTGTCTGGGAGTGTCTTCCCTAAACCCTCACCAACTCTAAATGTTTGTTATATGTATTGTAAATACTTTTTTAGCCTGTTCTTTTTCTTTACTTTGTTTAATGTGTCTTTTATCTTTTTAATACACACACACACACACACACATATATATATATATATAATTGACTTCAGAGAGAAAGAGAGAGGGAGAGAGAGAGAAACCAGTGATAAGAGAGAATAATTGATTGGCTGCTTTCTGTATGCTCACTACTGGGGATTGAGCTGGCAACCTGCACATGGGCCCTGACCAGGAATCAAACCATGACCTTCTGGTTCATGGTCAACATTCAACCGCTGAGCCACACCAGCTGGGCTATGGTGTCTTTTTCTATATAGATAAGGGTTTTGCTTGATTTTTTTTTTTTTGGTATTGTATCTGTCATTTCTCTTTTATGGTTATTAGGCTTTGTCATATCATATTTAAAAACCAAGATTTTTAAAGTATATTTTCTTATAAAAAGTTGGAAATTTCATTTGTCAATACTATTACCATCTTAATGCATGAAACAGATGTAAATTTATTTAATGCTTTTTTGTTGTTGTTTTGATTCACACTAGATGGCTATGAAAGTGCTAGGCGTCTTTGTGATCTGTATTATATTCACTCTCCTGAACTTGAGCTTGAAGAACTAAATGGTAAGCCTGATGCTGTCTATTCCTCAATGATCACTGTTTTGATGACTTGACAAGGGAACTATAAGAATAATTTAGATTTCTTTTAATATAAAAGGACTTTTCATCAATTTCTTCATATGAAAGCTAAGTGAGAGAAATCATTTTAAAACATATTTGTGTGTGTGTGTGTGTCTTTAATGTAGTTGGATTCTTTCTGAAAAACATTTTGGCCTTTCCCATTAAAAATTTTTTAAATTGATAATGTTGATTATTTATTTTGGGTTTTCTGGGTAGAAAAAGTGGAAAAGTGGTGCCAAGAAAATTCCATTTGACTTTTATATGCACTTCAATAATGTAAGGTTTACCCTAGAATATTTTTACTATTGAGGAAGTAGAAAGATGAGGTGTAAAGAAGAAATAAAGACGCTCATTTATTTGAGAATCTGTTTATCTCTAATGGTCTTTTTTTCACCCTGACAATGCCTTTTGGACAAAATACTGTTTTTTCCTAGAGGTAGGGTAGTTTAAAAGGGGGGAAAACATTTCCTAAGTTAACATGACCCTTTGAGAAGAATAAAATTAAACAGTTTTTACTAAGTTGTATTCTGGACAGCAGTGGATGTTACCCAATTGAAAATAGAATTGTTTTTCTAAAGACATATTAATGCTTTTGGCCCATAATGGTACATTCAGTAAATAAGAATCACAGTGCACCAGCGATATTTTGGGAACCTGAACTACTCTGGACAGTTTCCAGATGTCCTACCCATGTTTCCAAGGGTATTTTATTCAGAGGGGAATCCAGTTTGTTGGCTACATTAGAATCCTAAGTTATGGTGAACCTTATTCCTTTGCTCTGCCCAACATTCTGTTTTACACACTACCTGCCCACCAGGGCACCTATTAATGGTTGAATGTTTCCTGGGTAAATTGATGCTAGTTTAATTTTTTTCTTCAGATCTATATCCATGGAAATGCCCGAAATAAAACAGGAAACATTCCACCTGGGTGAAACATTTTTAAAAATGGCTTAAAAAAAGAATGTATTTATGTAAATTGGACCATGGAATTTATAGACTGTAACACTTTTTTTGGAGAGTAAAATTTGGACCTTAAGGTTGAGTGTTCTTTAAAAAGACTGGCTGTCACAGAGAAGAATGGGAAGAAGGGTTGGTTATTGGTTGTGCAGGACTCATGTTGTCACTGTCAGGTGTTAATCTAAGTGAGCACGGGGTTCAGACACTAATACGGTGAAGAACTGGTGTGGCACTTCTCCCCCAAATGATGCTATCCTCCATAGTAAATGTTTTCTTTTCATCACTACACAATATATTCTTTAAAATGCTTTAAGCACATCTCTCTGTACTTTTATATTTTTCTCTTCTGCTCTGTAGCAAAATCACCAGGACAGCCAATACAAGTGGTTTATGTACCATCCCATCTCTATCACATGGTGTTTGAACTTTTCAAGGTTTGTAAAATAGTATTACATAACCTATATCAGTCCTTTCCTGAGGTTAGGAGTCTGCTCTGAAAGCTAAATACTCTACCGGGTTTTCTTCAGTTTAATTAAAAGATGTCATTTCATGCTCGGCGTCATGTCACATTCCTGGAGATCAGCCTTTTGACAGCACTGACGGGCACCTCAGTGTGGTGGTAAGCTCAGCCTGGGGAGGCAGAAAGACTTGGGTTTGAATTCCAGTTCTGCCACTTAATTATGTGTGTGACCTCGGACAAGTCGCTCAACCTTTCTGAGCCTCTGTTTCCTCTTCTGGAAAATAAGGGTAATACTATCCAGGTTATTATGAAGATTGGAGACAACATACTGAATGTCCAATACAATTTCAACATAGTGTAAGGGGTCCTTAAGGTTCTATGTTTTTATAAAACAAACACTTAGAAGAGTGATTCTTAACTTTCCACCCTTAAAGGACCAGAGTCCTACCTGCTATATGTTTTGTTTTGTTTTGTTTTTGAGAAAGTAATTTATATTAATGTACAGGGCTTCTGCTGTTATATTTTCTCTTTACAACAAATTCTGAAAACAAAATTATGCTAGTAATGTTGAGAATACATCCCGCCCAATAGCACTTGCTGGTGGATAGGAAAGTGGGTGATGAGAAGTGGTACAGGCCCCTGAGGCTGAAAATGGCACCCTAAGTCAAGCTGTAGTCTCTCTTACTTTAGTTACCTTGTCTTCGGCCAGCAGCAAATTAGAAGAGAGATGTGGCTTTCAGCCTGATAAGGAAAATGAAAAATACACTGAAACAGAAAAACTGATGGAATAATAATAATGTCTTAGAACAGCAAGATTTCAAGAGTGCTCTTTTGTTCTAAGACAGCAAGAAAATATCTAATCCTTCCAAAAATATTTCAAAGTGATTAAATAAAATGATTGGCACTTGAAGGATTAAAACTAATTTTTCCTTTGAAATTTTAGAACATAAAGGTCTTGTTCCCCATGATGCTTAATAAAAGAAATACTACTGTGTTATATAAGCGATTTTATATAATGTCAGTAGTAATAGCTTCCATATAGAACCTGAAGCTATTACTTCAGTGCCCGGTCACACTTATTTCCAAAGTCAGTCCTGTCTTTTGTCTTTTTTGCTTTATCTAGTCTTAACCAATTTCTACTCCAGTGCTACACGCCATGTTATCACTTAGTGCCTATGATATGTTGGCAATTTGTACGCTGAATCCTTTAGAAATTGTTCCAAACAGTTTTATAAGTAAATGTCCTTAGTTTTAAGCTAATGGTAAATTGAATTAGTTTATATCACTACAAGACCATTGCTGTAAATAGTACTATATGAAATTTTTTTTCTTAAAGCAATTTGTAATCAAGTGTTTCTTATAAAAAGAGATGAAAATTTTCAAAAATAAGATTTGTCTGTTACCTACTAAATTGTACAAACATTTGAGTAAAATTTTCTGCTTTAATGTAGACTGGTTTAAAGTGTTAAAACATCTGGTTTTGCAAAATACACAGAATTTAGTGAAATCTTTAAATCAAAATGTCTTACAACTCCTCCAAAACTGATTTCATAATTTTTTAAAAAGTAATTCTTTAAATATAGTTGTAAGAATAATGGTTCTTTGGCATATTTCCATCGAATTAAAACTTAAAATTTCAAGTAGTGCATATTAGTTGAAAATTATAATTACTTTCTCTCCTTTTTAAAAGTTGTATTTTTAATGTAAACCTAATGTATTTCAGAATGCAATGAGAGCAACCATGGAATACCATGCTGTCAAAGGTGTTTATCCACCTATTCAAGTCCATGTCACACTGGGTAATGAGGATTTGACTGTGAAGGTAAATGCTTTTTCTTTTATTATTTTTAAGTTGATATTCAGGCATGCACATAATTTCTAGAAGACATAATTTATCATTAGGAGAAAGAAGTCCTATTCTTTATACCTAATAGGCCCATTGCTTCATTTTTCTGACAGATTACGGAATTATCCCTTGAGTCTATTTCGATTTTGGTCCCTAATTCAGAAGATTCAAGTTAAAGTAAATCCTGGAGGCTTAGCAGTGATCATGAATATTCACTTTGATAAATCTACAATATTTGGTTATTTGCAGTGTTATGTAATAGTAAATAATTTTTCATTTTTAAAAAAATAGGTTTTTATTGATTTCAGAGAGAGGAAGGAAAAGGGAGAGAGAAAGAAAGTCTCTTCCCTTTTTTGGGGGGTCAGTCTAGCTAAAAGTTGTCAATTTTGTTAATTTTTTTCAAGAAACAAATTCTTTATTTTGTTGATTTTTCTCCAGTTTTCAATTCTGTATTTCATTAATTTCAACTCTAATCTTTATCATTTTCTTCTTTTTGCTTCATTTGGAGTTCGTTTTTAGTTTCTTAGGATGAAAGTTTAGATTATTGATTTGAGACATTTTATAGCTAAAAATGTCCTGCTAGGCCAGTGGTTCTCAACCTTTCTAATGCTGCCACCCTTTAATACAGTTCCTCATGTTGTGGTGACCCCCAGCCATAAAATTATTTTTGTTGCTACTGTTATGAATCATAATGTAAATATCTATGTTTTCTGATGGTTTTAGGGAACCCCCTAGCGGTCTCAACCTGTGGGTCCTTTAAGTGCCAATTATTTTGAATTGTCTATTTCAATTACTATTAATATAGGATCTGTTTGACATTTTGTCATATGTAATCTCTATATCCTATGTTTCTTTTGATTCTTTATTTCTCCATTCCTGATGAATTTTCTGTTAGAGTGTTTTCTAATGAACCATTTTAATTTTCTCCTTATTTTTAAAAAATATATTTTTATTAATTTGAGAGAGAAAAGAAGGGAGAAGGGAGAGAGATAGAAATGTAGATGATGCAGTAACATCTAATCGGCTGCCTCCTGCATTTCTCCTATTGGGGACCAAGCCCATACACCCAAGACATGTGCCTTGACCGGGTATCGAACTGGTAGCCTCTTGGTATGTAGGTCAGTGCTTAATCCACTGAGCCACGCCAGCTGGGTGTTGGAAACCAAACATTGTTCTTACTAAATGGATGTAAACAGGAGGCCAGAAGGCCGGTCAACCTTAACTGCTCTGAAAGGTCAGAGCTAATCACTCACTGTTTAGTTGAAACATTGTTGGCTGAAGCAGCCTCTATCTGTTTGTTTTATGTTAATTTCTGTTTTGTTATTTCCTGCCTAAAGGCTAGGGGTGTGTCCCAAAGCCTTAATAAAAGGGAGAAAAAGGCCAGAGCAAGTGGCAGTCCTTTCCACTAGAGGAAGGCTCCCGCCTGGCCCCCCAATATAGCCAAATTAATGCTTTCTAGTCTCTCATTTCGTTTGCGTGCGGCCTCCTTCAGAACCCGAACCCTGACCCGGGAACCCTGAACCACGCGGGATGTGGAAAGAGGTTCCCACAGCTGGCCATGCAGTTATCTTTTAAATAATGTAGAAAAAATTTATAAACAAAAAATACACTTATATGGTTCTTTATATTTACCTATATAGTTTTCTAGGTAAATATATGGACTTTATTCCTTCATGTGGATTTGATATAGGCTGGCTAGTGTTCTTTCATTTCAGGCTGAAGCATCCCCTTTAATGTTTTTTGATAGGGCAAGTCTACCAATGGTGAATTCTCTCAATGTTTGCTTACCAGGTGTACCAGTTAATAATGCACATTTTTTTCAATAGGTGGAGTTACACATATGTTGATATATATGCAATTTGACCATTTGATATGTATGCTATTTTGTTGTATTGACAACAAGCTTCAAAACTTCATATGTCAAATTTTCTGAAGGTGTTAACATCATAGATATTTTAATGCTTAAAAATGTCAAATTTTGTGCCAGAAGAAGAGCATTTGCAGAAAGTTTTAATTCATTATTTTGAAGAAAAGTGCTGTTGCAAGTTATTGTATATTTCAGGAAGCTTATGGTGAACATGCTCCATCTCAAGATACTTGTGAACACTGGTTTAAACACTTTAAAAGGGATGATTTTGATGTGAAAGGCAAAGAACAACCAGGTCAACCGAAAAAATTTGAAGACTAACAATTATAGGCATTATTGGATGAAGATGCATGTCAAACTCAAAACCAACTTTCGAAAGATTAAACGTTGCTCAGCAAACAATTTCCGATCGTTTACAAGCAATAGGAAAGATTTTAAAGGAAGGAAAATTGTTGCCACATCAATTGAACTAAAGACAAATGGAAAATCAAAAAATCAGTAAAATATTGCTTCAGTGGTATGAAAGAAAGTCTTTTTTTTGCATCTGAGACTGGCAATGAAAAGTGGATTAATTTTGAGAGTCCCAAATGCACAAAATCGTGGGTTGATCCAGGTCAACCATCAACATTTGACTGCAAGGCCAAATCCTTTAGAAAGAAGACAATGCTCTGCGTTTGGTGGGATCAGGAAAGTGTGGTATATTATGGGCTTCTAAAACCAGGTAAAACGGTTTAATACTGATTACTACCAACAACAAATAATCAATTTGAACCACATTTTAATCGTAAAATGACCAGAATGTGCCAGAAGACATGGCAAAGTAATTTTGCTTCATGATAACGCACCATCATACACTTCAAAACTAGTTAAAGACACGTTAAAAGATTTGCCTGGAAAGTATTAACCCACTTGCTGTACTCACCAGACCTTGCTCCTTCAGATTACCATTTGTTCCGATTGATGGCCTATGCACTTTCTGAGCAGCACTTCAAAACATATGCAGAAGTGGAAAATTGGGTCTCTGACTGGTTTGCTTCAAAACAAGAAAAGTTCTATTGGGACTGTATCCACAAATTATCTGAAAGATGGGGTAATGTGTAGCTAGCAATGGACATTACTTTGAATAACGCACTTTTGATGTTTCTCTTGAAATTATCGTGTTTTCTTTGATTACAAAATCTGCATTATTAACCGGTACAACTTAAATGAGAATTAGAGGGCCTGTGCATGAAATTTGTAAACTGTAGGGTCCCTAGGCCTGGCCAGCGATCAGGGCTGATTGGGACCTTCTGGCTGCTGGCTGGGGCCTTCCTTCCCCAGCTGCCAGCTGCTGGCTGGGGCCTTTTTTTTTTTTTCTCCATGTCACCTCAGCGCACATCTTAGAGAGTAATCTGTCTCCCAGTTGAACTCCTGTAGGGACACTTTGCATATTAGCCTTTTAGAGTATATAGATAGATGTCTTAATTTTTTCTTCATTTTTGAAGGATAACTTTTTAAAATAAATCTTTATTGTTCAGATTATTACATTTGTTTCTCTTTTCCTCCCTAGTTCCCCTCCACCTGGCTCCCACCCCTCCCTCTACCCTTACCTCCCCCCTCATTGTCCTCATCCATAGGTGTATGATTTTTGTCCAGTCTCTCCTTGCACCCCCTTTTCTTGTTTCCCCCTGAGAATTGACCATTCACTCCCTTTCTATGCTCCTGATTTTATTATATTCACCAGTTTATTCTGTTCATCAAATTTTTAATTCACTTAATTTTTAGATTCACTTGTTGAAAGGTAAGTATTTGTTTTCATAATTTTTAACTTTACCTTTTTCTTCCTCCTCTTCTTAAAAAGTACCTTTCAGCATTTCATATAATACTGGTTTGGTGGTGATGAACTCCTTTAGCTTTTTCTTATCTGTGAAGTTCTTTATCTGCCCTCCAATTTTGAACGATAGCTTTGCTGGGTAGAGTATTCTTGGTTGTAGGTTCTTGCTATTCATCACTTTGAATATTTCTTGCCACTTCTGTCTGGGCTGCATAATTTCTGTTGAGAATTCAGCTGACAATCGTATGGGTGCTCCCTTGTAGGTAATGAACTGTTTTTCTCTTGCTGCTTTTAATATTCTCTTTGTCTTTTGCTCTTGGTATTTTAATTATGATGTGTCCTGGTGTGGTCCTCTTTGGATTCCTTTTATTTGGGGTTCTGTGTGCTTCCTGGACTTGTAAGTCTGTTTCTTTCACCAAATGTGGGAAGTTTTCAGTCATTATTTTTTCAAATAGGTTTTCAGTGTCTTGCTCTCTCTCTTTTTCTGCCCCCCCCCCAAGCTACCCCAGAATTCTGATCTTGGTATGCTTGAAGTTGTCCCAGAGGATCTTTACATTATCTTCACATTTTTGGATTTTTTTTCTTCTTGCTTTTCCAGTTATATTTCAAATCTTTGACTTGATTCTTGTGGTCCTCTAGTCTGCTGTTAGGTCTCTGTATAATATTTTTTATTTCAGTCAATGTATGTTTAATTTCTAGTTGGTCCTTTTTCATCTCCTCTTGGATCTTGCTAAATTTATCCATCTTTTCTAGGAAATTCTTGAAAAAACCTTATAACCGTGGTTTTGAATTCTATATGCAGACATTCGTTTTCCTCCATTTCTTTTGTTTGTGATCTGTTCCTATGTCTCCCCATTTTCACTATGTCAGAGAACTTCTGTGTTGGAATCAGCCTTATGATACAAGACTTGCAAAACTGCAAAAGCCTCTCAGTTGAACTTGAATGGAAGGTGCCTTGGCTTCCAGTCAGCCCTGCCCTATATGTTCCCTGAGTCTTAAGTGTCTCTCAGTAATCACTGGAGCTGTCTTGTGTGCATGCACACGCCTGTCTTTAGACCACTGCCTTTCCGACTCCCCTGCGCTCCAGGACTCGTATGAGTCTGGGTCCCCAGGGTCTCGCCCAAAACTGGGGTTCAGTGGAGTTAGAAGTGGCACCGTTGGGAGGCTTTGTCTCCCGCCCACTCAAGAAAGCCAGCAGCACAGTCAGTAGTCCGTTTTCTTGGCATAGTGGCATGTGTGCCCCCAGACCTCTGACCTTTTGTGGCTCCCCTAAATTTCCAGCACTCCTCCCTTTTCACTATCCAGACTCCCCCCACTCTCCTGTCACTCTCCTGTCCAGGTCACTCTCCTGGACCTGGGGTTCAGTGCAGTTGGGAGTCTTGTCTCCCTCCCACCAGAGGAAGGCAGCCAGGCACTCCGCCGCCCACTGCCTCTCCGTACTTCAGCTTTTTGTTGCTCCTTTGGGTCTCCGTGAGCCCCTCTCTTTCCTTCTAGTTGTAGAATTTCCACTCAGCCAACTTTCCTGTGGTTCTGGATGATGTCCGTTCTGTCTTTTAGTTGTAGTTTTGAAATTGTTGTGTGAGGCAGCAGTTTAAGTTTTCACCTATGCCACCATCTTGGGTTTTTTTCCCGAAGGATAATTTTGCTCAGTATAGATTTCTTAGTTAGTCTTTTGCTTTCAGCACTATGAATATGTTAACCCTACTTAACCTTAGGTTCTGCTTATACAGAAACTCAAGATCAGTCAGAGGTGAAAGCTTAGGGATCTGTTCAGGTTTTTCCTGAGCATGAGCATAGCCCTAGGCATTAATATGACCTTCTGGATTCTCAGGACATCTCTGAGCTTTTTAAACCCCTTTATATATCTCATTTCCTAGCTTTTCTTATTAAGTTTTTTGGTTAGCCTATTGTTTGCCTTAACAGTTGTATAATGCCTCAGGTGGCCCTAATTTTTATTATCTCTAATTGTTTTTTTCCTCTCACTTTTTAATTTCTTTGTTTTTTAAATTAAATCTTTATTCAAAGTATTACATTATGTCCTCTTTGTTCCCCCATTACCCCCTGCTAATACCTCCTTCTCCCCCCTCTCCCTGTCCCTGACTCCAGACCTTCACCACCCTGTTCTGTGTGTGGTCATGGGTTATGCATATATACATACAAATTCTTTGGTTGATCTCTTCCCACCCACCTACCCACCTCCTCCTTCCCTCTGAGATTCTACAGACTTCCATGCTTTTATGTCCCTTTAAAAATTTTTATTTAGTAATATTTAGAGAGAGAGAAAAGGAGAGAGATATTTGTTGTTCTACCCATTGATTCATTTGTTGGTTGATGCCTGTATGTGCCCTGTTTGGGGAGGATTCTCTAACCCTAACTGAGCTACCTGGCTAGGACAACTCTAATTGTTTCTGAGGAGTGTTTCTGATAATGGTAAGTGGGTTCATGCAATATGTTTTTGCATTGGGAGCTCAGAATCAGGTCAGAAAACTGCAATGGCTGCTAGGCTGCTGCTTGCATTCTGATCGCATGTTATTTATTGTTGGGGGTGGGAGTAAGGTAGTTAAACCACCACGAGTCTCACTTTTGTTTTCTTGACTGCATGCTCCCAGGATTGCCACAAGACTTTGGTTAATTTCCAGAGCTGAACAAAGTTGATTCTGACAATTTTTGCCTTTTTCCTGGTGCTCTGATGTAGGGGAGAATTTTTGGAGCTCCTTTCTCCACTCTTTTTGCTGACATCATTCTTGCTGTTCCTATTAAGAACACATATGCTTATTCCAATTCCTATTCTTTTGTATGTGACCAATTATTTGTGAGATTTTGTGTAATTGAAGCTTTTAAGATCTTTTTTTTTTTCAGCTCTATTTTGAAATTTTATAATAATGTGACTTAGTGTGGGCCTTTCCGTTGGGCTAGATCTTCATCCTTTCTTCCAGTGGTCATATGTGGAGGATGTTGGGCTTTGTGATATGATCCTCTCTTTTTTCATACCTTTTTTCTCCTGTTTTTTTTTTTTAAGCCTTTTAACTTTTTATTCTACTCTGTAAGATTTCCTTGACTTTAAATTACTAGCCCTTCTGTTGATCTTTTCATTTCGTTATCTTATGAGAATCATTGATCACCTGCCTCCTGCATGCTCCCCCTCCAGAGTTTGAGCCCGTATCCTGGGCATGTACCCTGACTGGGAATTAAACTGTGACCTCCTGGTTCATGGGTCAACGCTCAACCACTGAGCCATGCCAGCTGGGCTAAACTTCTTTATTATTATTTTTTTTATAGTATTCCATTTTAGTTTTATCTTCTTTAAAAACTGAGGATATTATTAATAGCTTTTTTTTAAAATAAATTAAGTTGTCTCTGCTGTCTGCACTGTTACCTCTGAATTTCTTTTTTTAAAATCTCTCTTGGCTATTCATTTAAAAGAGTGTGGCACAAATAAATAAATGGCTGTATGATCTGTTTGCTGAAAAAGTAATGTGAATACGTCATGTTTTTTCCAGCCCAGGTGCTAATGTGTGTCTTTTGGTTAGTTATGTGTCAGCTACTTGCCCACTAAGTTTTACTTGATTCAAAATAAGTCCCATTTGGGCTTCAGTTATGCTACAGCATGATCTTTCTTATAGCTTTCTCTGCTTCTGTTTCTTGTTGCTTTAGCACCTTGTTCTGCAGATCTTTCCATTATTGTGGTTATCATCACCACATGGATCAAGGTTTCCTGAACTCCTAGACACTTAGCCACAAACTTGTTCTGTGTTGGTGGATGGACAGACTTTGCTTAGGGAATCTGTTTGGTATAAGGAAAGGTTCATAATGACCTAGCATTTCCACCTCTAGGTCTGAAGGTTTAAATACAAATATTCAAGGTTTAAATACAGATATTCAAGCAAAAAACATATACATGGATATTCATAGCAGTATTATTCACAATAGCCAAAATATGGAAAGAGCTCAAATGTCCATCAATAAAATGTGATACATATCCAAGTAATAGAATACTTTTTTTAAATTAAATTAAATTAAATTAAATCTTTATTATTCAGATTATTACATTTGTTTCTCTTTTTTCCCCTCCATAGCACTCCTCCACCCAGCTCCCACTACTCCCTCTGCCCTTAGCTCCCTCCCATTGATCTCATCCATAGGTGTATGATTTTTGTCCAGTCTTTCCCTGTACACCCCTCACCCCTTTCCCCCTGAGAATTATCAGTCCACTTCCTTGGATTCTATTCTAAGTGCTCCTGATTCTATTATATTCACCAGTTTATTCTGTTGATCAAATTTTTAATTCACTTAATTTTTAGATTCACTTGTTGATAGATATGTATTCGTTGTTCATAATTTTTTGGCTTTTACCTTTTTCTTCTTCCTCTTCTAAAAGAGTACCTTTCACCATTTCATATAATACTGGTTTGGAGTTGATGAACTCCTTTAGCTTTTTCTTATCTGTGAAGCTCTTTATCTGCCCTTCAATTCTGAATGTTAGCTTTGCTGGATAGATTATTCTTGGTTGTAGGTTCTTGCTATTCATCCCGTTGAATATTTCTTGCCACTCCCGTCTGGCCTGCATGGTTTCTGTTGAGAAATCAGCTGACAGTCGTATGGGTGCTCCCTTGTAGGTAATAAACTGTTTTTCTCTTGCTGCTTTTAATATTCTCTCTTTGTCTTTTGCTCTTGGTATTTTAATTATGATGTGTCTTGGTGTGGTCCTCTTTGGAATCCTTTTATATGGGGTTCTGTGTGCTTCCTGGACTTATAAGTCTATTTCTTTTACCAGATGTGGGAAGTTTTCAGTCATTATTTCTTTAAATAGGTTTTCAGTATCTTGCTCTCTCTCTTCTTCTGGCACCCCCACAATTCTGATGTTGGTATGCTTGAAACTGTCCCAGAGTCTCCTTACATTATGTTCACATTTTTGGATTCTTTTCTCTTCTTGCTTTTCCAGTTGAATGTTCTCTGCTTATTTATATTTCAAATTTTTTACTTGATTCTTGCCTTTCTCTAGTCTGCTGTTAGGACTCTGTATAATATTTTTTATTTCAGTCAGTGTATGTTTCATCTTCTCTTGGCTCTCGCTAAATTTATCCATCTTTTCTAGCATATTCTTGAAAAACCTTATAAGCGTGGTTTTGAACTGTATATCCAGTCGTTTTTTTCCCTCCATTTCTTTTGTTTGTGATCCCTTCCCTTGTCTTGGCATTTTCACTATGCCGGGGAAACTTCTGTGTTGGATTCAGCCTTATGATACCAGACACAAAGCCGCAGAAGCCTCTGTTGAGCTTGGGAGGGGTGGAGTCTCAGGGCTTAAGGGACCGCCTTGCCTTCCAGGCAGCCCCGCCCTCCACGGCCCCTGAGTCTCACGTGACTGGGTAATGGCTGGAGTGGTCCTTGTGCGCGAGCACCCGCAGTGCCTCTAACCGCTGCCTTTCCAGCTCCCCTGCACATCAGGACCACACGAGTCTAGGTCCCCAGGGTTTCTCCCGAAACAGGGGCCCAGTGGACTCAGAAGTGGCACAGTTGGGAGGGTCTGTCTCCCGCCCAGTCGCGAAAGCCAGCGGCACAATCATCAGTCTGTCCTCTGCGCAGCACCGTGCGTGTGCGAGACCGGACCTGATCTTCTGCGACTCCCCTAAATTTCCGTGCACCTCTCCCTTTTCACAGTCCAAACTCCCCCCGTATGAGTTTCGGCTGGATCTGGGGTTTAGTGTAGTAGGATAAGGGGTTCAATGCCTTTGAGAGTCTCCGTCTCCCTCCCGCCAGAGAAAGCCAGCCCGGTACTCCGGCACCCGCTCTCTCAGCGCGTGCGTCTCCGTACCTCAGCTTTTTGCAGCTCCTCTGGGTCTCTGTGAGCCCCTCTCTTTCCTTCTAGTTGTAGAACTTCCACTCAGCCAGCTTTCCTGTGGTTCTGGATGATGTCCGTTCTGTCTTTTAATTGTAGTTTTGAGATTGTTGTGCGAGGCAGCAGTGTAGGTGTTTACCTATGCCGCCATCTTGGTTAATCCGTAATAGAATATATTGATGTTTCTATCTCTCTCTCCTTTCCTCTCTGAAATCAATAAAAATACATTTTTTTAAAAAGCTATAAACATATTCATAAAAGCCCTACCTATATATTGGGCTCTGCCTCCTTACATCTAAAGTCACATGACTGTATCTACTCTTGTTACTTATCTCTTTATGTGTTAAATGCTTGCTTTAATTTTCTTCGGTAGAGATTTCACCCCCATTACTTACGCTAGACTTTCAGGATCAAGGTCTGTTTCCATGTCCTCCTCGCCCCCTCAACCCCCCACCCCATTTTTTAAGTTTGTTCAAATTGTTGACATTTTTCACCTTTTATTCCTCTGCTGGAAATCCTGTGAAGGAATTATTTTTTTCTGCCTCAAAACTCTAGCTGCTCTTTCAGATTTTATGTTTGGTCTATATTCAGTAAATAATGTAAGTGTTAAAGCCATATGTATTTAAAGTAAAAATGTAAATATCTTGGTTCATTCACTCTTGCTGATTTTATAAACTTGACATTAAGAAAGATGTTGAGAAAGAGACTTCAGGAGCTCTGGGTGAGAGTTTAGAGTTAATACATTTCCTGCTTTCAGAGCTGTCATCAAGTTAGCAGTGGTTCATTTCCCTTGAACCTGAAATTCACATGAACTAACCCAGGGTTATGGGGAACAGGAAATTAGGAATGGCAGCTCTTGGTTCGATGACATTGAGAAGTGGTGATTTCATGCACTGAAGAGAAAACTTTAAAAATAATTGGCAAACTTCTCTTCCTCAGCCTTCCTGTTGACATTACTCCCCACCATGTATCTCTTTCATAATCTCTTGCCTTTCTCTTGCCATAGGCTTGTGTTCCCATGATTCTAGACTTTTTTCTTCAAATTATCTTAATCAGATTTTTTTGGGGTTAATTTTAAAATCTCTTTCTCAGTATATTTGTCATCAGAGTGCCATTCTTCTTATCTTAAATGTATACAGAGCAAACATCTGTCTTTGTATCTCTCCCATTATTTCCTCCCTCCATTTTCCCAAATAACTCAGTTTGTCTGGTATACTTTTATCTTTTATAATTCTCTTGGAAACTCTTATGATCACTTAAAAAATCTAGTGGTTCCAGTTTGTTTCTTGACAGCATAGCAAAGGAGGTCACCTTTATTTACCTGTGTCAGTTTTTAACAATATTCCTGTGGCTTTGTTTACCCTCTTCACCTGTAATAAGAAGGTGCCTTTCAGAGTCACCTATCCTTTCTGCTCTGTGCTCTGCTTTTCTCATACTCGCCTGTGGCTGGAAGTTACTTCTTGTTTTATACTTGTTGGATGTCAGAAGGTTAAGAAAAAACAGTTCTTTGATCTACCTTTTTATCTTAATATCTATCCTAATATGTTGTTTACTTAGTTAAGATTTATAGAACTCTTACACTTCTTATCAACAAGTGTGCAACAGAGCATTAAATTAAAGGATGAATAGTTAACAAATTGATGGATCTCGGAAAAACACTCAAAGCTCTTTATTCATCTTCTAAAATAAATCTCTTCACAGGGTTTGAATTCAAGGCCAAGAACAATATAAAGATTAAATTCTTAATAAAGTTCTTGTATATTTTTATACTGCAGTGATCTAATTGTACATATATCAGAGGCAACTCTTCAAATGGTATTTCAAAGTGAACTTTTATTTTAAAAAAGTAGCTATATGATTTTTATTGTGAAAGAAATATACATCAAGTCTTCAAATAACATCATTTATTTAACATTGTTTAGTCATAACATTGATGAAAATAGGAACTTAGCTCTTGTTTATGTTAACTAGCCTATCATTTCATCACAGTTTCAAGAACCTATTGATGTTAAGTGAGAACTTACTATGTAAACATGCTGTAAAAAATTTTAAAGACTATTCGAAAACTGGGAATACAGACTGGTGCAGCCACTGTGGAAAACAGTATGGAGTTTCCTCAAAAAATTAAAAATGGAACTGCCATTTGACCCACTGATCCTACTTCTAGGAATATATCCTAAGAAACCAGAAACACCAATCAGAAAGAATATATACACCCTTATGTTCACAGCAGTGCTATTTATAATTGCTAAAAATCTGGAAACAGCCAAAACCGGTTTGGCTCAGTGGATAGAGCGTTGGCCTGCTGACTGCAGGGTCCCAGGTTCAATTCTGGTCGAGGGCAGCTGATCGATGTTTCGCTCTCATTGATGTTTCTGACTCAATCCTTCTCCCTTCCTCTCTGTAAAAAATAAAAAATAAAAATCTGGAAACAGCCCAAGTATCCATCAGTAGATGAGTGGATAAAAAAGATGTGGTACAACACAATGGAATACTATGCAGCTGTTAAAAAGAAGATTCTTGCTCTTTAAGACAGCATGGAGGGGACCTGGAGATGCTAAGCAAAATAAGCCAGTCAGAGAAAAACAAGTATCACAGTGATCTCACTTATAAGTGGAATATAATTAACAAAATAAACTGACAAAATAGATCAGAGACAATGAAGAATGTAATACACTGATGAATTTCAGAGGGAAGAGATTAACCAAAGAATTTATATGCATAAATGCATAACCCTCGGGCAGATAATAGTTTGGTGAAGGCCTGGGGAGGAAGCAGGAGGCAGGGTGAAGGGAGTTAATGGGAAAAAGGGGACATCTGCAATATTTTCAACAATAAAGATAAATAAATAAAAAGACTATACAAAAACTTAACTAGAAGCCATCTAGCTTATTAACTTTTGAATATGTAGCACTCAACTGTTTTTGTCTATGCATATCTATATATGTTAAAAGCAGCTTTTTTTTATGACAACTATTTTAATATTATAGATAGTGGACTCAATTTAGATTTTGTAACAAAGGAAAATGGCTGTAGTAGATTAGAATGGAAGGTATACAAGAGCTAGGAAAATAAGTCCATGAAACTGTGAAGGAATACAAAATGAAGATCATCTGTAAATACATTATTAAATTGATTTGAGTTGAAAAATGACATAAGCACAATATAAAAACCTACATACCTTATAAACTCCCTAGAAAGTTGTCTGGAGTCTATTCTATGAAATACATGAAATTCTACAACACAAGTAGCTCTGCTTTTTCCATTCTGAAAATGAAAATTATCCTGTTGTTTCCCATAATAGAAGTAATTGTAAAAAATATTCAGAAACTAAAAACCCAAAAGAAGAAAAATCACTCATAATTCCTTAGACAAAAATATGTCATTACAGGCTTTTTATAATTTAATTTTTATAAAATTAGAATATTATAAATGCTTCTTCATAGCTTTGTGCTATTTAATAAGATTTTGTGAACATCTCTCATGCTAATACATTCAATTCTATATAATATTTAATGGCTAAATAGTGTTCTATTTTAAAATGTACATTAGTTTACTCAAATAGTCTTCTAGTTAGGTTGTAATCCAGTTTTAGCTGTTCTCTATCATGCTTTAATGGATAGTCTCACACATTCTTTGCATACTTTTCTGCTTATTTTTCTAGGATAAACATTGTTGGGTCAGAGAGGGTTTATGCATTTTTCACTTGGTTTTCAAATTGGCCACCAAAAAGGAATAATACATTTATTTTTACATTCAAGAGAGGCTTAGTTTATACTGCATTCTATGCTATACTGCAGTGTTGGTGCAAATTCAGTAATACACAAAGTCACCCCTTGAACTTGTATTATGATGGAGTTTATTTTGTATTAAAATTCTCTATGTTAGATGAGTTGTGTTAAGTCCAGCAGTGAAGGAATTGTTTACATTTGCAACTTGGATTGCATGATACTTGTTTTGAAAAGTCGTATTCTGCAGAGAGCAGTTAAACTGTGACAGTGTTTATCCTTATTTTTTTGTATAAGGAACTTGGTCATATTGCATGATCCTGTCTCTTCTTAGATGAGTGACCGAGGAGGTGGTGTTCCTTTGAGGAAAATTGACAGGCTCTTCAACTACATGTACTCAACTGCACCCCGGCCACGTGTCGAGACATCCCGAGCAGCACCCCTGGTATGTGATCAAGAAATAATGAAGTGTGTCTTTGTAATTGCCAACGAAAACAAACTGGTTACCAAATAAATCAGTTAAGCCATAGTGTAGGGCACACCCCAAGGAAGAAGGGAAGCTATTAGAAAAAAACCATACTTCCCTCTAAATTTAAATAGCATTAGTTTGGTTATTTTTTTCTTTTGATTGAAGAGCACAAGACAAAAAGTATTGTTTTGGATGTCTCATTGCCAAGCTTGATAGTGATATGTCAGTAGTTTTCCTGTGGTAAATTGCATTTGATGTACTATTTCTAACGTAAAATCTAAATTAGCAGTTTTACTGGTATTTGGTCAACACTGATTTTATCTTCAATGTTGATTTTTTCCCCTCAAGTACTTATAGTAGATTCAGAAATAATCTGAATCAATTTAATCATCAACCTGGAAATGGCTTCAATTATAATCATTGTGCTGGTATTTTTTATTCATCTTAATAGTCATCTATTTTCAGGTTTAATTGAATTAGCTTTTGAATTGACTCTATCCTTGTTTTTCCAACTGCCAGAAGAGCGCTTTGCCAAATCTCTAACCTTTCATTCTGAAGAACTGTTGTTCTAGGCTTGGAATCTTTAATGGCATAGGCACTGGAGTTGTCATGATGAAACACAGTATATGATGGATCTGTTTTAGACTCTAGGAAGTTACTTGTTTGTTATAATAGTTTTACTTGTCATGCAGCACAAATTATGTAGCTACAATATTAATAGAGTAATGAGCTTCTCAAATGGAGATACATGGTGTTTGTGGTAGGCATCCATGTGCCATGGGACAGATGAGGTCAAATAATAAACAAGAACATCTTCTTAGAGTCTAATTTTACTCTAGAGGTAAGGGGAGAGAAGGGATAGATTACTTTTGTAGTAAACAAATACTCTAGGATATTTTTAGAGAGCGGTATAGCATATTAGTCCAGATTGCAGATCCAAACTGTCTGGTTCCGTTCCTGATTTCACTACATTTTTAGCTTTGGGAAAATTATGGACCTTTTAATACCCTAGTTTCTTCAACTTTAAAAATCAAGTTATTGTAAGGGCTGACATTTAATGTATGTAAAAATACCTTTGATAGTGCCTGGCACCAAGTCAATGCTATCTAAGTGTTTGTTGTTTAGGGTGCAGAATTTATGTGAATTTTTAAGAAAATAGAAGCCTGACATGGCACAGGCTCCCCAGTGAGCTGCATAGCAGGAAGCCTTGTTTCCAAGGGAAGTCTGTTGTTAAGCTCTTTCTGAGCCTCCTTCCTGATGCCATGACCTCTTGTACGTGGACCCTGCAAGCAGCACTGGGGCGGCTGGAGGAAGACTGCCTGACAGCACAGGAGTGGTCATCTTGTCTGCCTGACTCCTGAGGGCTTCATCCGCGTGATGCCTTCTGGTGGACACCTATGTGCTAGAATATCTTCACACCTATGTGCTAGAATATAAGCCCACTGAGAGGACCATCACCTTTCTCTCTCCCAGATCTCTTTGTCATCAGCTAGCTATTCAATTTCATTTTGTCCAAGTCCCTGACCAGCCAGGCAGCCTATTTGCCTCCTGTGAATCCATGTAGGTGCTGCACCTCAAGTTCTGCCCATGGATAGGACTTGCTCCTGTCCTGGGAGAGGTTGTGGTGAAAGGGAAGACTCCCAGTGTTTATTAATTTTCAAATAAGTAAGAGTGGTGGAGATAAATAAAACTGGAGCCTGGGTTTGTGAATAGCACTCTGATTGCTGAATCCACATAAACTCTCAACTGAAGTGTTATATGGAATGCCATTGAACATCTCATTTGGTGATAAAAACCATTTTTACACTTATCCAATGTAGATCCAGCAGTGGGCCAGGCCCATGCTGGCTTTCTTGTCTGTGATTTTTTTTCTAGAGGAAGCCCCACAAGTCCATAGATATGGTTGAGGGAGAGGTCAGACCACTGCATCCTGAACCACCTGCTTGTGCAATTTCCTTGGAGCCATTTGTGGAACTAATTAATGAATTAGGTCCCAAAAGAAAAGAGAGCTCATTCAAATTATGATAATTGAGGCTTATTTACAGAAAGATAAATTACAGAACTATGAGTATGGGTAGTACAGAAATCCAGGGCCAGCAGCAGTAGAACTGTCACCACCCAGAATCAAAGGGAGACGGAGGAGAAGCCAGCAGACTCAGAAAAGGGGAAGGTTGCAGAGCAGCTGCTTAGTAACAAGGAGCCCCATCTGCCCAAAGGAAGCTACCTGGGGCAGAAGGAAGTGAATACCCTGACTTTACTCCCTCTGCACTCCTACTGAGTTCCCCATTGGCTGGACCCACTGGAGGCAGAGGAATGGAAATCCATTGCCATCACCCTTCAGGTCAGCCTCCCAGGACAAGGAGATGTGTGGAGAACAGATAATTGATTTGGAGGGGTGAATAGACACTCCAGTTAGTAAAATCAAGTAAGAGTGGTGGAGATAAATAAAACTGGAGCCTGGGTTTGTGAATAGCACTCTGATTGCTGAATCCACATAAACTCTCAACTGAAGTGTTATTTGGAATGCCATTGAACATCTCATTTGGTGATAAAAACCATTTTTACACCTATCTAAAGATTTTGCTTGTATTAAAGAATTGGTAGGATTTATCCAGGTAAAGAAGGCCATTTGACAGTGGAAATAGGATGAACAAAGAAACGAAAATAAAAAACAGCATATGTTTGAAGAACTTGAGAGCAGGAGATTTAGTTCAGCTGGACTGGAAAGTGGGAGGCAGAGACCTGATCTTATTGGGTCTTGAAAGCTCTTTGTAAAAGCTTGGGGTTTTATTTCAAGCCAGTGGGTGGGGGAAGGGGCTGTGCTTTGAAGATTTGTAAGCAGGGAAGTGACCTGTAAGTGAGAATTAAGGAAGATCCCTCCAAATTCAGAACACAGTCTGGAAGTTTATATTATGAAGTCACAAGATATATGTGAGGCTGCACAAGGCTTTTTCTACTCTTGCTAAAAGAGAGAACATGTTTTATATGATATTGCCCAAAGCAGTATTGGAATACTCTAGAGCAGGCCAACGAAGAAAAGCAACCTGCTTTTTCAGATCCCCTCCTCCTCAAGCCATTTTATAGTAGAAAGAAGAATAAAGACTTCTAGTGACGGGCAGGGAGTAACCTAATGCAGTACTCAGCTGGGTGCCAGTCTGATCTTTAGAAATACTTAGGTGTTAGTGTTTCTAATAGCCTGGGATACTCAGTAGCATTTACTTTCATTAGATAAGTATTTCAGTATGTGGGTTTCTGAAAAGAATTTCAGAATTTCCTTTTTCTCACACAACAGGCTGGTTTTGGCTATGGATTGCCCATCTCCCGTCTTTATGCTCAGTACTTCCAAGGAGACCTGAAGCTGTATTCCCTCGAGGGCTATGGTACTGATGCAGTGATCTTCATTAAGGTAGTAACTATAGCTTTCTTGAGTGAATGAGACTTCTTTTGATAAGAGGAAAAGATGCCAATATTTAACAATAATGTAATGAAATTTTCCTCTGATTCATGCTATTTAAATAGACATATATAGTTTTTAACATAGGACCTCATCTTTTTTGACAAAAGATCTCCTTGACTCTAGGAAAAGAAATGCTTATATGTATGTAGTGATTAGGACTATGGTTGTTAATAAAAGAAAAAGTTGGGTTCAAGTGGGGAATCATAAAAAGTTTTATGTTTTATAAATTTAATTTTAACATAACACTCATGAACAGGCATTGATTTATTGCCCAGGCCCTTTTTTGGGTCTGCAGTTTCAGTATCTTCCTTGTGGAAGGTGTACAATGCATTTTTTTTTGAGGTTTATTATAACAAAGAAACAACCAAGTGCATAATCCTTTTCTATTTGTATGCAGTCCTTTAAAAATGTCTTCTGACTCTGATTTGACAGCAATTTTTATGTGACTTTCCTTCATGATTTTTTCCAAAATATTCATCTTAATTTTGAAACAAGCTTTCCCCTCTTTTCACACTTTTTAAATAATATCTGATTAGATTATGTATTTACAATGACAGATAAAATTGCATAAACAAATTTGGGAACAAGCACAGGTGACTCTTGGTAAGCCTATAGCTCACTTGGTGGGAGCAGAGGTACTGACCCTATTGGCTTTGGATGTTCTATGTGTTTATGATCAGTATATTTTACAGGGATGGAGAACACTGAGCCCCATCAATCCACTGAATTGGTTAAAAATGTTGGTACCTATTTAGTGGTGCTAGTTTCTTATTTTGGCCACTAGATGGCACCTATTTAACAGGAAATGCTGAAGACTATATTAGAAAAATATATTTCTCTGAAAAGGTTAAATTCTTTCAAGATAATAATTTTTTCTCTTTTCCTTTTTTAAACCATCTCAGTTGTAAGGAACTTAAAAAAGGCAACATGAAGGCAATATTTTTATCATTAAGTGTAACATCTTTGATCCAGTCTAAAAGATCAAGTGGTGCTAGAATTTCTGGCACATTCAAAGAGAATATATAGGTATAAGGTTTTTAGTTCCATTTTGGAAAAAAACAGATGACAGGAAGTCTTATAGAATCATTAAAATCATCAATGTTAAATACCTTCCTTAGATTATTAGAATGAAATTTTAGTTCAATATTTTTTACATCTTGGGGAATGCCTATGTAAAATTAACTGTGAAATTCTATTGAAGAAGATAATGAAGAACATAGTTTATTTCAAGTTCCAGTGATTTACATGAAGGTAAAAAGAATAATGAATTAATGACAATGTTAGAAACATGAAATTATGCATGATGCAGAAACACATGTGCTGTAACTGAAATTGATGGTGCTAATGGCAGGAGGAAAAGACAGAGAGGGTCAAAACCCAGGGCCAAGTATGATTCATGCAAAAGCCAACAGGCCTTAGACCTAGTTTTATATTTATTGATAATAATATTATGTTGAATTTTTTAAAGTTCAGGGACTATACTGCAAAAATGTATTTATTCTAATAATTAAAATAGAGTTCATAAGTGACTGTAACATTGTATATTAAGGTACATATGCCAATTTTTGTGCTTTTATACTTAACATGACTTTTAAATGAACCAACCTCTGTTCTGGGTCATGTCTTATAAGAGGCATCTGTTACACTTGTGCAAAATTTCAATCAAGTGGCATCCAGGCTGGCTGGACAATTAACTGCAAGCAACAAATTTAGTCAACGTGCATACCAGGCAGTGCCATAGACTCAGTCAATAATACGTTTCAAGTATGTACACTACTTAAAAATGTGTGGGGACATTGTTCTGATTAATAAAATATATAACCAATATAGTATTATTTAATTTTGCCACTATATGTTTGCTTAAATACTGGATTCTAAAAACATGCCAGACTTAGATCCTGCTTTTCTTTCAGGCTCTGTCAACAGAATCAATAGAAAGACTCCCAGTGTATAACAAAGCTGCCTGGAAGCATTACAAAACCATCCATGAAGCTGATGACTGGTGTGTCCCCAGCAGTGAACCAAAAGACATGACAACGTTCCGCAGTGCCTAGACATAGTTGGACCCTTAGGAAATCCAAATGTGGCTCTTGTATTAAATTTGGAGGGGATGGTGTTTAGAACTACATTATACCAAATATTTCGTGTCCTTTTCGCACCTATTTGGATAGAATAAATGAAAACTGAATTCTATTTATGCCTATTAAACCTCCTCAAAGATAAAACTGTACTTATTTGACACATATTCTCATAGTTAATTGAACATATTTTTAAATAATCAGAGCTTTGGTCAACTTTCCCCTTTATGGTAGACTTCTTTGGATTTCTACAGGAAGCTGAGTGGTTTTGTAAAATACCTTTCATTTTTCATTTGTGTCTGCTGGAAACATTTTCTTAATAATACTGATTAGCTAGTTAACCATTTTCCTGTTATTGGCAGGAGTTCTGCCCTTCTTTACTTAGTGGTGACTTTAGTAAGATAGTCTTCATGTTTACCATGAAGTGTTAACTACGTACAAGTAATGCAGAAATAGTTGTCTTGTTAGTATAGAACCACACACCTTAAAGTTTCAGTGCATTATCTTAGTTCTGAAGTTATTTTAAAATTTTATTGTAAGTTCCCTATGGATCTGAGCCTTGATTGAAGACAGTTTACTTTGTGCTTATGATTAGTACAAGGAGAAATTTTTATACTGAAAACAAACTAGCAGCTGCTAACATTCTAGAGAAGAAATTGTGGGCAAAATAGTAAGTCCCAAAACTTTAACTATCAATTATTGTGATTACTTGGGGGAGCTTTTGAGAAAGAGCTTGTCTGGTTCCTACTCCAGACATAATGAATTAGACTCTCCTAAAATGCTGCCTCAGTGAGTCTGATGCATCACCTACTTAGGGAACCATTCTTTTAAAGTGAGTAATGATGATACCACATTTACTAAAGGGACAGAGATCTTTAGGTTTTAGTTTTCACCACTACAAAAGTCAGACTTCTAGACTCTAGGAGAGACAAGCTGAATCTCAAGCCTGGTGCACTTGGAAGCATAATTTGAAGC
The DNA here is from genome assembly GCA_011751065.1 of Lasiurus cinereus. NCBI lineage: Eukaryota > Metazoa > Chordata > Mammalia > Chiroptera > Vespertilionidae > Lasiurus > Lasiurus cinereus. The sequence continues at coordinate 14,944,207 of JAAGEH010000393.1, read as the reverse complement.
AGGAGATAAAATATGACTACTGGAGAAGAGTAGGTAACGGAAGGATCAAAATTATAAATGCGCAAAGAACATATACTTCATAAGAAATATCTAGACTTTGTTATCAGGAAAAAGCCTATTGGGGCTTATGACAGCAATCCTTTGCATTTACAGAGTAATTTATAGTCTATAGATACTTGGGAATATTATGGTAACTCTATTGGACTTTAAAACAAAGGGACACAGCAGGTGGTGTCACCCTTGTGTAGAGAATCACAGTGTGGCCCAAGTTGCCCAGAATCGGAGCTGGGGCCCAAGCTATGTCTGCAGGCCACCTGTCAGCTGCCAGATCTGGGAGACCAGGAAGTTAGGAGATGGTTTAGTGATGCCTCATCTTCTTTTAAGATGACAAGAAAATACATTGAAAATAAATGTTAAAGTAAGATTAAAAATGTTTATAATAGTTTTATTACTTAATTGGGGGAACTTGATCTGGAAAATACATTGAGTTGAAAACACTTCATTCTCAAAAACATTCTCTAAGTTTAACAATTCCATATAAATTTGTAAATTGGGAGGTATGCTGAAGGGCAGGTAGTCTAGAACCCTGATTTGAGAGAGGAGGATTCTTGGAGGTGTTTTTTTGCAGGGGGCTAAATTCACTAATCTGAACAAATGCTGGAAAAAAATATCTTTTGCCTAACCTATTGTTCCTTTATTATGGATTTTGTGAAAAACAATAGGATATGCTAATAGATGATTTTATTAGTTCAATGTGCCTGGGAGGTAGTGGTGGCTATGGTGTCCTGGCTCTGGGGGAAGAGGAGAAGAATGGGGAGGCGACAGTAGCAGGAGCCTGTCTAAACCAAGGCAGCTGCCTGAAGACGTTCTTGGCCTCCTCCGCTCAGACCCTGGGTCCCTCTGCCCTCTGGCTGCTCCCCACCCACAGCTGTGCAGGTGCCTCTGCCAGTCTTGTTTGGAGAAGTGAAAAAGTAGTTCAGGAGCCCCACCTACCAACCCATCGTTGCCCCCAAAGCCCCAGAAAAAAAAATTACAGGTTTCTTATAATGCCAGAATATTTTAGAATTTTTATATCAAAATTTCTACTTTCTTTCCTAAATTAGACATTTGTACAACTGACTTAAACTTGATGTTTTTACTTATGACTCGTCTTCTCACTCACCCCAATTTAAACCCATATGTAAAGTTTTACCTCTTTATTTAATAGCTAAGAAATCATGTTTAAAAGGAAAAGTAAAATCTTTTTCTTTAGCTTCCTTAAAAGTATAATAGCTCTTGGTTATTGCGATAATTGACAAAAAAAATACATATAAAAATATTTGGAGGGAAGATTTTTGCTAGTTGGTTTTAAATCATTAAGAACTAAAATATTTTTAGATTTTAACACTCCTTTGCCCATTAACATTTAATGTGATGCTTTGTAGATATGAAAATATACTGAAGGATAAGAATTGATACTAAGTGATTTTTTAACATGGGCATTTAATGAATGTGCCAACATTTTTTAGAAAGAACCGCAAAAATATTCTGCCCTATACTCAAAATACTGGCTGGCTTTAGATATACTCAATAAAAATCACTTTCTTGTACTGTGAAGATGTTGAAGTGGAAGTCTATAGGTTATTTTATAAAATGTTTTGTGAATGGCAATAAACTGAAAACATGAAACAATTCTTACTTTGAAAATTAAATTGGGACAGTTTGGGTTTTGAAAATATAATCATGTCTTTCAAATAAAAGTTTTACGTCATCAAGGGTCAATATTCTGTAAAATTCAAAAAGTTGTAGCTAGGTGGCTTACATTAAATCTCACTATCTTTAGTTAGAAGAAGTGTTTGGAACTTAGCTTTCCAATGTATATTATTCTAATGGAGAAAGATAGAAGAGAGTTTGTATGATTTGAGTTATACTGGATTTTAATTATCTAAATATACACTGATGACTTACTGTGTGAATGAATATGTTGTGTGATTTTTGAAAGGTTGTATTTAAGGGCTTTTTGAGTAACTTTTCACTATATAAGTAAAGGCCTGGTGCACGAATTTGTGCATGGGTGGGGTATCTCAGCCTGGATGGTGATTGAGGCCTAACGGGGCCTGGCCAGCTTGGGGGAGGAACCATGGGAGGTTGGCCAGCCATGGAAGGGAGGGGCCATGGGAGGTTGGCTGGCCAGTCCCCCATATCGGGACAGATTGGAGGACTGGTTGGGGGTGGAGGGGGAGGAGAAGGAGCTGCAGGAGGTTGGCTGTAGGAGTGCACTAGCCACCAGGTGGCAGCTCCTGCATTGAACATCTGCCCAGTGTGCATCATAGTGATTGGTTGACAAGTCATTCTGGTTGTTCAGTCCTAACAGTCGCTTAGGCTTTTATATATATAGGTTTTGAAAAGGTCTTAATATAATAAGCATTACCCCTCTGCTTGTACCAGTTGAAAGTCAGATCTAAACTCCTCTAGTAAAAAATAGGTTTCTATTCTGTTTTTGGATGGGATAGGACCACAATACTCCTTCATTGTTAAAGGCAACAAGTTCTATAACAGAACATCACAGTTAAAGAACTGGATCCCTCCGTGGCTTGTGAAGAGCTAATCAGAGAGTAAGTCAGAAATCAGTCACCCAATTTCAGTTTTTGTCTTCAATTGCTGTGACATGGAAGTGCCATTTTAGCAGATGAATAATCAGGATTGAGATAGCTCATTTGCAAGCATGGCTTTTGCTAGAGGAACTTTTTTATCATATATGATATGATTAACTTCTGGACACAATAATTAACTTTCTTACACTGTGGCCGAATGCACTTGAAAAAATACTATAATATGGTGTGTCAACAAAGAATACCCCACTGGGTTGCTTATTTCTGGCATTTTTAAACTATTGCATTTTTTCCATTTACATATTTGAAAAAAATTATATGTTATATTGCCCCCTTTTTTTCTAGAGTCTTCCCGTTTCTTTAGTCAACACTAACTGCTTTAACTACAAAGTACAAGATTGGCAGTTTTTGCTAAAAAACTTCAGTCTTTTTTTTTCTTGTCTTAGAAAAGCTGTTATTTATGTTGAGGAATAGGATAGCTATATTTTACTCGGTTAAATTAGAGACTTTTGAGCAAAAACATACAATTTTTATTCCAGTAGATAAACCAGAGAAACTTTCATTTGAATGTTGTCTTCATTCAGGAGTTCCTTTCTGAATATTTGGAAGTATAGTTGTCACATAGCGAGAAATTTGGTAGTTTTTATTTGAAATGTTGACAAATTTTAAAAAGGTGAAAAATTCCTTTAAGGCACATTTAGGAAGCCAGGGCATTTTTAAATTTAATTCAAATACAAAAAGCCACAGTATGTTTGCCATGGTATTATAGTTAGAGGTCTTCCATTATGGTATTCAAACATTGGGACTAAAAACATAGAAAGATAAAGAGCATACTCAGATGGCTTTTCTAGATCATAGAATTAAATTTCTCTTTCCCCATATCATTTAAGAGTCACTCAATTGATTTGATTCCATTTATAGAAAGTCTGGAAGCTCCTTAGATAATTGACAGTTTCATAAGCCATATTAAATGGTATCATTTTGAATTTCTATAATGAAAAACACATGTCAGTCCTAAGTCATGGAAGGTTATTGCGACTTAATTATAATAGGCAAAACTAATTTTTGTTTTTGTTTCAGACCTATGTTTTCTAGGAATAGAGTTAATAATGGGTGTTTTTATATAGCACACTGCATGCACTGTTAATTTCCACTTGGCAGATAGCAGCACTTGATTTCAATTCAAAGAGAAAGTGACTGGGGTGCTCTGTGTAATGCTATGACAAGTTCACCCAGAGCTCCCAGAAAATGATTCTCAAGTGAAAACAGAGTACAGTCAAATGGAAGATTCTCCGATTGTCCTTAGAAGGGGGAGCATTGTGGTATTATGGGCAAGAACCTCTATCAAGATAAAAGACAGCTTTTACTACCCGTCGGTGCAAACAACCAGCCTTTTTTCCTGTTGAGTATCCTATTATACACAATCTGAAATTTTACTTGCTATAAAGGAGATAAGATTTTATGTTTTTCTCTAACTTTTCTCAGAAGCATTATAAATGAAGTGAATATGATGTAGTGCAGTCTGCAGTGTTATTGCTGCAGGCACTAAGCTACTCACTAGATCTATAAAATAAAGACCACAAAAAAGACATTCTTTCAAACAACACAAAGACATGAAACTCCTAGATACTAGGTATGTAAAATGGGTATATGCATTTTCTTAAATGCTCATCATCAGAAGGCATGATTTATTCTGTTTCTATTTGCAATATTGTTCTGAAGGTTAACCTGAATTACCCATCCCACACAGGCAGTAGGCCCTGAGCTCAGTCTGTAGTTTCCCAATGATGAGTATGAGTCACCATCTGCATTCACTTTCAGTTTGTAACTTTCCAGCTGAATTACCTCTTGTCCATCTATATCTTTGCTGTGAATTCTGTAATATATTATTTCAGGTTTATGTCTAGTCAACAGTGGCTCTCGATGTCTTCTCTGAAATGGGTTACTGTGTCCCTGATTGCTTGTCCCCCTTGTCCTGTAGTTATCACTTGACAGACAGATTGGTATCCAGGACACTTGGGCATTCCAGCCCCTAATGCTCCCAGAACCCTGAGCACAGTCACACAACACCTTGGAGGTCCCGGCACCAGGCATGTGTTCTCCTTGTCACAACCAGGTTTTTATAACATGTCTTCTCTTTTGTTCTGCAGCCCTGGATGGAACTGAGAAATTATTATGATTTGGATTACTTTATAATTGCCTCTTTGCTCTTTTAGTTTTTTACTATTTGTATAATCAATTCCCTGCCCCAATCCTCTATTCAAAATACTTAATTCGTGTCTTTCATATTATCCCTGACTAATTCAGCTATAAACATAAAAATACAACTTTTAAGTATTATTTGAATACTTTATTGAAGAAGGATTTTACTTTCTAGACTCCATATATGATTTCAAGTAAAACACTTGTTATAATTTTGGAATTTTGGTAGCATAAACATTGAATCATTTACCTTTAGTCTGCAAATACACACACACACACACACACACACACACACACACACACACACATAAAAGCTAAGCAACTGGAAAGGTGAATGACAGGAACAACGGGTCACTATGAAGTGCACTATGGTGGCCAACTAGCCCAATGGGGGCCCCTATTGGCTTCCCCAAGCACCTATGGCCCCTCCTGCAGCTGGCTCCAACCCCAGCTAGCCCCCCCCCCCCCCGGTTGGGGGGGGGGCCATCTGGCCAACAGCCTGCAGCTCCTCCCTCTGACCCCCCTACCCCCGATTGCCCCCCCCCTCAATCGACATAGGGCCATCCAGCCAAACTCCTGCAGCCCTCCCGCCCTGGTTGGCCTGCCCCCATTAGGGCAGGATGGCCGGACCACACCTGTGCATGAATGCGTGCACTGGGCCTCTAGTATATATATATATATATATATAAAACCCTAATATGCAAGTAGACTGAATGGCAGAATAACTGAATGATTGGTTTCTATGATGTGTGCTGACCACCAGGGCGTATGCATGGAACATGGTGGGCATCGGCTGCAGCAGGATGGTGGAGCAGGTGAGCAGGGGCGCCAGACCAAGGTGGTGTACCGGTTGCTGTCATTGGTGCAAGCCTCTGGTGGTTACTAAAAATTCTTTGCTCTTGCATGCCATGGTCCTGCCTGGCACTTGCACCTGCTGCTGGCGCCGGCCCTGCTCTCACCCACTGCTAGCACCGGAGCCACCGCTTATAGCTGCTGCCAGCGCCTGGCGCCAGTGCAGATGGCTCAGTGCCATCAATGGGTGTGAGCAATGGCTGCTGGCCCTGATCGCCCCTGAGGGCTTCTCCACCTCCCCCTGCTCCTGAGGGGCGGTCGAGGCTGGGAGCCACCTCTTGCACCTGCTGCTGGTGATGGCCCAGCTCGCACTTGCTGCTGGTGCTGGAGCTGGAGCTACTGCTCACACCCACTGCTGGCCCCATTTGCACCCACAGCTGGTGCCAGAGCTGCTGCCCAGACCTGTTGATGGTGCCGGCCCTGCTTGTATCTGCTGCTTATATCCGCTGCTGGCACCAGCCCTAATCACTCCATGCCATCAGCATCAGCAGATGGGAGCAGGGACTGCGGGGCTGCTGGCAGAGAAGGGGTTTGGGGACAGTGGTGGGAGGGGCTGGGTGGGGGTGCAGAGGATGGGCCAAGACCTGCCCTTGTGCCCAACCTTTCGGCCCACCACTCCTTTCAAGGTACATGAGTCTGTGCACTGGGCCTCTAGTTTAACCAATAAAATCAGAGATTTAGGGTGGAAGAAGGAAAAACCAACCAACCCCCCAACATTGTATTCAGAAAAGGTTTAGATTCATGATTAACAAGTCAATAGTTAAATCCTGAATATAAAATACTTTATACGTACTCTATAAATTTCTCAGAGGAAAACCATAAAACACCCAAAATGAGCTAGATAATCTGATTAGTCCTTTAAAGAAACTGTTAAAGAAATCCAATTTGTAGTTTAAAAGCTTCCAACAAAAAATCTCCAGGCCCAGATGATTTCATTGGAAATGTTTACCAAACGTTTAAGGAAATTAATGGCAATTTTAGAATAATCTCTTTCAGAAAATAGGAGATTATGGAACACTTTACAGTTTATTTTATAAAACCAATATTACTCTGACACCAAAACCAGACAAAAATAGTACAAAAACAAAACTCCTGACCAAAATTTCTCAAGAATTTAGATGCAAAATCTCAAAAAAACAAAACAAAAAGTTAATCTGACAATGTATAAAAAGAAGCATATGCCATGACCAAGTGGAATTCCATATATGTAAGGCTGGTTCAATATTCAAATATCAATTAATGTAATCTACCATATAAACAGGCTAATGAAGAAAAATCTTATGACAGGTATCAGTTGGCACGGGAAAAGCATTTGACAAAATCCAACCCCATTGAAAATGGCCAGGACTCCCAACTTTGGTATCTGAGAGTGTTGACTCCATTCTCAGGCAACTTTTTTTTACCCTTGATACTCCCCTGTATAACAATAATGCTTTTCATATCTCATTTTGTGAAGGAGTCAAATTTTAAGAGAGAGACATGGATGGAAGTTATTGTATCAGAATTTCCTAACCCACATTTAAAAGTGGGATTTTTTTTCACATAGAGAAAATTGTATTTTTCTAAGTAAGTAATGTAATCACGCCTATGATATATGCACTTCATGGGACTAAGCTAATAAACAATACAAAAATTTCTGTTTCCAAGAGCCACCATTATACATTAACATCTGAATGAACACATTCACTTTATAGCCAGGATATCTATTTCCAGATCCAGTGCTAATGTATTTCCTGGCTAAAGCTGAAACTCTTAAGATCAATTAACTAATTCATAATTTAATATCGCTTAGACTACAGCCTCTAGAACTATGCAAAATGTATGCAAAATGCTTAGCAAGTTTCCTGCCATGTAGTAAGTACTCAATAAGTGATAGCAATTAGTATCACTATTATAAAATAATGATGTCATAAAGTTTTTTAACATTACTGCTGTGGGCAATATTTTAAAAATGTAAAGGGTGTTCAAGCTATTGATTTTTCAAATTCAAAGTCCTATATGCTCTCATAAGTTCAACCATTGCTCTATCAATCCGAAGTTCAATGAAAGATTTACCGATAGTTTTCCCCTGTAATAGACTTCAGTCATCTACATGCTGCATGTATGTCAGTAAAAACAAATGCTGCAGCTAATGTTTTCATTAATGTTTTCTCAGTACAGAAAAGTATCCATTGGATACCCTGGGAAGCAGATGCTATAACAGTTAGTGCTGTAGGGCAAAACCATTATTGAAAGAAAACTAGAATACAGTTTAGAGATGAACTGGGGAGGGAACAGTATTGGGCAGGGAGAGCCTCAGATCATGATGCAGGTCTGACCGTCTTAGCTAACATAATGAGGAGTCCGGGAGCAAAGATTGCCCACGAGGATCCCTTTCAGGACAGAAATTTGCATGCACAGTCACTGGCTGGGCTACTCTGGAAGAGTCTGGCTGGAAAGCTGGAGCAGAGCCTGAAGACACCAACAGATGGAGCTTGTCAGCTAACGCACACTTGATAGCAAACCAGGCATCCTCTTTTTTTTTTTTTTAATTTTATTTTTTTTCAATGATTATTTTTGTGTTTCAGGTGTACAGTGTAGTGATTAGACATCATATACTCTACAAAGTGATTCCCCTGATATTTCCAGTGCCCACGATATTACTGACTACATTTTCTTTGCTGTACTTTATATCCCCACGCCTATTTTGTAACGACCAATCTGGGGGGCTGGGGGAAAAGGTGAAGGGGTTGAGATTTACAGGTTGGTAGATTCTTTTTTTGGAGGGAGACCTGCGTAGTACACCTCCATGACTTCCTCAGAGGAGATACTGGTGAAGACCTTGAAAAGGGAAATTCCTCTTTGAGCTTTTCTGCTGCCAATGACTGCTTCACCTTTGAGAAAGGTGATTTAAAATCATACTTTTGTGGGACACCTATCAGCTAAAACTATGTAGTAACCTGGATCTAATTTTGAAATATTTAGGAAAAATTATCATAAAAATTGGATGGATAGACACAATTTTCTCAATATTAAGTTTTCTTCTATTTTCATAAAATTGGTGCCTCGGTGTCAGGAATAAACAGGGATTTTTGTTTATACTTGTTTTTGAACACAGTTTTGTGGATGTGATTTTATACTATTTACTAATCACTTTCTGTTAGAAAAAAATAATTCTCCTTTGTTTGTTGGAATTAGATCCAGTATTTCATGATTTTCTGAAAATATGTGTAGTATTCTGAAAACAGTAGCACTGTTTGCATTGTCCAAACACTAGAACAATATTGAGAACTGCTCTATTGCCATTAAAACCTAAACAGAGTATAATTTCCTCAAAGATAATTAATCTGCAAAGCCATCTGTGGCTCAGTTTGTTGAGCGTTGTCCCGGACACTGAAGGGTTGCTGGTTTGATTTCCAGACAGGGCATATGCCTGGGGTTGTGGGCTCCATCCCCAGTTGGGGGTGTGCAGGAGACTCTCATATTGATGTTTTTCTCTAAAAATCAATTAAAAATCTTAAAAAATTATGCAAGAGAATCAGTTACATTGAACTGGCTACACAAGAGTAGTTATTAAACTATAATGTAAGGGAAAGTTGGGCCAGTTGTTTCTGTGGTTAAACATCTTTCTTAAATTAACAAGTTCATCTCTTAGGTCTCATTTTGCTATATGGAGATTCATTCATTTATTCAACAAACATTACAGAGTGCCTACAAATATAAGAGACACTGTGGGTATGCAGCTATGAGCAGGTGCTTTACGGAAGGAAAACATGTAGCCAAATTATGTGTGTGTGTGTGTGTGTGTGTGTACATATGCTCAGCCTCCTCAGTAATCACAGAAATGAAAATTAAGACACTATTTTATATCCCTTAGATTAAAAACCTAACAAAGCCAAAGGGTGAAAATATGGGTCAATGTGAACTATCAGTGTATGTTATGATGATGTGCAAATTTATAGCTTACTTTCAAAACCAATGTGGCAGTTTCTCATAAAGTCACACATTGACATACCCTGTGATTTAAAATTCCACTCCTAGATATATATCCTGGAGAAGCGTGCACATGTATTGGAATGCTTGAAGCAGCACTTTTGGTAATAACAGAAAAAACTGGAAATATCCCTCAAATCCAATGCTAGGAAATAAATACATTTTGGTATATTCTACTTATTCAAGGAAGTAATATATAGGAATGAAGATCAATAAACTACAACTGCATACGTGGATGAATCTTAGGCACATCATTTGAGTGAAAAGCAATTCCCCGAAGAATCCTAGTCTATGATACCATCTTTATAAGCTCAAAAACAAATGAAACAAAACACTGTTGCTTAGGCCTATGTAAAACTATATTTTCTTAAAAAACGAGAGGATGATAATGCAAAACTTCTTGTGCTGGATAGCAGGTTCATGAGATTTATTATATTCTGATACATAATTTGCATATATATGTGTTCTTTTGTAATTTATAAATATTTTTAAAAAGCAATAAAATAATGCTTCATCTTAGATGGCATAATTCTGCATAATGGCAGCACTAACTGTGGAACCCATACTTCTGTCTCCCAGGCTAGTGGTCTTGGAAAGTCCACTTTAACATAAATAGAAAAACACAATAGCATACACTATATCACTAAAGTGTTTTTTTCTTCTTTTTAATTTATAAAAATAATGATTGGTTATTATGCCAGTAAAACAGTCAAACAATACTTAAGACTTTAAATGAAAATAAATTCCCCCTCTCTGCACTTCTCAACTTCCACAATCCTACTCCTTATACATGATTACTGTTACTATATTTGGGCATATGTATATTTGTATAAATATGCCAAACACATGTTCTTTTAAAAATAAAAACACAAAACCTGTTTGCTTACATTCTTCAACAACTTATTCTTTTACTTAAGAGTAACATTTTTATCATGATTTTACCCATAAATCACCATAATACTTTTAGGGGTTTAGATCATTTTCCATTGTAACCAATAGGTCAGAATCAAATTTAAACACTTCGGTCATTGCCAATATGATATGACATAAAATGAGCTTCTTTCTATATTAGTTTTAGCTGAGGCTTTTAAGTCTGCAAATAATCCCAAAAGTGCCAACTCCCCTACATTCTAAAGGGAGATGTTAGACCACTTTAGGTAGGACTTACAAAAGAGGTCTCTATACACTAGCTTGGGAGCCTGAAGTTGCCATTCATCATAAGATATAAAAATTACTGAAGTTTATAAATTAAAAAAACACACCTTACAATGAGATTTTGAAAAATGCTAAAGACAAAGCAAGGAGTTCTTTTTAGTTTATTCAAAAAAAAGATGGCCAAAAGGTGCAGGAAGCCATTCATTGTCAATACTATCATAAGAGTGCATCAAGGAACTCAGAAGGCTGATGGACCTTGAGCTTCTATGCACCGGTTGTTCTGTGTTGAAATAGCGATGGCTCAAAGCAATTTCATGATCTGTTATCCTCAAAGTAAATCTTTACTGATCTTTACTGGCCTTTTAGAATGTCTGTCTGCTTCCTGTTTGCTGTGCTTAACTGAGGACAAGATGTGTATCTAAAATTGAAAAAAAAAGTGAGCAAGGCTAGGTTTTAGTGTGCCTTTTCTAGAGAGAGGTTACCATCTGGCCCCCATCTTTTAATAATTCAAATTTCTTGTCTAGTGTTTTCATTTGTGCGTTAGCCCTTTCTTCAGATCCTGAACCCTACCCGTGATTACCGCAAAAAGGTACAAACTTTCAGTTAAAAAATAAGTCATGGGAATACAGTGTACAGCATGGTGACTATAATTATTAATTCTGCATTGACTATCTGAAAGCTGCTAAGAGAGCAGAACTTTAAAAAGAGAAGAAGGCCAAAGAGACATTGATACAATGTTTGGACAATGATGGTAACAAGCAATACAGTAAAGGTTAAGACACCCAGTTCCTACCTTGCTTTACTTTCATAATTATTATTAGACAAAAATAGGAGTAAAACTGGTATGAGAGAACTGAAGCCAAAGGTAAGTGAAGAAAAAAGTATAATAATGTACCAAGTCCTCTAAAATAATTTATCTCCAAACCTGGAAAAGGTATGCTTGAGACAGAATGATGAATTCTCAAGTTATGATCTCAGGTGTGCAGATGTCTTAGATTCCATCCCCTGGAAACAGAATGAAGGGGAGAACTGAGAAAATTTATTGGGGAGAGTTTTTGGTAGATAAACCTGGAAGGAAGTGAGGGTGACAAGAGTGGGCAGAGCAGAAAGCTTTCCTGCAATGTGGTTGTCACTGAGAACTCAGTCAATCCTGGGAGCTCCTGGAACCGAGCTGGCACTTCAGAATTGTCCCTACTTGAGAAGAGAGGGGTGGACCATTCCATTCTTGTATCAGTCAGGTGTTGGAGACAGGTGATCCTTCTGGGAGGGTGATAACCTTAGGGGAAGCGGTTAAGGAGGGAATCTGAGTGAAATACCACAATATCCACTACAATAAATAATGTAGGTTTTTCCTTTCTAGTACTCATTAATCTGTTTGAAGGCTCCAGTTCAGCATGACTGTCACCTCCTGTGCTACTCTCAGGTTCATGAGGCATCATTCTGCCATTCTGAAAGATGCACTGAGGAAAGTAGGGATTTGTGAGGCTGTCTTAGGTTGCCTAGATACATCATTTAGACACTTCCACTCATTCTGTTACTTCTGGACATGAGAAAAACCTTACAGCTGGCCTCTTTCCCAGGGCTTAAGGGTTTTCTTATGTCCAGACGAAACAGAATGTCTACAACAATGTCTTTTCTTAGATTTTCAAACATATTGAGTGTTTCTCCTTCCTCTTCCTTTAGGCCGAAGAAATTTAGGGAGCTTACTCGGCCCTGAGTGGAGATGACAGAAAGCAGGGGGTTTGATAGGATCAGACAAAGCTGATCTGACTGCAGATAACAGTGTTTTCCCATCTAATTTTTATGACCTGAGTTCCCTCTGGGTCTAAGGTGTTTTTATCTCCCCAAAGGCATAAGCTTCAGAGGTTTAAAAGCCTTTTATTTGCTTTTCTGCTGTAACAACCTTTTCCAGGAGCAATGCATGTATTGACTAAATGAGTGAAGGGCAAAGAGGAAAAGAAATTCAGAAAAAAAAATCTTAGGTAACATCTCAAAATATTATCTTGCCACATCTACATCCAAGAATCCTAGCAGGACCTGTGGATAAGATCAATGAAAACTGTAATAGTCTTTGATGGTTCAGCTAGAAGGGGTGAAAAGCAGATGATCAAAACCAGGGGAAAAAAAAAAAATCTCCATTTTAAAAAAAATCCTCAGGAGGATTTTTTTTCACCCATTGATTCTTTTTTTTTTTTTTGTGAGAGTGGTAGAGAGAGAGAGAGAGAGAGAGAGAGAGAGAGAGAGAGAGAGAGAGGAGAAAAGAGAAGAGAAGAGAAGAGAAGAGAAGAGAAGAGAAGAGAAGAGGAGAGGAGAGACACATCCAGTGATTGCCTCTGGAATATGCCCTGACCAGTAACTGAGCCTAACCGAGGTATGTGCCCTTGACTGGGAATAGAAGCTGTGACACTTTGGTCCAAGGGCTGACACTCTAACCACTGACCAAACTGGCTAGGGCCATTTATTTTTTTAAAGTAGGAAGAAAGGATGCTGCAGACCATAGACTGGTAATCTTAATGTTCCCCAGAGGGAAAATTCCAGACAAAACTCACCTCATTGCCTTTTTCTTTTTCTTAGTTTGTCTTGGTCAGAGAAAAGTCTTGAAATATGGACTACAGCAAATAATTTGTCAGTCTCAGAGATGTTACTATGAATAAGATGCAAAAATAGAGTGGTTGGTAGATTTGTAGTACGATGAACCACTGTCCCTAGTGAGATCCGGAACATGGCCAAAGTCAAGATGAGGGCGGCTATGGAAGTTAGGACACATGAAGAAAGTGAACAGAACTGAGGTCACGAAGCCTGAAGGAGAGAAGCCCCAGGAACCCTTGATAATCTGAAAGTGACAAGGTCAGTATCTGTGATGTTCAGGTTAATTCTGTGGGACTCAAAGGAATAAAAACCAACTTGGGCAGATTTCTGATAATTAAAATCTGTCTCAAAAGCACACAAAAACAACAGCAGCAAAAATGTCCCACAAAAACCTGTATGTTGTGAGATAATAAATTTATGAGTAGCATGACATCATGGAGAAGATTCATTCATTCACTAAATGTACAGACCGCTTACCCTCCACTCACAGAGAAATAGAGAGTGAGACTAGATAACTTTGAAGAGCTTTTGTGGTTCTGAGCAGCAATGATTCTACACTTTAAAAAATGTGAGTGCTAAGCCAAAATCAAGTGAATTGCCACTTTCTTTTAACAAAAATGTCTTATATGATTTACAGAAAAACTAGTGATTTAGAACCAGTTTTATCAAAACCCATGGATACACTCTGCGTCGAATTTATGGCTCATGACTGGCAATATTAATGGAAGCACTAATAAAAGTTATGATATGTAGCAATAAAATATTGAAGCATGGACTCATAAATCATATTCCAACGGGGTAAGGCAGGCCATTTTTCCTTTGTGATTTAATACAGAGTAGATTTTACACTAACCTTAGCTTTCCACAAGGGACCTATAAACCTCAGCATAGGCTAAAAACTGAGGCTAAACTATGCTGTTTTAAAGATAAAATGCCAATGAACATACAGATATGAAAAAAATCTGACATTCTAGACTTACCAGTACAAGATGGAAATTGTTTCGTTACCACACTTGATAGCATAAAACCACAGGCAGTTTCTCATTGGGTCCTCCTAACTTAAGATTCAATAGGTTGACTTGCTCCCTTTCAGCTTTACCAAGATTCAAACTGTGACTCTGTTGACTAATGAGTTTGCCAACCCCTGGGATAGGGGCTTAATCACAAGGAACAACAACAGCTGTAATTATTGGAATCGAGAGTCTAGGTCAGTGGTTGGCAAACTCATTAGTCATTTTACAGCTCAACTACTTACTCCTGCTTTCTGGTATCAGAGTGGCTGTGTTCCTCTCTGGAACTCCTCCCATACCCGATGGAACCATCAATCATGACATCTCGGCTCCCCTGCCCCTGGGTTATGGCTCAGGCTGGCCAAAGTTCCCCATCCACTTTGTAATGGTTCCGGTGCCAACTTGACTGGGCTACAGGATGCTGATCAAACATTAAGGTCAACTAATTTACAAACATTCTCTGGGTGTGTCAGTAAGGGTGTCTCTGAAACAGATTAGCATTTAAAGTGGAAGACTCAGTAAAGATTGATCGCCATCACCAATCAGGTGAGCACCAGCCAGTCCATTGAGGGCCCAAATAGATCAAAGAGGTGGAGGAAGGGCAAATTCCCTCCCCCCACTCTTTTTCTCTCTCCCTGTCTCCCCACTCCCACCCCCCACTTGCATCTCTGCTTGAGCTGTGACATCCATCTTCTCCTGCCCATGGACATCAGTGCTCCTGCTTCTTGGTATTTTGGACTCAGGCAGGACTCACAGCATCAGCCCCCATCTTCAAGCCTTTGGACTCGGACTGAGTTATACCACCAGCTTTCCTGGCTCTCCAGCTTGCAGACACAGGATGAATCAGTTCCTATAAGAAATCTTTATCTATTTAGTGATTTATCTGCAGAACACTGCCTAATACAACAAGACAGTGACTTGCCCAGCGAGCTCCCTCATTTGACCTAAACTGGTCCAGAATCCTCTGTCAGGCATTATCCAGGAAGCTAAGAGAAGCTTATCTCCTGAGATCACAAGCACTAGAGACTGTTTGGGTCTGGATATGCTGGACTCCTCCTG
Organism: Lasiurus cinereus; assembly: GCA_011751065.1. Classification (NCBI taxonomy): domain Eukaryota; kingdom Metazoa; phylum Chordata; class Mammalia; order Chiroptera; family Vespertilionidae; genus Lasiurus; species Lasiurus cinereus. The sequence goes on along the minus strand of JAAGEH010000393.1, from coordinate 14,928,777 downwards.
GTTACCTCAAGGAAAGAGCCCCCCTGGAAGTAAACTAATACAGAGATCACCCCGTGATTGCTCACTGCTATGGCTAACATTCAAGTAAGGACAGAGATCAACTGTTCTCCTCCCACCTGGCTCACAGCTAATCAAGCAGCTATCTTGTGGGTTTACCTTTTACATAAATTCTCTTTCTCTATCCTTACTACATTACTGTAGCTCAGATTTTGTTTGGATTCTGGAAAGATTTAATTATTCTCCATGCTCACTCTGCAGGAAGAATGTTTCTGAATTTTCATCTAATGGTATGATGCTTCTCTTTGTAACTCCCTTCAGCCTCATCTGCTAGTCCCTGCCATACCTCCCTGTGCCTGGAACACAGTCCTCTTGTTTCCATAGGACTGAGTCTGCCTCATCATCTCTCAGGGCTCTGCTTAAACATCCCTTTACTCAATAAAGCCAACTCTCTAGTCTAGTCTCCTCAGCTGCCTCTGTTACGAGCTCCCACAGTACGCTTTATTTATCCTAGAAAAGCACTTACGACATCTTATTTAAATTGCTTAATTGCCTATTTTCCCTTTCTGGATTATAAGCTCTTTAAGGTCTTGTGGGTATTGCATTCCCAGGGCGTGGAGCAAGGTTGGGGGACCTTTTTTTTTTTTTTTCTGCCAAGGGCCATTTGCATATTTGTAACATCATTTGAGGGCCATACAAAATTACCAGCTTAAAAATCAGCCTTCTATATTTGCTCAAACATTTAATTAACTCACTCCTAATGACTTGACAAGGCCAGACCAAATTATTTTGAGGGCCTTCTATGGCCTGCAGCTGGACATTCCCCATCCCTGGCCTAGAGCAACACTAAGCACATAGAAGAAAATATAAATTTATGTCATATATGCACGTGTGTATATGTATATGTGTGTACATATAAGTCTTTAAAAAGTTTTCAATAGCCTAAGTCAGATACATGCTAAATTTCAAGGTTATTTTTGGAGTTAGGGTGTCACTTGATAATAATGGGGATGATGAATGAAAATTAATTGGCATACTTACATTTTTGCTCACATATCATTAGTGCCCATTTTTGAGAGGCATGCTTATTTTGCAGAAGAGGAAATACTTATAAGGAACAAAATGAAGTAACTTCTCCTGGCTGTAGTATGGAAATCCATCTAGACAATAACTTCCATTTTTATTTTAAAGATTCAGTTTTTTGTTTTTTTAAAAAAATATTTTTATTTATTTCACAGAAGAGGAAAGAAGGAATGAGAGATAGAAACATCAATGATGAGAGAAAATCATTGATCAGCTGTTTCCTGCACACCCCACACTGGGAATTGAGCCAGCAACCCGAGCATATGCCCTTGACCAGAATCGAACCCAGGACCCTTCAGTCCACAGGCCAATGCTCTATAAGGTCTTGTGGGTATTGCATTCCCAGGGCTAGGGCTAAAGATTCAATTTTGTTATTGAAGAGCCACACATTATTTTTGAGGAAGTCATTCATTTATTTGAGAAGTCAGTTTAAAAAAGCATAAAGAGGTCAACTAATTTACAAAGAGACCATGATAAGTGCCTTAGGGAAGGTGCAATAACATACAACAGTGTCCATTTACTTTCTTTTCAATTTATAATAGATTCACAACATCAGCTTCTAAATAATGTAAAAAAAAAAAAGACCCACTAATCCATTTCTTCAAAGTTCCAAAAGAGAGAGGAAAAGAGAGAGAGAGAGACTCTGAAAAAGCTTCAAAGTTCCCATAGGAATCAAATCCCAGGCCCAGCCACATGAGTATTCAAATCATTTCAGGTGCAAGGGATTAACTGATGCACTCGGCTGAGAATCTTGTCTGAAAGAATAGCATCTAAACCTGCACACACAGCAGCCACCCAGAGCACCTGTGAGTTGTCATGGGCTCTGTTCTTGGCCCTTTCGCTATTCAGTTCTCACAGTTTCAATTCAATATTCAGGTAATGTCTGTAATGCAGGCTTCACAAAGCCTTATGTCCTTTAGGGAGATACTGGAGTGGAACATAAAACAGTCTGTTGAGCAAAAGCAATTGCAGCTGGTGGAGTTCATAGAAATCAGCAGAGCCCAGTAAAATAAATGATAACCATGCTTGTATTTAAAGCAAGCACTGGCATAAAAGAGGCAACAGAACACAAAATGTGCTTCTATTTAGCTTATAAAATATGCACAGTATAAAAAAAACATAGATAGTGATCAGAAGATTCAGGAAATTCAGGTATTAGGCTACATCTTCTTCTTTTAATTTTCATCCAAGAATTTTTTCCATTGATTTTTAGAGAGAGTGGAGGGAGAGAGATGGAGATAGAGATAAAGAGAGACACACACATACATTGATGTGGGAGACACATCGATTAGCTAGGGATTGAACCTGCAACCCAGGTATGAGTTCTTGACTAGGAATTAAAATTGAGAGCCCCTGGTGCTTGAGCATACACTAACCACTGAGAAATATTGGTCAGGGCCAGGCCTCATTTTGATCCCTTCACTTTGGACATCAGGTTCAGAGGGTTAAGATAATCATATTTGTTTATTGATGGTATAGTATCATTGCTCTTCTTTGCAGCAGGTCTCTCTCTTTACTCTCTTCATCCATGCTCCTTGATTTCCTTCCCTTTTCTCCCATTGGTTCCAAGAATAATATCCTTGGTATTTGTCCTTGGATATGTACTAAGTATACTGGTTAATAATGTGGATTTTGTAATCAAAGAAAACATAATAATTTCAAGAGAAACATCAAAAGTGCTTCATTCAAAGTAATGTCCATCGATAGCTATATATTTTTTCCATCTTTGAGGTAATTTGTGGGTACCATCCCAATAGAACTTTTCTTGTTTTGAGGCAAACCATTCAGAGACCCAATTTTCCACTTCTGCATATGTTTTGAAGTGCTGCTCAGAAAGTGCATGTGCCATCAATCGGAACAAATGGTAATCTGAAGGAGCAAGGTCTGGTGAATAGAGCAGGTGGGTTAATACTTTCCAGGAAAGATCTGTTAATGTGTCTTTAACTGGTTTTGAAGTGTGTGATGGTGCATCACCATTAAGCAAAATTACTTTGCCCTGTCTTCTGGAATATTCTAGTTGTTTCACTATCAAAGTGTGGTTCAAATTGATTATTTGTTGTCAGAAGCAATCAGTATTACCCGTTTCACCTGGTTTTAGAAGCTTATAATACACCACACCTTTCTGATCCCATCAAACCCAGAGCATTGTCTTTTTCCGAAGCGATTTGACCTTGCAGTTGATGTTGATGGTTGACCTGGATCAACCCATGATTCTGTGTGATTGGGATTCTCAATATAAATCCACTTTTCATCGTCAGTCACAATTCAATGCCAAAAAGACTTTCTTTCGTGCCATTGAAGCAACATTTTACTGATAACTGTTTAGTTTTCCATTTGTCTTTCGTTCAGTTAATGTGGCATCCATTTTTCTTCCTTTAAAATCGTTCCCATTGCTTTTAAATAATTGGAAATTGTTTGCTGAGCAACGTTTAATCTTTCTGCAAGTTGTTTTTGAGTTTGACGCGCATCCTCATCCAATAATGTTTGTAATTGTGGGTCTTCAAACTTTTTCGGTTGACCTGGCCATTCTTTGTCTTTCCAATTGAAATAATCTCTGTTAAAGCATTTAAACCAGTGTTCACAAGTATCTTGAGATGGAGCATATTCACCATAAGCTTCCCAAAGTATTCAGCAGTACCTTTCTTCAAAATAAAGTAATGAATTAAAACTTGCCACAAATGCTCTTTTTTTTTTGGCATGAAATTCAACATTTTTAAGCATTAAAATATCTATGATGTTAACACCTTCAGAAAATTTGACATATGAAGTTTTGAAGTTTGAAGACCCACAATTACAAGCGTTATTGGATGAGGATGGGTGTCCAATTGTTTAAAAGCAATGGGAATGATTTTAAAGGAAGGAAAATGGATGCCACATTAACTGAACGAAAGACAAATGGAAAACCAAAAAGCATACGTATCAAATCGCATATATATCAACATAGTTGTAGCTTCATCTATTGAAAAAAAAATCTGCATTATTAACTGGTATACCCAGTAAGCATCTTTGAGAAATATAATAGTTGCTGTGAGAATTAATAGGATTATACAACACATGTCAATTAATCTCTCTATCTCTTAAAACCAAACACCAGGTTTTTATGCTCTTTTTGCTGTATGTAGTTCTGGTTCATTATTTCTGACTGCAGCAGAGTATTCCAGAATATGCCTTCATTGCATTTTCATTTTCCATTTCCACCATTATGAATTTACTAGAGGCCCAAATGCATGGAATTCATGCAAGAGTAGGGCTTCCTTCTCCTGGCTGCTGGCACCAGCTTCCCTCTGGCACGCAGGACCCAGGCTTCCCTCCAGCTGCTGGCAGGTACCCAGGACCCAGGTTTTCCTCACAGCCCTGGCTTCATCCAGAAGGTTGTCCAGAAGAACATCCAGTCTAATTAGCTTATTTTGCTTTTATTATTATAGATACTATCTCTAAATCTCAAGCATCAGAAACAAAATCATGATGGACATCTTTGAGCATGCACCTTCTTGACCTGTGTGTGAGTTGTTTTAGGGAAAGTGAAATGGGTTGGTGGGTTATTGGATGTAAGCACATTTATCTCCCTAGGTTGTCTTTTGGAAATGACCCTAACTTTCAGCAGTAAATGAGGGTGGCTTTTCCTCACAGCCTCAGCAATATTTGGTGTTACATGACTTTCTAACCTTTAGCAGTAGATACATCCTATGATTTTAATTTGTATTTCTCTAATTAGTTGTGATTTTTAGATATTTTCATATAAGTGCTAGCTGTTGGGGCTTCCTGATTTGTCACTATATATATTTTTTTCTATTGGGAAAACTTGTATTTTTATTGTTGATTTGCTAGAAGTCTTTAAATACTCTAGTTCTTCACTGTCCAATGAGGTGACCACTAGCTACATGTGGCTATTTAAATTAATTAAAATTAAAAACATAGTTCTCAGTTACATTAGCCCAATTTCAAGTGTTCAATAGCCTGATGTGGGTAGGGACTACCATATTGGAGAGCACAGGCAGAGAACATTTCCAACGTTATAAAGTTCTATTGAATAGAAAGCACTGTTGAGTATTAATCCTTTGTCAATTGTAAATATTGCAGATATGTTCTCCCAAATGGTCAACTGACTATAAACCTTATTCATTGCATCCTTTATTGAATAAAAATCTGTAATATTCTATAGTCATATTTATTTTTTACACTTATGGAATCTTTAGAAGTCATTCATTACTCCTAAATATTCTATCATTCACTTTATAGCTTTACCTTGAACATATAGGTCTTTTGGAAGTCATATTTATATGTGTAGTAATATCTATATAATATATAAAAATTCAACTTTATTTTTCTCTATATAATGGACCAGTTTTCCAAATTTCATTTATTAAACAACCCATCCTTTTCTACTGATTTGTGGGGCCACCTCTATAAAAAAACCGCAAGTAATTTGAACCATTCTATTCTATTCTATTCTATTCTATTCTATTCTATTCTATTCTATTCCATTCCATTCCATCCCCATCCCATCCTGTCCTACTCCACTCCACTCCACTCCACTCCACTCCATTTTATTTAATTCCATTTCATTCCATCCCAAACACTCCTATCTAACCCCATCTCATTCCATCCTATCTTATTCTGTTCTATTCCATGGTCAGTTGGTTTGACTTGTGCCTAAAGTACACTTATGGTTTATTTGATTGTTTGTTTGTTACTAGAAAAATAAGTCCTCTCATAGCAGATTCTCCTAATTATGGATTCAATATACATTCTCCCTTTTTTTCATAAATAGACCTCCAATTTTATTTGGAACAGCAACATGCCTAGTCATAAATATTCATTTTCTCAGCCTCTCTTGCAGCTAGGACTGGCCATGTGCTACAGTAATGAATAATGAGGTGGAGGCAAAAGTCTCTACAGACAGTGTTTTCCCCCCGAGTTATAAAGATTACCACAAAAAAGCCATCAATCTCTTTTCTACTTTTTTTCTTGTCTAGAATGTAGATCTGAGACATACAGTGCACTGAGGTGACAAGCATGGGATCAAAGATCTATATATTCAAAGTTGCAGGACAGGAAAACTTAGGTTAGAGTCTGGGTTCCTGGTTGTCAATATCAATCCAAGACTGCCTCTGGGCTTAATGAATGAATCAAATCAACCCTTGTCTGTGTAAGCCCTTCCAGTAGGGTTTCCTGATATTTATAAACATATTTCTTACTGATAGAGCCTTTCTTTCCCAAATTTGCTTTACTGATACTTTTATTTACTTCATATAAATTTTTTTTTAAATATTTTATTGATTTTTCACAGAGAGGAAGGGAGAGGGATAGAAAGTCAGAAACATCGATGAGAGAGAGACATCGATCAGCCGCCTCCTGCACACCCCACACTGGAGATGTGCCCGCAAGCAAGGTACATGCCCCCGACCGGAATCGAACCCGGGACCTATCAGTCCAAAGGCCGACGCTCTATCCACTGAGCCAAACCGGTCTCGGCTACTTCATATAAATTTTAAAATAAGTTTCTTGGAAACCTTCCCTGGAATTTTAATTGGAATTGCATTAAATTTATATATTAACATGTGGAGAAGTAGAATCTCTACAATAGGAAGTTATTCCAATCACCATTTATTTAAGTCTGAAAGAGTTTTAATAACATTTCCCAATAGAGGTCCTATGTGTTCTTTATTGGGTTAATTTGGGATGGGAGATCCAGGCCATTAGCTTGTGACATTTTGCCAAATCCAAGAAGCACTTTGTTTTGTTTTGCTTTACATATTACATTTGCTTTATGTTTACATAATTGCAATCTGGCTCCATTTTTAGGTTTATGACATATAACAACTGTAATTGGCAATATTCCCCTCCATCTTGTCCTCTTATTGGTATATAAAATAATCGTATAAGAACCATGGTTGGTTTCTCATTCAAAGAAATATAGTATATTTTGTATTTGTTGCTTTCTTTCCCTTTGATTTTCTTTTTTCACTCCCTTGGAACTTCCAATTAATCAAAATAAAAACTGAGCACTGTTTAGAAATACTCATTAATTTTCCAAATTATTACATGCACTATTTATTCTAATAATTTATAACACTAAGGGCATTTTTACATTTTTTTGCATACAGAGCCAATCCATTTTCTTGTTTTGCTTGCAAAATTTTTAATGAAAAATTTTGAGAAGTATCATAGATAATATAACAAACTTCCATAAGCCAGCCTCTTAAATGAGCAAATGCTGACATTTTATATTTGTTTCAATTCTTCTTTCCTTTTTAAGAGTACAATTTAATTTTATTTATTAATTTTACTTATTTTATTTAGTAACAAAAATCATTTTTACAGACAAATCATTTTCCCTTCCAATGCTCATTTGCACCCTCCCTGGAGGCAATCATTCTCTTAACTTTGGAGTGCAGCCCATATATGTTTCCTGTACTTTTGTTGCATCCAACTGGATCCATAGGTAATATATGGTGTTGTTTCATAGATTTAAAGTTTTCACCTATATGACATCTGTGCTACATAATATTTCTGAAAGTTTCATTCAACACTCTTTTAGTTCCTGTGTTGGTATAGAAAGATTTAACCTATTTAAGTTCTGGATAGTATTTTAGAAATTTCTTTGTTGAGAGACATTGGGGTTGTTTCCATTAATTCATTACTACAATCAGTGAGGCAATGAACTTTGAATCTATTTCCTTGTTCATATTCAGGTGCAAAGAATTCCTTAACCACAACTTCTATTCCCTCATTAAATGCAATCCGTACTTTATTATTTTTTTAATTTAAAAAATCTTTATTGTTCAGATTATTAAAATTGTTCCTCTCCCCCCCCATAGCTCCCCTCCACCCAGATCCCACCCCACCATCTGCCCTTACTGCCCTCAATCATAGGTGTATGATTTTTGTCCAGTCTCTTCCACACTCCTCATACCTTTTTCCCCTGAGAATTGTCAGTCCACTTCCTTTTTATGCCCCTGATTCTATTATATTCATCAATTTATTCTGTTCATCAGATTTTTTATTCACTTGATTTTTAGGTTTACTTGTTGATAAACATGTATTTGTTGCTCATAATTTTTATCTTTACCTTTTTTTTCTCCTTCCTCTTCTTAAAGAGTACCTTTCAGTATTTCATATAATACTGGTTTAATGGTGATGAATTCCTTTACCTTTTTCTTATCTGTGAAGCTCTTTATCTGACTTTCAATTCTGAATGATAGCTTTGCTGGGTAAAGTAATCTTGGTTGTAGGTTCTTGCTGTTCATCACTTTGAATATTTCTTGCCTTCCCATCTGGCTTGAGAAATCAACTAACAGTCATATGGGTACTCCCTTGTAGGTAACTAACTGTTTTTCTCTTGCTGCTTTGTCTCTCTTTGTCTTTTGTTCTGGCATTTTAATTATGTGTCTTGGTGTGGTCCTCTTTGGATTCCTTTTGTTTGGGATTCTTTCCACTTCCTGGACTTGTCATTCTATTTCTTTCACCAGGAAGGGGAAGTTTTCTGTCATTATTTCTTCAAATAGGTTTTCAGTATCTTGCTCTCTCTCTTTTTTTGGTACCCCCATAATTCTGATGTTGGTGCGCTTGAAGTTGTCCCAGAGGCTCCTTACACTATCTTCATATTTTTGGATTCTTTTTTCTTTTTGCTTTTCCAGTTGAGTATTTTGTGCTTCTTTGTATTTCAAATCTTTGACTTGATTCCTGAGATCCTCTAGTCTGCTGTTAGGTCTCTGTATAATATTTTTTATTTCAGTCAGTATATGTTTAATTTCTAGTTGGTCCTTTTTTATATCATGGAGAGACTCACTAAAGTTATTGGCTTTTTCTAGAAAGTTCTTGAAAAACCTTATAATCGTGGTTTTGAACTCTATATCCAGTTGTTTGCTTTCTTCCATTTCTGTCATTTGTGACCTGTTTCTTTGTCTCCACATTTTGGCTGTTTCCTTGTGTTGATAGAGTGGCTTTGTGTGCTAGGTGTTCTATAGGGCCCAGTGTCTCAGCCTCCCCAGATACCTGAGGTTGACACTCTTGGTGCACCCCTTTGTGGGCTGTGTGCACAGTCTTGTTGTAGTTAAGCCTTGATTGTTGTTGGTATCACTGGAAGAAATTGATCTTCAAGCCAGTTGGCTGTGAGGATCAGCTGTGTCTACTCTGGGAAAACTTCTGTGCTGGAGGCACCCTTATGAGACAAGACTTCCAAGAGCCTCTGTGCTCACCTTGGATGGGGCAGAGTCTCAGGGCAGAGCAGACAGCACTGGTTTTCTGTCAGCCCTGCCCTAATAGGCCCCTGTGTCTCAGTGTCCCATGGTAATCACTGCAAGCACCTCTGAGAGAAAGCTGCCCTTGAGTTCTGCCCACTGTCAGACAGTTCAGTTTCTCTCCCTATGAGTCTGGGTCCTCAGAGCCTTGCCTGGAATTGGAGTTCTCTGCAGTTGGGAGCTTTTGTCTCCTTCCTGCTTGGGAAAGCCAGCTGCACACTCAGTTGCCAGTCCTCTCCACATGTGTGTCTCAGTAACTCTGCCTCCTGCAACTCCTCTGAATCTCAGTGTGCTTTTTTCTTTCTTTCTAGTTGTAGAATTTCCACTCAGCCAGCCTTCCTGTGGTTCTGGATGATGTCTGTTTTGTCTTTTAGTTGTAGTTTTGAAATTGCTGTGCAAAGCAGCCGTTTAGGTATTTACCTGTGCTGCCATCTTGGTTTCTCCTCAATTTGTACTTTAAAAGAAAAATATAGGTGTTATTTTATTTCTTTTCATAAAGAAAATATAATCAATAAAAGCTCTAAGGATAATTTTCCCCCTCTTTAAAAGACATAATTGCAATATGTTAGTTTAATGAAAAGTTAGTCTAAGTAATTACAGTCTATAAAAGCATTCTTATCAGAATGTCAATTTTATTTCATTGAAAATTGTTTTTGAAAAACTTCTTGTGTACCTGTTACCCCCAAAAAAGTAGAACCTAGTCATTTTTTTCAAATACTTACTTTGGGAAATATAAACATGCAAAACTGTTTCATCAGAAATATTAAAATTCTTGTTATATATGCTTAAATCTACAAAATGACTGCTTTGTTCAATATGCAAATCTACCATATATATTCACACGCATACATATATATCTGAGCATTTATATTATACTTGTTTCTATAGAATGGGGTAGATTTACAAAACTGTGTATATATTTGATAGTAATGTTAAATTATAACTAAAATGATTACATTCCTATCATTTACAGAAGGATACTGCAGTATCCTCTCATTCACCTTCTTTTCATTTTTAAATTTAAAAATAAAAATGCATATAGAAAAATAATCATTGTGCCAAACAGTAAACAGTGAAAAGTAAGTCTCCTCCCCACTCTGGATCTTATGTTTCTTAGAATATAAGGCTCAATGTGTTATATGTGAGCTGTTTACATAACAGTTTATGATATTTAATAACAGGAATTAAATAATGACTATGATTTAAACAATGTTTATTTAAAGTATGGTTATTAGCATCCATTCTGGAGCATGCTAAATATATCACCATTGTGTTGGGACATGCATGGTCTCACCCTGACCATCGATTCAGTTCACTTATTCTGTCAACTTCCCTTCATAATAAAATTTTATTTTATTTATTAATTTAACTTATTTTATTTAATAACAAAATTATCATTACAAAGTTAAAGTTCTCTGTTTTTCTCTTTCCATGCTCATTTGTCACTTTTCCCTGAGCAACCACTCTCTTGAATCTTTACTTTTCTTTTATCTTCACTAGTACTTAGAATGACATTAAATAGCAAATAAAAAACACACACATCATGACAAATGGAGAGTCTATAGAAGAAAAAAAACTTTATATTTTAGAGCCCATAACGTTACTTTTTAACTGTTTTTTTTTTTAAAGTTTTTTAGCTGTTTGTTGAGTAAAGGACTTCACATTCAGTTTGCACTGGGGCCCTAAAATTATAGAGCCGACTGCACGGTTACAGGTGAAAGTATCCTGAATGACACACTGGTCCAATCTCCACAAGACCCAGCTGATCAAGTCCCATTCTTCTTGAGGCCTTTGAACTTGATTTTCCTGTGTCCTCTTGTGTCCTAGCTGTGTGTCTGGTGTAACCTGTTTCCTAACTGGGGCAAGAGGCCTTGCAATAGACTTCCTAAATGGAGACAACTAGACTTCTTGATTCTTTGCATTAAAATCATTGAACACACACAAAAAGCACAAAATAGGCTATGGTTTTTATTTAATAAATTATGTACAATTGTTGTCACTCACAAAATAAGAGATAGTAATTTAAATGCTATATTGGTAAACAAAATAGATTTTTATTTAAAATCAAAACAATTTAGTTTAAAAACTACGAATGAAAAACTGTGCAAGTGAAATATATGTGGACTGAAATCCTCTAAAAATCAGCAAAATAGATGAAGAATCTGGTCTTTTCATCAAATTTTACCCTGAGGGACTCCAACTCTTAAGTGTATGTTAGGGACACATCAGGCATTGCCTGATCACTAGGCTTTAGTCCAGGTAAAGGGCAGGGCCAGCAACGCAGGCTGAGTCAGTGATGAAGCCTTAGCAACAGATTGGTAAGTAGAAGGAAAACAAATATGCAGAATATGAGCCAGGAGTGGACTGTGAAATCAATGAGCGTCCCTGAAAGCTTAAGAAATATTGCAAGTGTACAATGAACTAAAACAGAAGATTCATTTTATTTTTAAAATTTATTTTTAGATGCTTTTCTTTTCCCTTGAAGAGGGGTAAAAAGGTACTGGATAACTTAAACATGTTAGTAAAGTGTAAGTTATGAGCTGTCTATCTAGTGCACAGTGTACAGAAATTGAGAGCAACTGGAAACCATGCCTTTGATTTGTTTGCAAATATGTACTTAGAATTGATGTGAGTAAAAACACTATGTCTCACTTTGGGTCGTGGCTCACTGTTCTGCAGGGAGACACTCCAACCAAAACTGCCTGAGAAACTCGGCGTGTCCATTGACAGATGTGGTCAAAAAGCAAATGGCTACAAAGGAGCCATGAATAGACTGGGGGACAGAAAAAAAATAATATGGATAGACTGATAGTGTGGTTCCAGAGCTTAACAGTCCTTTAGAAATTTAACAGGTGGCAGGTCTCTGGTCTGCTCCATTTGTTTAGGGTGCTTCCCTTAAACACACTGGGTTTGTGTATGGAACGCGTGTCCTTCTGCTCAAGGCCAGTCACGTAGGCAGGCACTAGTCTTTTACATGGAGAGGGAACCTATTTTTGTTAGAGGTAATAATATGCTGAAAATAGAATCAGGAAGGGGTTAGATAACATCACAAGTAACAAATTCAGAAGAAAGGTGTTCTGGTTATTCAGAATAATGATGAAAGTCACCATATTTGGAGACTAGATTCCCATAAAATATCCTCCTAGTGCTACTGCTGTTGGACAAGTTTACAGGCTGGAATGGAGTGGCCATGGTCTTCTTCGTAGCACAAAAGGATAAGAAGCAAGATATGCCCAACTGGTTTGGCTCAGTGGATAGAGAGCATCGGCCTGCAGACTGAAGGATTCCGGGTTTGATTCCAGTCATGGGCACATGCCTGGGTTGCAGGTTAAATCTCCAGTTGGCAGCATGCAGGAGGCAGCCGATCAATGATTTTTCTCTCATCACTGATGTTTCTATCTCTCTCCCTCTCCCTTCCTCTCTGAAATCAATAACAATATATTTTTGAAAAAGAAGCAAGATGTTATTATCATTATGACCTTCAGAAGTGACCATTAACTTGAAAAACTGTATGTGATTGGCAACTTCTTTTCCGGTGTGCAAATTGCTTACATTGTTGATTTGAATCTCTTGGTGTGAAGATGGTCTACCAATTGTGTGATTAAGTAGGTGAGGGAGGGGCAGTTATAGACTGAAGCCATGCTGTGAATACAAAACATGAATCATCTGTACAGAACCTACAGCAGTGGTTCTCAAAGTGGGGTCCCCAGACCAGCAGCATTAGCACCTTTCCTATGGACCTTGTTAGAAATGCAGACTCCCAGGCCCCACCCTAGACCTACTAAATCAGAAACTCTCAGGATATATCCTAGCATTCTGATGCATTTTGATAAGTTTTCCAGGTGAGTCTGATACACAAGAGAGTTTGAGAGCTTCCAGGCCAGAGAACAGTGGAAATTGGGGCTGCTGTGCTCCATTGAGACCCTCTCAACCCAGCAACCCATCCCAACCACAGGCACTCTGCATCTGTGTCAAGGTACTGGCTTTATTCAAGTGTTTTGCTGTTGAGATTTAGAAAATTTAAGCATCCAACTTTTAATCTTAGGAGATCATCTGCTTTTACACTCAAGTGTAGTAAACTTTTAAACAAATGTATATATTCAAAGAGAGGAACTCTGGAAAGAGGCAGCATGGCATTGTTGTACGTAAGAAAGTGGCGAGGAGCCTTCCATTTATCCAAAATAAAGTATTTGGGGGGAATGTAATGTTTATTATAAGCAATAAATCAAATTATATTAAGCTGCATTAACTTTCAGATTGATCTTATTGGCATCAGGGGGTATGGTGACTATTATTTATTTATTTATTTATTTTTAATCTTTTTAAAATTAATTTTTTATACATATCTCCCCATTGCCCCCCCCTCTCCTTCCCCGGTATACCCTAACCCCCCAGTGTCAATGTTCATTGGTTATGCTTATATGCATGCATACAAGTCCTTTGATTGATCTCTTATCTACCTCACCTAACTTTAATCTTCCTGCTATAATTTCACAGTCTGATGCTTTACTACCTCTGTATCTATCCTTTTGTTCATCAGTTTATAATGTTATTTATTACCCAAAAATGAGTGAGATCATGTGATGCTTCTCCTTCATTGACTGGCTTATTTCACTAAGCATAAGGTTCTCCAGATCCAACCAGGTTGCTGCAAATGGTAAGAATTCCTTCTTTTTAATGGCAGCATAGAATTCCATTGTGTAGATGTACCACAGTTTTCTGATCCACTCATCTGCTGACGGGCACCTAGGCTGTTTCCAAATTGTAGCTATTGTAAATTGTGATGCTATGAACATAGGGGTACATAAATCCTTTCTGATTGGTGTTTGTGATTTCTTAGGATAAATTCCTAAGAGTGGGATTACAGGGTCAAATGGGAGATCCATTTTTAGTTTTTTAAGAAAACTCCATACTGTTCTTCACAGTGGCTGCACCAGTCTGCATTCCCACTAACAGTGCACAAGGGTTCCTTTTTCTCCGCATCCTCGCCAACACTTGTCCTTTGTTGATTTGTTGATGATTGCCATTCTGACAGGTGTAAGATGGTATCGCATTGTCGTTTTGATTTGCATCTCTCAGATGATTAGTGACTTTGAACATGTTTTCATGTGTCTCTTGGCCTTCCTTCTGTCGTCTTTCGAAAAGGTTCTATTTAGGTCCGTTGCCCATTTTTTTATTGGATCGTTTATCTTCCTTTTATTAAGTTGTATAAGTTGGCTGTAGATTTTGGAGATTAAACCTTTATCAGTGATATCATTTGCAAATATGTTCTCCCATACAGTGATCTTTCTTGTTGTTTTGTTGATGGTTTCTTTTGCTGTGCAAAAGCTTTTTATTTTGATGTAGTCCCATTTGTTTATTTTTTCTTTAGCTTCAACTACCTTTGGAGCAGTATCAGTGAAAAAGTTCTTTCGGCATATATCTGAGATTGTGCTGCCTGTGGACTCCTCTAGTATTTTTATGGTTTCTCTTCTAATGTTTAAGTCCTGTATCCATTTTGAATTTATTTTTGTATTTGGTGTAAGTTGGTGGTCCAGTTTCATTTTTTTGCATGTATCTGTCCAATTTTCCCAACACCATTTATTGAAGAGGCTATCTTTGCTCCATTGAATATTCATGCTTCCTTTGTCAAATATTAGTTGAGCATAGTGGTTTGGGTGGATATCTGGGTTCTCTATTCTATTCCATTGGTCTATATGTCTGTTCTTGTGCCAGTACCAGGCTGTTTTGAGAACAGTTGCTTTGTAGTATAGCTTGAAATCTGGTATTGAGATCCCACCTACTTTATTCTTTTTTCTCAGAATTGCTGTAGCTATTTGTGGTCTTTTTTTGTTCCAGATGAATCTATGAAGAATTCTTTTTAGGTCTGTGAAATATGTCGTTGGTATTTTAAAGGGTAGTGCATTGAAACTATAGATTGCTTTGGGTAGTATGGACATTTTAATGATGTTGATTCTCCCAATCCATGAGCATGGTATGCTCTTCCATCTGTTAACATCTTCCTCTATCTCTTTTTTCAGTGTCCTGTAGTTTTCTACATATAGGTCTTTTACCTCTTTAGTTAGGTTTATTCCTAGGTATCTTAATTTTTTTGGTGCGATGGTAAATGGTATTGCTTTTTTAGTCTCTCTTTCTGTAATTTCACTATTAGGGTATAGAAATGCCACAGACTTCTTAGTATTAATTTTGTATCCTGCTACATTGCCAAATTCATTAATTAAGTCAATTAGTTTTGGAATGGAGTCCTTTGGGTTTTTTATGTACAATATCATGTCATCTGCAAATAAGGACAGCTTTACTTCTTCTTTTCCAATTTGGATGCCTTTTATTTCTTCTTCTTGTCTAATTGCAATGGCTAATACTTCCAGTACTATGTCGAACAGGAGAGGTGAGAATGGGCATCCCTGTCTTGTTCCTGTTCTTAGGGGAAATGGTTTTAGTTTTTGCCCATTGAGTATGATGTTAGCTGTGGGCTTATCATATATGGCTTTTATGATGTTGAGGTATGCTCCTTCTATTCCCACTTTGCTGAGAGTTTTTATCAAGAAAGGGTGTTGGATTCTGTCAAATGCTTTTTCTGCATCAATTGATATGACTATGTGATTTTTATCTCTCAATTTGTTTATGTGATGTATCACGTTTATTGATTTGTGCATATTGTACCATCCCTACATTCCTGGGGTGAATCCTACTTGGTCATGGTGTATAATCTTTCTGATGTACTGCTGGATCTGATTTGCCAAAATTTTGTTGAGGATTTTGGCATCTATGTTCATGAGAGATATTGGCCTATAATTCTCTTTCATTGTGTTGTCTTTATCTGGTTTTGGTATTAGGGTGATGCTGGTTTCATAGAAGGTGTTTGGAAGTGTTCCTTCTTCTTGAATGTTTTTGAATAGTCTGGAGTTCAGAGTAGTCAGGAGCTTGTGTCTCTTTCTCGATTGAAAAAGACAACTGTGTCCTCAGTTGCCAGACCTTTCTATAAGCACGCATGCCTCCGTACCTCTGCACCTTACTTCCGCCCATCCTCTGTGTCTCAGTGTGCTTTCTCTTTCCTTCTAGTTGTAGAATTTCCACTCAGCCAGCCTTTCTGTGGTTCTGGATGATGTCCATTTTGTCGTTTAGTTGTAGTTTTGAAACTGTTGTGCGAGGCAGCAATTTCAGGTGTTTACTTTACATCTTGGTTTCTCCAAGAAGGTGACTTTTAGCTATTGGCATGAAACTCATAAGGATGGAAATTTTATAAAGTTTAGACTGCTACCTCAACTCACTGCATCCCTTTGGCAAATACAGGAATCATTCAAAATTAATGTTTCAAGGATCAAAGTAGTGCCCGAGGAAGAGTATACTCAAGACTTCATCAGTACCAATCCCGGATCTATGTAAGAGAGGCCTTGACTCTGACCCCTATGCTGTACTCAGGGCTATTCTAAGATCCCCCTCAATCCTCAATGTCTCCTTTCTAGCTTCTGGCCCTGGAATTTTCTGCCCAAGAGCCCTGAGCTTTTCATCCACATCCTAGGCAGGCCTCCTCCTTTGGTCTGCCTTCAGCGGTTAGACCACAGCTCCAATGTTGGTACTGTTAAAGCCAAGGGGCCCCTGGGGAGGGAAAGCTAGCTCGGATGTGTGGCTGTAAGGTGGTCCACAGTCATGCGGGCAGAGCCAGTGGTGGGAAACATGGGCAGCCCTTGAATTAGGGGCCAATTCTCCAGAACCCAACAATTGAAGGAGTTCAATAATTCTAAATTAAAACATGCCCTACTAAGGCACTATGAAGAACAGAATGTACTTTCTTTAACAGTTAACTAGCTTGAGTTATACTTTTAAATATTTAGACAAATGGTATGTAGACCTCCATTAGCATTCTTGCCATTCTTGCCCAAGGCCTCATAAATGTTAGAGAGAGGTCAGCCACCCACAGTGATTTATGTCCCACCTCATTATATAAAACTTGAACCTTCTTGTTCCTATTATTGAATTCCATGAGTGGCATTTATGAAGAATGATTAATTTCAGCTAGCAAGGTAAACTTGAAGATTAGCCCTAGTAAAGATGAGTCACCGCAACTCATCTGTTCACAACCAGCACCTGCCTTAGGTAAGACAAAGGGAGCTGTGGATAGGCAGGAAAGGAGACTTGAAAAATGTACCAGAAAAGAACTTGGAGGCACATAACATAGAGTTGGGCTGCTGGGATATAAAATCAGCCAGCATCTTGGCATGGAGCATTTAGGGACTAAATACGATGACATAATAATTAAGAGTTCAGGCTCAAAAACACATGCCTGTGGCTTGAACATCGGATCTGATAGTTATTAGCTATTAGAGTGATTGTGAGAATAAAATGGAATGAACCATGTAGAATGTAGAGTGCTTGGCACATTGTATGCATTCAATAAATGATAACTGTCATTATTATTATGACTAGAGGCCTGGTGCATGAAATTTGTGCACAGGCAGAGTCCCTAGGCCTGGCTGGCAATCAAGGCCAATTAGGGCCTTCCATCTGCTGGCTGGGCCCTTCCTTCCTTCCATGCCGCCCGCTGGTGGTCAGTGCATGTCATAGTAAACTATTGGCCTCCTGGTCGAACTCCTATGGGGACAATTTTTATATTAGGCTTTTATATATATAGATTATTAGTTCTTACATATATTTGCTTATAGGAATAATAGGAAAAGTTTTAAGTGGAACACTAACTTTTCAATAAATGAATTAATCTCTGAGCCAAAGGATAAACACAACCTAAACCCAAGAAGGAAAAGGCTTTTAGATCTCACAGATAAGGAAGAAATGGCTTCATGTTTCAATGTGAAGAAAGTCAAAACCCAGAATGTGTCTGGTTCATCTGGAAAGATTCCAATGGCAATTTTAACAGCTCTTCATCTTACTCCACATTGTTCATGGACTCTAATGTCAGTCAAGTTTCATATGTAAATTTAAAATTTAATGTAGTATTAGTTTCAGTCAGTTTAATGTAATACTAGCTTTAGTCTCCCAGAGTCCCATATTTGCATCCTAGCTTTATCATTTACTGCCTGACCCTGAACAAGTTACTTAACGAGACTTGTGAAGATTACATGCAGCAGTGTACTGGGGTCGACTCATACCATCTTGATCAAGCCAATTGTTAAGTAAATGTTCAGGATTTTTGCAAGCCAGTTGTTAAGCCACTGGGTAGCTTGAAATTAGCCATGGTGGGAGTATTTCTGCCACAAGATCAGCAAATGCTAGAAATCAGGCTCTCTTCCCTCTGGAGAGGCATTTATGAGCACAGCTCTGATTACATTCAATAAACATTTAAAAGGCTTAGCACTATACACAGCAGAAAATAAGAAGTAAATTAAGTTAAATATTTTTAATTGTTTTCTGAGCTCTTAATATGTATCTATGTCTATTTTAGTCCCTGCATATGTACCTCTAGCAGAGGGTAGATTGTGCACATCTGGTAAGAGAGAGAACGACTTAGACTGTGTCTAGAGGACAGGGTGCTCTGTTGTCACAGCATCAAAACTGGAACAGTGGTTTCTGAAACTGTCTCCATCTCTATTAGGCTTCTTATTTCATCTTTATTTACCCCCAGTTTTTGCACAATTCCTGGCAGAATGGATGTTTATTGGCTAAATGATTGAATAAATCAGTCTGATCATGCAGTAATAAAATAATATGTATAATTGGGTATATATCACATAAAAAGTGATTTTTATATTTCTTTATGATTTCAGAGTAGAAGGGAGGAGAGAGAGAGAGAAAAACATCAATGATGAGGAGAATCATTGATTGGCTGCCTCCTATACGCCCCTCACTGGGGATTGAGCCTGCAATCCCGCTTTGTGCCCTTGGTGGGAATCGAACCTGGGACCTTTCAGTCCGCAGGCTGACGCTCTATCCACAGAGCCAAGCTGGCTAGTGAAAAATGATTTTTAAAGGATTAAACTGACTGATTGAGTCATGCTATTGTGGGTAAATTTGGCCAAGTACCCATTATCCTTTCCTTTCTCTCTAAGTGTGTACCTTTAATAATAAAACACATAACACCTAATTATAAAACATTAAATAAAATACCATAATTGCACAGTGGGAACTGTTTTGACTGAATTATTATAATTTACTATAGAGTTTTCCACAGATAGATAATAATGTACACAATTAATAATTTAAGACACAACAGGAAAGAAGCCTTCTTATATATGTCTATCAGAGAATGATTTTCATTGTACAAAAAAGAGTTTAAATGACAGCTTAATTCCCATATACTCTATACTGTTGTTTTTGGCATTGTTTCTTCTGTGAGAAGGATGTTGGAAATCAAAGGAAAAAGGAAGTGGTGCTTTGTATTGGAATATCTGTATCTCTCTTTGCAAACAAGGATCTACCTTTTCCCTTTAATTTGACAGTGTTATAGAGGCATGGAGTCATATGTTTGGAACAGTTTGGATGATACCCAAGAAAAAAACAGCATTGGATTATGGAAATCTTTAGGTAAACACATCACAGGGAGTGTGTGTGTGTGTGTGTGTGTGTGTGTTTAACTTGGAGCAGTTGCTTTAGGTGGGGCTTAAGCCAGAGAGTTGAACTGTGTTGGCCTGCCTACAATCTACATATATAAAACCCTAATATGCAAATAGACTGAATGGCAGAACAACTGAACAAATGAACAACCAGTCGCTATGATGTATGCTGACCACCAGGGGGTGCACATGGAACGTGGCGGGCACTGGCAGCAGGTGTCAGAGCATAGAACATGGAGGATGTTGGCCATGGTGGGATGGTGGAGCAAGTGAGTGGGGGCACCAGACCAAGGCAGGGGGTAGGGCGCTGGTCACTGTTATTGGGATGAGCCTCAGGTGATTACTGAAAATTCTTTGCTCTCATGCACCACAGTTTCACCTGGCACTTGCATCTGCTGCTGGCGCAGGCCCTGCTCACACCCACTGCCGGCGCCTGAGGGCTTCTCCACCTCCCCCTGTTCCTGAGGGGGTGATCAGGGCAGCAGCCACCTCTTGCACACACTTCCAGCACTGGCCCCAATTGCTCCGTGCCATGAGCAGGTACAAGTGGGGCTGGCGCCATCAGCAAATGGGAGAGGCGGCGGGAGTGGGGCTGCTGACAGACATGGAATCAGGAGCCATAGCGCCGGAGCTGGAGCCACTGCTCGCACCCACTGCTGGCCCCGCTAGCACCTACAGCCATTGCCAGAGCTGCGACCCACATCTGCTGATAGTGCTGGCCCTGCTTGTACCAGCTGCTGGCGCCAGCCCCAATAGCTCCATGCATCAGTATCAGCAGGTGGGAGTGTGGCCAGGGACCGCCGGGCTGCTGGCAGAGAGGTGACTGGGGCAGTGGTGGGAAGGTCCTGATGGGGTGCAGAGGATGGGCAGAGACCTGCCACTATGCCCACCGCAGCCTTGTGGCCCACAGTTCTTTTCAAGGTGCACAAATTGGTGCACTGGGCCCCTACTGTAATATATTTGCAGTGCTTCTCACTCTTCAGGATGCAAAAGAATCCCCTGAAGAGCTTATTAAAATGTTTATACCTAGGCCCCACCCCAGTGCTTCCTTAAGTCTGAGAGGGGCACAAGAACTTGCATTTCTAACATGCTCCCCAATGATGCCAATGCTGTGAGTCTGTGGACCACACTTTGAGTAACACATAAGAGGCCAATAGCAAAATAATGTGCCCTTTGTTTTCCTTAGGAGGAACTTCTAGATCAAAGGCATGCTCACTAGTAAATCTTAAAATGTTTCCCCCGATGCATTGGAAGCTCCATGCGGGTAGGATTGTGTCTGTAAGTTTATCCCTATAGCCTCAATTCCTTGGCCCAGTGTTTGACATGGGTACACAGTCAATGCATATTTGCTGAACTTAAGAAGAAAAGTGGTGTGGTTGCTCTATTCGTGTGCTAGGGCTGCCATAACAAAGTACCACAGATTGGGTGGCTTAACGGAAATTCATTGTCTCACAGTTTTGGAGGCTAGAAGTCTGAGATCAAGGTTTCAGCGGTTGGTTTCTTCTGAGACTTCTCTTCTTGACTTATAGATGGCTGTCTTCTTCATCTCTCTGTCTGTGTCCAAATTTCCTGTTCTTATATGGACATTGGTGGTATTAGAGTAGAACCCTCCACTCCAATGACTTCATTTTAATTTAATTACCCACTTAAAGACCCTATATCTAATTTCAGTCACATTCTAAAGTGTTGGGAGTTAGGACTTCAATATATAAATTTTGAGGTGACAAAAAATCAGCTCATAACATTTGGATTGATTGCATGTCGGCTGGTGGTTAAAGCCAAAATGGACTAGAGTAATAGATATTTAAGGAAAGGTGCTGATAATGGGTTGGTAAGAGTGGAGGTTAGTGCAGGAGGCAAATAGTTATAGTATTTTATCTGAATAGAAAATTAATTCTTTATGTCAGAGTGTAGTTTAATTAAGAAGAAAAAACCTCCTATCAATAAAAAGCAGCACAGTCTTGAAGGGCTTATAAGATCTAGGTTTGTGCCCAGGTCTGTGGGTTATTTGTCATGTTTCTAAGAGCAAACAAAGTGCTTTACTTTTACATAAACCTTCCTCAACTCTAAAATAGAAATAGTAACATCTATCCCACCACCTTCAAAAGCTTTCTGTGAATCAAAATGAAATAATTGATATGAAAGTGTCCTATAGAATGCCATAAAGCTTCACAATTTTATAGACTTTGATAAATTCTGTGTGTATTTCTAATGTGAATCTTTTTTCTGTAACAGCAAAACAAAAACAACCATACCATTAACACTCATTTTATGCTTATATTTTTATTTTATATTTACAGAATTAAATCTAATATACTTGATAATGCTAGTTATATACACTTAAGTGGTTTATAACTGGAATAGTATTTTGTAATTGAGTAATGGGCAAGAAGCTATCTGTATTGAGAGAATGGTCAACTAAGAGTTATGCTACTATAAAGTCATGATTTAAAATAATTCTGTTTTCTGACATTAGCCTGGATGGTTGCTAGTCAATGAAACAATCTTCACCAAAGTTGGTCGACATTTGGTTACGGCCTGCAGAGCAACTATCCAATGAGGCCACAATTTCCTATGAAGTGAGAGTAAGATGAGAGACTAAAATAATTATTAAACTGACATTTTAAACACATTAATATCCAAGCTTCTATCTGTAGCTAAGCAGCAAGATCAGGTCACTTGAGTTCAAAATTAAATCATGAAGGGTGTATACAGTTTATTTAGTTGGAGAAAAATAGTAATCACAGAACTGAATCACAAGGTTTATGACTCAGATAATTACTGTGGTTGTTCTAGAAAGTTAGAGGTATAAGTGGCACATCTGGGAACTAATACGGATATGACTTTGATGATTTATTTGGGTCTCTCCAATTTTGTTTTATTGCTAAAAAGTAGAGAGACCATCAGCTCAGTGGGTTGGGATTTTCCTAATTGCTCTAGCAGCAGCTGGCTTGCAGTCATTATTGGTGCTTAGGAGACTACCAACTGTCTATATTTCAGTCAGGCTTGCCATAATTCATCTTTAGGAGGGAATTCAATAGGATACTACCAGTCCAGAAAGCAGGAGTGGACAAAACTCTTCTAGAAACTTCCCTCAAATTCCCTAAAGTCTGTCTTTTTGAATAGGCTTCTGATTTCTGAGCAGCAGTGAGATGATTTTTTTCCTAAAATTTATTATTTAGATTTGTGCAAGAGCAGCTGCATAGAGTTGTGCTCTGGTCAAAGAATGATCTTATCAAGCATTTGGAAAACTTGTTGCTTATGCATTTCATAGCTCTGTTAAAGCATTTTGGGGGGGAAAGCCCAAAAACAATTAAGCAAATTTTAAAAAGAAGCAATTATTAACTCTAGAGAAATAAAAAATTATACAAGAAAGCAAACAACATCACAGTGAAGTACTTGGCTTGGTAATGAATAATACTTAAATCTAAGGTTTGATCAGTAACCAATTTAGAGTATTTGCAGTAGAAATAGGGCCAATAGCTCCTGAATTTTCTGCTTATTGTTGCTCAACATACTTGTCATCTACACTGAAAAATTAGGGAGAAAAAATGGGAAGAAGGAGAAAATTGAGATTGGAGGCAAAACAGAAACCAGAAGAAAAAAAAAGAGGACAATAACACAGATGTGTCTATTGAAAACCAGGTTGAACTCAGCATATCTGATCTGATTAGTTTTTTAAAAGGAGAATTCTCTGCCAAAAACAAACAACAAATAGCAAAAACACACTCTCTTTAATCTGAAACCATTTTTCCTCTCAATGATCAAGAAAGCATTTATATCAGGTCCATTCCACCAGTAGAGTTATTTAGTAGATTAGGGGTGGAGCTGGGGGCTTCTCCCTAGGTCACAACCATATGTAATTGTCTGCTTATTTGTCAGGATCTTTCTCTGAATTGCACGCTTTTGGAAGGGGCCATTCTATTTTGTTCATTGTTCAGTGTACTCAGTGCTTGGCACACACTGATGCTCAATCAACACTTGCTGAATAAATGAACATGCTGTTCCTTTTTACTTTGTAGCTACAGGAGCCACTGTCTGTGAAAACAAGGAAGGCTCCTGTAGATTTGACTCTGACAATAAGTTTGTGAATTTGGCAACCATCAAAGCTCTCCAGCCAGAGGACATAGGACAGTGAGTATTTTAACAGCGTGCAGGCATTTCTCATGGCTTAGCAGGGTTTAAGGCAGGTCTCAGGAGCAACTACAGAGGACCCAGGGCCAACTGGACAAAGGAAAAACCTAGGATTAACTTCAGGCATTGGCACTTCTCTTTCTTTTCAGTGACTGTTAGCTCATTCTCGTTGCCTAAGCTCTGAAGCAACTCAGGGGAGATACATACAAAAATTGCAGCGAGAAATTGTACCATATCCTTCACCTGGCAACAGGCTTAGAGAGTCTGGCTTATGTCTGAGCTGGTATGTGCTGCCTGGATACTGTGCTCTCTATTGTTTCAGACTATAATGGTGCTGAGAGGTTTTCATTCTCTTGGTGAGAGTTCGGCAGCAATCATTTAGGTAAGCTGCTGTATTTAACTTATTGGGAGAGGAGGTGGTAGCCACAGAGGAAGGGAGGCAAGAGAAGGTTAAGTAATGTTCTGAACCAGGGACAAT
>JAAGEH010000393.1:14804990-14896188 GCA_011751065.1 Lasiurus cinereus | reverse complement strand
AGGGAGGTAAGGGTAGAGGGAGGGTTAGGAGCCCGGTGGAGAGGAGCTATGGAGGGCAAAAAAGAGAAACAAATGTAATAATCTGAATAATAAAGATTTAATTAAAAAATAAAATGTATAGATTCTTTTTTTTTTTTTTTTTTACTCAAAAGAATAGAGATCTTAGAAGCGTTAGGAAAAAACCTCTAAAATAAAAATTCTTCACTGCCTTATATTTTTGTTGTTGAAAGAATATATGTTTATTTATGTAAAATATAGGCATATTATATTTTACAGTAAAGGGAATAGGTTTAAAAAATAAAGTTAGAAGCTATTGTCTCAAAGCTCTGAGATTATGAATTATCTCTTTTTGTTAGAACCCTTGGACAGTGGTTGGTCATTTGTTCTTAGACTCCTCTGTAATAAATTCTAACAAATACATAAAGAACAAGGTAGTATGTTGTTATTTCCAACCCATCAGTTTACATGTAACGGCATACAACTTGGCTTACTATGACAAGTTTTTGATTGTGGAAATTTTAAACTCTCTTCTTTCTTGAAATGATACAGCTGAGACACAAGCCAGTGCTTTGATCAGGGCAGCTTCCCTGCAGGCACTTGCACCCTGGGGCCAGGCTGCACAGCAGGGTTCCAGATGAGTGAGAGGTCTGCCTTTATCTTAGAATGTAAAGGTGATGAGGAATGAGGAGCTGGGAAAGAGATCAGGCGAAACGTCTTGATGAAGCACGAGTTTTCAGGCAGATCAGATTTAGGCAGGAGTAATATGGAATTTGAGGACCTGAAAATTAATCCCCTGTCAACAAGCTAACATATTCAACTCCCCCACCAAGCCACGTTTAAAGACCATTTCATAATCAACTTAAAATTATATTTTATTCAGACAGTTCATAGTCAACTTAAAATTGTATTTGTCTTAAGACCCATTGAAGGACTGTTACATGGGCATTATTTTTAGCAATCTAGAGATGAAATAAATAAAACTATCATGCTGTTTTCTAAGGTATTTAATAAATATGTATATTGTAATCTAGAGAGTCATAATTGTGATTAATAACTTTAAGGCACTAGAGAACATTGAATTATAGTGATTTAGCTTCTACTTAAACATTGCAACAAACTTATGAAGTATTCATATGTTTTTTTTGAAAAAAATTAAATCCAGTAGCAAAATGATAAAAATAGATAACCTGTCCTTGAGATTTAGGAAATGTAGAAAGATAGATGTATAGATGACACACTCATTAAAAGAAGGTGGAACTATATTAGGAATATGGCTTTGATTTTGAAATGTTCATTTGGCCTAAACATTCACTTTCATTTTTCTCATTCTACCTCTTATCTATATGCTTGGCTAAAATATGCACATATTACTCAAATATCTGATTAGATTAGCCTCATCTTCTGATTTAAAAACAATTTATTTTCATATTGATAGAATGTACAAAGAGTGTGCTTTCCAGATTTACTTATCACCTATGATAATGTTAAATGAGCCTTTATTCACATTCATCAATTGAATAAATCTAAAATACAGAGGTAAAATAGACATTGTATAAACTGATTCGGAGTACAGATCATGAAAATGATATTTTCATGTTGCTAAGAAACAGGCCTGGGGCAAGGGGTGGGGATGGGCTAGAAGGGGAAAAGGAGAACATATGCAATACTATAAAAAATAAAGATTAAAAAAAAAGGAAACCGTTTCTGTTTAGTTGGAATAAAACATCAGTGTTTTTTGTTCTCAGATCTATGAAATAATTCTTTATAGTTCAATGAAATTTCAGCCTGAATATGGGTTGGAGTACTTGTATCTCTCTCTCTATAAAACTCTAATATACAAATAGACTGAACGATGGAACAACTGCTCAACAGAACAACCTGTTGCCATAACATGCACTGACCACCAAGGGGTGTGTGTGGAATATGATGGGTGTTGGCAGTAGGCGGCAGAGTGCAGAACATAGTGGGCATTGGCAGTGGCAGGACGGAGAAACAGGTGAGCAGGGGTGCCAGATGAAGGTGGGGTGCTGATTGCTGTCATCAGGGTGAGCCTCTGGTGGCTACTGAAAGTTCTTTGCTCCCGCATTTCCTGGTCTTGCCTGGTGCTTGCACCTGCTGCGCCCAGCACCAGCCCTGATTGCTTGGTGCCATCAATGGATTCAAGGGATGGCTGCTAGCCCCTATCACTGCTCAGGGCTTCTCCACATTCCCCTGCTCCTGAGGGGTGATTAGGGTAGCAGCTGCCACTCACACCTGCTAACGGTTCTGTCCCTTCTCACATCCACTACTTGCACTGCCCCCAATTGCTTCGCTCTGTCAGTGGGTGTGAATGGGGCTGGCAGGAGTGAGGCTGTTGGCAGACAGGGGACTGGGAGCCATGGTGGGAAGGGCCAGGTGGGGGCGCAGAGGATGGGCCCAGACCTGCCTTGTTTCCACTGCAGGCTTGCAGCCCACAGTTCCTTTCAAGGTGCACGAATTCATGTACTGGGCCCCTAGTTTATTTATAAACGCAGAGATCGCTGCCTGTGTAGCCAGCATCAAGATGGCACCCAATAACCTGTAGTATGTAACTGCTCTAGTGTTTCTCCTTTTAGCATAATGCACTTGAGATTTATTCAAGTTGCTGAGCATATTAGTACTTTGTCTTACTAGTATACTACAGAGTATTATTCCATTTATGGATATTCCACACTTTGCTTATCTATTCACTGATGGGTGCATCAACAACTGGTTATTTCCAACTTTTGGGATAGTGATGTCACTATAAATATTCACATACAGACTTTTGAGTGAACATAGTTTTTTTTTTTCTCCTAGAAAAGGATAGTTTTAAGAAAACTGATGATTTTGTATTTTATCTGTATTTTTTCTTATTTCTAGGGTGGGAATAATGTTCTTGTTTGTTTTCTAGGTAGAAGTGGAACTCCCAGGGTATCTTAAAGATATCCTAGAAAATAAAATTACACAGATTTTCCAGTAACACATTGCAGTAGCAATAATTTTCACTATCATCAATTTTATCTTTACATTTGGCGAGTCATAAACCAAATGGGAACATGACAAGGCTCATACTCTAGTGCTATCACCATTCACTGTCCTACAAGAAGCCATGAGTTTGAAGAAAAAGTCCTTCTTTGTGGGCAGAGATGGCTGGCTGACCACCCAAGATTTCTGCTCCCTTCTATGGGATAGTGCCACTGGGGAGAGTTTTCTCTGCCATAAGCTACTTTCTAGCACAACTTACAGTTAGACACAGCCATGTAACTGGGTTCTAGCCAATAAAACATCGCAGCATTGTTGAGAGCCACTTTCAGGCTTAATTAATGAAAGCCTGTCACATGGCCTTCTTCCATGCGTCTACACCAGCTGGATACAAATTACCTGAGAAATAAGGTGTTTAAGATGGCAGAGCCTCCATCAGCTTGGATTCCTAGGCTGTGTAGAACAGAATTCACTACTCCCATCCCACTAACCTGGAACCAATTGGATTATTTCATGAGCAAGCAATAAACTTCTATTACCTTTTAGCCATTATATAAATTGGGATCAATTTGGCACAGCAAATAGCCAACCCTAATGAACACATTCTCCTTTCCTTCCCTTATCCAATCACCTTTTCAACATTCTCTGATTATGCTACTTTTTTTTTTAAAGCAGGTTTACTAGTTATCTGTAGGTCACTCATAAGAAATACTGTCCTAGGTCTTTGTCATTCATGTGCAGGGAAAGTTGAGAAACTAAAAACCAGATGAGATTTAGAAAATAATAATTCTTCTAGCTAAGTGTTATAAAAATTTCCTCTGATACATTGACTCCAAATGATGATTAGCAGCTGCCTATAGTGCCGTGCTGGGAAAATTTCCAAGGCAGTGTCCAGGCCAATAGAAAAGAACACAGTGATTAATTAGCAATAACTGTCCTGAGCAAGTGAGGTAAGAATGATGGCTTGATTTAAAAAACCCCATCATCCCTGGGGTTAAGCCAATGCCCTTGGATACACTGAGTAGGCTGTTCCTAGAGATATAACCCAGATTTGCAAGTCTCAGATAAGAGGCACTTAACCATTCAGGCAATATCTTCGTCATGACTTTTATTTATATGAACTGTGTGATTTATTGGAAGCTTTGATGGGCTTAGATTTTCTTCTATTTGTTAATTCAGAAGTCAGGCATTTTCAGGACTCACAAGTTGTAGTAAAGCAATTTTGAAGGCACACATGTGGCTGCCACTAGAGCAGTGGCTAAGCAGATGATTTTATCCTCTAGGATTGTGACCTGGTATCTTTATGACCAACTAGCTCCCTGTTTGGCTGACAGATGAACCTAACAAATAAAAAGAATCGAAGAACAGGAAACATCCCCTTGAGCAGACAGACCCATACTTCATGCTGTGGGAATACGCTATTTACAGTGGCTCACAAGTGCTTGGATTTCTTAAGCTACATCTTCTCAGTTACTATTTTCTAGATGACCAAAGAATTCAGTTCAGAGACACATACCCGCGTCCAGCTAATAATGTCAGATTAATCTTTTTAACAAAACCATTGAAGACTTTCTCTTTTCACAAGGTATAGAAAAGAGTAACATCTATTCAACACAAAATAAGATTGACAAATTAGCCAAGAAATCCAGTTAATTTCTAAGCATGTGAAACAGACACATTTAAACTAAAGAAGATTCTGAAATATAACTGTTCTTGAGTCTTTAAAAATGTCAACATTGTGAAGGAGTTAAAGAGACTAAAGGGGCATAACAACCAAATGCAATGCACAATTTCTGATTGAATCTTGGATAAAACCAACCAAACCAGATTAAAAAAAGATTTTTTTTTGGCTATTGAAGAAATGAATGTAAACTTAATATAACATAATAGGATTATATCAATGCCAAGTTTCTTGAGTGTGATAATTATAGGAAAAGATAGAAAAATGTCCTTGTTCTTAGAAGATATGTGCTGTAGTATATAAGACCATATTGTCCAATGTCTGCCACTTACTCTTAGTTAGTTCATAATAAAAACATCTCTATGTATTATACACAGAGAAAGAAAACAAATGTGGCAACAATTGGTGAATCTAGGAGAAAGATATACAGGCATTTGTTCTAGTTATAGCTTTTCTATAGGTTGAAATTTTTCAAATAAAAAGTTGAGAAAAAATAGAGAAAAATTAAGATAATGTATATTTTCTATTTTATCAAGTTCAGTGTCTAAGGTAGGGATGGCAATTGGTAAGTTTAGATGTTTTTAATTATAAAATTTGGGAAATAGGAAGGGAATTTACCTATTAACTTATTATTTTTAATTAAGATATTTTACTTTTTCTCATCAATAGTTTCCTCTGTTCATTATAAATGACACTACACTGTGACATTTTTATCTAGTTTTTCACTTAATATTATGCTCTAAGCAATTCCTGTAATATTCTATCTTAAACACTCATAATGACTACTTTTAATAATTTCATGGTATTCATTTGAGAGAATATGCATTTTCTTTAGAAATTTCATAATTTAGATTCCTTGTCTTCAATGAGCATCTTTGTATGTAGCTTTCTCCATGTTGTGGATTCTGATCTTGGTATAGATTCCACGGGTGAGTGGCTGGCTCAGATGACCATTTGTGGAGGAGTAGAAACACGCTGCCATGATCTATTCTTTTAAACTGCGAGTGCAGTAGTGGGAGCTTAATAAAAGGGAGCCATTTCAAAGTTACATTTCTTTAGCCTGAATATTTTTAGATTTCTAACAGCCCTTCCTTGTCCCCTCCTCCCAGCCCACCGACAACTAGTTGTGGGACCTTGATTTTCTCTTTGCCACCTTCTATTCCTTTAGAAGGGGTTTTTCAAACTGAGATCCTGGGCACCAAGAGGTCAGTGAGAGTGGTAGGGGGTCTTTAATCTTTTCAATATTTCACCAGCCTAACAAAAATCATACATGAATAAGCTTCATCAATGAAGCGTGTGTGAGGGAGCTTCGAAGTGCAGTCTGTGGTCCCAGTGGAGCGTGGCTGTGACTACAACCCTGCAACCTGAGACCTTGAGCTGGAACCCAGCTAAGCGGCTCTCAGGTTCCTGACCCTCAGAGATTCTGTGAGATAATAAAGATTGATTATTTTTAGCTAAGTTTTAGAGTAATTTGTTAGGCTGAAATAGGTAACTAATACAGATTTTGGAAATGGGATGTGTTTTTAACAAAATGTGGACAAAAGACTTGAGTAAGTACTTTATACAAAATAAGTACTTTATCTAAGTGACCAATGTGCATATGAAAAGGAGCTCAACATTAGTTATTTGGAAAATGCATATTAAAACCATAATGAAATACCAGTATACACCCCCCAGAAAAGCTAAAATTAAAAAGATTGACAATTGCAAGTGATGGTGAGGTTGTGGGGTAACTACGACTCTTATACATTGCTGACAGGAGTATAAAATGGTGCAATCACTTTGAAAAATTAATGAAGTTAACATAAACTTACCCCTATTTACAGAAAGCATACTTCTAGGTTTAGACTAAGAGAAATTATTGCATAACCCAAAAAAGAGAAGAGTAGATAAATGTTCTTTGCAGCTTCACTCATTGTAGGCATAAACTATTCAAATATTCATCAGCACAAGAGTGGATAAACAAAATGTGCTATATCCAGGCAATGGAATACTATGTAGCAACAAAAAATAAGTGATATATGTTTACAGCATCTTGGATGAATCTCAGAAGCATTATTTCAAGCAAAAGCAGTAGATGGTTCAGTTGGTTGGAGAGTTGTACACTAAAAGTTTGTGGGTTTGATTCCTGGTTAGGGTGCATATAATCGATGTTTCTCTCTTTCTGTGCGTCTCCCTTCCTCTCTAAAAATCAATAAACATATTCTCAGGTGAAGGTTAAAAAAGTGGATAAGACAAATCTATGGTGATAAAAGTGAGAGCAGCAGTCATCTCAGGATTGGCAAGCTGTACTGAATGGAAGATCTGAGGGAATTCTCTGGGGTGATGGAAATGTTCCATATTTGACCAGAATGGTAGTCACACTGGGCTACACATATGTATCTTAGTCCATTTAGGTTGCTATAACAAAATACCAAGACTGGATAGCTTGTAAAACACAGACGTTTATTTCTCACAGTTCTGGTGGCTGGAAATCTCATATCAGGGTGCCAGCATGATGAGGGCCCGCTTCTGGGTCACAGACTTCTGGGATCTTCACATGGCAGAGAGGGCCAGGGAGAGATCTTTTGGGCCGCTTTTGTAAAGGCCCAATTGTGAAATATCCACCCTTGTGACCAAACCACCTCCCCAAAGTCCCTCCTAATATCATTACTTGGGGGGTTAGATTTTAACACCTGCATTTTGGGGTTCACATTCAAACTATAATAATATGTAAAATTTAAAAATAAAACCATACCCTTAAGATTTGTTCACTGAACTACTACTATATATAGATTACATCTCAACAATATATTGTTAAAAACACTTGAAGTTCTTTCTGTGGCCTATATAGTATCTCTGGCTCCCTCTTTGACTTCACTTCTTGGCTTCCCTCCCACCCCCTCCACCCCCATACATGCTGGCTTTCTTCCTGTTCCTCTAACACCTCAAGCATGCTGCTACCTCAGGGCCTTCACATCGACTCTTCTCTCTGTCTGTGATCTCTGTCCTCAAACATCACCCTTCACTTTCTTCAGGTCTCTAGTTGTCCTAGTCACAGTTCTCTGGAAAACGAAGCCTCGGGCCAGGACTGTTAGTGCTTTATTGGGGAAGGCACAATCCAGCATAGCTGGTCACTCAGTGTATTTGTTTTCTAGGACTGTTGTAAAAAGTGCCACAAACTGGGCTGCTTAAAGCAGTAGACACTTATTGTCTCACAGTTCTGGAGACTAGAAGTCTGAAATCAAGATGTTGGCAGAGACATGTGCCTCTGAAAAAGGGGTCCCTCCTTGTCTCTTCCAGCTTCTGGAGCTTGCCAGCAGTCCTTGGTGTTCCTCGGCTGGTAGGCGCATCACTCTGGTCTCTCCATCATCACATGGCCATCTTTTCCTTGGGTGTCTCTGTTGTTTTCCTCTTTTTATAAGGACCAACCTGATAACCTCATTTAAACGTGATTACATATAAAGACCCTATTTCCAAGTAAGGTCACATTCACAGGGTCAAGACTTCACTAAGTTTTTGGGGAACACAATCCAAACTTTAACACTCAGTAAGCACATAGGCTTGGCCATGTTGGTTAACTCCAGACAGGCTGCTTGGAGAAAACTTGTACCAGAACAGTCGATCAGAGAAAAAAAGAGAGAGGAAGTTTATCTGCCAGCATCTTCCAATCTCCTGCATCCCACTGGTCAAAATTCATTTCGGGGGAATTAAATCCTCTGCATTTCTGGATTGTGTCATTCAGCCCCATTGGCAGTTGCCCAGGAAACATGGTCCTGTAGTTTGGCATTTTAGCTGAGTTTGGGGAGATGGGTAGAGAAAGGAGCCAGATCTTCTAAGCTTGTGGCTGGTGAGCCTCCGTCAGGGAAACCACAGGGGCTGGTGCATGGAGTCTGCTAGCAACCAAGGAGGAGCAAGAGGCCTGGAAGAGACAGGTGGTATGTCCCATGCTCCGCTCAAATGCCACTTGATCACAGAGGCCTTTTCTGACTACTTTATACCAAACAGAAGCACCTCTCACTTCCACCTTTGTATTCCCTTAATTGGCTTAATTGTTCTTCAAAGCATTTACCCCTACTGGACATACGATATATAGCTTTACAGCTGTGAGCACGTGAACCAGAGTTTATTCTTGCATTATTTATTACTTACTGTATTATTTTTCATTTGCCCCACCATGTACTAATGTGCTATCTGTATATCTCTCATTCCACTGCAGCAACGTTCCCTGCAGGTAGGAAATCTGTTCTTTGCTCTTTCCTCAGAGTCTAGCACAGTGCCTGGAGTGTGGTAGGAGCTCAAGTATTTCTTGAATTGAATTACCAGATGAATTGATATGGGTGTGAAGAAATGAAAAAGAAAAAGGCCGAATCTCCACAGTCTGCTCTGGGCTTAGCTGCGCAGATGGCAATGGAAGTATTTTAGGGTGAGGCCGCCCTAACATTAGCAGGTCAGGGCCTAGGCTCACTGGAAGGTAAGGCTCCATTTCCAGGGTTTGAACTGTGCAGCGACTAGAAGAGGTGAGGACAGCCAGAATCAGTACCCTGGATGTCTGCCCTTCTGGCTCTGCTTCATAGACTATTCTGAAGATTAAATGAGATAACAGGTAGAGAACTCCATGTGGAGCCTGACCCTCCGTGGATATCCAATAAATGGCGACCATTATTAGCATCATGGCCAAAAAACTATGGTAACTCTGAGGTTCTGGCAAATGACAGGTCTCGCTCTTTACCTCTAAGCATTCTCTGGGTAAAGGAATCTTGAGAAAGCAGTTGTTGAGCTTGAAACATCCTTAAGCGTTGATGCCTTTATGAATGAATTTTAATAAATATAGGAGACTCATTTCCACCTTCCTTCCCCTATCATAGAAAAGGAATGACATAAATGCCTTTGATAATCTTTATATGGTATAACATTTTAAATTTGTTTACCTTAAACATGATAGAAATTAACCAGATGGAGGTCAGCTGAAGGACAAGTACTGAGCAGGGAGGTGTTTGCTGCTGAAGGAAAGGTGGGGTTCTGAAACCAGATCCTGGCAGTGGAGCAGAGGGAAAATGGGAAATTCTTCCGAGGAGTTTTATTAGGGTAAAAACATGCCAGAACATACCTGCTGCTTCACTCTCTTTTTAACCTCCTGTAAGCAGGAGAATGAGGGAAGGAGAGATAAAACAAAACACAAGCAAACAAAACAAAGTGAGGAGAGTAATGGTGTGTCTCTCTCTCCATTGTCTATCCCTAAATGAACACTCATAATTATCAAAACCAATTTGGTTACAGTCCAAAAGATTTTACTTGTTCCAAATTCTTAAACAACTGTCAGAGCATAATTTGATTTTTTTTTTTGCACGAGTGTAAGCAAATAATTGCATTTGTTGTATACTCCGACCTGAGCCAGACAGTGGACAAACATTCCACACTCCAGGCCTGGAAAGAATGGCATGTGGGGCCAACCATCCAAGTTACTGGTAACAACAACCCACGTGCCTTGGGATCTTGGCCCCCATTCCCTGAACTTCAGTTCTGCAGCGGCCCCACTGCTCCCCCCTCTTTCGCGTGTTTCTTTTCATCACGCAGGTGATGGAAGCCCAAGCTGGCCTAAGGTACAAGGTCCTAGACCAGGCTGCCATCCCCTTAGACGCCACTGGTCACCCTTCTGGCCCACGGGTGTCCGCTTGCAGCCTGCAGCCTGCAGCCATGCCCGTGCCCCCTCTGCATCCCACCCACCCTTCCTGGCCCCGCAGGAGAAATTGCCGCCCGCATCCCAGCCTTCCACGTTCGAGCCCCCTGTGGGCGTGCCCACCCCAAGCCCTAGCAGCGCTCCTCTCCATCCGCTTTTAAAGGGGGGAAACAGGAAAGGTGGGCACGAACCCGCCAGCAAGTTTTGACCAGCGGCTGAGGAAGACTAATGGGTTTCTAAGGAAACGGAAAGGCAGCAGCCATTTTAGTGGCATTTGCTGGATGAAAAATAGAGAGACACTGACCGCCTCCCCATCTCCCTCTCCCCCCAACACACACTCTTGGGGTGTTCTCTCTTTCCCCTTTCAGAGGCCCGGCGGTGAGGCGGGGGGGGCCCAGGCTTCCCTGAGCGGCAGCGGCCACCTGTCGCAGGTGCTCGCCCGCAGGGTCCCCGCGGAGCGCCCTCCGGCGGCGCCGGGACGCGGGGCTCCCCACCCCCGGGCGCCGCAGTGCAGCGCGGAGGGCGGGCGCCTGGGCCCTCCCCGTCCCCGCGTCCCGCCCTCCGGCCCCCTCCCTCCCGCCACTCGCAGGCCCGAGCGCCGCCGCCGCCGCCGCAGCCGCCCCGGTGGGAGGCGGGCCGGGCGCAGGAGCGGTCGGCACCGCGCGCAGGGCCGGCAGAGCGAGCGAGCGAGCGAGCGCGGACCCCGCAGCCGGGGACCTGCCGCTGCCCAACATGGTCGCTGCGCACGCTGCCCACTCCTCCGCCTCCGCCGAGTGGATCGCCTGCCTGGACAAGAGGTAACTGGGAAAGGGCCCCCGCCCGCCGGCCCCGCTCCCCGTGGGCGCAGCCCGCACCGGAGCCGCAGCCGCTGCGGGAGGAGGGTCCGGGCGGGGGAGGGGCCGAGGGGCCGCGTCCTGGGCGCTCGGGCACACAGACCCCTGCGTGGGGCGCAGCCCCCCGCCCGAGAGGCTTTTCGTGAGGCGGAGGACGTGCAGCGCAGTGCGGAGGGGCGGGGGTGGAGGACGCGGGGCGCCCTGGCCCTCCCCACCGCCCCCTCCCCCGGCCCGCGCCCCCTCCCCCGCTGACCCCAGGCTCCGCTCCGGGGTGGGAGGTTGTGTTCCCTGGGCATCCCCGGACAGACCAGTAGATTCCTGTCTTCTTCCGGCGGCTCAGACTCCTGGGAGGAAAGGTCATTTAAGTTTTAAGGAGGGGCGGGGGAGGCAGGTGCCGAGGTGCATTCTTTTTTTGTTCTGGAAAGCAAAGTGTGAGCGAGTCGGTGGAGCTGTCCAGTGCCTTCGAGCCCGTGCCTCTCTGCTCAAGGGCTGTGTTAGGAAGGTCAGGCCGGAGACTGCTTTCCTCTCAATACTGGCTCCTCGGGAGGGAAAAAGACCCTTACTCAAAAAAAAAAAAAAAAAAAGATAAAAAATAAAACAATACAGCACTGTAGCTCCCGACGACTTACAGCTCTGAATGAGGAGTTGTTGTGTGTAACAGCGGGCTGCGTAGGTTTCCAGGCTCCGAGAGCATCATTTTATGATTGTTCAGATTGTGGGTTCGGCAGGAAACATGACACATAGATTAGCAAGGATAGCTTATGACCCTGATTTCAAGGTGATGCCTCTGAACTTTTAAAACCCGAGCAAGAAATCGTGCGGAGTGAGCGGCCTCTGCATTTCCGAGTTGGATGCAGCGGGGCAGTGATTCACGTCTTGCAGCTATCTGCAGGGTATCTGTCTTTGCATTTGTGTGAAATATTTTTTTTTGCTCTGCCATGTTGTGGTTATTTTTACAATTAGCAGATTCGTAACCAGCTCAAACTTGAAAATCTGAAGTGTGACATATTCTGTATACTTCACTGTTATAGGCCTTCATTGAAAAAAAAATTAATTTGAGAACAGCTAACTGGCTCATTTGAATAAATTAATATGTCTGAAAATAATTTTTATTTTCAGTTACCACACAGCAGCAAGATTTTTTTTGGCAGGCAGTGCCCTATTTATGTCTAATATGATATGTACTAATATTAGAAGAGTTACATACAATAAATAGTAAGAGAATCAAAGTGGTGGTTAAATCATACGGAATTATGTAGAGGAACTAAAAGAATGTTTAAGGGAAGAGCCTGCCAATGTGATAAGTAATCTAAATTTAATAGTTTAGGAAAAGATGAATTATAAAAGAAGAGAAAATCAAGCCTCTTGCACTTAACCTATAAATAATAGTTCTTCCTCATGAGTGAGTTTTCAAGATAATAGATTATATAGTTCTCTTTGAAGAAATGCATGGCAGGCCATTTTTTGGAACAGTCGGTAATTCACTGGAAACCCTTTAGTAAATAAGTACTTATGGCAAAATCATAGAACAAGTGGCATATTTGACTCTATCTTTTCATAATGTGTATCTGCCTACATGGTTTTGTCTGGAGTGGATTTTTAGAACATAGTGCCACAGTCTAATACCACCATTCATAATGGGGGGAGAATCTACCAGAAGGAAAAGAAAGCCAGCCCTCCACAAATACTGAGCCTAGCACCTATGGAGGGTGGGACAGTGGACAGATCAGTGTTTTAAGGCTTTGAGGCTCAGAGCTATCACCAGCTCTGATCTTGGACATGCCTCTTTTATTTACTGAAGTGTCTGAGAAATGAGGATAGGACTATCTGTCTTACTACGGATTAGTGGATCAAATGGGGAAAACATGGTGAAAGTTCTTTGAAAACTGTTAGGTACCATTGAGTTTTCTGCAGCATTGATGGTGGAATTCCTTTGAAGAAGGGTTTAGGACTGGCAATCTCATTGTCATAGCGCCTTATTTTGAAGTTGCATTTTTACTTAGATTGTCTGTTAATTTTTTAGGGGAGAAGGAAGATTGAGGGTGCTGATGGAAGTGGACTGGAAAAGTCCCTGAAATACTTCTTAGTGGCACACACTGCCCTCAATATTTCTGAGAAATGCAATCCTGATACCTTAGTTCAGGCACTGCATTGGGCATTGGGGATGCAAGAAAAGAAAAAAGGAGGTTACTCATTCAGCTGTGTCTAGGGGTATGGGTTGGGGTGGGGACAGCTACATAAACAACTAACCACAATTCAATGATAAGTGCTTTAATAGAGATCTATGAAGTGTTTGGGGAATGTAGAGGAGAGATTTGGCAGCTCTGCTAGGGATGCTTCCCAGAGGTGCTGCCTGGACCTTGGAGTTGAGGGGAATTTTACCAGGCAGAGAATTTGGGGAGGGCATGCCAGGCAGAGGGGGCAGTGTGAACAAAGCCACTCAGAAGTGGCCTATAAGTACACCAAGTTCTTTCCAAACACAAATTCCTCTTGTGACCTAGGCTAGAGTATAGGAATACATGCTCTATTTCTCTCAAACTTTTGATTATGTATATTTTCAGGCATACACACTCACATAAAAGAGAGAGTGTATATTGAATCCCTCTGTACTACTTGGGATATGACGCTAGGACCTTTACCCTAGCTGGGAAATGTAGTGTAGATATATGCACCATGCAAGCAGCTACTGCTGGTGATGGCCAGAAAAAGAGCGTCCAGGGGTTGGAAATAGAAAGGCGAATTACAGTGGAAAGGCCACCAGAGTAAAGAAGTATGTGATGAAAGGTGAAACAAATAAAGCAAGGAAAATAAAGCCTTAGAAATGTTTCTTAGACATGCCTACAAAGTTATCATAGACAGGAAAATAATTTATAAACTCACATGCCAGAGAAGGGAGCGAAGAAAGAAAATCCAAAGCTGCTTATATGTTAGGCATCTAAGTTCTTGGACCAAGATGGTGCTGAGGAGATGAGAGTATACAAATATTAATCTTAAAATCAGAAAGGTGTTGAAAAATTGGGTAAAATGACATTGGAGAAAGTCTCAGCAGAAACATGTTAAAGCAAAAGTATCGCATATTTTTCTGAGCAGGGATAGTATAACTAGAAATGAATAGCATAGTATCCACTATTTGGGATTTAAAATATGTAATATGTCTTTTTTTTTACCTGTGCTAACAATTGTTTAATTTTAGTGAAAATATTTTTATCATAAGATTTTAGATTTGTCACCAGTGAATTTAAGAAGCATTAATAAGTCAAAATTCTCAAGGTTGATATGGGAGTATTATGAAGGGACCACTCATATTGACATATGTATAGTCAATTATATGTAGAGTGAATCATCTACTCATGGCTGTGGAGCAGGAGTTGGCAGACTATGGCCTGTGGGCCAGATCAGACAGTGTCTCCTGAGCTAAGAATGCTTTTTACATTTTTGAATGGTTAGAAATAAAATCAGATTAAGATTTCATGATCCCTGAAATTTATATGAAATTCAAATTTCAACATAGCCACACTCATTTGGTTATATATTGTCTACAGCTACTTTCATGGGACAGGGGTAGGGTTGGCTAGCAGCAACCAATGGAGACCGGCCCATAGAATTTAAAGTACTTACTTATGTGGATCTTTGAAGAAAAATTTTGTTATCCCCTGTTACAGGTGAAAGAATCTTGCTAAGTGATTGGAAGAGAAACCACTGGAGACGAAAGAAAATGTCTTTGTCTGGGAAGTTCACAGTATTTGGTTTCTTGTTCAAGTAGAAGCATAGATTGGAGGGAGGTCCTCATTGATTAGCTTATGTGAAGACTCCTAGTGATCACAGGCCTAAGCAGAAAAAGAAGTTAACATGGCATGGAGTGGAAAAAAAGGTTGATGTTTTTCAAAACAGCTAAGGAATTTAAACATTTATTCCTATTTCACTCTAAAAATGCCTCTAACCTAGTGTTGTTGCATCTGACTTAATCCCCAAAATGGATGGTGAGTTAGGTATTTTGATGTGATTGAATAAAAGTCAAAGAAATCAAGGGACAAATGTGTAGAAAACAAAATGCTTTGTCACAGACATGGTGAGAGAGGATGAGTCAGATATCAAAGAGGCATCAGACATAGTCCCACCCTTGAGGAATAGAGAAGATCAAAGAAGCACGCTGAGCAGAAAGAAGTCTGGTGTCTACCCAGGGAGGTCCCAAGGGCTGGCATTACCCTGGTGAAGTCTCAGAGTTCAGGGCTGGTCTTGCAATCTTAGAATCCTGATTTGTCAGCACATTAAGAAGTACTTCATTGTTCAGATACAGATGCACAGGCACTAAACTCTGAGACTGTAAAAATAGAAAGGACAGTTCATGAATTTGAAAATAACATCAAAGAGGTGAATACACATTATTTGGCTAATGTATTTCTTCTCTAGGCAAGATGTATGGGAAACCCAATTATTATGAGAAGTCAGCGTTGGGCATTTACAATGAGATGCAAAGCTGCCAGATCAGGACACTTACAACCTTTGGCCAGCTCATTCATTTCCTAGAGTGACAGAGCCCAGGAATTGAATTTTAATCAGAAGATAGTACCGGGAATCCTTCAGGATGGCTTGGCTGCCACATCTTCCAATGAGATTGCCGTGGCATGTACACATAGCACACTTCCCCAAACATATCAGACTCCAATTGCTTGTTTACTTTTCTTTTTGCATCATTTGATGTTAGTCTCTGTATTTTATTTATTGCACAGCTCTAGTCTAATCTATTATTAAAAATACTTTTAGCGTTAGCTGGTTTGACGCAGTGGATAGAGCATCGGTCTGTGGACTGAAGGGTATGGGTTTGATTCCGGTCAAGGGCATGTCCTTGGTTGCAGGCTTCCTGCCCTGGTTGGGAGCATGCTGGAGGCAACCAATCGATGTGTCTCTCTTACATCAGTGTTTCTCTCTGTCTCTCCCTCTCCTTTCTATTCCCTCTAAAAATCAATGGAAAAAATATCTTCTAGTGAGGATTAAAAAACAAAACAAACCAACTTTTATTACAGAAAATTTCAAAATGTAAAAAAATAAGAGAACAGGATGATAATTCTGTCGTACCTTTCCCTCCGCCCGCTTCCCCCCCAATAACGATCAACTCAGCCAATCTTATTTTACTTATATCCCATTCACCCCTACTACCCTCAAGATCATTTTGATGCTAATCACAAAATAGTATTATTTCATTTATCTTTAAATATTTCCATATACAGTATATCTCTAAAAGATAAGGACTCTTTATAAAGAAAGCAATATCATTTTCACACATTAAAAATTTGACATTAGTTTCCTAATATAATCAAATATCCAGTCAGTGTTCAAATTTCTCCATTTATCTCATAACTTTTTCTTTTTTAAAAGAATTTTTTAATTGATTTCAAAGAGCGAGAGAGAGAGAGAGAGAGAAAGAGAGAGAGAGAGAGAGAGAGAGAGAGAGAGAGAGAGATGTGAGAGTGGGACAGCGATAAGCTGCCCAGCATATGCCCACTGGATTGAAACTACAACCTGGGTTATGTGCCCAGACCAGGAATTGAACCAGAAACCTTTCAGTGTATGGGACAATGCTCCAACCAACTAAGCCATACCAGCCAGGGATCATAAATTTTTCTTTTCTGTAGTTTGTTTGTATCAGGATTCAAGTAAGTTAAGTTTTTTAAATCTCTAGGTTCTCCTTCATCTCTCACCTTTTCTTCTTGTAATAAATTTGTTGAAGAAACAGGTATTTTTTACAGTCTGAATTTTAATTTTACCCTGTGGTGTCTCTTAATATGTCCCTTTGTCGCCCATATTTCCTGTAAATTGATATTTGGATTTAGAGCTTGATCAAATTTAGATATGATTTCTGGGCAACAGTACTTCACAGAAGTGTTGAATACTTCCATCATGAGGCACATAACATCAAGCGATCTCTTTTTGTGATGTTAGCAATATTTTTAGAGTTTAATGCTTGGTGACTATCTTATCTGCAACTTCTTGGGGGACATCTCATTGTAGCCCCAAATACATGGGAGCACAAAGCATACATTTGAGAAGCAATTAGAAGACAACACAAACTAATAAGTTAAATCCTGTGATGCTGACTCTACCTGCACTGGGATTTTGGGAAAGGAACGTTTCAGTCAGAGCTGGACTCCCTCAAACTGGAGAAACATGGACGATGGTGCCTCTGGAGCCATGGGCCTGAGAGAGGCTGTCTGGTCCACCATACCCTCGGCCCTGCAGCCTGGTCTCCTGAACACAGCCTCAGATCCTGAAGGACTCATCAGAGGGAGAATTATATGCAGCAAAGCAGATTCTGCCTCCTTGTTCTAGGTTGGGTTTCCTCAAATGGACCTCTGGTCCCTCTAATGATGTGGTAGGGACTATTAGATCCCTTTCAGTTCCAATTTCTTATGAATTTATACGATTTCAGAGCTGCTTATTCTCCACCTTCCCAATTGCAGAGCAGCTGGTTTTTGCTTAGTCAGATTTAAATCCATCTTCATGCATCCTGGTCAGTGGCAGTGAAGAATGGGCTTTTCCTTCGGTACTTCAATTCACAGATGAGGGAGAAGGAGAGCAGAGACTGCCTTAGGAGTTCCGAGAGAACTAGGGAAAGGAGAGGATGGAAATAACTGGGTGGGGAGGGGGACAGAGAGAGAGACCCAGTCAAATGTAAGGAAGCACACTAACTGGTTGGAGTGGGGGCACCTGGGCAATGTTTACTCAGCTGTGCCCATATGCATCTGTTCACTTCTGCACAAAAAGATAAAGTGCTGTTGCTTCCCTTTATTCTCTTCACAGGTGTTCTTTCTTGGAAGATCCATCCATTTTCTTTGTTTTAATTATGCAGATTACTTATATTCTGTATTCTTGGTTTATCTTCTAGACCAGTGGTTGGCAAACTGCGGCTCGGTTGACTAATGAGTTTGCCACCACTGTTCTAGATCTTATGCATTTTTATCTTCTGTTGTATATTCCCACATCAACATCCCATTAATATTTTGGGACAGATTTTCACCTATCTTTACTATAGAGGTTGGAAAAACAAAATACTTATCTACCCAGACTCTCTTGAGTCTAGGTGTCCATGTGACACAATTCTGTTTAATGAGACATGTCAAACGTCCCCTAGGGGCTTCTGGGAAAGTTCTTGCTTTATGAATGAAAGACATGCATTCTTCTCTTGGTTCTGCCTCGAATTACTACCTAAAGCTTGGGCCTTTGGCAACCATATTGTAATCCCAGGAGGAAGGACCGGAAGAAACACAGACTTCAGTTCTGACTTTGTTCAGCTGCTGAATTTAGATCAGTAGATGCCTAACTTGAGATTTTTTGTTTTGTGGAGGAAAAAACACACTCTATTTCCAGAAAACACTGTTTGCTAGGCATGCTATCATTTTCTCTCAAAACTTTTTGTAACCTAACAAGTTGATACTCAACTTGTGTAAAACTGACTTTATCTTTCTTAACATTCCTTTTTATTAGCTTCTCTTCCTTACTTATTTTATTAATGACACTACCAATCTCATTCTCAAAACTTGATATTACCTGTGTCCTCCTGTCCTAGGTCTCTTTATACCTAACCAGTCACCAATTCTTCTATCGGCCATTACATTTTACTGCTTTATTTCAGGGCCTTATCATCTAGATCTGGATTTTTTCATTGTGGAAGACATGATGCTTTCAAATCAGCTTTGTTTTTGGGTTAAAATTCTGGATTAAAGTTCTGTTATCTCTACCCTTAGCCATGTGATCTTATTGAAGTTATTACTTTTTCTGAATGTCTATTTCCAAATTATCAAATGAGGCTCCAAAGACCTACAGTAATGGCTGTGTTTGTGGGCTAATGCAAATATAGTTGCATGGTGTTCTCTAAGTAGCCTGCGTATTTTAGGGGTTAAGAATTTGGGATCCAGACTGTATTGGTTCAAATTCCAGTTTTGATTTTATTAATGGTGTAACTTTAGGCAAGTTATTTAGTTCTCATAGTTGCTTTGTAGATTTCTCAGCATTTTTCATATAGACAATCTTGTCTGTGAACACTGGCAGTTTTATGTATTCTTTCAGATCTTTGTCTTTTATTACTTACTAGAGGCCCAGTGCATGAAATACATGCGGGGGTGGGGGTGTTCTTCAGCCCAGTCTGCTCCCTCTCCAATCTGGGACCCTTTGAGGGATGTCCGACTGCCCATTTAGGCCCCATCCAAGCAGGATTGGGCCTAAATGGGCAGTTGGATGTCCCTCTCACAATCTAGGACTGCTGGCTCCCAACTGCTCACCTGCCTGCCTTCATAAGTGCCCCTAACCACTTTTGCCTGTCAGCCTGATCACCCCTAACCACTCCCCTGCCAGCCTGATTGATGCCTAACTGTTTCTCTGCCAGCCTGTTTGCCCCTAACTGCCCTCTTCTGCAGGCCTGGTCACCCCTAACTGCCCTTTCCTGCAGGCCTGGGTTCCCCCCAACTGCCCTTCCTTGCAGGCCTGGTCACCCCCAACTTCCCTACTCTGCTGGCCTGGTCACCCCTAACTGTCCTCCCCTGCTGGCCATCTTGTGGTGGCCATCTTGTGTTCACATGGGGGAAGGATATTTTGACTACATGGGGACAGTCATCTTGTGTGTTGGAGTGATGGTCAATCTGCATATTACTCTTTTATTAGATAGGATAGAGGCCTGGTGCATGGGTGG
Organism: Lasiurus cinereus; assembly: GCA_011751065.1. Classification (NCBI taxonomy): domain Eukaryota; kingdom Metazoa; phylum Chordata; class Mammalia; order Chiroptera; family Vespertilionidae; genus Lasiurus; species Lasiurus cinereus. The sequence goes on along the minus strand of JAAGEH010000393.1, from coordinate 14,876,350 downwards.
GGGGCAGCTGGTTTGCCCTGAAGGATGTCCTGGATCAGGGTGGGTGTTCCCTTGGAGTGTGGGGTGGCCTGGGTGAGGGGCCTATGGCAGTTTGCGGGCTGGACATGCCCCCACCTTCCTGCCCCTCCCCCCCAACCCCCCAGTGACCCAATCAGAGGCCCTGGTATCTGGGATTTATTTATCTACAATTGAAACTTTGTAGCCTAGAGTGGAGTCAAGCCTTCTGCTTGCACAGCCATTGAAACTTTGTTGCCTTAAGCAGAGGCCTGGGCCTGCTAGGGTTTGTGGAAACTTTGGCTTCCTCCATTGCCAGGGGCAACCCAAGCCTCCCTTCTGTTCTCTCTGTGGCCGTAGCCATCTTGGTTGGGTTAATTTGCATACTTGCTCTGATTGGTGGGTGTGGCTGGTGGGCATGGCTTGTGGGTATAGCAGAGATACTGTCAATTTGCATATTACTCTTTTATTAAATAGGGTTTTTTTTTTTTTTTGGGCTTTATTTCACTGGCTAGAATTTCCAGGACAAAGTTTAACAGAAGGGGTGAAAATGGACTTCCTTGAATCAGGAAACATTTTTCCCCTCTATTGTTTTCTTTCCTTTATTTTTTTATTTTTTTAAATATATTTTATTGATTTTTTACAGAGAGGAAGGGAGAGGGATAGAGAGCTAAAAACATTGATGAGAGAGAGACATCGATCAGCTGCCTCCTGCACACCCCCCACTGGAGATGTGCCCGCAACCAAGGCACGTGCCCTTGACCAGAATCGAACCCAGGACCTTTCAGTCCGAAGTCCGAAGCTCTATCCACTGAGCCAAACCGGTTTTGGCTTTTTCCTTTATTTTTAAGAGAACTGTGTAACATATGTTATTTTAAAAAATATTTTATAGATATCATATGACTAGAAATATTCTTTATAGGAAGCTTTTTGATGACAAATTTAATCTCTAATAGAGAGAGGACTACTCACATTTTCTATTTCTTCTTGTGTCAGTTTTGACAAGTTGTCTTAAGGAGTTTGTCCATTGTTGGCATAGAGTTGTTCATAGTATTTGCTATTATCCTTTTAATATCTTCAGAATATGTAGTTATGTTCTACATATTAGTTATTTGTGTTTCCTTTGTTTTCTTGAACAGTCTTGTTTGGAGCTTCTCAATTTATTAATCTTTGAAAAGAACCAATTTTTTCATTGATTTTCTTTATTGTTTGAGATTTTATTGATTATTGCTCTCCCATCCCCCACTCGATTAACTTTGGGTTTAACTTGCTCTTCTTTTTTTGGCTTCTTAAAATGGAAATATAGATAATTAAAATTTTTCTCTTTTCTAATATGAGCATGAATACTATGATTTCTCAGGGTCAGCACAAAAAAGGAAGCACAGTTATGTCAGTATTCAGTATTTACAAAAAAAAATGCACCCAGTTTTGCTAAAAAAGAACAATCAATCAAGCCAATACTGGGACCTATTAATCTCCTCAACCTCATGGAAGATACTGTGCAATGCGATGAAAAATATCTCAGCAGTGAATTCAGCAATGGGTTTCATAGGCCTCTCAATATATCTTGATAGCTTAATGCCAAAGGGACATTAAAGAGCAAGGGGGCAGTATAATAGACGACTTTATAATGGTCTGATTCAATCCCAGGATATATTTTAGGAGTCAGTGGATTATTTCTCTTTCAAGAAATCCTCCATAAGTATTGTTTTCCACATCTGAGCTATTGGAAAGTATTAAAATTGGGCAATAAGGACTTTGAAGTAATATTTCCCAATAGATACCAGGAGTGCTGCTATTTTTGTGTTGTTGGTTAAAATAAACTGGCAAACAAAATAGATCCAGGGACACTAAAGCATACAATAGACTGACGTATTTCAGAGGGAAAGGGAGGGGGCAGGAATAGAGTAACAAAAGAATTAATATGTATATATACATAACCCATGGATAGACAATAATGTGGTGAAGGCCTGGCGAGGGGGCAGGAGTAGGGTGGAGAGGGCCAATGGGAGGGAAAAGGGGGTTATATTTTTATAATACTTTCAACAATCAAGATAAATAAAAAAAAATAGTTCAAAGACCTGAATGTGAGAGCTAAAACTGTAAAATTCTTGGAAGGAAATAAAAGCATAAATTTTAGTGAACTTGAATTAGTCAAAGACTTCTTAGATATCTAATCTCAAGCCACCAAAAATACATTAAGTAAATAAATTCGACATCATCAAAATTCAGAATGTTTTTGTTTCAGAAAAGGATACTATCAAGAAAGTAAAAAGATAATTTACAGAATGAGAGAAAATATTTTCAAATTATATAGCTGATGTGAGTTTAGTATCCAGAATGTATAAAGAACCATTACAGCTCAACAATTAAAAGCCAAGAGAGAAACAATTAAAAATTATTCTAAGTATTTGAACAGATATTTCTCCAAAGACACACACATGGCCAATGAGCACAGGAAAAGATGCCCAGCATCATTAGTCATTAGGAAAATGCAAATCAAAACTATCATGAGATACACTTCACATCCTCTAGGTTGGCTGTCATAAAAAAAATATACCAAGTGTTATAAAACAGAAAATAACAATGTTGGGATTATGTGGAAAAATTGGAACCCTCACACACTGCTGGAAGAAATATAAAATGCTACATACAATCTCATATAGAAAACAGTTTGGCAGTTTCTCAAAAAGTTAAACATAGAGTAACTAAATGACCCAGCAATTCCATTCCTTGATATATATTTAAAAGAACTGAAAACATATAGTCATGTAAAAACTTGTATATGAATGTTTACAGCAGCATTATTCAAATGTTAGCCAGAAAGTAGAAACAATGGAAATATACATAAGCTGATGAATCAACAAATAAATGTGGTATATCCATACAATGAAATATTATTCAGCCATTAAAAGGAATGAAGTACTGATACATGATACAACATGGATGAACCCTGAAAACATTATGCTAAGTGAAAGAAGTCTGACACAGAAAGTCACATATTGTATGATTTCACTTATGTGAAATGTCCAAAACAGGCAAATTTAATTAGCAAGTATATTAATAATTTTCAGGGATGGGGGAAAGTATAAAATGGTGAATGACTACTAATGGGTATGGGATTTCTTTGGGGACTGATGAGAATGTTCTGAAATTAGTAATAGTGATAATTGAACAACTTCATAAATATATAAAGAAACACTGGATCTTATACTTTAACGTGATGTATTGTATGGTGTGTGAAACATATCTCAATAAAAAAACAAGCAGAAAAAAATGTCATAGGACTGTGGATTCAGCTGAACTGCAGGAAAATTACACCCTCAGTTGATAGCCAAGAAAGATATATGTCTTAGTGGTGGTCTAATCCTTTTCTGTGAGGATGTAGGGGGCAAAGGTTTATCCTCAAAGAGTAATGATGGTACTACTCTGACAAATGGTGGTCAAGAGTTCACAGGTTATGCTACAGAGTGTGGCCCTATAATTGTTACTAAGGAAACCAAGCAACTTGTGTTAATTGCACTGAAACATTAAAATGCCTATCTTTGTGTAACAATTTTTCTGAAAATCTTTTCATGGAATAAAATTGTAAGATGTAAGCATATCAAACAGGGTGATTTGTGCTATAGGAGTATAAAAATTGGTTAAAAGTTCAGGAACCTCTCTTTTATTTTAATAAATGGGGAAATAATTTTTAAAGGTCCAAGAAACACTTGTTAGAGATGTTGAAATCAAATACAAAAGATCTTTAATTGGAAGCAGACATTACTTGGAACTTAATAATTTGACTTTTGATATTGTAATATGAAATTGCAATTCTGCTTAAATGTTTTATCTCATATTCAGACTTTAACAATTTTATCCTTCTAGTCATTGATGGGTTACGTATTGAACATGTTGCAGAAAAAGTTGAGTTCTTGAGTTTTACACATTTTTTTTTATCAACTCTTTAAACAAACTTTTGGGATATAAGAAAGTCCTATTTTCAGTGTCCCTTGCCACTCCTTTGTCACTCCTGTCCCGTTTCCCTCTCCCTGTCTCATGTTCTTTTCCTCCTTCTTCAAACCAAATGTGCTGTGGGGAAAGGATATGATCTTAATCATCTACTTTCCACCAGTTCCTTCATTCGGGGATTTTACACTCTGTTTTGCATGTGCCTGATGTGCTTGCAGGGGACAGGTTAGTGAAAAAAGCTTGTTAGGGCCCTTGGCCTCATGAACTGAAATGCTAGTTGTGAAGACGCACGTTATTTCAGTTAGTCGTTCCATAAACTGTTTACTAGTATTGAGTAACTAGTGGGTGTTGGATACTGTTCCGGATGGCAAGGAATAAAGTGGTAAACAAGGAAAATAATAATAATAAATACTATGAGGCCCAAGGTAAGAGGATATGCAGTGATGGAGTAGGGGGACAGACAAGTCTACAATGTCCATGAGTGATTTAGAGAAGGTGAGCAAACCTTTCTGTGGAAGTAACATTTAATCAAAGACTTTGAATTAACAGAGGGCCACCCAATATGAATTTAAATTAGTGTTATCCATGCTTTACTAAGCACTTTTTAGAGAACAAGGGTTGGGCTAGTGCCTGCTATGAGGACACAGGCTGAATAAATATGGTACCACCGTTTTTTCCCCTTTGGTAACAAGGACTTATTGGGAGCAAGTGCCCACAGATATATTATTGCTTTTGTGGCAGTAATAGACAAAGGTAATTTCAGAAAACAGTTGAAAGGGATAAAGTTTGAAATTTTGATTTTTAAATTTCAAATTATATTTTTGAAAGATATTTAGGATACTGTTTAGTTTTTCATTATTTTAATTTTTGAAGAAAGAGAAAGCTATTCCTAGAGAACTGATGAGTGGCATGCGGATTTGGAAAAGTACTATTATTTAATGATGTTCTAAGATATTGAGCGTGTGCTTTTGACTATGGATGCTGATGGTGGTGACAACATCCCTATCCTACTGGTGGACTTTGGGTTTTATATTTAGCCACTTTAGTTTTATCAATGATGAATTTATCTGACACCCCTGTAGGGTCAGTATTCCCTAAGACAGACCTCCCAGACAAACATATGAGAGCAAGAAAATGGTCCGGGATACCTAGAAACTCCAATAATGTCTCATTTTGAGGACTTGTTCATGATTTTAAACAATTTTCTATCCATTATTTTACCACCTGTCTTTTGATGATGTTTTTATTGTGAATTCTTATCATATTCTCCTCAGCAACTAATTAAATGTTATGTCAATATGTTTGTAAATTTTTATGTTAAAAATTGAAGACAATTTGAGAATTGTAAGTTTCTGTGGTGATGCAGGTACCCTGCATGCAGCAGACGCATTGTAAATATCCCCTGGTGGTACTTAACGATCTGATTTGTAGAATCGGGACTACTCTAGTCAGTAACCAGGTTTTACTTTTTATTTTCTGAAAAGCATTTAAATACGTAGACCACGAGAACCTGCTTTATTATTCAGATCATCAGAGGATAGATAGGGGAGCCCTTAATACCAACAGGACCATATAAGAAGGCTGCTTCAGCCAAGAAGGCAGATCTCTGAAGCATGGTCAAGCTTGGCTGCCCACAGGTTGAATGGGAATAGACTTTTATTGTGCTCTTTCATCTCCTTGTGCTGTCCCTGTACATTATCGGCTTGTGACGGCACCTTATCTTTCCCTCAATTGAATTTTGCATTATCTCTGTTGCTTTGCTTCCTATCTTTTCAGCACTTCGTTGGATATTTGTCTGAACAATTTTAGAGGTTCATTTTAGAATTCAACATTCAACAGATTATGGATATCAAAGTAATGCTCATTAAAAAAAACACTTTGTGTTTAGATGATTAATATTTCTTTGTCTCTGACATTAGAAGTCCTAACCTTAAATATCCAAATTGCCAAATGGGTCATGAAACTTCTCAGAGTAGCTTACAGAAATCTAAAAGTGGATATCACTTAAGCCTGGTTTTATTTTGGGTTATCTGAAAGAGAACCGTTAAGTAGTCAAATTGCAAAATGGAAATAATTTAAAAATAAGTGTATTTTATTCATCACTTTTAGGGAAAGAATATAGGTATTAGGGAGAAGTGAGAGTGAATAGTAAAAATATAAAACAAGAGGCTGTTATGACTTTTAGGAGGTTGAAAGGTTATCTAAAGGGAATATCTCCTTTCCATTTTAATTTCATTAACATGGATTTTCTTTTATTTATTGATTTTTCTTTTATTTATCACCTACTATTGATTTTTAGCTGCCTGTAAAGAGTTTTTGCAGTCAAATTCTGCCACATAAGAATGCCTCTACAAATAGAATGGCATTTGAATCTGGACAAGCAACCAAAGCATACAGTTGATTTTATGTGCAGAAATCTACTTATTTCTATAGTTATATAGTATTAAACTATATTGATAGAAGTTTTATCTCAGAGGATTTATATGGGAGGAATTTATAAAGGTTTTTAAAATGAAAAAAACGGGTAATGAAGGCACTTATAAGGGAAAAGAAAAACACTTTTAGAAAAGCACACTGACGTTTAGTTGCTAAAACAGTTATAGGACACCGCAGTACGACTCCTTGGCATGGCACGTGGCATGGTTGCTATCCCTGCATGCCTTTCTCTTCCCTGGGTTTGTGAGAACAGTTGCAGACTTGCAGCTGAGAGCTGACACTATGCACACACCTCTGCTTCTTTCTGAACTTGTCATGTTACAAGTTGACATGTATTGACATGTCTTTCTCCTTCCCAGAGGAAATGACAGGAGCTTATGAAAGATAATGGACTATGATTTAAATTGTATTTTAATTGGAACCAAACCAAAGAATTTCTGGTGTATAATTATTGCGTTTCTACAAATCCTACCACTGGGCATAAAAGGTCATAAGTTTTTAGTGTGTTTTCCAACAGTATTTTTTCTATGACTATTTTTTCCCTGTTTGAGCTCATACTTTACGACTTCCTGCCTGTTAAAAACTAACATTATAGGATGATCATCCTTCTAGGTTATTAAAAATTCTTTGTAAATTAATTATATTGACTGAAATCATATGGATCATATGATTTAAGTTTTTCCTCAGTTGGGCAACTAAGATCTTTAAAATGATTGTTACTCTGAGCAATACTGGTATAGGTTTTTACTGTGTTTTAGTTTACTTCCTTGGGATAGAGATATTCATAGAACTAAAATTAGTTAATATGTATGAAGAAATTTAGGATTTTGACACATATCTGGAAATAACTTTTCATCAATAGAGTAAGATAGATGCTATTACTTATTTTTTACAAATAAGGGAACTGAAGCTTGGAAAAGTGAAATTATTTGTCCAGCATCACATAGCTGTTAATGCCAGGAACTAACATGGGGTGAAACACCATTCTCTTTTCATGATAACGGCATTTCAAATATATTCCTGGGGGTATTAATAGAGAGTGCAAGGCAAAAAAAAAAGGCTCATGTTAAAAAAATTTGGAAATGTCAAGTTAATTCAGTAAGATCTTTTCAAAAGTGCTCAGAGCCCTAGAAATTACCATAAAGATGCTCTGTGGTTGCAGAACCCTGGAGAACTGTGTGCCTCAGCCCACCCCTTGCAGCTCTCCACTCTCTCACTGCCCTCAACCTCACCCCTGCATGCTCTTTGAATAACTTTGAAAGTGAGTGCCCCGGGATTGTCAGAACTCTTACCTTAACAAGGGCCATGGAAACAGCCATTGTTCACCCATTTGATTTTGCCAGAGATCCCAAGTTGATCTTGTACCTCTCTCTCTCAGAGGCCATTCTCTTAAATAGAACAAGTAGGACGAACCCCGTGGCACACACCCAGAGGTGGACACAGACTGGTAGGGAGGGCACTGTCCTGTACTTCTCTGTCTTGCATCTGTTTCTTCAGAGCTTTCTAGTCAAAGCTTTCTAACCATGGATAAAGTAATTTGAGCTGATGTGTTAAAGAGTTTATCCTTTGGGGGAATTGTTTGCATTTTAATAAAGGATCCCTAGAGATGTCAAAGTGTTAACCCAAAGGAAATCAGGGTGAAATGCACACAGTAAGAATATCTGCTTGGGGACTGGGGGCTCTTTCCAGTCAAATGGTCCAAATGTTTGCTTCTAACCAAGCTCTCAGCCTTTCATACCTACCCAGGACTTACCATTTCCCAAGCATTCCTGTACATCGTTTCTAAATGATAAGAACCTCAAGTGACCCGCAGTACTGAAAACCTGCTGAAATCTTAAAGTTGCTCAGACTTCTCTGGTTTAGAACACACGATTAATTTCTGGATACACAACACACAGACGGCCGACAGCCAAACAGCACAGTTATTTACAGTGAGTCCTTCGTTATCCAGTGTCATAAAGAAGTTAATTTCATGCACATTTATCCCAGTTAATCTTCCAAATTTGGCATGATTTAATAATTCTAGTAGAAATTATATTTTAAAAGTGTATTTTATCTGACTGCTTTTCTAAAGCATGCACCGAATATAAATTTTAACTGGTGATTGGGGCTCAGTGTAGTGAACATAAATTAGTATCCGGTGTTATAATATGGTAATTTTGAAGATTGTGGATTTTCTGTTTCAAGGCCAAATGCCGCCAGTGTTGTGTTTTTAAAATATGTATGGGTTCTGCCTGGTTTTTGTTTTATTTGCCCAACTCTTCCCTACTGCCCAGAGGCTGTCGCTCTTTGCTTGCGCCCCTCCTGGTGTCTGTTCTGTGTCCTTCCTTTGCACAAACATATCTGCTTCTAATGCTTTGGACTTAGAAACCGGTTAGCCAAGAGGTTGGAGTTTTATTTATAATATGTGTGCATGGATTTTGCCCCTGAGAATTTATCTCCTGAGTAAAGTACATGGATTTCAGAGTTTTCTTATTTAAAAGCCTTCATTTTGGTTGCACAAAGCCTTTTAAATTTACTTGCTGCATGATCTTCTATAATTTTTTCTTAATAACGGAGATTTCAAGATAAATATCCTCAGAATACTTGAGGCATTACTGTCATGAGATTAAATTTTTTATTCAGCAAATATTCACTGGTTCCTTCTGTGTAATTTTGAAGATTGTAGACTTTCTGTTTCAAGGCCAAATGCCACCAGTGTCCTGTACTTCTCTGTCTTGCATCTGTTTCTTCAGAGCTTTCTAGTCAAAGCTTTCTAACCATTGATAAAGTAATTTGAGCTGATGTGTTAAAGAGTTTATCCTTTGGGGGAATCCATTTAGGATTCTTCAATGAGCAAAAGAGAAGATCCCTGCTCTCCTAGAGTTTACATTTAGCAGAGGAATTAGATAAAAGACAATAGACATAATAAACAAGTACAGTTACATGTTAGGTTTGAAAATAATACATGTTGTGGGGGAAAAGCACAATCAATACAAGTAGAGCTCAGAAGTGCTAGTGGGAATGGTGAAACTTGTAACATAGGTCAGTCAGACTATGGTTCACGGGAAAGTGATTTAAGCAAAAAGGTGAGGGGAGTTAACTAAGCATATGTTTGTGATAAGAATATCCTGGTAATGGGAACAGCCAGTGCAAAGACCTTAGGGTTAGTGCATATATGGATGATTGAAGGACTAGTAAGGAGGCTTCTGTCTCTAGAGTGAAGTTACCAACTGAAAGATTAGGAATATCAGAGAATGAGGGCAGATCATGTAGAAAATAGACAGCTATTATAAAGGCCTTGATTTTTACTCTGAATGAAGCAGGGAGTCACTGAAGGGTTTTGAGAAGAGCATGGCATAACCTGACTTACAGTTTTACGAGATCACTATGATAGCAATGTTGAGAAGATGGTATGGTGAGGCTGTAATGGCAGGTAAAGGGGGAACTATTAGGAACCGATTGCAGTAATCAGGGAAAAGATGATGGTGGCTTGATCAGAGGGACAGCAGTGGAGATGGTGAAAAGAAGTGGAATGCATTTTGGAGGTGGAACCAAATTGAATGAATTGAATGTGGGAATGTGTGAGAAAGAGGAGTCAAGGTTAATTCTAAGGTTTTGGGTCTTGGGCAATTGGAAAGATGGCGTTACTATTAGTTAAGATGGGGAAGGCTAGAGATAGGGAATGAGGAATTCAGTTTTGTACATGTTGAGTTTGAGATGTCTACTAGAAACCCATTTGGAGATGTTGAATAGAAAGTTGATATGTGACTCTGGAGTTTGGAAGAGCAGTCTGAGCTGGAGATATAAATTTGGAAATAATACATAGATGATATTTCAAGCCATGAGGTTGGAGAGCCTCACTGAAGTGAGTATTAAAGAGACCACTTTAAGCCCTGTCATCCTCCAATAAGAGCTCATGGTAGGGGGAGTAACCAGCAAAATAAGCCATGTAGGAGTGACCTATAAAGTAGGGGGAAACAGGAATGTGGAATGTGTCTTGAAAGACAAGTGAAGATGTTTCTGAATATTCAGGTAAATCATATCCCGTTGAAATGTGGGGCACCGGGAGCAGATCTCCCCCTTGCGGGGCTCTTGTCTCACAAAATTTGAAGAATAAAATTCTCAGACTAAAAGGATTTGTTTGTAAAAGGGTGGAAGTTTATTGGAAGCAAATACAAACTCCCAGGTAGGGAGAAGTTCCCAAGTGGGAAACCCACTGCCTTTTCCCTAAGGCTTATAAATGCTGTCGTTCTTTGTCTTTTCATGCTCCCTTCTAATTGGACCCCTTCCCCATTTGATCATTCTGTGCTTTTCTAATTGATCAGTCTCCCACGGAATATCATCTCCAAAGTCTAAAACCCATGTGGTACTCCCTTGTCTCTCTCCCCCTTATCTTGTAACATTTCTTTATCTCCTGTGAACATGTTTCCCTTTCTCCAGCATTTGTCAACATTTCTCTGTCCTCTGTGAAAGTATGTTTCCTCCTTGTCCATACTCTGTGATTTTTCTTGATCCTCTGTGAATGTATATCTTCTCCCTTTATCCTGTGGCACTTTTCTATTCTCTATGAATATATGCCTCCTGGTGGCTCCAAGGCCTCACCTATGCATTTCTCCCCCATGGACCCTCTTTATTCCTAAGACTTGCTACACCTGCCTATTTTATCCCTAAAATTCCTTTCACTATTGACAAAACATTGGAAAGAAGAAAGATCACACTTGCATTTGAAATTTCATATCTTACAGATGACACTGCTAATAGGTCGAGTTATCCAACATGGTTGGCAGTTGGGTGGGTTGCAGACTCTGTGCCAGGTCTTGGAATGTTGTTGTAAAGAAGACAGCAAAAATGAACACAAAAATAAAATTTCTCACAGGCAAGGTACAGGGCAGATGGATAACCTGTGGCTTAACTAGAATGAGATCATCCACCTAAAATGTGGGTAAATGGGAAAGCTCAGGTATAGAAAGATGAAAAATGAAGATATAGGGATGCAGAGGACAAGAGATAGGATAACATGAATACAATTATGATCACATAGGGTGTTATTTCTCTGTAACAGATGGAGAAAAGTACAGGGAGTCATTATCACCGTGATAAATACTGAGCAGCAAGGAAGCAAACTATCACAGCTGAGGCATGCAGACTGCTGTGAAACTCAGAAGTGATATTATCAATAAAGCCAGAGTTGGCAAATGATTAACAAATAAACAACATATGGCTCACTGGTTGCCATGTCCCTGGAAACATCTCTCAGGAAATAGTATGCTTCCGTGAATGAGTTTCTGGTCAGTGCACATTTGCTTTTGATACATATAGCAGTTGTGAAATTGTAACTACCCAGTTTTACCTAAAAAAAAAAAATGCTGCTAAAAAGACAACTATAGAGCTCTGTTTCTGGACAAGTGGACTTAATTCTCCCAATTTCTCCCACTAAATGCAACTGTACACCATGGATATTCTACATAAAACAAACAGAAAAGACTCCGAAAGGCGGAGAGAAGAAGAAAGACTGGCTTGGGACTTCTGTCTCTGAAGCGTGACAGAGTGATGAGTTCCTTGAGTTTTCTCTTAGTCTCAGATATTCCAGATTGGATGCTGGAATAGATAGCAACCCAGGAATGCCAACAGACAGAAACAAATAAGATGCCTCAAGAAAAGCCTAGCAGGATGGAAAAACTTTTAGATAATAACTGTTCTGCTTTAACCAAACACCAGAGAAAACAGTTACAGCTAACTCTTCCTCCATCAGTAAAGGCCAAGTGTAGAGCCTAAACTTTCCCTCTTGCCTAACTGTAATATAGTAGCCCTTCCCATCTAGATTTTGAAGCAGCCTTCATAAAAATGCTTCAGTGAGCAGTTTATCCAGATGGTGAATTCCCTGCTCTTGAAAGCCCCCACTTATTTAGGAATACAGTGGTACCTCGAGATACGAGTTTAATTCGTTCTGTAACCTTGAGGCATGGGAAACTATGAGATGCTCGAGTTGCGGTAAACTGGTGGGTCGTGTGCAGCCGGCCTATCCGCAAGATTACTCCTATGGTATCTCAAATGTTGCTCGTATTTCAAAGCAAAAATCGCTCGCTTGATGGCTCGTATCTCAAAAATCTCCTATGTTAGGACACTTTTATATCGAGGTACCACTGTACATAAATTGTGAATTGATAACTTGGCTCAGTGATATACGGATTAGGAAAAAGTGACCCAGACATTTTTTTACTAGATAATACAAGCAGATCTGTAGAAGGAATCCTATATAATAAAAGGGTAATATGTAAATAAACTGAATGGGAGAAAACTGAACAACCAATCAAAGTGTAATATGCTAATGATATGCTAAGACTGCTAAACCACTCACTATGACATGCTCTGACCACCAGGAGGCAGACAGTTAACTGGTCGACCAGTCGCTATAACATGCACTGACCAGTCAGTATAACTGCCTATCTGGACTGATTGGGTGTGAGCCCACGGCAGGCACAGTGGGGCTAGCATGTGTGGGAGTGGCAGGTAGGAGCTGTGGGCAGCGTTGGACTGTGGGTTTCAGCCTGATCCCCGCAGGCCACCCAGAGGGACTCCACCCCTGCATGAATTCATGCACTGGACCTCTAGTTAGTTATAAATAATTAATGTTGACTTTTCCACTTTTATGTAAGGAAAATATTGTCTAGTTTGTTCTTTAATTTTATTTTTTAAAATATATTTTTATTGAGTTCAGAGAAGAAGAGAGAGGGACAGAGAGATAGAAACATCCATGATGAGAAAGAATCGTTGATTGGCTGCTTCCTGCAGGCCCCACACTGGGGATTGAACCTTCAGCTGTGACCTCCTTGTTCATAGGTCAGTGCTTAACCACTGAGCAATAGCATCTAGGCTAGTCTGACCTTTCAAAAAAACCCTTTGTGTGTTGGTATATATTATAAAATTTTAAAATGTATATATATTCATCTTTCCTTTTTTGGAAGTTTTAGTCATGCTGAGAAAGAAACTGTACATTAATCAATGGAAATACTACTCAACTTATAAAAAGTATTACTAACTACCATTTCATGATTCACATCTTTCTTGTTAACCAATAAACACACTTTATCTCTTTACCAACTTCCTACACAAAGTTGGTGCCAAGTAAAATTTTATTTGTTGGTTGAATAAACATGGAACCTGCAGAAGTACCATCCAACACTCCTGCAGCTTAGGTTCTGGGTTGTGAGCCTCAGGAGAGGATATGAAGTAGCTGTTAATTCTGAGCCCTGAGTATAGTCTGACTTGAGAAGGGGGGGATTTGCCTGGACTGTGATCTGAAAGTCATTTTTTTTCCAGTACCATATGTAAATTCAAGTGCTTGTCCCTTACTAGTGAGCTTATCATTTCTAATTAAACAAGACATCGTACAAAATTCATATAACCTATCATTTTTTTTAAGTTCAGTTGAGGAACTGAAATTCTCACTTTTATTTGATCTGTGTTTATCAAAAACAGCTTTATTAAGGTAGACAGTCATACAGTAAAGTGCACAATTATACAATATGGTAAGTTGTGGCTTATGCATACACTTATGAAGTCATCGTCACAACCAAGTTTGAGAACTATCCCATCGCCCCTAAATTCTTCAGGGCCTTTTTATGTTCTCTGCCTGCAGCCTCTCCCCACCCTGTCTCATTCTCAAGCTCTTCTGCTTTTGTCACTAGAGATTAGTTTGCATTTTCTAGAATTTTATATAAGTGGAATCATTCAATAGAAAGAAAAAGGAAAGTTGGCAACATGACCACTATTGTCTTTGTTTTCTGAGAAAGAAAAAACAAAGTGTTCCATTTTCAGTTTGTTTTTCTGATTAGGAAACTTTTCCTTTTTGAATAATCTCATGATCTTCATGGATTCAGCTGACAGGTGTATCTGATGACTCCCAAATCTGAATCTCCAGCCCAGCTCTGCTAACCTTCAGGCTTCCTGATAGATCTGTCATTTCTTGTTAAGATATATGCTGTTAGAGAACAGACTGATAATGCTGGGGGCTGGGTGAAAAGGTGAAGGGGTTAAGCAAAAAGGCTCCACAAAACCCTTCATAGACACATATAACTGTATGGTGATTACCAGAGGGAAAGGGGGGGGGTAGGAAAGGTAAGGAGGGGATAAATGGTGACAGAAAAAGATTTGACTTTGGGTGGTGAACACACAATACAATATACAGATGATGTGTTATAAAATTGCACACCTGAAACCTATATCATTTTATTAACCAATGTCAGCCCAATAAATTCAATAAAAATACTTTTTAAAGGCAGCAGAAAAAAAGATATATGTTGTTGAAAATTCATGACCAAGTTGTATTTGTTTTTAACTCTCAGTTCCTGTCCATGTGAGTATGTTCAATGTATCTTTATATATAAAAGCCTAATATGCAAATTGTCCCCATAGAAGTTCTACCGGAAGGCTGATCACTTGCTATGATGTGCACTGATCACCAGGAGATGGCGCAGAATGAAGGAAGGCTCCCGCCAGCAGCCAGAAGGAAGGCCCTGGCCAGCAGCCAGAAGACCCCGATCAGCCCTGATCCCTGGCCTATGCATGAATTTTGTGCACTGAGCCTTTGGTACTATTATAAATATGGAAGGGATCATTTCTCTTCCTGCTTTTAGTGAGCCTCTTGATAAACAGTCATGGTAATTTCTGTCTTTCAGCCAGTTCATCCATGCTTCCTGAGCACAGTACAATTTGTTGTTTGATGGAATTATTTGATAAGACCATTTTTTTCAGCTTGCCTACCTCTTTTTTGGCCAAAAGGTTTGGACATAGCTATTGGGTAGCATACCCCCCCCCCCACACACACACATTTTCTCCTAGTGTATGAATTTCACCTCCAAGACTATTCTGAAACCGTTTTCAAGGAAAGCCACAAGCAATTTCTGCATTTTCTTTCTTTCTTAATTGCTCTGGTTGGAGCCAAGTCTATATAGTCTTTAGCTACAAAAAAAAAAAAATTCTGGCACCTTTACTTCAAGATGTGCATAATTGGCTTTTGGATATTGTTAGAAGAATCAGAGTTTTGTATTGTTATAGTTCAGGATTTCCCCACTCAAGATATAAAAAGGTTTGGGCTCATTTTTATCTCCACATAGATGAAACTTCTATCTGAAATAAATACAGGAACACATCCAATGCTTTTTAAATCCACTTTTGTGTGTGCCACCAAACAACTGTCTCTCGTCTGGCTTTGCTAGCATCTTCAACTGTTGAGTTCATTGTAGATAGCTTAAACGCTGACATCAGGTGATATGTTCTTCAGTGATTCATGTTTTTTTTTTATTAATACATCTTTATTGTTCAGATTATTATAATCAGTCCTCTTTTTTCTCCCCATATCTCCTCTCCACCTGGCTCCTCCCCCTCACCATCTGCCCTTACCTCCCCCCACCATTGACCTCATCCATAGGTGTATGACTTTTGTCCAGTGTCTCCCTGCACCCCCCCTGCACCTAGTGTCTCCACTTTACCCCTAAGAATTATTAATACACTCCCTTTCCATGCCCCTAATTCTATTATATTCACCAGTTTATTCTGTTCATCAGATTTTCAATTCACTTAATTTTTAGATTCACATGTTGGTAGATATGTATTTGTGGTTCATAATTTTTACCTTTACCGTTTACTTCTTCTTCCTCTTCTTAAAGAATACCTTTCAGCATTTTATATAATAATGGTTTGGTGTTGATGAATTCCTTTAGCTTTTTCTTATCTGTGAACCTCTTTATCTGCCCTTCAATTCTGAATGATAGCTTTGCTGGGTAGAGTAATCTTGGGTGTCAATTCTTGCTATTCATCATTTTGAATATTTCTTGCCACTTCCATCTGGCCTGCATAGTTTCTGTTGAGAAATCAGCTGACAATCATATGGATGTTCCCTTGTAGGTAATTAACTTTTTCTCTTGCTGCTTTTAATATTCCCTCTTTGTCTTTTGCTCTTGGTATTTTAATTATGATGTGTTTTGGTGTAGTCCTCTTTGGATTCCTTTTGTTTGGGGTTCTGTATGCTCCCTGAACTTATAAGTCTATTTCTCTCACCAGGTGGGGGAAGTTTCTGTCATTATTTCTTCAAATAGGTTTTCAGTATCTTGCTCTCTCTCTTCTTCTGGCACCCCCATAATTCTGATGTTGATATGCTTGAAGTTGTCCCAGAGGCTTCTTACACTATCTTCACATTTTGGATTCTTTTTTCTTTTCCAGTTGAGTGTTTTCTGCTTCTTTGTATTTCAAACCTTTAACTTGATTCTTGCATTCCTCTAGTCTGCTGTTAGGTCTCTGCATAATATTTTTTATTTCAGTCAGTGTATGTTTAATTTTTAGTTGGTCCTTTTTCATCTCCTCTTAGGTCTCACTAAATTTATCCATTTTTTTCTAAGAAATTCTTAAAAAACCTTATAACTGTGGTTTTGAACTTTATATCCAGTTGTTTGTTTTCCCCCATTTCTTTTGTTTGTGATCGGTTCTTTTGTCTCCGCATATTTCACTGCTTCCCTGAGTTGGTAGAGTAGCTTTGTGTGCTAGGTGTCCTATATGTCCCAGTAACTCTGCCTCCCCAGTTATCTGAGGTGGACACTCTTGGTGCACACCTTTGTGGACTGTTTTTACAGTCTTGTTGTAGTTAATTCTTGATTGTTGTTAGTACCCCTGGGGGGAATTGACTTCCAAGCCAATTGGTTGTGAGAATCAGCTATGTCTGCATCTGGAGAACTTCTGTGCTGAGCTTGGATATGGTGGAGTCTCAGGGTTGAGCAGACAGCCTTGGCTTCCCATCAGCCTGCCCTACATGGCAGCCCTTGGGTCTCAGTGCCTCTGGGTAATCGCTACAGCCCTCTCTACATGTGTGCTTCCAGACCTCTGCCTTTTCTGGCTCCCTTGAGTTTCCATGCACTCAGGGACCTGTATGAGTCTGGGTCCCCAGAGTCTCGCCCAAAACTGGGATTCAGTGCAAGTCGGATCTGAATTTCAGTGCTGTTGGGAGATTCTGTGTTCCTCCCGCTAGAGAAAGCCAGTGGCACAATCAGCAGTCAGCGCTCTGTATGCACACTTTTGCCCGCACTTTCACGTGCCTCCAGACTTCTGTCTTTCATAACTCCCCTAAGTTTTCCTGTACTCCTTCCTTTTCACAATAGTCCAGACTCCCCTGTATGAGTTCGCCCGGAGCTGGGGTTCAGTGCAGTCAGAAGTGGGGTTCAGTGTAGTCAGGAGTTTCTGTCTCCCTCCCACTAGAGGAAGCCAGCCTGGCACTCCACCACCCCCATCCTCTCCACGCGCGCATCACCGTACCTCAGCTTTTTACAGCTCCTCTGAGTCTTCATGAGTCCCTCTCTTTACTTCTAGTTGTAGAATTTTCACTCAGCCAGCTTTCCTGTGGTTCTGGATGGTGTCTGTTCTGTCTTTTAGTTGTAATTTTGAAATTCTTGTGTGAGGCAGCAGTTTAGGTGTTCACCTATGCCGCCATCTTGGTTTTTTCCTCATGTTGTTTTGATGCAGGAGTTTTTTTTATTGACCTGGACAAAATATGTGTACTGCATGTGCACAGACAGGCCCAAGTCTTTATCAGATGAAATCTTGGGAGCTGTTAAAGTCAGGGAGCTCAATTAAAGGAATGAATGCATTAACAGACAGTCATTCACACAAGAAATGCATTACTATTTTAAAATGCAAAGAGGAAAAATACATCTATCATTAAAAAAAATCCTCTTAATTTTGATTGGTGTTTGTTATAGGGATTTTCATTAAAACCGAAAATGGAGCTATTTATATTGTCTCATGCTTGTAAACAAACCTCTTGGTTTATCACTTAAAAAAAAACAATTTTAGTAGGAAATAGTTTATGCAAGCCAGTATATTTTTTTTAAGCCAAAAAGAAAAAAGATAAATCTTCTATGGATTCATCAAGAAATCACACTTTCTGGCATGAACATTCAGGCGGAAAAGTGCCAGCTGGACGCCTGGTGACGTTAGCATAATCAGTTCTCGCTAAAAATGCTGCTCACTGTTTTGCACTGCAGTGCTGAGGCTGGGGATTCCCATTTAACTCCAAAGTAGCAAATGTGCAGCATTTTTAGTGCACATAAAAACATTTATTACCTACTGGTTTACATAAAAAAACTGGACATGGGCAAAGATGGAAACCAGAATATTCATGTGACAAATTCTTTTAAAAAGTGAAAAAAAAGCAAAATTTTTCTTCTCAAAAATCTTTCTGTAAAAGTGATGCTCTGGGCAGACAGCCCTGTTTAATCTTCAGCTCTCCTGCATTCGCTCACATTGCTGAATATTGCCAGGGATATTTAAAAATGCAACTATATCCTTATTATTGGAATAGGACATACTTATACTACAAAATTCTTCATCCTTCATCTGAAATTCAAATTTTAATGTTGTCCTGTATTTATATTTGCAAAATTGAGCAACTCTGGGCTTACCACGCTTTTCACGCCAAGAATGATCTTTAAGGAGATCCACTTTAATAAGATGCTCTGAGAATGGATTAATAAGGTGCTTAGGACTAACTACAGGTAGTTGAACTCTCTTAAAGAGGATGGCACTAATTAAATGAAAGCTTAGTTTCTGTTGGCATTGTTGGTGGTGGCGAGGGACACAGGTGTGTATGTACTGCCACTTTTGTTTGCTTGTTGAGCAGGGTACACAAATTTGGCTATGCCTGAACACACAGGAGTAGCTAAGGGCTACTACTGGCTGGTCTTCCTCTTCTGCCTTCCCAAGACTGTGCTCCGCCTCTTTGCTAAGTAAGCAGTGAACCAATAGAGAACATTCAGAGTGGCTCTCAATTCAGCTTGCCTGGGGAAGTCACACTTCTCTAGGTGGCCCCTGATTAAACATGTTGGGTAAGAGTCCAGTTCTCAGCCACACGCACTGACCTTGAGATTGGGTGAAAGTTATTAAACACCTCAAAGCTCTGTTTCCCCATTTGACAATACCTATCTTATAAGGCTATTGTAGGAGTAAATGAGTTAATATGTATAAACAAGTACATTCATTGGCCACTAATAAGACCACAAAAAATGCCAGCTGCTATTTTTACTATAATTCCCTAAACATAGGGCTTGCTGGGTTATCTCATAGTTGTTTACCTAAGGGAATTTCTTATTTGTATGTACACAGCTTGAGAAAGGGATCCCTCCTGCTCACGTTTTATCCACAGCATATGGCATGTGACATTCAGTAGACACTGCACTGGATGAATGTTGAGATGAAGAATGGTGACATCTATTGTCCCATGGATTTAGGAAGGAAACTCTGGTTGGGTCCTGAGCAGTCACACTTATAGAACCAGTTCTCTGGGGCAGAACTTTCCAACTGAAGTACAGTGTTGTTAAACCTGAGAGCCTGAGTCCCTTAGCCTTTGGGCAGCATGAGCTTCCATGATGGTTTGGGGACGAGTCTTAGTTTATCCCTGTAATTTTCTATGAGTGCCATGACTTTAAAGAGATGGGGAGGCACTACTCTAGGCTGAAATGTAAAATATTTGGTTGTCACTAAATAGTACATGCAGTTTGCTTTTGAAAAAAACAATAAAACAAAAACAAAAATACACCACAGGTTTTAGCTAAAGATTGGAAAGATATACATGAAATGAGTATATTTGAGGAGATTGTAATTGTGGGTGATTTTTTGCCCTAATGTTTTCCTAAGTACATTTCTATAATTAAGAGAAAATAAACTTTCATAAGTGTTATTTAAAAACTATTTTAGCCCTAGTTGGTTTTGCTCAGTGGATAGAGCATTGGCCTGCGGATTGAAGGGACCTTGGTTCTATTCCAGTCGAGGGCACATTCCTGGTTTCTGGGCTTGATCCCTAATAGAGCATGCAGTAGGCAGCCAATCAACGATCTCTCTAATCATTGATGTTGTTATCTCTCTCTCCCTCTCCCTTCCTCTCTGAAATCAATAAAATATATTTAAAAATATATTTTAATGTTACTTTTAAATGTTAATTTATATGCATCTATAAGTAAACTCCTAACAATGATGTAAAGGAGATACAGTTGTTATATTGTGAACAATAGAGCAAACTCAGTTAAGGTTAAATAAAAGCTCACATTTAGTCTGTGAAGAAAAATGTCATTTCTCAAGGGGAAATTAAAAGCTGTCCATCTGGTAGAAGCTAAAAACTGTTGAAATTTGGAGGCCTATATAAAGGAAACTTTTGAATTCAGGGATAAAAATAAATACATTTAAAATAGAGCAAAACATTATTTTAAAATTTATTTATGAAATGAATGTCACGAAGCAGTGATTCACTAAAGGCTTAATATGTTTGTTGAATAAATATGTGAATAGCAAGTATCTGCTATGTTCCAGGCACTGTACTAGGCAACCAAAAATGTCATAAGTAGTCTCTGGCTAATGTTGCCCGGGGCCTGAAGGAAGAGTCAAATTTGTTTTCTTATCAAACATTTTGTGTTCTTTATTTTTTTTTGTACTGGCTGTGTTACAAACCTAGGATTACTAAATCATTATAAGTACCTGCTTTCTGAATCTGTTCAGCACCCATGTCTTCCAAGAGATGTCAATGTCCACTCTGATCTCTGATCTCTTTCTTGGATTTAAATTTATTAGGTTGACTGTCATCTGGGTGGCTGGATTGTTCTCTCATTTAGTAGTTTTGGTCTACTCAGTAATGTAGTGCCACTTCTTGCACATTTACATTGATTTTTAAAGATCATTCCTGGCACTCCCATAATTTGGATGTTCACTTAAAGTTGTCCCAGAGGCTCCTTACACTATGTTCATATTTTTGGATTCTTTTTCCTTTTTGCTCTTCCAGTTGGTTGTTTTTTTTTTTTTTTTGCTTCCTCGTATTTCAAGTCTTTGACTTGCTTCTTGGGATCCTCTATTCTACTGTTGAATCGCTGTATATTATTCTTTATTTCAGTTCTTGTATGCTTAATTTCTGTCTGCTCCTTTCCATGTTTTTTGGCATTCTCACAGATCCTTGATGGTCTCACTAAGTTTTTTGGAGGTTTCTAGAAGATTCTTGAGTAACCTTATAACTGTGATTTTGAATCTATATCCAGTAGTTTGCTTTCCTCCATTTCTTTCATTTGTGACATGTTTCTTTGTCTCCGCATTTTGGCTGCTTCACTGTGTTTGTTTCTATGTATTGGGTAGCTGCTAAGTATCCTTGAATAGATAGAGTGGCCTTGTGTCATAGGTGTCCTATAGGGCCCAGTGCCCCAGCCTCCCCAGTCACCTGAGGTGGACACTCTTGGTGCACCCCTTTGTGGGCTGTGTGCACAATCTTGTTGTAGTTAAGCCTTGATTGCTATTGGTATCAGTGGGAGGAATTGACTTCCAGGTCAATTGACTGTGAAGACTCAGCTGTGTCTATAATGGAAAAGCTGCTGTGCAGGAGACAACCTTATGGGACAGGGCTTCCTTCAGTGGGTCTTTGGTGATCACTGAGTCTGCCCCTTGAATATGTAGCTTACGGATGTGAAGAGTTGTAATCTCGTATGATCTCACACTGACCACTAGGTACACTGGCTCTTGGATCTCCAAGGAGGTGCAAAGTCAGCCACTGCCTGGGGCCACCCAGCAGGAGCTACAGAGAGATCAGCACATTTCTCCTCTTTGTATCCGAAGTGTCCAGATGAGGCCCAGCTGTGTAGCAAGGCAGGCTGTTGCTGCTGATTGATTGCTTTGGGGCTCCCTGACCCAGCTGCTGCCTGTTTGACAGATTTTAGGCTGATAAAAGACAGGCCTTTCATATACAAAAGCCACTGCACACAGCTTGGGTGGGGTTGTAAGAAGAAGAGAGAGCAAGATATTGAAAACCTATTTGAAGAAATAATCATAGAAAACTTCTCCTACCTGGTGAAAGAAATAGATTTACAAGTCTAAGAAGCACACAGAATCCCAAACAAAAGGAATCCAAAGAGGACCACACCAAGACACATCATAATTAAAATTCCAAGAGCAAAAGACAAAGAGGGAATATTAAAAGCAGCAAGAGAAAAACAGTTAGTTACCTACAAGCAAGTACCCATAAGATTGTTAGCTGATTTCTCAACAGAAACTATGCAGGCCAGATGGGAGTGGCAAGAAATATTCAAAGTGATGAATAGCAAGCACCTACAACTAAGATTACTCTCTACCCAGCAGAGCTATCATTCAGAATTGAAGGTCTGATAAAGAGCTTGACAGACAAGAAAAAGGTAAAGGAATTCATCACCACCAAACCAGTATTATATGAAATGCTGAAGGATATTCTTTAAGAAGAGGAATAAGAAAAAAGAGATAAGGATAAAAAATTATGAGCAACAAATGACAACAAATACATATCTATCAACAAGTGAATCTAAAAATCAAATGAATAAAAAATCTGATGAGCAAAAACAAACTGGTGAATGTAATAGAATCAGAGGCATGGAAAGGGAGTAGACTCACAATTCTCAGAGCAGGGAGGGAGTGTGGGGGGTGCAGGAAGAGACTGGACAAAGAGCTTACACCCATGGATGAGGACAGTTGGGGGGTTGAGGGCCTGGAGTAGGGTGGGAACCAGGTGGAAGGGAGCTATGGGGGAGGGGAAAGAAGAACATCTGTAATAATCTGAACAATAAACATTAAACAAAAATAAAAATCATTCCTGTTGGCTTGGCTTTTTCTTTCCCATAAACGTTTACAGGTGCCTGAAAAATCCAGATCTTTTACTGTATCAAATGATTTGTTACTATTAGAAGGAATCAGTAATGTAAACAAGTGATCATGCCACATGTGTAACAAGCCATAATTATGAACACACATAGGGCATTTACTATTATAATCAATTAAAGCTACAATAAAACTGATCTAGCACCTTTCATAATTTACATATTTGTTCTTGGACAGCATTGTAATTAGGGACAAATGCTTCCTAGGATGTTCAAATAAACCACTATAATTAGTATTACTTTCATGCCATCAAGCCACATTTTTCAGTTATCCTGATTCCATGTACCCTTTCATCATCTTCACACATCCACTGAGGCTTGCAGATGAGAGAAGACAAAGGTCAGGAATCTTACTCATCAAGACCTGAGAGCCCTTCTCCTCCCTCTTTCCCTGCCCTAGCTGTGAGAGTCCCTGTGTCCTCTTCCTGCTCCTCTACTGCCATCCCAACCCCCCTCTCTCTAGCACCAACACTTT
This sequence comes from Lasiurus cinereus, assembly GCA_011751065.1. Classification (NCBI taxonomy): domain Eukaryota; kingdom Metazoa; phylum Chordata; class Mammalia; order Chiroptera; family Vespertilionidae; genus Lasiurus; species Lasiurus cinereus. The sequence continues at coordinate 14,852,809 of JAAGEH010000393.1, read as the reverse complement.
TTCCGTGGGAGCTGTACCCTGCTCTGCCTCACCGTTCTGGAGCTGGGGACTAAGGCAGTAAAGCTCTAAATCCAGAAGAATGGGGATTACCTGGTGACATGGGAATGAGACAGACTGACTGCATAATCACCATACAGTGAGTGAGGGAGGGGGCTGTGAATTGTACACATTGGCTCCATGCCCTTGATATGCAGGAGAATAATTTATGGCCTAAGTCAGGATACTACTGAGACTCAATGGTGGCACTGTTACTGGTTTCACTGGGACTGTTGGATAAGCCATAACTGTCCTGGACTTAGTGTCACTTTACTTCTAAGTAGGCACTGGGCAGAGAAGAAGAGAGTGATAGTTATTGTCACGCCTACGGATGAGCATATGGCTGTGATTGTGTAAGTGTTATGGAAATGAAGTCTGCATGATATTGTAAAAATTATGATATATGGAGCCCTAAAGCTCTGTTATAATTAATCTCCATACCTTTTGCCCCTTTCTCCTTTAGTTCATTCTTTGTTAGAAAATGAATTTTCTAAAATAATGGCTCTAATTCTTTCAGTCTCCGTCAGCTCTCTGCTGACCCGTGTGATTAGCAGAATGCAGTCTATCCCCTCCCTGGCTTGCATCCCAGTCCTGTCTCAGTATCATTGCTCAGTTTTCCCCTTGGATAAACCATTAGTATTTCAGACCATTGGAACTACTGGCTTCTCCTGGCCTATAATTTCTTACTTCTGTCATCTTCTTGCCTGGAAATCTTCTACCCTTTGTTTATGCTTATACATTTTCTGCCCATTCTTCATGGCCCAGTTCAAGTTTCAACTAAAATGCTGTGGAAAGTAGAAAATTTGAAGAAAAATGTCCTCTGTAAAGACTTTTCTACTCATTCTTGCTTCCTTTAGCTCTGAACTCCCAGGAGTCTTTATATAGATGTCTGTGTACATTTATATGGCCCCACATGACTGCTTTCACCCTTGCATTACCATCATTTAGACCGAGGTCTTAGATCCCCTTATTGATCAGAATCAAAGTTCTTCATGTGATTCTCAAAGAACCTTTTAATTGTACTTTGCATATGGTAGACATCCAACAGATTTGTTGAATGACAGAGGGTAGAGACTGAAATTCAAAATTGTGATGCTCTTTATCTCTGCATAGGTGAAAAAATGATGGGGCAAAGATATTTCCTGTTTTATTTGCTAGGAGACTTGAGACTGGATGGGTGTGAAGATCTGATCCTTTCTGGCCCTGAGGAGCGGCTTCCTGTTCCTCACAGCAAGACTAAGAGGTGGACTAGCTTCTGGCTTGTAGGAAGCAGTCTTTGGCATAGTTGGAAAGTCACAGTATCTATTTACCAAGTGGACTATATGTGATGGTAACAAGGTTCCCTTTCTTTTTTTTTCTTCTTAATTAAATCTTTATTATTCACATTATTACATTTGTTTCTCATTTTCCCCCTCCATAGCTCTCCTCCACCCGACTCCCACCCTTCCCTTTACCCTTACCTCCCTCCCGTTGACCTCATCCATAGGTGTATGATTTTTGTCCAGTCTCTCCCTGTACACTCCTCACCCTTTTCCCCCTGAGAATTATCAGTCCACTCCCTTTCTGTGCTTCTGATTCTATTATATTCACCAGTTTATTCTGTTGATCAAATTTTTAATTCACTTAATTTTTAGATTCACCTATTGATAGATATATATTTGTTGTTCATAATTTTTTATCTTTTATCTTTTTCTTCTTCCTCTTCTAAAAGAGTACCTTTTATCATTTCATATAATACTGGTTTGGAGTTGATGAACTCCTTTAGCTTTTTCTTATCTGTGAAGCTCTTTATCTGCCCTTCAATTCTGAATGATAGCTTTGCTGGATAGAGTATTCTTGATTGTAGGTTCTTGCTATTCATCACGTTGAATATTTCTTGCCACTCCCGTCTGGCTTGCATCGTTTTTGTTGAAAAATCAGCTGACAGTCGTATGGGTGCTTCCTTGTAGGTAATGAACTGTTTTTCTCTTGCTGCTTTTAATATTCTCTCTTTGTCTTTTGCTCTTGGTATTTTAATTATGATGTGTCTTGGTGTAGTTCTCTTTGAATTCCTTTTATATGGAGTTCTGTGTGCTTCCTGGACTTGTAAGTCTATTTCTTTTACCAGATGTGGGAAGTTTTCAGTCATTATTTCTTTAAATAGGTTTTCAGTATCTTGCTCTCTCTCTTCTTCTGTCACCCCCACAATTCTGATGTTGGTACGCTTGTCCAACAGAGGCTCCTTACATTATCTTCACAATTTTGGATTCTTTTTTCTTCTTGCTTTTCCAGTTGAGTGTCTTCTGATTCTTTATATATCAAGTTTTTGACTTGATTCTTGCCTTCCTCTAGTCTGCTGTTAGGTCTCTGTATAATATTTTTTATTTCAGTCATTGTATGTTTAATTTCTAGTTGGTCCTTTTTCATCTCTAGTTGGCCCTTTTCCATCTCTAGATGGTTCTTTTTCATCTCCTCTTGGGTCTCACTAACTTTATTCAACTTTTCAAGGATATTCTTGAAAAACCTTATAACCATGGTTTTGAACTCTGTATTCAGTCGTTTGTTTTCCTCCATTTCTTTTGTTTGTGATCTCTTCCTTTGTCTCGCTATGCCGGGAGAACTTCTGGGTTGGATTCAGCCTTGTGGTACAAGACTTGCAAAACTGTAAAAGCCTCACTGTTGAGCTTTGGATGAGTGGAGTCTCAGGGCTTAACGGACCGTCTTGCCTTCCAGTCGGCCTGCCCTCCACGGCCCCTGAGTCTCACGTGACTAGGTAATTGCTGGAGCTGTCCTTGTGCGTGTGTGTGCTCTCTCGCAGTGCCTCTAGACTGCTGCCCCTCCAGCTCCCCTGCACTCCGGGACCATATGAGTCTGGGTCTCCAGGGTTTTGCCCGAAACTGGAGTTTAGTGGAGTTAGAAGTGGCACAGTTGGGAGGGTCTGTCTCCCGCCCACTCGCGAAAGCCAGCGGCACAATCAGCAGTTGGTCCTCTGCGCAGTGCCGTGCACGCCACCAGACTTCTGATCTTCTGTGACTCTCCTAAATTTCCGTGCACTTCTCCCTTTTCACAGTCCAAAATCCCCCCGTATGAGTTTTGGCTGGATATGGGGTTTAGTGTCGTAGGATAAGGGGTTCAATGCTATTGAGAGTCTCTGTCTCCCTCCCGCCAGAGAAAGCCAGGCAGGTTCTCCTGCACCCTGCTCTCTCCAAGCGCGTGTCTTGGTACCTCAGCTTTTTGCAGCTTCTCTGGGTCTCTGTGAGCCCTCTCTTTCCTTCTAGTTGTAGAATTTCCACTCAGCCAGCTTTCCTGTGGTTCTGGATGATGTCCGTTCTGTCTTTTAGTTGTAGTTTTGAAATTGTTGTGCGAGGCAGCAGTGTAGGTGTTTACCTATGCCACCATCTTGGATTCTCTCTCAAGGTTCCCTTTCTGATACCGACTTTGGCCAGCCACTGCCCCTTAGGGAACTGACTCTAGGTATCTTATTGCTGGGATAGTCATAATTGCCAGATGTCATAATTCAAACCTTGCCTGAAATTATATGCAAGGCCAGCTTTCTTTTTATAGCATTCTATATTCCAGCCTACCATGTCTGAACTATTAATTCTGATAATTTTGAAAACCAAAATGACTAACAGTAAAAAGAAAGACTGTCAAATTGAATCTTCATCCCTAACTAATCACAATCCCTGCCATATGTCCTTGGCACAAATCATGTTGCTGCCTGGGGCCTTTCATTCTCTGCAGTGAGGCATGCTGAAAATTTGTGTTGGTGAGGACTGCTCTTGCCATTTTACACTTTGAAGGGGCATAAGAATGAAATTCAAGGCATCTGTTTTCATTGGCATTTGTAGTGTTGGAATTATGGAAATGAGATGTCTTAGTGGGTGGGTATGACAAAAGGTTTTATTGTATCAAAAATTTACCAAAAATCATATTCTCTATTGGCCAACTCTAGTTTTATTTAACAATCTACTCACTATTAAAGCCAGGGCACTGTGAAGGAAAAGAGAATTTGACAATATCATAAGAAATGCATCCTGTGCCCTACCTAATCTTTAGTTTATCAATAATTTTTAGCTGATAAGGCCCTATACTATATAATCTTTAACTTATAGGCCATCACCAGTTATGCTGTACAGAAAACATCATTCTAAGCAAATTCCTGAGTGCATTTTGACTTAACAATAGATCTGGAAAGTCCTATCCCATTTTGGTTAAGATATTCTAAACTAACTCTTTGACATAAAACCCTGATTTATTTTTATTTGTTTTTTGGCTCAACATATAACTCCTCTTTTGGACTTTTCACAAGATGGACAGAATCTAAAAATGGACTTTTCTAATGATGGACAGAATCTCAAGGATAATTTAACCCCATAGCTTCCTTTCAGATATGAGGAAGCCAGTCCCCATATTGATCAGTAGTTGTTTTAAGGTAGAACACATGGAGATTAAGCAACTTGCTTGTTAGTGGTAGTACTAAATGTAAATCACATAATATCATTTCTATCATATTCTATTGGTCACAAGGCCAGCCTAGATTCATAAAGATAGAAATAAGTTCCATTTCTTGATGGTGATAATGAGAAAACACTTGTGGCCATTTTTAATCAACCATACTCAAAGCAGAAGTTTTATTTCATAACATTTTAGACTCTTTGGGATATTAACTTCCTTTTAGTTAGAAAAACTTCAGCCATTTTTTTTTCTTCAAGTATTTTTTTCTTCCTCATTTTTTTTCTCTTCTCCATATGGGACTTCAATTTTATGTAGTTTAAGTCCTCTTGATGTTATCTCACAGGTCACTGAATCTCTGTTTATTGTTATTTTTATTGTTATGAAATTATTATTATTTATATTATTATATTTCTTCTGTCCATGCTATAGTTTAAATAATTTTTTACTGCCTGTACTAAGGTTCATTGATCTTTTTTCTGCAGTGCACAGTCTATCATAAATCCATCCACTGAATTTTTTTCTTTTCATAGTTTGTCTTTTTCAGTGTTAGAATTTCAATTGGCTTCCTTTTAAAAGTATCCATTCTTATGCTAAACTTTTAAAATCTTTAAACATATTTATAATAACTGCTTTTAAAGTCCTTGTTTGATATTTTTATCATGTCATCACTGAGTCTGTTTCTATTTACTCTTTTTCTATTTATGAGCCACATTTCCCTGTTTCATTGCTTATCTAGCAATTTCTGATTGTATGCTAGACATTGTGATGCTGTGATATTGAGAATCTGGATTTTATTTCTTTCTTTAAAGAATGTCAGCTTCTATTTCATAGGCAGTTAACTTACTGGCCAGTCAGCTTGCTTTTTACTGAAGCTTATTTGTAAGCTTTTTTTTTAGGGTAGGTCTAGATCTTGGGCTAACATGGCATTTTTGGAGTCTCAGTTGAAGGTCCAGCGTGGTCAGGGCAGTCTGTATATTCTGGCTGTCAGAGATGCTATGTATTGTGTGACCTTTAGACTTTCAGTTCAGCTGGAACTCTCAAAGAAGCCTTTAATTAATTATATTAAATCTAGCTGTTCATGGAAAACCTTTTGTATCTTTTGGTGCCCCTGCTTGGGGACAACTTGAAGAAACCACAGAATAAGTGGATAAAAATGCTAAGTCAATGTTTTGATTTGAAAGTAGTATATAAATATAGCATTGAAGTGAGTGGTGGTTAGATTATTCACAATAGCCAAGATATGGAAATGACCTAAATATCCATGGATGTTTCTTTCTCTCTTTCGCTCCCCCTTCACTCCCTCCCTTTTTCCTTCTCTAAAAATCAATGGAAAAAAAATCCTCAAATGAGGGTTAACAACAACAATAAATGATGGTAAGGTAGACTTTATTCCAGACTGTGGCAATATAGAGACCACTATAATAGGACTTTACAATAGGGAAGAGAGGTTGGGCTCAACTCCATATATAGCATGGACAGATGGGCATTTATAACCAAGGAGTAGGGTTCAGGAGAAGGGGGAAATACTAAGAAGAAACTTCAGGGTTGATGGAGCTTCTATTATACTGATCTAACTGAATTCTTGCTGAAGACAGACCAGGGTGATTGGACATCACCTGGGGGATAGTGGAGGATGAGCAACCCAATCACATATTGCAGGTGGTCAGGTATTGAGGGTGGGGGATTTCTGGTTAAACTGACTTAGCAGGATTTTTGCTAGAAATAGATTTTATAAGGAGGTGTACAGATGGGTCCAAGAGAAGGTTCAGGAACCTGACTAAAATTTGGGCAACAAAGAATCTTTGTCAGTATGTGTGTGTGTATGTGTATTTGTACATATGTATCTGTGTGTGTCTGCATTTCTGGATGTATGTATGTGTATCTCTGTGTATGTATCTGGTGTGTGTGTGTGTGTGTGTGGTGGGGAGTGGTTGGTGGTAGGAAACTCAGAAAGTGTCGTTATTAGAACAGGTCTCTAGTGAGTGTGACCATTTTCAGGACTAAATGACTACCAGCGATATCACTATAGTTGTAAAAAGAGAAATGAGAAAGAACTAATTTTAGGGAGAATTTACAATAATGCCTTCATGAAGTCTTTGTAGAACTTTCATTCATAGGTGATGTCTGTTCCTCATCTGAATTCCCATTTCCTTTATCCTATCTTAACTGTGCTTCTTACCACATTTCAGCTTGATAATTGCTGTACATATACAATTCTCCCTGATTCAATTTTAACTGCCTGGGTGCAGGGACCATGCCTTTTTTTTTTAAATCACTGGAGGGCTTTATTCTCCTCTCATATAGATACTCAGTAAATATTTACAGATTGAATGAATGTATTTTCAATACTTTTTTTACTGAATGTTGTTGACATTGGTAGGAAAACTTGTGATTAGTAAAGAGTAAACATTTCAGTATTCTAAGTGGTTAATATTTATAATTAAAATAACATGGTAAGTGATAAATATCTTGAGTTACAAAGACTTTTGATAGGTCCATGATATCTCTGGTGTTACAAGTACACATGATTTTAGTATACTAATATTTATGCAACCTCTGCATCAAATGTTTGTGCATGTAAAATTAGATTCATAAAACCTACTTCATTTAACAGGTTGATCAAAAATTTCAAAGCCCTTTGAAAAGTTAATAGTGTTACAAAAAGGCCAAGATTGTCAAATACATAGTGTTTGAGATCTTACTGTTGTTATAATAGAGAAAAACATCCATGCACACCTATCTATAAAGCCTTCAAAAGGCACATGAGAATTATAGTATGTTTTGAAGAACTTTAATCATTGCTTTTATTAGACAGTTATTTTAAAATGTCTTTATGGCTAATAATGATGATTATGATGAAGATGATGGTGCTAGTAAAAATTTCTCTAGCCTTTTACAATTTATAGAGTTCACATGTATTATCCCAGATTCAGCTGTTCATTAGGGGATGGGGCTAGCTTTTTATTATACTAAGTTACTGCTAAAACAAAATGAACAAACTTGCAGGTTCTATCCCTAGTCAGGGCACATACAAGAATCAACAAAAAATACATAAATAAGTGGAACAACAAATCAAATCTCTCTCTCCTGACTCTTTCTCAAATTCAAAAAATAGAAAAGAACATGAACAAACTGTGAAGTCATTTTAATGCAAATATATTTAGTTAACATGACACCCAATAGTCTGAAATTAATTTACTGATCTTCAAAAGTCATACTGAAATTTATAAAATACATTCTAAACTAAAACGATGTTTTCTGTCAGCTACAATTGAAATTAAAATTTAAAAATGACAAGGGAAGTAGTTGAGGAAATTGAGCATTACATACATTCCTCAAGAAGACAGTGCTGTTAAGTCTGTTCTTGTTGCCCACTTCTTGGCCGAGTTCATGGTCATGGAGAGGCATCTGGGCAGAGAACAGCCCGATTCCCACTGTCCCTCTCCTTTTGGCCTACTTCCTGCACCCTCACAGGTCTGACTGTTGGGTGTTGGCATCTATTGTCCCAGGAGAGCCCTCAGAGCTTCTACAGGAGTTAGCACTCAATAATAACAGAACACAAAATAACACACAAGCATGGAGAAAATATATAAGAACCATAAAATCAACAGAAATCTCTTCCCTTAGATGACCTGCTGTTTAGGTATATGATAATCAATATTTGCAAGCACTTGGCTATGAGAAGGGCCACCCCCTCATCAGTCAGCTGAGTGAAAGAACTGAAGAACCCTGAGGGAAAAAAACTAAAAGCCTGAAAACAGTGATTTCAGTGGTTGATAAAAAATAAACCCGCCATCACCTGTTTGTCTCAGTGGATAGGGCGTTGGCCTGCGGACTCAAGGGTCCCAGGTTCGATTGTGGTCAAGAGTATGTACTTTGGTTGCAGGCACATACCCAATAGGGAGTGTGCAGGAGGCAGCTGACTGATGTTTCTCTCTCATTGATATTTCTAACTCTCTATCCCTCTCTCTTTCTCTCTGTAAAAAATTAATAAAATATATATATTAAAAAACTCAATAGTATTTACTGAATGAATGAATGGATGAATAAGAGTATCTCCCAGAAGATAATACAGGGTATCCATAAAAAATGTATGTACACTGATACCTCAAATTTGAGAAAATGAAGTGTATTTTAAACACTGCCTTTATAATTTTTCAAAGTGTGTGTATACATCTTTAGGGACACCCTATTTTTGCATGCATGAAATGTGAAATAATAACACATAATAAAATTCATGCCAAAAAAATGCTATCAGTTGGATTTCAGAGATGAGAGAGAATGTTGTAAGGAAGAGTTCTAGGAGGGCAGTGAACCAACAAGCGATTCAGTATGAGAAAATAACTTCATGTTTGTATTAGTTTTCTATTGTTGTGTAGCAAATGACCGCAACCTGAGTGGCCAAGAACAGCATACACTTATCATCTTGTCTTCCCATGGGCAGTGGCCTGAGCATGGCTTGTTTGCTCAGAGTCTTAAAGACTGAAATTAAGGCATTGACTTTGTGTTCCTTTCTGGGGCTTGGAGACCTCTTCCAAGCTCACATGATTGGTGGTGGAATTTTGTTCCATGAAGTTTTAGACCTGAGGTCCCTGTTTTCTTGCTGGCTGCCAACCAGGAACCTCACACATCCTTGCTCTGTGGCTTCCTTGCAACATGGCAGCTTTCTTCTTCAAGGCCATTCTCTTTTAAAGGACTCACTGGATTAGGTCAGGCCCACCCGAGAAAAAAGTTTCCCTTATGATTCACTAAGGTCAACTGATTTGAGATCTTACACAATTAAAACAACTTTTTATATTTTTTTTCACTTACAGTTTACATTCAGTATTATTTTTTGTATTAGTTTCAAGTATGCAGCATAGTAGTTAGATAATCACATACTTTGCAAAGTGTTCCCCCCAATATTTCCAGTACCCATCTGTCACCAGACATAGTTATTATGGTATTATCCTATATGATTAAAGGATAATATGCAAATTGACCCTAATGGCAGAACACTGGACCAGTCACTATGAGACACACTGAGTACCTCTTGGTCTTTTTCCCGGACTGGCAGGCTCAGATCACCTAATTGTCAACCCATGTGGGGGCGGGGCCAGCCAGTGGGCAGGAACAGCTAACCTCTAGGTTCCTTCCAGGGCCATCAGGCACTGATCACCCGATGGTGAACAAGGAACCGGGGGTGTGTGATGGCAGCAGGGGGTGGGGCCAGCTGTGGCAGTTGGGAAGAGGGCCCTGATCATAGACCAGGCCTAAAGACCATACCTGCACATGAATTTCATGTGCCGAGTCTCTAGTTTACTATATTTCCTGTGCTGTACAAGGGGTCTTAATTACACCTGTGAAGTCTCTTTACCTTTGTCATATACCTAACATAATCATGGGAGTGATATAGCTCTACTTTTTCCATGTTCTTCTGACTAAAAGCAAATGACAGCTTCTGTCCATGTTCAAGGAGAATATACAAGGGTGTGGGCCATTGCTGGTCACCTTTGAGTCCTGCCTACCAGTATCTTCTTTTGTAAGTGATTCTTTTTTGTAAATTATCTGAACATGTTTAAAAGTGAAGTTTTTAAAAAGTGATTTTAAAAAATGGGCTCTAGGTATCAGATGTCAGGCTAAGGAAAATAACTTCTCTGACATTAGAGCTTTTATCTGCGTTTACTTATAGGACCAGCTACGGAAGGGGAGTGGAAAGGAATGAGTTATAATTAGAGAAACCCACCTCATCATTCTGATATACTGCAAGAGCTTCCTAACTGGCCTCTTGGTGGCTGGCCTTTACTCTCTCCCATCTGCCTCTACTTGCAGTCAAGGTGATCTTTCCAAAATGCCCATCCAATCATGTCACTACTTCTAAAAATACGTCTGCTGACTATTAAGTGGAACCCAGCTCTCTAGCCTCCTGGGAAAGGACTGCCATACTGTTCAGCTTCATGTCCCAATACAGGCTTCACATGCCCTTCATTCACATGCAACTGAGGCAGTGACAGTAGGGGAAAGAGGAGGGGGCAGATTTGAGAGACACTGAGCAGGTAGAATTACCTGGATGTGATGAGGGAGGTTGAGCCTGCTTCATGCATGGAAATAAGGAGTGCAGGTGCAGTAGCAGATGTGGGAGAGAAGATGAGTTCAGTTTGAGGTCACGGTAGAAAATCACACTAATGGACATGATTGGCCCTCTACTGGTACTGTGGGCTCTGTAAAGGAAGTGCCAGGCATAACCTCCATAGAGATAAGAATCTATGTGGCATCAGAAATTATGGATTCACAAGAGAAGAAGGGCAATAGAAGGATTATCCCCAGGGTTTAATGATAGAAGTTGGATAAGTAAGATATTAATAGCTGAGTGGAAGTTTCCCTACTCCCTGAAATACCCAATAAAAGCAATGACAGATAACATTGCTTTTCATTGTGTCTATGGCTTCAATGTTTAGACACCAGATGAGGAATTCTGAAACACCAGCTAAGTGTCCTGCAATTTAACTCAACTCAAGTCAATTCTGACTCTGTCTTACTGAAGGTAGCCTTAGATCCCACAGGTTAAGGGCTCAGTCCCACAAAAGCACCCCCAACTCTCACTCTTTAGATGCCAATCACAAGACCCGGTTGTCACGTGTGCTTCCAACCAATGGGCCATAAATCAAACAGGTTTCTACCACATCCTCCTCGGGTTTGATTAATTCGCTAGAGTGGCTCACAGAGTTCAGGAAGAACAGTTTACTTTGTTTTTTTATTTCAAAAAATTTACCAGTTTTTTAATAAAAGGATATAATTCAGGAAAATCCAGATGGAAGAGGTGCATAAAGCAAGGTATGAGGAAGGGCAGGGAACTTCCTTGTTCTCTTCGTGCGCTCCAACTGTCTCCAAATTTCCACATGTCCAGTGAGCTGGAAGCTCTCCAAACCCAGTAGTTCAAGGATTTTTATGGAGGCTTTATTATATAGGCATGGTTGATTGAATCATTGGCTTTGGTGATTGAACTCAATTTTCAGCCTCCACCCCCTCCCCGGAGGTTGGGAATTGGGGCTGAAAGTTCCAACCCTCTAATCACTTGGTGGTTCCCCTGACAACCAGCTACCATCCTTAAGTTATTTAGGGGCTTTAAAAAAGGCACCTCATTAATATAAACTCAGTTATAGTTGAAGGAGGTTGGTTATGAGTAACAAGGCACCCATTCCACCTTCATTGTTCTGAAGCATTTCAGGAACTGAGGACAAAAGACAAAATATAACCAAAGATGCCCCTATCATTCTTACATAGGAAATTACAAGTTTTAGGAACTCTGTACCAGAAGCAGTAGACAAAGACCAAATATGTATATATGTGTGTGTGTGTGTGTGTGTGTGTGTGTGTGTGTGTGTATCAATGATGAGAGAGAATCACTGATTGGCTGCCTCCTGCATGCACATCTCCCCTCCTCCTGAGCCACAACCTCCTGATTTGTCGATTGATGCTCAATCACTGAGATACACCAGCCGGGCAAATATATATATATATCATAAATTGAAATGCCACACCATCTGCAATAAACATGATTTAAGGTGAATAGTTGAGGAAATACCTGTGATGGGGATAGGTTAGATAAATATTTGCAATGAAAAACTTGTCATTAGGGTAGTTGGGTAAACTTTAATATAACAAAAATAATGCATGTTGACTCAAGTAAATCCTTGCTAATACAGCTTTTTGTGCATTGTCTCCCCTTTATAGACCATTGGAGCGATCCAGTGAAGATGTGGATATAATCTTCACACGGCTGAAAGAAGTTAAAGCTTTTGAGAAATTTCACCCAAATCTCCTGCATCAGATTTGTTTATGTGGTTATTATGAGAATCTGGAAAAAGGAATAACATGTAAGAAACTCAACTCCAATAGTATACTTTTATGTCGTTTGTACTTATTTGTGGTTATTCTGTGGGGATAGATAGCACTGGGGTATTTATGTGCCAAATATGTGAGCTTCAACTGAAGGTATTAGATTGACATTTCCCTCTACTTTGTTTATTCAGTTTCATGTAGGTATTTCCTTAACTCTTTAGTTCACAGCATGTAAATGGCTCTTCCAGGTCAGCCCATATCGATGGAGCTGGAAAAATATACTGATTCACATAATTCATTTGTATCCATAGAAATTCAAATAATTACTTTTTCTATCCCCCCAAATTCAATAGTCAGTAGGATCTCAAATAAAGATAGAAGGTCACTTAACTAATGCTAATAGTAATGTTTTGAAATAACCTCAGTAATATTGTCTATTTTAGGTGTGAATAAAGGGCAGGGAGAGTAAAACAAGATGGTTAGCTGCATTTTTATAAAAGTATTTTCTCATTAAAAAATTAATGCTTTTCTATTTGTTGAATGCTTTATGATGCTGTAAAAAACAAAACAAAACACTCCCATCCTCTCGCTTGAATAATCAATTACTCGTGTAAGAGGAAAAATCAATTACTCACATGCCAGAGTCTTGAGATAGGATGGCTTCAGGGTTGGCTCAATGTCATTATTAAAGTCCCTGGTCCCCCCCATCTTTTTGTTTGTTGGTTTTTGCTATATATCTTCAGGTGTTGGCCTTTGTCCCAAATGGATTTAAGACAGCTGCTGCTGTTGGAAGCATTACATGCTAATGCAAACCATCCTGCTAAAGGACTATTTCTTGTGATTCTTTTTCACAAGTCCCACAGCAAACTTCCTGTATTGGCTAGAATTGTATCACAAGCCCATATCTAAACCAATCACCTCAAAGATAATGGGACTGTCATGATTGATTTAGACCAATCTCCTTATTACTCCATTGGAACTAGGAAAAAAAACTCTTGTTCTGAGCACTTGACCCTTAAAGGAGGATGGAAACTTGTATATAATTCTTACATATATAATGTTCAGTTAGATAAGAGAAAGGAAGGGCATGATTCTGGATGGGAAACCAACAGGGTCTGTCACAACATCATTCTAGAAAATGTACAAGATAAACAAAATAAAAATCACCTGCAATTCCCAAATCCAGAGATTACTATTAACACTTTGTGTGTATCCTTCAAGATGTTTTCCTATGTGTACATACACACACACACACACACACAACACAGTCACACTTCTATTAAACAATCATTCAAACATACTGTTTTCAAACATATTATTATTATTATTATTATTATTATTATTGATATCAGAAATTTCATTCTCTTGGGAATGAAACTCTATTTTCTGTTTCTAAAAGCCATTTTCAATATGTTTTTAAAATTGATTTCAGAAAGAGGAAGAGAGATAGAAACATCAATGATGAGAGAGAATCATTGATTGGCTGCCTCTGGCATGCTCCCTACTGGGGATCAAGCCTACAACCCAGGCATGTGCCCTGACCAGGAATCCAACCATGACCTCTTGGTTCATAGGTCTTTCAATGCTCAACTACTGAGCCCCACCAGCCACACTTTAAAGCCATTTTCAAAATGAATCTAATCCTATCTAATAAAAGAGTAATATGCAAATTGACTGTACCTCTGCTATACCCACAAGCCACACTCACCAGCCAATCAGAGTGAGTATGCAAATTAACCCAAGCAAGATGGCTATGGCCACAGAGAGAGCAGGAGGGAGGCTTGGGTTGCCTCTGGCGATGGAGGAAGCCAAGCTGGTTGGCCCAGGCCTCTTCTTAAGGCAATAAAGTTTCAATGGCTATGCGAGCAGAAGGCTTTGCTCTGCTCTAGGCCACAAAGTTTCAATTGTAGAAGATAAATAAATCCCAGATACCAGGGCCTCTCCTTGGGTCGCTGTGGGGCATGGCCAGCCTGCAAACCACCATAGGTGCCACACCCAGGCCACCTCATGCCCCAAGAGAACACCCACCCTGATCTAGGACACCCTTCAGGGCAAACCAGCTGGCCCCCATTCGTGTACCAGGCCTCTATCCTATCTAATAAAAGTAATAGGTGGATTGGCCATCCCTCCAACACACAAGATGACTGCCCCCATGTGGTCAGAAGATCCTGCCCCATGTGGACACAAGATGGCCACCACAAGATGGCCAGCAGGAGAGGGCAGTTGGGAGGCCTGCAAGGGAGGGCAGTTGGGGGTGACCAGGCCTGCAGGGGAGGGCAATTAGGGTGACCAGGCCCACAGGGGAGGGCAGTTAGAAGCAAATAGGCTGGCAGGGGAGTGGTTAGGGGGTGATCAGGCTGGCAGGCAGAAGTGGTTAGGGGCAATCAGGAAAGCAGGCAGGTGATCAGTTGGGAGCCAGCAGTCCTGGATTGTGAGAGATGTCCGACTGCCCTGTTGAGGCCTGGATCGGGGATCCCGGTAGGATCAGGCCTAAACAGGCAGTCGAACATCTCTCAAGGGGTCTCAGATTGGAGAGGGAGCAGGCTGGGCTGAAGAACACCCCTCTTTCTCCTCTGCTCCTGTGCACGAATTTCGTGCACGGGGCCTCTAGTATGATATATAATGTGAATTTGATTGGCAACTGATAATGTCTTTTGGAACCAGAAGTTAAAGCTCTTACTCTAAAGCAAGTCACTTGCAAAGGCTAGGAATAGCAGTTATTGGAGAGGCCAGCTATAAACTCATCAATTCCCCATCTGAAGCTTATCATTGCACTTGGTGGGATGCCATTGTCATTCCTCGCCTTTCAACAGCATGCCTTAGTCAGAGAGCTTAGAGCAGCTTGTCACATTAAGTATGGCTCCTAGGGGCTTGCTATTATGCTGGGAGAAAGAGTCATAAGCTGAGCTATGTTCAAGTCTCTCTTATAATATCAGTGAGAAACTATCAGGTCATGCGGTAAAACCGGCATAGTTACATTACTGTTTTGTGTTTTTTTTCAGTATTTCGTCAAGGTGATATTGGCACAAACTGGTATGCTGTCCTGGCAGGGTCTCTGGATGTAAAAGTATCTGAGACCAGCAGTCACCAGGTAAGATGCCTTATTCCCATTTTTTTTTAAAGTAGGACTTATTATTTTTAAATGGCACATTATCCCTATGTCTTCTATGCCATCAAAATTACATTTCAAACCTATTTCCTCTTTCCTCTAGTATGAAGTTCAAGTGTTTGATGAATTCCTTTATTAAATTACTCAAGAAACATACACATTGATTGTTTTCTGAGATTTGAGTATGGTGCCAGGTGTTGCAGCATGAAATTCAGGAGCCCTTACCTGCCTTCCAGAAGCTTGCTGTCTGTTGGGAAAGGCAAGGAATTCATTTGCAATGTGATCAATTGCTATTGTGTAAGGTGAAATGTGAGCAAAAGGAGCAGGAGAAGTAAGTCTTACTAGGTTTCTCCTTAGAGCCTTCCTCCATCTGGTGACCTGACTTATCCGTGTCCTAGAAGTGACCCCCATACCCCCCTGTGGCCTCTTAGATACTCCAGCAATTGGGGAAAATGTGGTCTATGCAGCCCTCTTACAATTTCTCACTATTTCTCTACCTCATCTTTCAAATGTAGGAGGGCCAATAATGACATTTCCCCCTAAAGTGCAGCTCTGGCTTCCTTTATCTTCCTTAGTCACCTCTGCAGAGCTTGGCATTCTAAAAGATAAAACTCGTGTTCTTCTCCCCTCCCCATGCCACAATATATGTGAGTATTTAAAATTGGATCCAGAGTCTTCTTTCACATCTGCACTGACTCTTTTTTTTCAAATTTCTTTATTGATTAAGGTATTACATATGTGTCTTTACCTGATCCCCCCTCCCCCCAGATTACCCCCTCATCCCTTCTCACTCATGCTCTGACCCCCCTGTTGTCTGTGTCCATCGGTTAGGCTTATATGCATGCATATAAGTCCTTTGGTTGATTTCTCCCCAATTACCCCAACCTCCCCTACCTTCCCTCTAAGGTTTAATGGTCTGATCGATGTTTCTCTGTCTCTGGATCTGTTTTTGTCCATCAGTTTATGTTGTTCATTATATTCCATAAATAAGTGAGATCATGTGATATTTATCTTTCTCTGACTGGCTTATTTCGCTTATGCTAAGTGAAATAAGCTTATGCTAAGTGAAATAAGCCAGTCTGCACGGCCTCTTACTCCATTAACATGTACAGAAACTTCCCATTTGGAGCCATGGACATTAACTCTCAAAAGAATGACCCCCAGGAGCCATCTTCATGCTTCAGTATGAAAATGGTCCAAGTTTTCTATCCATGTATTCAGGACTCAAGTTAAACACAGAGGAAAGAGAACCGGCTAATTGTAAAATCAGAATGAATTATTAAGAAAAATCAAAGAAATAGTTAAAGGGACAAATAACCTGTCGCTGAGTACCATGTGTAATAAATACAGTGCTCTGAGCCTTGTTCACATGTAGCACACTTCAACTGTGAGCAACGTTTATAACATACTAAATCTGAGATTTAAATTTTGTAGGAACTTACATGCCTATTGGAAATGCCCATGTTATACCTATGTAAAAACCCAAAAGACTGTTGGTAAGGTGGACATTTGGAGTTTGGAATATAGGTGCCTGTGTTATGTCCATTGTTAGATGGTTAGAGTCTCAGGCTAGTTCCAAAGTCCTGCTTAACCCATAGTATACTTTTCTATGCATCAACACATTGAAAGTTCCATTAGAGATTGCCTGGAACCTGTACCCTCCACCCCCGACCTTCAGGGTACTTCCCTCTTGCCCTCTCTCACAGGTCCAGGTTTCTCTTGAATTTCAGCAATGGCCAAGGTGAGAGGTAGGTTTTGATTCTTGTAAGCTGCCTCAGTTTCCCAATAACACTGAAAAGAGATAGCTAGCATTTCTTGGATATCTGCCATGTTTAAGCACTGAACAGATGGTTTTTTGTTTTTTTTTTAATCACTTTAATCCTCACAGTAACCCTATGAGATACATTGAGTGGCCAGAGTATTATGATCTCTGAATGCATAATAATCTGGCCACTCAGTATATATCCTACATAATAAAAGGCTAATATGCAAATTATCCTCTGAACCAGGAATTCAACCAGCAGGCAGGCTGGCCAACCACCCATATCCCCTCCCCCTGGCCAAGCTGGCCGGACCACACTCATGCACGAATTCATGCACCAGGCCTCTAATATATACATATATAGAGAGAGATCATAATAATCTGGCCACTCAGTGTAGGTCATATTACTGTTTTCATGTTATAGATGAGGACACTAAGGACTAAATACTAGTTAAATAACCTGCCCCAAGTAATGTATCTAGAAATTAGGGGAATTAAGATTAAAACCCAAGCAGTCCAGCATCACGATATATACTCTTAGCCACTGCTCTGCAGTAATTGCCTCAGCCAAAGCTGCCCACCTTCTACCAGCAGACTGCTGTCCTGTAGGGCGCCCCCTGGGCCTTTTGCTCAGAACTGCTCCTGTTGCTTACCTTAACTCCATCTCACCTGTGTGGTTGTACGGAGTGGACAAGGCTTGGAAGAGGATGATGAGTCACCTTGCTTCTCCAGGTGGTCCTGAATGAATAATGATGGAGAGAGGGGAGAAGCTGGAAAGGGAAAGGCGAGGAAAGAGAGGGAAAGGAAAGAATATGAGAATTAAAGAGGAAAAGGGTGAGAAGGAGAGGAAAACGGAGGGAAGAAAGATGAGGGAAGAATAATAATAATAATTTAAAAAAGGCAGGGCAATTGTCCGTAAGGGATGATTAATCACACCAGAAGTGATGTGCTGCCACAGCAGATATTAAAAGCTGTGTGAGATTTTGATGGTATTAAAATAGTATTTGGCCAGGGGCTCTTGGAATATTGCCCTAGACCAATTATCTCTCACCATGCAGTCCCAGCAAAGAAGAGCTGAGTAACACATTATTAGCGGTGGCTTTTTATTTTTTTAATTTTAACAAACTTCTAATTCTAGATTTTAGCTGTGGTTTTAACCTCAAACCCAAAGCTGAGAACTTTCCTAAGCTGGGCTTGGCCATCTCTTAAGTTGTTTGGAAATCATTAGCTTTATATCAAAGCTGTCTTCCTGCCTCCACATGTAGGTTACCCCTCAGTGTCCAAGGTTTTCTGGGTTGATTTGTATAGTCACTAAGACATAAAAATGATGAAGCACATTGCCCTCTAATCCTCCAGCATTCCAAAGAGTGGCTGGTGGTAGACAGAGGGTCTGGCCTTTTTATCAGCTCTGATGGGCAGGACATGATTTTAGCCACAAGGGAGGAAGAAACTAAGGAGAATGAGCAAGACGGATGTACCCCTTCCATGGCAAACTGCTCGAAAAGGAGAAACAAAAAAGTGATTTCTATCTGAGCTGGCCTTTTAATGGGTTCTGGGTCTCTGCCCTCTAGTGATACAGCCAAGTCAGAGTAGTGCCTTATATTAGGGTTCTCCAAAGAAGTGGAACCAACAGGGAATAAACAGATGAATATTTATTTTAAGGAGTTGGCTTATGAGATTGCAGGGGCTGGGAAATTCAACATTTGTAGAGTAAGCTGACCCGCGGGAGATTCATGTAAAAGGTGATGCTGCAGCTATAACTCTAAAAACTGGAAACTCAGGTAGAGTTTCTGTGTTGCTGTCTGGAAGCAGAATTACTTCTTAGTTGGGAAACCTTAAGGGAAATTTGTTTGCACCCACATTATGGAGGGCAATCTGCCTTACTTCAAGTCTGATGATAAATGTTAATCACATCTAAAATATTTTTATGGCAGAATTAGACCACAATTCTGGTTACCATAGTTGACTTATAAAATTAACCATCACATTCCCCAATGGGAGAAAAATGGGGTTGAGTGACGGATCATGGGAGGAGAAGCATAAAAAGACCTGGGATTTCTATTCCTAGAGACCAGTAACAACTTTGCTAAGTGCCTTCATTTTGTCACACTGTGCTAGGGATTCTGTGAACATTTACTGACTTCATCTTTAGGCATTTATGTCCTATTTTATAATTGAGCTTGAAAATAGAGTTCAGCAACATAGGTATAATTTTTTTCCTGGACCAAATTAAAATTTGAATTAAGGCCTGACATACTCCAAATTTTACGTTATTTCTACTGTTCACACAGGAAAAATGGTAGGCAAGGGCAGTAAAAAATGATGATGAGGAGGAGTTAAAAAGAAGTTAAGTGTCTAAGAATTAAGGAAAGAGGAAAGAGATAGGGCAGAATGTCTTGCTAACTTACCTCTTCATTTTCATTCTTCAAGACTCTACTTGCCCTACATGTCTGTCTTATCTTAGTCAGAACTCAGAGGAGATGGTGGTAATAGATTCTCAGCTTATCTCTGAGTTTCAGCCCCTTGTTGGGGTGTTAGCTGAGCCAGAATGGTGAGAAAAGAGCAGGAATAGCGAATGGTAATGGAGCACCCACTACAGGCAGCTATGTGTAGAGCACTTTACAAGCATTATTTCACTACACTTCCTTCTCCCATTTAGTGGTACCATTAGTTTTATTTTACAAGTAAGATGCCAAATGATTTGCCCAGGGATACACAGCCATTAGGTATCAGAGCCAATTCTTTGTGATTGTAGAGCTCAATTCTTGACCAATTTGGTTGTACTGTTGCCATCCAGAAGGAATAGTGATGTGGGGAGAAGGAGCTTTTCCTTTACAGCTCCTGCAGCCACCCTCCTGCATTTCTGATTCCAGCTTAGAGCTCCATGCCATTTCACCTACAAGCCGCACCTCACAGGTATTTCCTCCACCCGAGACATACTATAGGGGATGGCTCACTTCTCATACCTGCAGAAACCCATGGATGTGGGCCCTCCTTCCACCACCTTTCAGATTAGGAAATACATAGTGAAATGAGCATGTTCCAGTCCCTCAAAAGGCTTCTGGGTTATAGACAAGTATGGATGATAAGGGAGGGAGATTGAGGTATGGAATGTCCAAGGAAAAGGAGAAATGCTAGAATTAGTGTTGAGAGGATTTATGGGGAGTTGAAAGATAGGGAGGATCCTGCCATGAATGATGAGGTGGATGGAGATGCCATTAATTGAAATAAGGAATACATAATGAAGAACTCTTCACAGGTCCTGACACACCATTTTTATATTATATATTTATTAGGTGATATTGATTTGATGGATTTTTTTCTGAATAAAACCATCCTATTTCTTTTATATAGTTATAGGAAAATATGACTACATATAACTTTTAAGAATACATAGAACATAAATATTTTATTTGTCTCAGAAAATTCATATTATCTTCCCACCTGTTTCAATGCAATATTACTTTTTGTCCCTTCCCATCATTCTTTTGTAGGTTTTTGCTCAATGGGTTAAGAAAACACAGCTTTTTGCTTTCTGTATGGTTGGTTTGGCATGCTTTTTTTGAATTCTTTGGGCTTAGGTTGAGGGTTACACATTTCTTATTGATGATATCCTCCGAGCATAGAGGTAGTAACTCTCATAATTTACAAAGCATTTCACTTGCATACTTTTGTCTGAGCCACTCTTTTAGGTGGACCCAACGATGCTAGATTTTGCCCAAGTCACAGGTCAACGAGTGGTCTGCTCAAGATGGTAGTGGTGACCCATAGAGCTGGAAATCACCATGATTTTTGTCCCACCCTGGCTCACATAACTTGCACTTGGCACACAGATCCTATTAAGGGTTAATCTTTCCAGTTCCCAGAGACACCTGGCCCTATCCTCAGTCTCTTACCTAAGCTTAACCAGGACACTTACACTTTCAGGTGTCCACAGCTGAATTCTTGCTCTCAAGGACCTGCCTGTTTGGGTGTCTATTTAACTTAAAAAGGTTAAAAGTCAGAGATTTTACATTCCCATGAGAATGAGTACTATTTTTTCATTGATATGTGAATAGATTTAGAGTGAAAAGTGAAAATTGGTACAAATTATAAATAATAAACTTAAAAATAATAAATAGGCTTATAAACTGCACTAGGTCAAGCAACAATATCCAACTGTATGTGTGTGTATGTTGTGTGTGTTTCAAACAGAGAAAGAGAGAGAGAAAAAGTCCTGCTTTTTGCAGATTTTATAGGTGAGGGGGCTTTTAGGCCTGTTAAACATTGAAGTCCCAGATACACAGAAGGCTTTAAATTCATCTTTACATCAAAGAAAGTATAATATGTTTCTAGTCTTATCAAAGCAGAATTTCGGATGGCTGTTTGGTGCATGGAGGTCTGTGCTGCAAACTAGACAATGAGATGGTGTATTCATTCATTAAAACTTCTACATCTCTTTAACAGATCTCATCTGAATTATAAGTAAATACCTAATGCAAAACAGTGGTTAAAATCAGACATTTGAAGTCTTCCCTCCGCCACTTAATTACTGTGACCTTAGGCAAGTTAGATTACCTATAAGATGAGGATAGCAGTTCTATCTTGAATGAATTAGTATATATGAAGCACGTAGCACAAAACTTGGCATAGAGCATTGCCAGAAAGAGAAGTTAATTGCCCAGAGTGGGAAATGTTGTCTATGGCTCCTCCTGCAATGCTGTAATTTTACCACAAGAGGGAAGTGCTAGCATATAAAATGCGCTCTGTATTGGCAATAGCAAGAAGTTTAACCATGTTGTTCAGCCATTTCGTGGGATCAGAGAATCTGAGCAGCACTTGTCCTTGGTCTTCATTTTATACATCCTCGCATCTGTCTCTGTGAAATTCTCTGGCCATTTTTAGCCAAATGTTGGGGAAGGATCATTTATTGGTTCCCCCCCACCCCCAACAAAAAGTAAAATGTGCTCTTATTTATCCTCTCTTTATCTCCACATCAAAGGTGTTGTTAAACATTAGTTTTGTTTATAAAATGTAAAGCACAAGCAGGTTTCTCTTTTATGTGGGCCTGTCTTTTCTGCCTTTGCCTGTCTGTTTCTTCCATTCATTCTCATTTCACCCCATTATTTTTAGACAGAGAACATTGTAACAATCGGGAAGCATTTTCTGAACACATTTATGGAGCCAATAAAACTTGGATGGCGCCAGGCCCACGGTGGTAGTTTGTAATCTCTTGCTACTTGTCTACGCTTAGGTCATATTATTTGTTCGCAACTGATCAGGTTTATTTAGCATCCTGCACCACATATCCACATACTATATTCGTGTTTTTGCCATGTAATTCTTTGTTTGTTTGGGTGGATGCAAGACTGAGCTACAGTGCAGCTCACACTGGCCCTCTGCCGAACTAGGGTTGGCCTCCCTTGTTCAATGATCACAAGGCCAATGCTGGTTCATCTGATGGCACCTTCCTGCAGCCAGCATGCCTAGTCCTGTTATGCTTTGTCTAACACTCTGATTCCAAGGAAGTGCTCGAAAAATAACAGATCTTGTCTTTCCTATTTGTTAGAAAATCCACATTTGACTTAGAATGTGCTTGGTGATAAATCTTTCAGATGGCAAATGCTCTCTCATGTTTTGACAATTTCAGAGATGAGGCTCCATTAAATTTTTACTTTTTAAAATAACTTAGAGTATTCAATAAATTTCAGTGCTAAATTCAAACCTATGAAACAAACACAGACACTATCAAATTTAATGCCAAGAATTGCTTATAGTCCTAAAATAAAAATTGTAAAAATATTTGCCTTGTAAAAATTTGTGTCTTAGGGCCTACGCACTCGAAGGACTGATTTGTTCCTCAATGTTAACAAAACATGTATCCAAAACAATAAATGTGCTGTGAGGTGAACTCTTCTGAAGTAAGATGGAAATGAGGAAAATATGCATAAGTGCACAGCAAAGGAAACCATCAATAACGAAAAAAAAGTCAGCCTATGGAATGGAAAAAATATTTACAATATTACCAACCACATATCTGATGAGGGGTTACTATAAAAAAGATATAAGGAACTCATACAGCTCAGCCGCAAAAAAAAAAAAAAACAAGCCAATTATAAAATGGGCAAAGGACTGAGTAGACATGTCTCGAAAGAAGATATATGAAAAGCCAATAGGTTCATGAAAAGATGCCGGTATCACTAGTCATTAGGGAAATGCGAATTAAAGCCACAATGAGATGCATCTCATGCCTGATAGGGTGCTCATCATCCAAAAGATAAGAAATGCTGGTGTGCATGTGGAGAACAGGGAGCCTTTGTGCACTGTTGGTAGGATTGCAGCCACTATGGAAAACAGTACAGGGATTCCTCAAAAAAAAATTAAGAATAGATCTACTGTGTGGTTAAGCAAACTGAATTCTAGGAATATACCCAAAGGTAATGAAAACACTACATGAAAATGATATCTACACCCCCAGGTTCATAGCAGCATTGTTTACCATAGCCAAGACATAAAACAATGTGCCATCTATAGACGAGTGGGTGCAGAGATGTGATGTATATACAAGGGAATACTATTCAGCCATAAACAGCGAGGACTCCTACCATTCAGAGCAACATGGATGGACCTTGAAGGTGTTATGCTAAGTGAAATGTGTCAGACAGAGAAAGACAAATACCGTATGCTCTCACTAATATGTGGAATCTTAAAAGAAACCCCACATAATAAAAAGGTCAGATACCCCTTGAAGTTATAGGAAAATTTAAAAAAATGTACTTATCACTGAGGATTCTTATGTTTATTTGATTGTTAAGTTTCATCAGGCTGTCTGTAACTTGTGTCAGTTGGATTTTAGTAGACGCTTATAGACGTTATTTGCAAGGCACATGTTTATTAGCTTGGATATCAGTGACATATAATCACTGGCTTTCTTAGCACCATTCCCATTTTCATACCGTAGCTGAACTTTATAATGAAACAAGCAAATAAAATGCCTCCTATGAGAATTCTTCTTTATGAAAACTCAGTATACCATAATTCTGACATACAAAGCAGATAAATTAAGGGGTGATTAGTAGCAGAACGAAAGGATTCTTTGATTTACAGCAGGATTCATCAGAAGGGTTTCTTTGAATACACGCTCCCCCAGAGAGCTGAAGTGTTTTGCAGATCATTCAAACCACTTGACATCCAAACTGGGCATCAGAGAAACTTGGAATTTAAGTGTTGAAAAGCCATTGTTAATGGAAGATTAATAGGAAATGAATATAGAGCTTCTCTGTTACTTAAATAATAGAAAAATATAGGCTGTCCCTAAAAAATGTATACACACTTTAACAGCTGATAACTCAATTTTGAAAATGAAATGTATTTTAGTAAACAATTCCTTTATAATTATTCAAAGTGTGTATACATTTTTGGGGACATCTTATATAATTGGCTTTTTAGAAATTTTGATAACTTAAATATGGCTGTCAGAAATAATACTTCCCTTTATTTATGGAGCACCTACAATATGCCAGGAACCATACAGAACTCAGTGTATATATTATTTTATTTTTATTGAATCCTGCTAATAATCTTATAAGAAAGATTCCTTCCATCCCACAAATAAGGTACTGTGCAAAGCACCTTAATTACATCTCACTTAAATGTTGAGGGGAATAAATGAGGCACCATAGTCAAGACACCTGGCCAAGTGCATGGCACATAGTAGGATACTCATCCATGTAGAGATCTGCATGGATATAGATGCATAGTAGGGTGTGTGCTAATAAGGGTAAGTGGGTAATTGGGGTAGGAGAAGGAGTGATCAAATGGACTGGTAAATGAGAGCTGGATCAGATCAGGAGAAGAACCCAGATGATGTATCAGTGATGTACATTCTTTTGAAAGCCCACACCCCTAGTTATATAGTAAAAGTCCTCAGAGACCCACTAAGCTTTACTAACACAGTGAAGTCTTCCCATGTGTCACCCAAGGGATACTGCACTTACGATGTGTCTGATGCAAAGCAGTAAGCGATGAGCTGGTCTCTGTCCCTGTTACCCAAGTCTCTTTGGCAATGCTGGTTTGACCAGTGCCTCCCAGAGGGCTCAGTGTAACTTGGGACTCACAGCCATGTTTGGCTAACCCACACTTTGTTTTGGGTTTCTCCAGAAGCTGAGCTGGAGATAATGATTGGCCCTAAATGGGGTTTTTTTTGGACATGTCCCTGGGAAGCATTATAAAGGAGTAGGGAAGTGAGATAAGAAATGAAGGAAAGTCAATAAAAGTGTTGATAAGAGGATTTCCACTTCGGGCAACTGAGTTCACTCCCCAGGGGACCCTCTAGGAAACGGTGTAGGGTTAGAAAGCCAGGGTACTTAACCCCCCACTCTCAGGCTTCTTTGGTGGAGAGTGTACTGTCCAGGCATTACCTGCCCAGCATTCTGCCCTCAGGTGGAGCAATACAGAGGTGTGAATGGCAAGCATTCAGAAAGCTAAGTGATGGGAGGGGACAGGCAAAGGGGTGGGAGCATCTGGCAGGACTCCAGCAGCATCTGCTGAATTCACCTTCATATATTATAAACATTCAAGTTTTTAAATCTTCATTTCACATTTGAAAGACCTTAAAATAAATTGCCATCTTATCCCCAAATAGGACATTTCTTTACTATTGTTAATATATATATATTAAAAGTATGTTTTTGTTGATTTCAGAGAGAGGAAGGGAGAGAGAGATAGAAACATCAATGATGAGAGAGAAACATTGATTGGCTACCTGCTGCACACTCCCTGCTGGGGACCAGAAATGAACCCTGAGCTCCTGGTTCAATGGTTGGCTCTCAACCAGCTAGGCAATGTTATTAATATTTTATATTTCCTGAGTAGGTGCTGATTTCTTTCTTCAGTCTCTGTATAAATATTTTCTTTCAGGTGGCCTTTATTGTATTTTTGCATTAGATTTTGTAGATGACTTTAGATATTTGTTATGTGGATAGTGGCAGGAATAATATTTATGACTCACCCCTGTCAAGTCTTAAAATAAAATTTAACCCTGGAAAGTATAGATTAGGCAACAGAATCCTTTCTGAAGGGTTCAGAAGATAAAATGAAGTAAGCTAATGGTATTCTCAAAGGAACCTGGTATGCTAGAGAATTCAGGAAGGTCTGTGATTTATCATAATCCATCTGTGCTTTTATTAGAATTTGAAAATTACTCCAATGTACCATGCTATTGCTGACTATTGTCATGTCAGTTCTCAGGATGTTTCTGGCTGAATTTGTTTGCAACTGACTTTCTGGAAAATTTATTAGCAGGCTGTTCTTCAGTTCTCTCCTAGTCTTTTATTCTTTTCTGAGATGTTATTGATTTCATTTTCCTGAACACAATTTTATATGGTAATATCTGTGCAGAAGCAATTTGTTATGGTTCAAGGAACTGGATTCTATGGGCATTTGCCTTAGTAATGTGATTATGGAGTCACTAAGTTGATCTTAACAACATTTGCTTATTATGGTGTATTAGATGCATGAAAGGAAAGCTGTGCTTTCTAACTCAAGATTACTCTTGTGTATCTCTCTTGGTCGGTAATGCCTGGCAAAATTAATATCCAGGTGATTTTCAGTGGCTGTTTGTATTATTTGAAGCTAGTTAGTATTAAATCCCAATGTTATCACTGATGTTGCATGCAGAGAGTAAATTACTTTTTTGGTACACCTTAAGAAACTTTGAAATCATTGATTAACAACATTTCATAAACTAGCCATCCTGCACTTACTCAGATGCTGTTTTTACTCTGCTGTGGCTGCAGGAGGCAGCATGATACAAAAAGCTTATAGTCAGAGAGCAGCGGTCAGGATCTGACTGCTTTCCTCGTTATACCTGTGTGAACTAGGGCTGTGTGAATCAACCACTCCCATCCTCTGTTTCCTCATCTCTTCAAGACAGACAGACAAAACAGCAGCCTTCTTCCAGTTTCCTACTTAAGTATCGTAACTGCTCCTCCTCACTAACCACCTTCATTTGTTTTTAAAAGATTTCCCCTCCCTTCTTAAAAAGTAGTCATTTACAAAGAGTCTTGTCAACAAAAGGATTTGTGTGGGATTATTACTAGTAGCTTTATTCATAACACCCCCAAACTAGAAACAAGGCAAATATCCACTAGTAAGAAAACAAACAAGCCAATTGTTGCATCTCCATACAATGGAAAAGTACTCATCAGTAAAAGGACAAGTAAACTATGGGTCCATGCAACAGTGTGGATGAGTCTTACAGACATTATATTGAGCAAAGGAAGCCAGACATCAAAGAGGGCATATTGTCTGCTCCCTTTCACATGAAGTTCTAACACCAGCAAAACTCCTTTATGGTGATAGGAATAAACCCATCACCTCTGAAAGGAGGTCTTTTGAAGGAAAGAAACATGGTGGAACTTTCTTGGGTCATAGAAATGTTGCTATGTCTTGCTTTAGGTCAAAACGTATTGAACTGTGCAATAAAATCAAGTGTTTTATTGCATACAAATTATACTTCAATTCAAATAAAAGACAACTCACCCATCCGTTAAATGTTTAATTTTCTAATGACCAGTTTTGGGGATTCTCAGGATGCGGTGACCATCTGTACGCTGGGAATCGGAACGGCCTTTGGAGAGTCCATTCTGGACAACACTCCCCGCCATGCGACCATCGTTACCAGGGAAAGCAGCGAACTGCTCCGCATCGAGCAGAAGGACTTCAAGGCTCTCTGGGAGGTGAGCCCCAAGGCTTCTTTGTCCATTAATGTGGTTGTGGGGAAAAGGGGGCCTGCCACGTGGATAATGACATTACAGTTGGGCCTTAATGTGTTCTGTTCTGAGCTGGTGGATGAAATTTAATTTCAAAACTGGTTTTTGAAATAAGGGAGTGAAAAAGCCATTTTGACACAAGGCATCTTTTTATTTTTTTTTTAATTTTAGTGCTTGGTCAATTTTCTGTAGTTTTGACATACCTTATAATTATTTCTTGAATGACCATAGAGTGTTTTATGTATTTCTCTCCTTCTATTCCACAGATGTATTCTTAAGCAGGGAACAAAATACTTTGAAATTTTCTTTTGCATTTTAAAAATCATCATTGACATATTCCCTGGTAAAGTGGAATGAATGGGGTTAACATCTGCTTCATCTAAATGCTTTTAAAAAGCGATGTGCCCCATAATAAGGTATGAGAAAGGAGGGACAGAAAGATGTCTGGTTAGTTGCCAACTTCAAAATGCTTAGGTGGCACAGCAGTGGATGGATGCAACTGGTCCTGGTGGCATTAGCATTTACCACTGCTTCCCAGTGCCTCTTCAGGCATCACACTCATTTCTAAGAAGTGTGGGGGATAAATCATCATAGCAATGGCAGGTGGAGCACTTAGAAAGGCTCAGCTAAGCCTTGCATCTCTCACGCTCATTCCTTTTCAGTTCTTCGAGCTTCTGATTTGAACCTGCAGTTGTTCCTTATCTTTGTCCTGGGCTCAGTGTGTCCAAGTGTTAACCCATTGAGCTGGCAGGCTTCACCACTTGTGGCTAAGATTTTAAAATTGATCTAAAAAGAATTTTGTGTAATCAAATAGTTTCCTCCAGAGCCAAACAAATGACGGATGCATTAAGGGAGCAAGCCTGCCGGCGAATGAGTGATGCTTTGCCTTACAAGTCCTGCAAAGCCTTGGAGGGCCTTAGTGGTGAAACCTGTTACTTTTATTCTTGGCAGTAGTGAATAAATTGCGGGGTTACTTGTTTGAAATGCTTCCCTTAGAAAATATTAAAGAGCTCCAACCGCTCTGTAAAGTTCAGAGACAAAAGCTAGTTTTAGGAAGGCAAAGCTGAAGTAGGTTTGCATGAGGTGTGTGTGGAGAGGTTTTCTGTCAATTAAAATGGACCAAGCTTGAGGCAAACAAGCCATTTTTTGGATCTTTCACTTTAAAAGGTAAAGTGAAAAAGTCGGTTCCCAAAAGGAAATTCAGAAAACTGGTTTAAGAACAAAAAAGTGTCCTACCTGGGATGTGTGTCATTATAGCTGCTTTCTGTCTGTGATGATTGATTCAAACTGCTGATGGTGATTTGGAGAAGTATTAAAAACTCATTGTAATTAGGAGCCCTCAGCCTGTGAAGGCAGTTCCTGAGAAGTTGCTACCTTGGAATATTGAAAATATATAGTTAAAAACATTTTAAAACCTAACAGAAAATAAAAAAAGAATAATACGATCAACACCTGAATACCTGTACTTAGTTCAACAAATGTTAACATACAGCCATATTTGGTTCATATTTGCTTGTTTTATTTTATTTTATTTTTTTTGGGGGGGGGACCACTCTAATGTAAATGACAGACATCCTAAATATTCAGCATGTATATCTGAAAAATTAGAATATTCTGCTATA
The DNA here is from genome assembly GCA_011751065.1 of Lasiurus cinereus. Lineage (NCBI taxonomy): Eukaryota > Metazoa > Chordata > Mammalia > Chiroptera > Vespertilionidae > Lasiurus > Lasiurus cinereus. The sequence goes on along the minus strand of JAAGEH010000393.1, from coordinate 14,823,271 downwards.
TACCTTTACCATTATTTCACCTGTAAAAGTAACAATATCCTAAAATCATCTAACACCCACTCTGGAGTTCAGATTTCCTCAATTGTTCCATAAACATTTTTTACAGCTGCCCAAATCAGGCTCTCTCTCTTTTTGTCTCTCTCTCTTTCTCTTTTGAATCCTCATCTGAGGAAATTTTTTTTTCCATTACTTTTCAGAAGGAGTGAAGGGAGGTGGAGAGAGAAAGAAGAGAGAGAGATAGATAGAGAGAGAGACATCTATGTGAGAGATTCCTGCACTCATCCTAAGCATGACTAGGGTTGAACCTGAAACCCAGGTATGTGCCCTTGACCTGGAATCAAACCCATGACCCTTTGCTGCATGGGCCAACACTCTAACCACTGATCCACATTGGTCAGGGCTCTTTTTTCTTCTTTTTATGGCAAGAAAAATTTATAATCCAGCTATTTATTACGCTGGTAAAAAATATCTATTAGCAAATCTGTCAGCCAAATACCAAAAGGGAAAGATCATGAATGGAGGGATTATATAGCTTCAGAAATCAGGTAGAAGCCTCACCAAACTGGGAGATGGCAGGAAGAAGGCAGTAGACAGGTAAGCTGGACAGTGCCTTTCCTGTCAGCAAGGGAAGGAGCTCAGTGGTAGGCCATTGGCTGTGAATAGTAAATATTAGATAACCTGCATCATGGGTCTAAATGTGCATGTTCACCTCACCTGATTATTTACTTCTGAAGAATGCCATGATTGGCCCATTATATGGGAGCAGCCTTATAGTTAGCTGTATATTTGTCTATGTCCTTGATGTCACTTAACGTTTATCAAACACGAAAACCAGGAATCTGGTTACTTCTTCTATCTCTGAAAATTGTGGTCCCTACTACTAACAGGTATCACAGTCTAAAAATAGCTTTTTAATAGGCTGAACAAATAGTCTATTTTAAATCTTACACTTGAACTTGAATGACAGCACAGAACTGGGGAATCCTGCTTCTTTTCCTGACCAAAGGCCAATTTCCCAGGCTCTCCACTGGTAGATACACACTCAGAACTCCATGCGAGATTTTGACTCCTATTCAATTTCATCCCAAATACCTCTTGGTTTATGTTGTCTATTATGTTGTAAGTCAAATTAGTAGCACCCAGATTATTTTTTTAAAAATCATCATAAATCTGATTGGAAGAATTATTCAATAGTTTCTACAAATGCATAAAATGAAATACTCCCCCAAATATAACTCAGGTAACAGCTTCATGTTTTTCTTTGTACCCTACATCTTTTCTAATGAAAACTTCTTTCTTTTTTCCTCCAAGTTTCAATTGCCAATTTGTGGTCAAATCTGAGGGTGCTGGGTTGTTACATGTTAAAGTTAGCTCATATTTTCTCAGCTAAAGTGAATTATAGAAAATGTATTGAGTTGGTCAATAATGCTTTCCTCTTTTCACGCCTCTTTCATATTAATACTTAATAAAATACATTAACCAGGGCATAAAATATGTCATTTTTCAGTAGCATCTCGAAAGAGGGAGAGGGAGGGAAGGAGAAAGGGAGGGAAGAAGAGAGGAAGGGAAGAGATAGTTATGTTTCTGGATTTCATTCAGAAGAAAATTAATTTAAAAGTCTTGGAATATCATTTTTAGTTCTTGAGGCATTTATAATTCAAACTCTTTGGCACTGGTGGCATTGTATACCCTCAAGGAAGGAGGTAAAATGGCAAAATCGTGAAGTGTAGGCTTGGGAGTTTTAAACCACTTACTAATATTTGATCCAATATTGTGGGTATTTATGCTTGTTATTGGCATTTGGAATAAATAAAAGACTGATTTGTTGTTCAATTCCATGAATTTCTTTTCAGCACATATAGTGTAAGGAGGTTTTCAATGATTAGAACAACAAACAAGGAATTTTTTGGTTTTCTTTCTGACTTTCTGTCCAGTGCTGTGTCTGCATAAAAATGCTTTCAGCTTTGTTGCATGCTTGGGCTTCTTTCTGTGGACTGTTCCAAATACAGGACATGGAATGAGGAGATGCATCCAGTGTGTTCAGAGAAGTAGATTAGAGAGGCACACTCCAACAAATCCATAAAAGGTACAAACAAGAGCTAGTGGTCTACCACCTGCTTACCTATGCTTCGGTGGCATGGACATTATTCTGGACAAAAGCTTTCCTTTGCTGTGAGCCCTGTTTGAGCATGTTCAAAATAATTACATATTATATGTTTGTGAATATATTATTTGGAAGTTTAAAGACAGTAATAAAACTACAGTCTTTAAAAGTAAAAGCAAATGGGAAGATATGTTTATAAGTAATACATTAATAAATTTTTTTAAAAAAGTAAAAGCAATATTTTAAATTTGTAATTTGACCCATGTCACAATAAAAGCTGTAATTGTTACCCAGAAACTTATCACACTATTGTGATTTGATTTTAACCAGTGCAAACCATGTCACAGAGAATCACTGCTCAGGTATAATGGTTCATTTAAATGTTTATTTTTATTTATTTTTTTAATCTCTAGTTGACTATAACATTAGTTTCAGTTGTACAGCATGATGATTTGATGCTTGTATATATTGATCACTACAATGAGTCTAATTAGTATCCATCATCACACACAGTTATAGTTTTTTTTTCTTGTGATGAGAACTTTTAGCAATTTTGAAATATACAATGAAGTATCATAATTAACCATAGTCATCATGCTTTACATTATATGTCACCGTTCATTTTATAACTGGAAGTTGGTACCTTCTGACCCCCTTCCCCATTTGATCTACCCCCCCCACACACACCTCCTACCTCTGGCTACCACCAGTCTGTTCTCTGTAACGGAAGTAATGCTTGATAAAGTATGTTTATTGCCCAAATGTGTCTGTGGCCTCAGTAGATATTGTTGACTGAGAAAAAAAAATCTGCTTTATGAGATATAAAGCTGAATGGGAAAAATAAGAGGTAAGTTCCTGGTTCTGTCTTAGGAAAAGAAAGCAATTTGTAAGCAAGGATATTTCTGAGATATACATTTTAGAAATACACACACACACACACACACACACACACACACACACACACATTTTGTCCTCCTGCACACTTCCTACTGGATATATGCCCGAAACCAAGGTACATGCCCTTGACCAGAATCGAACCTGGGACCCTTGAGTCCACAGGCTGATACTCTATCCACTGAGCCAAATCGGTTAGGGCCCAAGGATATGTTTTTACTGACTTTTTTTAGAGAGAGAGAGAGGAAGGGGAGGGGTTGGGAGGGAGAGAGAAAATGAGAAAGAGAGAGAGACCGACAGACAGACAGACATAGATGTGAGGTAGAAACATCAATTGGTTTCTATCGTACATACACCATCCAGGGATGGAACCTGCAATCTTTCTGGTGCACCAGCCAGCTGAGCCACCCAGCTAGAGTAGTGAATATTCTTGAAGAAACATTTTACTTCTATCTCTAGTCCCTAATTTTCAGAGTTCTTTTTGTCTCGATTCCCCCAGATGTGTTGGCAGTTGTGGGACTGTAAAGCTTTTTAATTATTTCTATTTATTGCCTCTTTTGGATTATATAAGGAGAAAAAAAATTCCCTTTCCATTAATAATTTTTAAGCCACTATGAGAATAGGAATTATTGAGATGACAGCAGCTTAGTCTTTGCTGATGTGCTTTAAAAACGACATTAGAATAATATATCTTTCAGAGGCATCTGCTCCTGCTTGAATAGGCTTGATGTTCCTATCTGTCTTGGGCTGTCAGAAAAATTAAAGGCAAACACTTAAAACATAATATCACAGAATGCCAAAATATCAGAGGTCCTTTGGGTGGGTGTTATTGCTTCCTTGAGCATGCAAACAATTTCAGGTTCTTTCACTGGGACACTACTGCTAGGCTTTGCAGGTGGGCCGGCATTTAAGGTGCCTGTCTAGTGATCCTGGGTACTGAGGTAGAACTGCAAGATCCATCCTCAAACAGGCAGTCTCCTGCCTGCCTGCCTCTGAGTGCACAGGGACCCACCCCCTCCAGTGAGGATTCGTGGAGCCCAGAAACCAAGGGGCCTGTGCTCTCCCAAGTCAGAAGCCTGTGCTTACTTTTGGCAACTTAGGATCTTGTCCTGCAGGGTTACTTCCCAGGCCAGAATTTTGCATCAAAAGGCCAAGAAAAATACATCCAAAAATAAACATGAAAGCCAAGACTTTGTGCCAGGAACTCCAGCCACACACATCCTGTTGGCCGCTTCTCTCGCCTCTCTCCTCGCAGTTCAGATTCTTTTAAGCCGAGCGGAAGCCTGCTGCCATGAGTAGGACCTACGTGTCTGTGCCTCTGTCCTCACACTTTTCCGTGAAGTGACAAAGTGGTTCAAATCCAGAAAGGAAGGGAGTGAAGTTATTAGGAGGAAACTAAAACTGAAAAAAAAAATTATATAGAGGAAGTCTTTTCCTATTGCCTTTGCTGCCCGCGTTTCCCTGGAGAACCAGCAGCACCAGTTTCCTCTCCATGTCTGAGATCCTCGTAACAGGAACAGATACAGTCAGGGAATCATCGACGATGGAGATGCACGTTGCTGTCCAAATAAAGGATAGACACTCACTGGATGTCTGAGAGCTTTGAGAGACAGAAAAAGAAGGACGTATGCCCTACCAGGTCAGAATGGGTTTTTTAAAGAATTCTTTAGTGGGGAAGCATTACATGTCACAGTCTGCATTTTGGCCTGAGGAGTTATACTTGAAAGCATCTCTGGCTTCTCTAATTATGTTCCACCAGATCTGAATATGTTGCACAGCACTGACATAATTAGATTTCATTTTTATCTGTGGTGTGCATGTGGTGGTGGTGGTGGGGGTTGGTTAGGGGGCAGCTCATCTTTTCCTGATTGTGAAGGATGTTTGCTTAGCCTGATGATCTTAAATATGTTTCTCGAAGATAAAGATAGTTGTTCATAATGAGGCAGAGTCACATTTACCACATTTACATTAAGTCGGTGTATTTATCTGGTGACCTCTTTGAATGGCGTGTATTAAAAATGAATTTGGGGTAGGGAAACAGATTGAGAGTGATGGTATTTCACCCTGTGGGTGCCCAGTAGGTGTCTTGCCTGCCGCTTTCAGACTATATAAAGTCCTTACTGTTTATGGGAATTCTGCTACATTATTGATGACTTGACGTCCTACCAGCTCCGCAGCTATGATCTCACTATTTCTCAGAAGACGATCAGGGGGTCTGAACAGATCAAGGCTCGGCTGGCAGGTGCCAGCAATGCCCAGATGCTGCCGGTAGGCCTCCTGGCGGGGTGCTGTGAGCAGCGGTCACTCCTCAGCTGATGCTCATTTGGGTGTTTGTTTCAGGAGCGTGTAGTGGATACTCTGGTCTTCTAGGAGGTTCTGTTAGCAGAGGTCCTGAAATTCCTTCTCTGGCTGTGCATTCGCCAGCACACCGTTGATGCCTCACACCCACCCTCTCCCCTATTTTGTCTGGCAGTGGCCCTCTTCAGCGTCTCAGCTAACATTCTGGGTGGGCTCTGCCTGCTAAAGAGCTGCTCGCCTCAATGTTCATGGGTGCCACTTTGACCATTTCATCTCTGAGAAGCTTCTGTCATATTCAGCGATCATACTTGGTTCCCACCATGTGGAGGTGCAAGATGCACCCTGTCTATCTGTCTGGTTCACAATCTAGTGAAGACAGACAGGCAGGCATCTATACAAATCCCCCCGACTGAAGGTGAACTGGAAAGCACCATGAGAAAGATAAGTGTGCTGAAGGACATGTGGTAGCGGGCAGGGAGAGATTCATTTCCACCGGGAGGATAGCATGCCATCCCAAGAGATCTGGTTCTGAATTCTTGTGTGGCTAACAAGGCTGTTTTTCAGCTTCCCTCAAGGATTGGGGTCAGCTAACCAAATTATAGCATTGGAGCAGCCTCATCCCAAGGGACTGACCACACAGAAGAGGCTCGGCTTTCTCTCTCTGCATTTGGCCTTTGCCTCCTGGATTTGGGGGGGGGGGGGCAGATGTCCTGGGGGTTTGGTTAGGGATCTGTCCGCCTGCCCTCTGAAGGAGTCATGTGTTGTATTTCCAAATGCCTGACTTTGTGATTTGTTTGTTGTTCAGTCATCATCTGGAGAAATCCGCTCTAAGATTTAATGGGTCCCGCAGGCAAAGGCAGTTCTAGTTGAGAAAACCTTAAGAACTTGAGACTTTCAGAAGGAACTCGTGGTGTGGACTGAGGATATTGTTAAGCTCTTTATGTGTAGGAAGCTCTGTGGTCATGGGACTTTCCTGCTCTCATCAGGCGAAATTCCATTCCCTGCGAGGTCTCTGGCTGCCAAGGAGGAGAGGTTAGGGCACAGTCACTGGGGCAGGGCGTTTGACACCAAGGAAGGAGCAGCAGGAAATCGTGTCACAAAGGCAGCCCTTCAGAACTCCTACAGTCTGGCCTGGATTGATCTCTCTGACCCCTCCGTTTTGAGCTGTCTAGCCCGAACAGTAAATGCAAGACAGACCTCCTAAGGGTTATTGATGTGGTCAGTGGTCTGGCCTGAAATTCTGATCTATTCTTGGTTTAAGCCAGCGTTTCTCGAGGACTGTTTGGAAAGCTCTCCAGCTCCCTGGGCCATCTGTCTGTAAAATAAAGATACTATTATTTAAATCCTGCTTTTCTGACCACAGCAGTCCAAGTTAACATTGATCAATTACTTGTGTGCCTGATGAATTGAAAAGTTCAGGGCCTCTCCCCTCCCTCTTTTTGGTTTGCAAATTCAAAAAGGCAGAGACACAAATTATGTGAATGGAAAGGAAATGTATAGGGCAAGAGGTCATATTGTATCAAAATATATTATTTGAAAGACAAGGCAAGAAGAACTTTTTGGTATCTTTCATCATTTTTAGTTATAGTTCCCCAAACTAATTCCACATTAGGATTACCTGGGAAGCTATTGAAAATTCCCATCTGTGGGCCCTCCCTAGTCCAATATAACCAGAATAGAGCCTGGGTATCAGTAGTTTCTTTTCCCCCCATTACAGTTGATATACAATGTTATATTAGTATTAGGTGTACAATATACTGATTAGACATTTATATATCTTATGAAATGATCACCCCTAAATTTATATGGAACTACCAAGAACCCCAAGTAGCCAAAGGAATATGAAGAAAGAACAAAGTTGGAGGTATCACGTTACCTGATACTAAACTATACTATACGGCAATAGTAATCAAAGCAGCATGAAACAGGCATAAAAACAGACATGAAGATCAGTGGAACAGAATAGAGAACCCAGAAATAAACCCACATTTATATGGTCAAGAATATACAATGGGATAAAGATAGACTCTTCAATAAATGGTGTTGGAGAAAGTGGACAAAAATAAAACTAGACCACTTTTTTATACCCTGTGCAAGAATAAACCCAAAATGGGGTAAAGACTTAAATGGAAGAACTGAAACCCTAAAACCCTTAGAAGAAAACATGGGCAATAAACTATTTGGTATTGCTCTTAGGAATATTTTTTTGGATATGTCTCATTAGTAGCTTCTTAAGGCTCCCCAGATGGGTTTACTGGGCAGCCAGGCCTGAGAACTCCCGTCTCGGGGCAGTGGGCCTTGGTAACCCTCTGGGTCTCTGCACTTGCTGCTTCTGCATACACCTGGTGGCATCTTTGCCTTGTGTTAAGGCTCTATGACTGAATAATAAGTTTGTCCCTTAATAGTCTGTATTAAAGTTCTTAGTATAATTTTTCTTTTTCTCATAGATTGGGGTTTCTGTCAGATTTGAGTGATAATGGCAATCAGTGCTCTAGAGACAGAGTGAATGTGGTTTATTTGTAGCTTTGTGATTTAAGGTTGCTCCTGTGGTCTGGTTATTGAAAGTATGAGAATAAGGTACAAAATCACCCCCAAATCCCACCATCCTACAAGCCTACATTCTCTTACCTGTCATAGCAATGGTGTCGCCACACATCACGCAGCTCCTGGAAAACGCCACTGTGCCCTCTGATAGAATGAGAGGGAGCGTGGAGAGTTATATCTTAGTATTATAACGAAAGCGTACTGAACTCAGGCCCTCTGGATTGAGAGCCCCCAGCTCCCCCTAACCTATACTTTGAAAATTCCTTCTGTGGATAAATTCCCAGAAAAAGAATGACTAATTTGAAAGGGATAAAAATTTTGATGACTCTTGATAAATATGATCACATTTATCATCTATAGCTTATATTGAGCCTTTAAAGAGTATCAGAGAATACCTGTTATATCTAGTGGCAGCCAACGTAATCATTATATAGTTTTTTTCATTATTGTCATTGTGTTTCTTTGATTACTGGGATGGTTGATATTTTCTTATATATTTCTTTACTGATTATATTTCCTCTATTAAGATATGTTATAATAGTTTGGCATTTATTGCTTGGTCTGTTTGCTTTATTTGATCAGACAATAACCCTTGGTTATAATTTCTGCAAATATTTTATCTTGGTCTGTCTCTATTTATATTTTATAATATTTAATGTTCATAAATTCTAAATGCATTAACTTCACCATAAATCTGGCTATTTTGTGATTTAAAAATTTTAAAGTTTGTTTTATAAAGATATTATTTTATTTTTATTTGTGACTGATTTGAAAAATAATGTAAGTGATAATGTGCCCTGTAATAATAGAATAACTTACTGAGTCCATTGGTGGAGAGGTCTATGTGTGGTGTCAGAAAAGAGGAATGGGACTCGACAGGTGCTTCTAATCCAGACCCATGAGCCCAGGAGAGTTCATGGATCCGCTACTGAGAAACCCGCAAACCTCTGATTTTTCTATATGTCTGTGCATTTTTCTGAAAAGAGGGCCCATGGCTTTCATCCCAATCTGAAAGGGGTATGTTACCTCCCAAAACATTGAGACCCATTTTTTTATAGAATAATAATAATAAAAAAAGAACAGATTCTATAGCCTGTTCCCCCTCTACACTGGGAGAATACTGGGGAATATGGAACATTTTCTCTCAGCTTAATGCATCTTTATAGATTTCTGATGGTGAGAATAGAGATCGAAAAATAATTTTCATTGTGACTTTAAGGCTTTGATATTGGTGTTCAGAAAATCTTTTTGTAGCGACAAAGAAATCATTAGAAAAAAAATGCCAAGTTCTAGATTCAAAACAGAAATGTTTTATAGTAAGGGATTTTACCAAAACCTGTTTTAAAATAAATATTTCTAATTTATGGATCCACTGCCCTTCTAAATAGAGAAAATTTTAATGTTTTGTACTAAGTTCCACAATGATTGAAGTTTAATAACAGGTTTTCATGGAAGTATAGCTTTGTGTTCTGAGTTCCATATGTCCCCTGAAAAGGTCCACATTTAATCATCCAATAAAGCTAACTTTAGACAATGGTACTTTTGAAAACTAGTTATTGAATGGCTCATTATGCAGAGCAAGAATTGTCTTCATTTTTTATTTTTAAAGAAATTAATTTATTGAGACTATGCATTTGGTTAAAAAAAAGTTTGAAAGTACAATTGGGTATATATAATGAAAAGCATACTTTTCTCCCACCTCAGCCCCTCAACTCACTGTTACCACCTTCTTCTGTAGAATATTTTATGCAGCACATTCTCCTGGTTATTAGGCAAGATCTGGAGCTTACATTAACTCTTTTTTACAACCATTTGAGAAAGAAAAAAAGATTTTAAAAGAATCACTGTCTTCACACAAATTAGCTCCAGAAGACCTACTAGTACTAAGGTTTAGTTTACTTTCTCCTTTTGCTTTGTTATTTCATTAAATATCAACAACTTGAATCTCTTATTAGCATTTACATCTGAGAAACTTTATTGCAAAATGTGACAATAGAAAATTTTAACTAAGCATATAATATCTTTATACTATAATTAATTTTAGTTTTAGTTGTTAAGAACTAGTAAGTCTATTGAAAATTCAAAGAATTATACATGATTAGTAATATTAAAAATATAAGAGGTAAAAATAAAAATAATGCCGCCTTCAGTTTGAATAGAGATGTTTAGTCATTGTAGCTATGGGATATCATGTGGATACCATGCTAGTTAATAAAACATGGGTAGTTCTTTTGGCATTAATTTTCCAAGAAGTTATTCCTGTAAATAACTTATAGATGCCTTCCACATCTCCTGAGTTGATTTATATGTATACTAACTGAGGCAAGCATCCTTGGTGGTGCAGATGACCTTCTATCCACGGCCCTTGAGAGTATAAATAGTTATGTTGACAGTGCAGCTGTTGTGAACTGAGTTCATAAAATTTGGTTTGGGTTTTTTAATCTGACATATCATTCTTGTTTAATTTCATTGTGCTGACTGTGGTCTAGTGCTATAAATCAAGGAGAATGTTTGCCCACCAAAGAAAACAAGCTGGAATAATAATAGACATATTGCTTTTGTTTATTAAAAATATTTATTCATTTGGGTACCTGTTTTCTTTCAGCTGTTATTTCCTTGGATCTTATCATTATTTTTATGCTATTTTTAAAAACAGATCTTTGATGATTTAAGTAAGAGATAGCATAAAGCTTTCTTTCATGAAATATAAGAATGAAAGGGGTGTGATAAAAAGAAACCCATTTTTCTAATACTCAAATGTGGCACATGTGTATTCAAATTCAAGCAGTACAGACAAGGCTGAGTACATAATTTGTGGGACCTGGTGAAAAATAGAAATGTAAGGTCCCTTGTTCCCCCCAGAGAGAAAAAGTGTTATTAACAGTACTAAAATATAAAGCCTTTCCCTTTCTTCTGCATTCTCTGTCTCAACTCATGTTTATTTGCTACTTAATATGTCTTTCTGCAGAAAAATGAGAAAAATTAAATTATTAGCATACATTTGCGGTTTATCTTCCTATGGTGCAATGCCAGTTTTAAGTGCAAATAAAAGAACATGTGACTTGTATGTAGAATCACCAAAATGACATAATTGTCATACATGTATACATATTTCATTCTTACCAGAATAGTAGAAACGGGGCACAGAACTAATAGAACTGCCTGCTACCGATACTTCCTACCATCAGCTTACAGTTGAGTAAGGAAGGACTGAAAGGAAAAGGACTGGGGGTGGCCCTGGCTTTCTTTGTTCTTTATGTCATTATTTTCATTGTAAGTGGTTGGTTAATCCAGGGAAGTCACATTAATAAGATAGGATATGATAAAGTTTCTTTGCCAACACCATGCCTTTCTCTGTGTGTTCCAAGCCAAGTTCTGATTAGCACAGAGTGTGGGGACCCTGTGGCTGCCAGCACCTAGATTCACTCATTGGAAGGCGTACTTGCTTGGAGTCATGCTAAACTCCCATCACCATGAGTCCATCAGAGTTCTGTCCTCACGAGGCAATGTGGCTGCCATGTGTCAATGGAGTGTCAGGGAACATGTCTGTTGCCCTATCTCCTCTGCTCACACACCCTCAATGTCCATATGGACTTTACTTAAAAAAAACACCACAAGTTCAAAGATAATATTGTTAAGAATTTCAAGATAGTGACAGCAGAGCATTAAACTCAGTGCCCAGGACACAGGTTTCATGCCCATGAAGCCAGCCCTGAGGATAGAAATGCATGTGGTCTATTCCGGTCATTATAACCACATCAGCTAAATCCCCAGAGAAGTGACTCCATCTCCAAACTCCCAGCTGACTGCAGCAGCTACCTGAGTAAGTCCAGGTGCTAACAGAAGAACTAGCAGACACCCAGAATTGTGAGATAATACACAGCCATTGTTTTAAGCTATGGCATTTTGGGATAGTTTGTAAAAAGCAGTAACTATATAGCTGCATTTATATTATGTACTCTCACAAATTGAATTATGTTATTCGTGTCGTCTGTATCTTGTTTCCCCCTCATTTAGTGTGTTTTAGAGATCCTTCCTTCTCAGTCCATTCAGATTAACCACGTTATGCAGCAGTGTTTTCCAATGGCTGGATGGCTATAATTTATTCAGCCTACTCCCTGACTGACAAACAAGTGTTGATTTTTATTCTTATCAACAGTGTTGCAGTGGATATTCTTGTACATATATCTTGATATACTTTTAAGGAGTAATTTCTTACCTATGGCATTATATGGACATTGTCTGAAATTTGAAGTTTGATGAATATTTTCTAATTACACTCCAGAAAGTCTGCACCAATGTACATCCCCTAACAGTGTGTGAGTACAGCTGTTTTGACACGTCTTCAACAGTGGGCAATTTCAAACTTTGAAAATTTTGCCAGGAAGAAGAGACATCTTATTGTTTCTTTGTTTCTCCAATCACGAGTGAGGTTGAGCATCTTTTAAACTATTTCTGGGCAGTTGTATTTATTTTTGTCTGTGACTGGCTGGTTCATATCCTTTGTCCAGTGGTGCATTAAGTTGTAGCTACAGTTTATAATGTTATAGGAGCACTTTGTAAATTAAAGACACATGCCATTTTGCTAGAGGCATTAAAATATCTTTCCAAGTTTACTTTTTTTGAGATATATTTTGTGATTAGGCACTTAGGACTGGAGAGACATTTTCCTGACTTGCCTGATGATTTTCTTTCTCAAGACTTTCATTCACTAACCTTTCCCCTCTGATCTCTTTTCCATGAACTATGCCCCAGTTCCAAATCCCTAAGGACCTATTACTCTAAAGAAAACCTTTTAAAAAGGTGTTGTGTTGTCTTTTGTGGCTCAGAGAAACCCCTTTTGCTTCTGGGGAGATGCTACTTCAGGAGGCTAGTCCCAAATTAGTCAGCTTCTATGTCTGTTTGCTGCAAAGTACAGTTCCCAGCAATAATTCTTCCTTATCTACTTGGGAGAAACTAAAAGGAAGAATGCATTTTAAAATTATGTCTCATGCTGTTTTTCTTGGCCAGATCAATGGTCCGTGCCATTCAGTACTTTGCTCCTTGTGCTCCTTACAGATCAGAGCCTTTTAGTGAGACTGTTTTGCGGATCGTAGCTAAAAACTCTGGATGCAGAAATGAAGTAATTCTACATTTGTGCCTGGATCTCAGCATTCCCAGGAGCTCCAAGCATTGCCCTTCAGTGGTTCTAGAAAAACAGGATATAACCACGTGTGAGAAAGAGCAGAGGCAGCGCAGAAAGCCTCAGGGAAGGAGACTGACAGGCTTGTCTAAGATTGGGTGTAGGTATGGCAGTAGAGGAAGGGAGCTGCTCTTAATTAAAACCTTGATTTGAGGACTTAGGCTAAAGTGGTGGTGAATGGTGCTGGTAAACAGCAAGACAGAGTAGGCAAGATCCTCTTCCAGGAAAGCTTGGAAACCTCTTTACATGCATAGCATTCCCCTTGGAAATGGATGTTTATTTGTAAAAGAACAAAAACAAAAACACACCAAAAACCCAGACAAACAGCTTTAACCTCTATGAGAAATGAGAAGCTCTTCCAAAGATTGGTTTTCAATAAAGGGAAATACTCTTGTTTTAAACAGCAGAAATTCCTTTTGGAAGAAATTTTAAAATTAATATCCCATTTTTTCTTGGGGAAAGGATTGTTTTTGTTTTCCTCTGTGTCATCCTACAGGTTTCTGATTTTATTCTGTGGCTGGTGTCCTCAGAGGCTTCTGGGCTGTGTGCGAGTTTTGCCCCCACAGTAACTAGCGCCATTATGTTCCAGAGCCTATAGCTTTCTGTTTCCCCTTGCTCCAGATCGCCAGCTCTGACTGTTCATTGAAATCAATGCTCTTGTCTCTACAAACCCCTCCTTTTCGCTTCTCCTGGTGCCTTTTCTCTGTCAAAGCTGGGGAAAATGTAGCCATGCTTTCTAGCTACGATAAGAGTAAAAGGTGCTAGGAGTGAGTATGCACACTGGTAGCTGTGTCACCCACCAGCTGTGCTGTGTCACGTTTGTTTGGTGGCTTAGGTGACCTATCTGCAGCACTTAAGTATGGTCAGGCTGATGAGGAGATCGCACAGAAGACCTCTGGATTAGTGGTTTGCTGTGGCAGCGATTTCTGTCTTTATAAAACATTACTTCTAAATTGTTTGTCAAGCTGCAAACATATTTCAAAAATTTGTAAGTTCATTTATAGAGGAGGCATTTTCTGGGGTGGGAAGTGTATGGCCTGGTTGTCAGACAAGCTTGAGGCTAAATAAGATTTTACTGCTTCCTGGCTGTGTAGTATTGGGCCAGATGTTCATACCCCAGTTATCTCACTTATAAAATGAGATAAAATATAGCTTGCATGGTAGAGGAGTATCTGGGATATGATAATTACACACACACACACACACACACACACACACACACATATATATATATATAAAATGAAATTAAATATATAATGTTATTAACTTAAACATGTTTTATAAATGTAAATCATTAGAACGCATTCTCAATATTCATGGTAAATTAATCTTTTACCCTTACTCAGATATAAATAAACATACACTTATAAATTTCTAAGAAAAAACTGATGCAATCATATAATAAAACCTCTGTGTTATCCATCTCCAGTTCAGACATTAGATTCTCAGTGGCAGTGGAAGACTGGGGTCATTAAAGAGCTGGCCAGTTTTTCATTCCACTAAAGTTTTCATTTTCAGATTGAAATGTGGGTTCAGGGCTGGAGAGAATGAGACTGAGCCTCACTTCACTAAACTCTCCCTGGTCTTGAATGAGGGTGATATTTCTGGCCATTTCTGAATAGAAGTGGCAGATGATGTAACTCCTGACCCATTGTAATGGAAATATACTCTCCATGCAATAAAAGATGTCACATCTTGGCATAGACTCAGGCTTATTTTGAAAACATGCAAATTGATAAAGGGAAGACAATCTTGGCAACAAAGACTTGTCATAGTAGCATCCTTTGGGTGCCAAAAACTTCTCATGTATGGGTGTGCACACCCACTTCTGCCTACCTACATTTAGTTCTATGTTAGTGAATATCACTTCTAAGCGACACACCTGAATAAGCTGAAGGGAGGCTTAGGTCTCTATACTCTGAAGTGAGAGGTTTAGTCTTTTTTCCATGGTGTCTCAGATGTGAGATGCAGTATAAACTCAAAGCCCAGATCTTCCTTTCTGATGGTGCGATTAAACATGCTCTGTTTGGGTGTTGCTAGGTAGACAAGAATAATAACACGGCTTGGGTTAGAAAGGCATTGTCCTGAGGTGTGGCGTCCTTTTGACTTCCTCCCCCAAATGGGGCGCTTCCTGCTTTCCAGCTGAATGTTGAGTCATGTGCACAGACGTGAGGATGTGACACAGGACATCAGTCAGGCCATAATTATTTGAATGGCATGGATGACAAATCTGCATTCTGCACGTATCCCATCCAGGTAAAGCCAGGAAAAGCAAGAAGGACTGGAAATAGCTCATGGCTACATGGCAGCATCTTTGGTGCTAGTCACTTAGTGCTTTCAACATCTACTAGTAAAACTGTCACATCAAAGTAGCAATGCTTACCAGCATTCTCACTGCAAATCTGAATGTTTGGATGCTTATTTCATTTTCTTGTGATTTCTGGCAACTGGGAAGCATTTTTAAAGTTAATTCTGAATGAGAGTTTCATAATATATGCTTGAGATAGACCTTTGTATGGCACACAAAAACATGTGCTGGGGAAATCACCAAGTGGGAAATCTCCCTGGGGAAGGAGAACATGAGCATTAGCCTCCATTATGTGTCAAGAACGATGGTAAGTACCTATGTGTCTTACTTTGTTTAATCCTAACCATTACCCCTATGAGGTGATAATAATAATAAACATAAAATTACTTATATGCCTAATGCTTACTGTAGGCTTGTCATTCATTATGTTAAGTAAGCACCACATATACATTGTCTCATTTAATCTTCCTAACAACACTGGCCAGTGGGGATTATTATCCTATTTTATAAGTAAAAACTCTGAGATGTGAAGAGATTAAGGGTCTTGCCTATGGGTGGATGGCTAGTAAAGTGAAAGAGTTTGGATTGAAAGCAGTCTTACCTGACTTGAAACCTCATGATATGTACTATGCTGTTTCTCTCTCTTACTGTCCGAGGATCAAACACTGCCAGCATAAACCAGCCAACCAACCAAATAAACAAACCAATAGACAAATAAACCAACAACAACAACAACAACACACACACACACACACACACACACACACACACACACACACAAAGCAAACCCTAATTTCAACCTCCTTTAATGGAATGTATGTGAGAAGACTTTTTATATTCACTTGGGGAACAATAGCCATGGATTAGCGCTCTATTCTCACCAACACTTATGAAGAAATTAGAACATATAATGAGTGAAATTCAACAAACATGAAGTGCCTACTGTGTTAGTCATGCTTCTTATGACACCCTGAGGTAGAAATCAAGAGATATTTAAGAAAAGAATACCCTCTTACACAAGAAAGCTACTGTTCTTATTTTAGCCCCTCATGATATTACAAATAATTTCTTATAAGAAAGGCCTGTTGGAGGGTTTTTCCTCTGGTTTTCTGAAAGGTGAGATGTATTTTTTTCTCTGTACAAATCATGATAGGAAAGAACATCCTTCTAAAAAGTCTTTCTTCCCCATGTCAACCTCAGGACACTACATAGGGAGATCAATGTCATGGTAATGGCCCCTCATATCAACCTGATGAAATGACCCAACTTCTGAATGCCCTGGGAGATCAGGGTGAAAGATGACCTACCATTTCCCACCTTTGTTTTCATTGCAATTTGTTTTCATTCCAAAGAGATTGACTTAGATAAAATGAAGTAAGATAATATTACGTGAGTCAGCTCTTGGGTATTTGATTTATGACCAAAAGGAAAAAAGAATCCAGTGGCAGCTTTGTTTAAGGATATCTCATGTGTGGTAGACAGTGAACATCTTAAACTTAAGATCTTTCTAAACATGCTTGTGATGAGTTCCATGAGTAGTTCTCTTTACCACATAGATATGTTTTATTTATTTTTTTATTGTAAGATCTCTCTTGATCTGGAGGTAATTTCAGAAACTTTATATATACATTTTAAATACAATTTGAAGATATTGTGTACCCCAACACTTTTGCTGCTTTAGACATTTTGTTCACACGTGCAAATTTATCTGAAGTCCAGAAGAGTGTAGCACATATACAATACATTGAATGCGCAGTCAGAGGTGAGATCAGGAGGAAGAATTGCATGAAAGAAATATTGGAGAAAAACAAATCCCATTTTCTTGTATCGAATATTATTCTTTATTGCACTTTTTTTTTCTTCAGAAGCACACAATAATTTAGCCACAATTTCCAAAGGTGGGTAATAATTAAGGTTGTCTCTGAACCTTTCCCCTGTTCTCCACCTACCTCATCCCACGTAACACATAAGGTTTCCATTTATATTTTTACTTTTAATGAAAGAAAGTAAAATTATATTTACTTTTAGATATTGTGGATATTAATTATGGTGAGTTAGAAGAAATTATTCAACTTCCTTATAAAGCCACGTCATTGGTTTAACCACCAACTTAGGTTTTAAGGATAAACTTTCATTTATTCATTCATAGACTATTTATTGACTACTTAGTTGGGGCACATCATCGTTTAAATGACATCCAAAAATATAGCATATATGGATTTTGGACCCAATTAAGTGACTTTGTGATTCAAGAGATAAGTCATATATATAGGAAAGATTGAGTATCAATATATGTTAAAAAATACTAACATTAAGGGGAAAGTTATTGGACCAAGGAATGATGAAATGATCAATGTCATGTTTTTCATCCTCTTAAGTGCTGAAAATCTGTTTTCTTTTTAGTACTTTGTCTTGTGTTTCCTCTCTAATACAAAGCTTTCATAAAACCTTGCTTTCTTCATTTAAATCTTTGAGCATGAGGAGAATTATGGTCAGATTATATTTGGGTTCAAATTATTTATTATGTCTTATCTGTGTGTGTTGGCTCTTGTTTGTTTATGACTCCCTCTATTGCCGAGAACTGGTCCAGAGGTTCTGAGCCAGAGAGTAGCTACTCAATGTCTTCAAAGAAAGTTTTCCTCTAGATGGGGGAGCTGTTCTCTTAATTGAGCATGCAATTCTGGATGGCGAAGGAGGAGTGGACAGCCACCTAATAGGAAAGATCAGCCAAATCAGTCTGGGTGGAGTACTATATTTCTATTTGTTCACCCGCACAACCTCTATTCTACCCACTTCATGATAAATCACTTACTCTTTCAGCATCTGTGCCATTTTCTTAGTTTTTGATATTTAAAAAAAAGTAATTTTTATTGATTTCAGAGAGGAAGCGGGAGAGGGAGAGAGGGAGAGAGAGAGAGAGAGAGAGAGAGAGAGAGAGAGAGAGAGAGAGA
>JAAGEH010000393.1:14376176-14777075 GCA_011751065.1 Lasiurus cinereus | reverse complement strand
AGAGAGAGAGAGAGAGAGAGAGAGAGAGAGAGAGAGAGAGAGAGAGAGAGAAACATTGATATGAGAGAGATAGCCTTAATCGGTTTGGCTCAGTGGATAGAGTGTCAGCCTGCAGACTGAAAGGTTCCAGGTTTGATTCTGGTCAAGGACATTACCTTGGTTGCGGGCACATCCCCAATAGGAGGTGTGCAGGAGACAACTGATGTTTTCTCTCTCATCAACGTTTCTAACTATCTTCTCCCTTCCTATCTGTAAAAATATCAATAAAATATTTTTTAAAAGATATGAGAGAGATATATCATTTATTACCTCCTGTATGTGTCCCGACTGGGAATTGAACCTGCAGCCTGTATGTGCTATGAGTGGGAATTTAATCTGCAGCCTTCTGATGCATGGGATGATGATCCTACTAACTGAGCCACACTGGCCAGGACATAGACACTTTCCAGTTTACATTTTGTTGTTGTTGTTAGTCCTCCCCTGAGGATATTTTTTCCATTGATATTTTTAGAGACAGTGAAAGAGAGGAGGGAGAGGGGGGGAGAGAGAGAGAGAGAGAGAGAGAGAGAGAGAGAGAGAGAGAGAGAGGGAGGGAGAAGGAGAGAGAGAGAAAGAGAAGAAAGAGGGAAACATCAATTTGAGAGAGAGATATATCAATTGGTTGGTTGCCTCCTGAATGCACTCCAGGCCTGGGGATTGAACCTGCAACCCAGGGACATGCCCTTGACCAGGAATTGAACCTGTGACCCTTTAATATGAGGGCTGCTGGATGCTCTAACTACTGAGCCATGCCAATAGTGGAAAGGAATGCAGGGCAAGGCAGTTGGTTATTGTCCTGTTGTTGATTTTATGATTAAAGGCTCAGAGAAGTGAATCAACTTGCAAGTCACTCAGCAGGAAAGTGGCAAAGTCCAGGTTCAAGTCTTCTTCTAATGCTCCATCCAGCATTCTTTTCATGACACATGACCTGCCTTTGATATGGTAGAAAAAAACAATAGAACTTCTCTGTCTCAAATAAATCAAATTTCTGAGAAAACTGAGTAAGTAAAGTGCCTATATTTAGTTTCTAAATTGTACCTCAGTTTCCAAATTTGCTTCATTCTTTACTGGGTTCAACTATTTCCCTTTAGTGTATAGACTATCAGATTGCTTCAACCTATTG
The DNA here is from genome assembly GCA_011751065.1 of Lasiurus cinereus. Taxonomy (NCBI): domain Eukaryota; kingdom Metazoa; phylum Chordata; class Mammalia; order Chiroptera; family Vespertilionidae; genus Lasiurus; species Lasiurus cinereus. Next base: position 14,775,913 of record JAAGEH010000393.1, on the reverse strand, counting down.
TTTCTATCAAATGCCCTTGTTAATTTTTAATGATTTTTACTGGTACTTTTAGCATCTGTTAACAAAACTCTTCAGAGGAGTATATGTGCCATATTAGTATTCTTTTTAAAAAATGTGTGACTTCTGGTGAACAATCTAGCAGCATTGTTATGCCTATTTTTAGAATTTACAACTTTTGGGATAGGAATTTTTCAAGCCAACTGGATAGCCTGCTAGTTGCCAAGCTCTGGTGGCATATACTCTTTGACAGTTATGGGAGTTCTGGTGCAATCCTGCTTCCTGCACAAACTCGGAAAAGCTATCATTTCCACAAACAAGCCCTCTCTTTACCATGAGTTACATGCCATGGTTTTGAAATTTTGCCTGAGAGTATGAAAAGCTGAGTACATACTTGCTTTTCCTTCCAGCTCCACAAGCAGCAGTGGTGTTGCAAACCCCATCTCCCTCAGGCTCCCATCTGCACAGGGCAGACTGACTGGAACACATTTATTGAATGTCCATTACTGGCGTGCATTAGTCAGATACAATTGATTGTTATCATACACCACCAGCTCAGGCGAGGGAAATTGAGCTCTTTAATTGACGATGCTACTTTAGAGGATAGAGTGTAAGTCATTGAATACCTGGTGCAACAGTTTTTTCACAGTGAACACAGTATGGCTCTGATTGCATACTCAATATAGCCAAACCAAAAAAGATGGCTGGTATTTAAGACTCAGCATTGGGAGAGTCCTAAGAACTCTAAGATTCATTCTATTTTCATTTTGTCTTGAAATATTCTCATGTTTCTTAGAAAACCTTGATTCAAAGGGTTTCTATGTGTGTGTGTGTACATGTGCATTTAAGATTGTGATTAAAGTATAAGAGATTTTGCCAAAACCAGTTTGGCTCAGTGATTAGAGTGTCGGTCTGTGAACTTGAAAGGTCCTGGGTTCGATTCTGGTCAAGGGCATGTACCTTGGTTGTGGGCACAATCCCCAGTAGGGGGCGTGCAAGAGGCAGTTGATCGATGTCTCTCATCGATGTTTCTAACTCTATCCCTCTCCCTCTCTGTAAAAAATCAATAAAATATATATTTTTAAAAAGTATAAGAGATTTTATTAGAGAATGCGTTGAAAGTCAAGACATCTCAACTCTCACATTCAGTACCAAGTTGGCATAATCGTGGGGCTGTATTTTGTAGAAAATATTAGAACAGCTTCACGCTTTTCCTCCTTGGCCTTTCAGCTGCTTTCCTCTCTTTTCTGACTCAACCATAACACAAAATCATTCAGCACAAACTAAAGATAGATACAGATACAATGATTTAGATAATGATTTCCTCCTTTTCGCCACTGAGGTTTTTTTTAAAGGACTTTATTTAAGGTCCAGTCCAAGTCCTGGGTAATGAGCTGCTCCCTGCTCCAGCCAAGCCTTGCCTCCCAGGCTCCTGTTCTCACCTCACACATCCTGGACTGACCTCTCACACAAAAGACCTTTCCCTCTGCCCTGGCTGCCCGCACTTTGGGAAGCACCCTGCTAGGTGCTGGACTGAAGCCCTTCCTTCAGTACCGCTCATTAAGCCCCTGGCGAGCATTATGTATGCGGGACCTCTGCCATGAGAGCCCAGAATCTAACTGTTGAAAAGATGGTGCCATGTGATTCCATCCATACCGAGTCTACAATAGGAATAGATCCTCATTATTTTTCATCCTCTCAAAGATGATTCCTAAAAATAGAGGCAAACAGTCTCAGAAACTTTGTCTGTGACCCTCCTGTGACTCAGCCAGCATTTCTAATTTGCCACGGGAGTCAGGCTTTGAATCTGTTAGAACAAATTATTGGAGTTGTTGCTCGCTGCATTAGAATTTGCACTTAAGTGAATTAATGCTACGCTCACCTTGTGTGAACAATAAAGCCCAAAGTTAGAAAGGTGGTAACGCAGAGCTTGAAATGGGAACGTGATGCTGCAGCTATGTTTCCTCCCTCATTTTCGTCAAAGTCCTTCCCACCCAACCTCCTCCTCTGTGGACAAGGTTTTCTCCCAGCCATTTTCTTTTTCTCTCTGTCCCACTCAAAGTGATGCTGAGGGGTTGCTGAGGGACTCATTCACATTTTCACTTTTTCTCTGACCTCAAGACATTTTCATGCCCACATGAGTTGTGAGCCTACTGCAGGAGACCTATATTTAGTCTCTTCATTTTTAGGAAGGACTAAGACTATAGCTGGGGCACATGGCGACTTTCCAGATTGCAATGTGATTATTGCTGTGGTTGACATTCCAGTTTGAATCATCTGGATGGATGAGAAGTCTTACATGTTCCATTCCCCTGTAAAATAGGAAAATAAAGTATTGTATTAATAAACAAGGAAAGTCCACTAGCTAGACAGACTATGTACAGATAATTCACGAAAGAAGAAGTAATATAAATGGCCAATAAATATCACTATTAGTTAGAAAAACATAAATTTAAACAAGCAGATATGCTGTGTTTACTAATCAGATGGAAAAAAATGAAAATAATTGACAAATCATTTTGCAGCTGACTTGGAGGCATCTATAAAAATTTAAAATACACATAGCATTTGGGACAAACATTTCCAAGTCTACATAGTCATTCTCCAAAACACTTATACATGTTCACAAAGATATATGTAACAGAGTTTTATTTTCAGTATTGTTTGTAATAGGAAACCATTGGGAAAACTCTAAATATCCATCAGTAGAGGACTGGTTACATAAATTACAATTCATCCATAACTTGAAATACAATGGAACTGTTTCAAAAGCTAAGGGATATCTGTATGTAATAATATGGAAAAAAATCACTAAGCAATATTGTTCATTAAAAAATGAACTACAATACAATACATATTGATATGATTCCATTTACTTTTATTTATTTATCCTCCTGAGGTTATGTTTTGTTATTGATTTTAGAGAGAGGAAAAGAGAAAGAGAGAGAAACATCAATGTGAGAGAAAAACATTGATCAGCTGCCTCCTGTATGAGCCCTGGCTGTGGAATCAAATCCGCAACTTAGGTATGTACCCTGGCCAGGAATTGAATCCACAATCTTTTGGTTTACGCTGGGATGATGCTCCAACTGACCAAGCCACCTGGCCAGAGATGATTCCATTTGTTTTTTTAAAAGAACCTAAAGCTGTAGGTCCATATAGATAATTACATATGTAAGTACATGCACAAAGTTCTGCAATCTATCTATATATATATATATAATGTCTAAGCGACCCTTTGTTCAGTAGCTATGATGTGCACTGATCACCAAGGGGCAGATGCTCACCGCACAGAAACATGGAACAGACTGATGTATCTTAGAGGGGAAGAGAGAAGGGAGGGCAGGAAGAGATTAGCCAAAGATCTTATATGCATACTAGAGGCCCAGTGCATGGATTTGTACACTGATTGGGGGTCCCTCAACCTGGCTTGTGAGGATCAGGCTGAAACTGGCAGTCTGACATCCCCAAGGGGCCCTGGATTGTGAGTTGGCACAGGCCAGGCCGAGGGACCCCACCATTGCACAAATCCGTGCACCAAGCCTCAAGTTACATATAACAAACTGATAACAGTGGAGGAGAGGAGAGAAGAATTGGGCTGAGGGAGTCTGCATAATTCTGAACTTTTAATTTTTATAATGAGAATGTGTTATTTGTGTAATTCATTAGACATATATAAAAATAGGAAAGTTGCAACTAAGTTTTCTGGGAAAAGCATACCGAATGGCTTGCCACGGAGACTGTTCAGGAAGCCAAAGGTGGGTGTAATGGAAGTTTGCCCTTCTTTATTTTGGTAGTGGTTGTCTATTTATATAATGAAGCAGGAAAGAGGGTTTTTTCCCCCATACTTTTGGGGAAACATACCTGTAGATGAGGCGGGTGTTACACAGGACTGGCCAAGGCAGCCTCTTACCAGCAGATTGGAGAGAGTGGAGGGCTGTCAGGCCCACTTGGTGACAGGAATAGGAGAGTCTCTAATTAAAGATGGGTAAACAAATTATTACTTAGGTCCCACTGTCCACATCCCCCTCCTGCTGCCCCCAGAGCTTTGGTGGACATGGGAGTCAGGGGTACTATTCATTTTATTAGAGCTCACACTCTGTAAAGTGCTTCTATAGGTCTGAACCACTAGGCATGCCATTGCATCTTTCTGGACACCAGAGTTAACTTCCGTAAGTGCCCATTGTATGGTAATTGACTGTTCATATGCCCGCCTCCCTCTTTACCCTGTAGCTAATTCAGGGCAGGAGTCATGTCCTGTTCATCTCTGCATCCCCAGTACCAGTACAGTGCCTGACACACAGTTGATGCTCAAGAAATGACTGTTGAGCAAATGTTATAAAGTCAAAATTCCAAACAACTGATTTATAAAGGAACTTTTGAAAGCGAGGGTATGCATGTGGTTAGATATAAGAGGAAGTGCCAGAAGCACAGCAGTTAAACCCTGGTGCAGTTACATGTTAGCTATCTGGCCAGATGGGTCAGAGTTTTGGCTTTGGGGTGAACAGCCTATGTTCAAATTCTCACACCTTCCCTACTAGCTGGTGACTTGGGCAAGTACCTTAATCTCCTTGTGCCTCAATTTCCTGAGATATTAAAATTAGCTACCTCCTGGATTGGTTGTGAGGATTCAGTGAGATAATTAATGCAAAGTTTTGACAGCAAGATCTGGCATAGAGACAAGTTCATTCATTATTTATTTTTTGCTAACTGTTATTATCTAGAACCTTCAAGATATGACTCATTCTAGTTGTTCAGGTTTTCTGAACACCCCTTTAAACACAAAAGTGTTTCTTACTTAACTAATTTTGAAATATACCTTTTAAAAATGGATTACATTTCCTAAAACAATAGAATAAGCATCACAATCTTTAACTGAGGAACATTATCATGAGCAGTCAGTATGGTCCTGGGAGTAACACAAGAATATGCCAATACTGCCCAAGAGGTGTGTTCAGTTGTCATGTTCCCCAGCTGCTCTGCCTGACTTTCCCAATAGTCAGCTGTCAGCTCTCACTCTCTTCAACGGCCTGCTTTTGGCACCTTCTCTTACCTTTATTATTTTCGTTCCTAGGACGCTGTCCTCTTGGGAATCAGACAACCAAGCAAGTTTGAGTTGTGTGTAAATAAGAGTGACTTGATGAGGTTGTTAATGAGCTCTCTAAAGAATGATTCTTGCAGTTTCCGTATTGGTTGAATTATCTCCTATTGACATCGATATTCCATCATTCGATTTTCTGTTCTAGTTTTAACTGGGATTAAGCATAATGTTCTTGGACTGGGCTAGAGCTTTTAGAACTTCTTCTAAACAGAAGCAGCCTAGTGTTAGTGGGTTGAAGTCCTGGGGCAGCTACTTAATTTCTTCTTCTCTACCAAGGAAAAGAAGACAAGCTCTCAGTTGACACTAGGGCTTAAATGAGATGCTATAATTCAATATAAGTGAAAGTGCTTTGTTGTTATAAAGTGCTAACATTTATTATTAGCATTAGTATTACTCCAACACATGTTTGCAGGTGTGGTGTTTTTTTTTTTTTAATTGTACTTCCTTGGATTTGATTTGAGAGAGGATACTATGCATGCCTTATCTGAGAAATTCATCAGTGGCCTTTAAATGAAGTACCTCCATTTAAAGCATTTCATAAATATATTTATGATAGAGGAAGGTGGGAAAATGAGGAAGGCCACCCTGTGTTGTTAATGAACTAAGAGGGGAAGAAATCTCTTTTCCTAATAGATTTTGCCAGTAAGCTCTTTTGGATATACAGACGGAAAAGCATTAAATACAAATGCGGTGTGTTCATGGGTTTTAATAGGGGCTATTAATAATTAAGTAGATCTAGTATTTTCTTCTAAGTTTACATTAAGTTTTCCAAATTAAATATATTAAATTTACTTTGGGGTTAACCTTCTACCCTGGTGTGTAGACTATGAAATGCTACGAGATTATTTAGTTAATGTTCTTTTTCGTGATTTTGAATTTGTTTTAGCTAACAGTTTCTCTCTCCCGAATATTCACTTCCTGATCTCTTTAAACCTCTGTGGGTATCCACTTGGAATGAATTCCCCTGCAGCCCTGTGTCCTCTGGGACTAGCTAACCCTGGGGGCACTTGAATCTGGACTTAGTGTTGCCTTCATTATAGACAATGAGTCTCACTCAGGGCCTGTTTAACTCTGCTGTTCAATGGAGTGTAGGAACGTTAGAGAGATGTCTAAGACTACAATTAATGTATATGAAAAAAGGAGGCTTAATTTCAACCAGAAAGAAGTTCCAAATACACTTTGAGAAGCCACCAGAAGAGGAAGAAGGAGAAGGCCAGGAGACATGAGGGAAGCATATGGGCTCTAGGATCTCAAGATCTGTTTTATATCTTGGCCCTGCGATTTATAACTGTGTGAGTCACTTAACATTGTGAAAGTTCCTTCATCACGGAGATTCAGTTTTTCAATGGGGAAATAAAGGTGTCTGTTTTATCTGTATTATAAGATTGAGTAAACTTTAAGTGATCTAATATGTGAAAGTGATTTACAAAGTGGAAGGTGCTAACAAATGTATCATCATCATCATCATCATCATCATCATCATCAAACTACTATTAGAAAGACATATGCCAGATCCCATAATTCTGTAGTGCTGGTATTAGAAGCATCAGGTCGTTTTCCTGCTTTTAAGTTGTTCTGAGTCAAATTGTTGCTCATGTTGTATTGTTAAATTTTAAACTTGTTAATTCTGGTTATCCACAGATTGGGCAGAACAGAGTGGGGGCAAGGTAGTCAATGACCAAGCACCTGATGAGACCAGGACTAGACCAGTCTGAAAGCAGGGTGTTTATTATGTGTGAGAAGCATGGTTAATATGAATTTAAAAAGAAGCTAACTCAACCTTGAGGATCTTGCAGTTATACCTGCATTGCCAAGAGGTAAAAAACATTTGCATCAGAGATGATGGATTGAAGACAAAGGAAATACCAGTTGGTTGGTCAAACATATGAAAGAGAAAGGGAAATAAGCCTGACATTAAGAACAAGTCTGCTGGGTAAATACCTGGTGAAGTTTTCACCCAGAAAATGTCTTTACTCTCTGAGATGTTTTCAGAAAAGGTGGGTTTTATGGGAAGTCTACTCTAGTTAGCAGTGTCAAAGCGAGGACTTATGCCACAGAATGCACTCAGGCAGAGCCCAAACCAAATTTAACATCAGGCAGTGGGAAAATGAGATGCAAACCATGGTGTGGAAGAGGCAAGAGTATCAAGTCCTTCCTTAACTTGTATTTAGGTTAGTGAAACAAACAAACCACACAGAAGAGTCATTTTTTAGTAATGAAGGAGATTGATATATATAGTCAGAGAAAAAAAATGGGACTCACGGAGTTGGGACAGCTACTATGAAACCAGACCAGTTTTTGTCTTCATAGATTAGGTTTCTTCTAGTAACTAAACTGCCACCACAGCAATTCTGTGACAATCGTGACCTGTGATCACAGTGTTTAAATTCTACTATACCCATCTAACTCCACCCCATTACCAGGAGCCAGCAGTGAGCCATTAAGATGTATGAAGCTGTTCCATGCTGGGAGGCCAGTCAGACAGCAGTATCTCCAAGCTGAACGCCATGGAAATGGTCTGAAATGTTTTTCCTTCAGATGCAAGACCTTAATCTCATGTTGACCTTGGACTGTAATTTGGATAACCAGCACTTTTCTTGCCGATTTGCAGCAGAGAGGTAGATTGGCTGGAAAACCTGTGCTTGCAGTCAATTGCTAGTGTTCATGTGCTGGAACCTGAGTACCTGTCTCGGATTAATTTTCGCACTGCCAGTGCCGGGCTTGCCCAGGAGATACGCTCTTCCTTGAAGGAACTCATCCTAGATCACCTCTGGCTTTCTCATGCCGTGTCAGGCAGCACTTTGTCCTTCCTGCGTAACCCAGCTGCAGGTCCAGAAACATTCCTCCTCACATGGGAAATTCTGCGCTGGCTTCCGAGCCACGCCTGCTCCATTCTTAACATACTCCAGAAACGTCTTTAGAAAACCTGGCAGGACTTCCCGCTGCTCCACACCCATGTGCTCTGAAAGAGTTTTTAAGGTTAAGATGAATGGTCAGTACCTTTGCTGTTTCAGTTGTTAAATATTTTGAACCTGGCCACTGTGGTAGGCTATTGATTCTGTCAGAAAAAATCCATATGAAACATAGTACTTCAGTTTAGCAGACTTCAGTCTTTGATTTTAAAAAGGAGAAATTTATTTAGGAAATTTAGACACTGAATTTGAAAATCATGTGTATTTTTCTGGATGTATCTATTTCCAGTGGAAACCAAACTAAGACAATTTTTTTTCCTGACCCACCCACTTAGGGTCCCAGCTGTTCTCCCCGCACAGCCTCTTGTCACTGACACCTCTGAATCTGTTAGAAATGCAAATCGATCAAGTGCTGCTGAGCTCCAAACCTTAAATGGTTTCCTCTTGCCTTGTAACAGAAGCCAAGGTCCTTGCCTCAGTTTAGTGTCCGTGAGCGGCTTGGCTGCTTCTGTACTTCAGCCGCATCTGAGATGTACTTTGTAACATGTTTTCCAGATGCTTCCGCGTAGGGCTTCTCTTTATTCCTCATGCTGTCCCCATCCCGCATCTCTGCTTCCCTACACTACTCTTCCTCTGTCTGAGGTGTTCTTTCGCTCCTTGTTTACCTCCTCCTCACCCTCAGCCTCACAGGAGCCTCTTGGACCTCCCACTTACGTACCGCACTCATGAAACATGTGGCTCCTAGACTGCTTTTTCTTCATAAAGCTTTGATTATTTGCAATGATGTAAGTTATTTTCAAAGATGTACTTAAGGTCTCTCTCTACACTATGGATCTGCAAACAATTACAGTGTGGTTGGAACACAGCCAGTGATGTACTTATTATCTATGACTGCTTTTGGGCTGCAACCAGAATTGAGCACTTGCAACAGAGCTCATACAGTTTGCAAAGTCGCAAATACTATCTAGATCTTTACAAAAATTTTTGCTGACCTTTCCTCTAAACTCTGAACTAACTTTTGAAGTGCAAAGTCTCTTGCTCACTCTTGGGACTTGGCACCCAAAACAGTGCCCCATAAAAACAGGTATAATGTACATAATTCTTTTACTGTCTAATTTGGAATGAAGTTTCTCTAAGTGTTGCTCTTCTTCTTTCCTTATTATTTGCCCCTTGTCTTGTGAATTTTGCATTTGTGTGTGGCAGTGCTATTTATAGCAAGTAAAATATTTCCAGACCTTCAAATAAATGTGTAGTGCCACCTTCTTATAGCTCTTTATCAGACAGAATTCAGATTCCTACCTCCATTGTAATGTTTATTAGATGTTTATTGGTTTTTATAGGTAATGCTTTTACTAAAGAGGTAAAAATTTTACTTTTCATTTCTTTTTTGACCAGGTGTTCAGATCAAGTGGGACATGATGTACTATGTAATGTATTTTCCAGATGGTTAGAAAGAATCCACTTTTATATTTTCTTGGAACAGGATGCCCTAACTGGGTTTAATTTTAGGATATCTGAGTATAATGAAGTAAAGAAAGATCATGCTTTATTTTAGTGACACAGGATGTAAAAATGTGCATACTCCATGCTGCTATCACTTTTATCATATCACTCTTTTACTTAAAAAAAAAGTAACATTTCTCTAAGCATCTCTGTAATGCCCAGAGAAATGTATCCAATTTGGTTTCTAACTGGCCTTTTTAATCTTATCCCCTATAATGTTCTAGAACAGGGGTTGTAGCCCAGCTAGTGTGGCTCAGTGGTTGAGCATTGACCCATGAATGGTTCAATTCCCGGTCAAGGCACTGGCCTGGGTTGCAGCTTAATCTCCAGTGTGGGATGGGCAGGAGGCAGCCAATCAATGATTCTCTCTCATCATTAATGTTTCTATCTCTTACTCTCTCTAAAATCAGTAAAAAGAAAACACCACATATTTAGAGCAGGGGTATAAAACTACAGTCTGTAGGCGAAATCCAGACTGCTGCCTGTTTTTGTAAATAAAGTTTTATTGTAACACAGCCACACTCATGTATTCACATGTTGTTTATGGTTGCTGAGATTAAATGGCCTGCCAAAGCCAAAGATATTTGCTCTTTCTCCCTTTATGGGAAAAAATAAATTATTGATCCCTGCTCCAGGAAACTCCTTATGTTAACTGTGACCATTACTCTGTTATTTCCTCTGCTTAGCAAACATTTTTAAGCCTCTGAGCCTTTGCACATACTGTTCCTTCTGCCTGGAACACTGCTCTTCCCTTTCCTGCTTAGAAACTCATTCAAGTGTTCAAGGCCCTGCTTGGTTTTCCTATCCTTTGTAAAGCTTCTGAATTTCACCAATGTATTTTTTTCCTCTTCTGAGTTCCCATGACACTTTGTACAGGTGCCTGACATCAAGTATATACCAAGCAGTGACTTTTGAATATTGGAGTGTTGTATGTTATTAACTCCTGTATATAAAAGGTATACAGTTAAGCAGAAACACTTACAGCAGTTGGAGGAATTATAGAATTTTTAACTGTAAAGTATTTGGGGATTAAAATTTTCTACTTTTCCCCTGTCCTTTTCTTGCAGATGAAAAAAACAAAACAAAAACTGAGGCTCAAAGAGGGGACCAACTGAGTCCTCCCAAATCTCCATCCATTGCTCTTTTTAATTGTATGATACCACCTCACAGAAACCCTTCAGTGGGTTTGACTAGAAATAATGTGCTAATTGGAGAGTAAACTGCTTAGTAAACTTGTCCATCCTTATTTCCTCAACCACTGAGCCAGGCGTGTGGGGCATTCATGGTGAAGGGAGCAGAGTATTTATTGGTGAAATGACCTTCAGAAATAGAAGCAGATTGGAGAATTTTAAAATTAGCTCTGACTTTCATTTGCAGACAATTACGTTGCTTTTCTATCTCCCCCAGTTTTTCCTTTTGGAAAAGATATAAATTCCAGTCCCTGATATTGTCTTTATCTTGTCTGTACATTTTGAATATTTTTAATGCTGCTTCGAATTCATAATGGTCTTTGCAGTGTGTAGCAACTTAATGAACTGGCTTATTACCATCAAGTTCATATTTTCCAATATAATGGTATGTAAGAAATGTTATAATAAAAATTTTGTAGCTTAATTTTTCTATGAAAGATCAAATTCAAAATGGGAAGCAGCATTTTTCAAGAGTGACCATGTTTATCTGAGGGATAGTGATTCCATGTTGCTAGAGCCAGGTGATTGTCTAATGGGGTAATTTGATCTGGCGAAGAGCCCAGTTGTCCATCTTCCTGGGGCTGGTAACCACTTACACGGGAATAAGGATGAGCTTTAATCGACTTCCTAGACACCTCTTTTCTGAGGGAATAAAGAGGAGATGAGGAAAGGAAAGAGGGAGTGCTGACAAGCAGCTTCTGAGATTGATAGGCAGTTTGTATCTAATTTTAAATACCAGGAAAATCATATTTGTCATGTCAAAGGTCTCTTTGAAAGAGAACTCACACACTAGACCTCTCTTTTAATATTTATAAAGTCATGTTTTAAGAGTTGTAGCTCTCGTTTCTCCAACTACTTAGTTGGAAGAGATCACATGACATGGTCCACTTTCAAGTTAATAAGCTTTTAACATCTTTTGGCTAATGTTGTATAATGAGAGGAATCCATTTTTGCCGGATTTTCATTGTTCAAGCTTTGGCAATAATAGTTATGTATAGCAATAGTGTCAGTAAAAAGGTCTCGTTTGCTTACAGACAGATTTCAATTGTTAGGAAACCAAATGATGTCGTGTTGCTAGAAACATGGGAAGCATTTGGTCTCTATTCATTGAACTGCTTTGCAATTAGGATCACATCCAAATAACAAGTGTCTCTTCTCGCATGGAGGTCATTTCAACTTTGCAGTTTCTACTGAGAGCACAAAGCTTCATAAGAGGACATGTCTATACACAAGGATGAGCTTTAATGAAATATATATATTATATATGTACATACACACAAACACACACATATACACACACATATACACACACACATTCAGGTTAACCAGTGCATCTCTATATCAGGCTTATTTTTAATATCAGTGAGCAAGGAAGATTTTTAAAATATGGATAAATATTTTGTAAAATTAAGATCAAAGTCAATATTTAAACTTCCAGAGGATAAGTGGATTTTTCTAGCAAATTTTATAAAGGATAACTTACTAGAGCATGTAAAACTATTTAAAGTTGGCCTATATATCTGGGGTTATAGTCACCAGTTTTGGGGAATGCTCCATGGTGTACTGCAAGCATGTGAAACTCACAGCACATGGGCCACATGTTGCCCACAAGGAATATTTTTGCGGCCCAGCCAATATAATGGTATGTCAGAAATGTTTTAATTAAAATTTCGTAACTTAATTTTTACAACATCCTGTCATACATAATTATTAATAATGAACTACAATGTTCACTAATGACTGATTACTATAATCGTGTTGCATTCATTTCCCTTACTCGCCTTATGCACAGGCACACCATTTCTCTCCACTAATACCAGCAGCAAATATTTTAGCAGCCGATTGCCATGCCATTAGTCTTGGATTTACTTATTTGGTGTGTGCAAGAGGAAATTTTTCGCTTTCGGAGAACAAGAAAAATAGGTTTATTTGCGTTACACTTACTAATTTGTGCAGTTATTCAGTGTCTAGTAAGTTAATGTTAAAAATTAATTTTTACCAAAATGTTCTATTATTTTATGTTAATTATCACTCATTTATTGCAGCCCTTTATATTCAGCATGTCTCTATCAAAATAAACCTACATTTCTATGAAAATTGAAGCTTTTATTTTTTGGGGGCCCACATAAACTTAAACCTTGTTTATTTGGCCCATGTTAGCCTTTGCGTTTGACATGCTTAGTGTACTGGGTCTATTTGGAGAAAGAAGAATGCGTGTCTTAATATTTTACACCTGTTAAGCTAAAAAGCCTCTAAGGCCAACTTCTGCAGAACTCAAAGCAAGACTTGATCAACCATGACCATGATAAACAGTGAACTGAGAACATGTAAGACAGGAAGGTCCAACGTGAACTGAAGGTAATTTAGAAGATTTTTTATTTTGGCAGCTGAGCTTCTGACGCCAAACCCCTGGTTTTGTCCCAGGAAAGCTGGTGGTGACATTCGGAGTGGCTCTATTTAAGGAGCGGAAGTTTGATGACTGATAAGGGCCAAGACGCAGAGGCAGGAATTGGATGGCTGGCGACAGCCATTTCCACAGCTGTCCTTGGGGACCACTGGGAGACCTTTGTTGCCTCTTCTGTGCCTTTTTAGGAAAGTGGATTTCTAACCAGGCTGTATGTACTATAGGAGGCTCCGGAGGCATTTCCTTCACAATGAAGTCAGGCAGTATATAAGCTAATCTATTGTAAAGAGTGATCATTGGTTATTTTTATAAGGTGTTATTTCCCCAATTCTGCAAATAAGGAAACCAGTGAATAGGGTTTTGAATCTCATGACTTGTTGCTCTCCGGACAAGGCCCACAAAAGCCTGAGATTCCTCGTGTGTTTACACCACGAGAGACCACTTCACACAAATCAGAAGAAGGGTGGGAGTGCTTTGAGAATATTCCTGGGAACACTTCCTCGCTACGCTAAAGCCTGCAAAGGAAAGCTCTTGTCTCACAATTTCTGTTCCTTGACTCGGGACTGGGTACGTAATGTGTGGCGATCCAGCACAAAATAAAAACCAGGGGCCTTTGTTTAAAAATCATTAAGGATTTCTAGGTGGCGACCACAGAGCATCACACCAAGCCCAGGGCAATTCTCACCCCAGGCCAGGTGCGGATGCACAGGTTGCCCATTCATGAAACCAGCCCTCATTTTATTTACTTTCTCTACTTGGGATCTTACTTGATCACAACAAATATTACCCTATAGCATCTGACAGGTATCACATTTCGGTCATGTGTCCCTGGTGTTTTCTTCTCTTGATCTCATACTGCATATTTTGTCTCCTTTCCTTACTATTTCTTTTCCTTGTCTTTTCCCCCCTTATTTATTTATTTTTTTTAAATTGACGTTCTTTTGGGAGTGTTTTTTCACAGCAGAATTGAGTGAAAGGCACAGAGATTTCCAGTGTACTCCTCCCCACCCCACATACACAGCCTCCCCCATTATTACCATTCGGCACCAGAGTGGTGCATTTGTTACAACCGATGAATCGACGTGGACACATCATTATCACCCAAAGTGCACGGTTTACATAAGGATTCACTCTTGGTGTTGTGAAATCCATGAATTTGGTCAAACGTGTGATGACATGTGTCCACCATTACGATATCAGACCGAGCATTTTCACTGCCCCGAGCATCCTCTCTTGAGCATACTGCTCCTTCTTAAAAGGCATTTTCTTTAGAAGCCAGCTTTGATGTCTGCTTTGATGTCCCTTTTCCTAATCTCACTGCCGTGATATCTGTTTATCTCAAAATTCTGGGCCACTATGAAGCTAACGGGCTCATTGAAAAAGTGAGGCTGATTGCAAGAAACAAAGGGCCAAATCCATTGACAGTAGTTCTTCCTGGTGGGACAGAGCAGATGGGAGGCATCAATGCTGGGTGCACGTGCATCGAGCAGTGGTGGGCTGGGTGTCTGACGTGGTCCTTACTGCATAAAGAAACAGTGTATATAGCAGTTCAGGTTAACAAAGGCACCGCAATTGGCTTGTCCCTTTCCAGTGGGCATAGAAAATTCTAGTGACAATGAATACAAGGAGCTTTGTCAAATATACTTGGAGAAAGCTAGGTAGTGTAAGTTTGCCATCATTGGTAGTAGGTTCCCTCAACATATAAAGTAGGTGGGGGTTCTTTCAGAGTCCAGGAGAGGAAAAGGGAAGTTGGCTGTAAAGAATGGAACATACTCAGGTCAGTAAGTCCCTTGCCCTCTCCTCTTGGCTGCTCTCTCCACTCATTTTTAGAAAATGACCATCAAGACCAATTTACTTGGTGAAAATAAGTCATAGTGAGGAAGAAAAGATGTATGTCCACTCTTAGTCCTTCCTTTGCCATGTGAATGCAGGGGATTGAAGGAAAGATAGAGGTCGGAGTCAGGGCTGCTTAGGGTGGGATATTAGTGAGCATCAGCTGGTGTCACCTCTTCCCCAGGGAGGTCTATCACCCAGGTCAGCTAGGACATCCTTCCTCGTGGCCCCATGAAGTACTTTCTTTTTATCAATTAATCAATTGTATTTTGGAATCAAGTTTTATATTTGGTGCATAATCTAGGAAAATGTGATGCAAGATCTTAACTATTTACTTTTGTGGTCCTTTGCTTAGCAGTAGTGTGTGCTGTGCCTTCCCTTCCCTTTCAGCAGCAGCTGTGATGGGCAGTTCAGGTACACTTCAGTGCCCACCCCAACTCCTCCCAGCCTCTGAGTTTCTCCGCCTCGCAGCTTCCTCCTAAAACTCAAGATCTTGCACAACTTAAAGTCAAATGGTTGAGAGCTTTAGGAAGAATTAGTGCCTCTGGAGATACCCCTCAAATAATGGGGGATGGGAATCTGAAGATAAATGCCCCAGACTACTGAAGCAGAATTCTAAGATTCATTTTATAAGGGTCCCCAATGGGATAACCAGTTCAGCAACAGAGTCTTGATTGTCTTTTCCTTGCGGCAGTTTTCCTACCCTTCACTTCGGCTTCCTGGGATCACTTCCCAAATGAGCTGCCTCCAAGTCCCAGTTTCAAGCTCTGCCTTCAGAGGAATGCAAATTAAGGGACGCCCTTAAAATGAATAGGATGCAATGCTGGCCAGCATTTATGTCAGCCTGCCACATGGCTTGGTTCATCTGTAGCATCGTTGCCAGTCTTCAAACTTTCAATTGATAACTAAAAGAGGAAAGGGGAAAACTAAAAATATTCTTATGTTGCAAATGTTCCCATATATTGATGATATCTTATTACATAATCATATGTGCTGTGGGCTAGTGCTAGAAAGAAAATAAGCTATGGCTCCTGCTGATGGAGTGTATGGTCTATCAGAGAGAGAGGATGCTAGAAGTCTGTGCAGAGCACATCTGACCAGGGCACGTGGCAATAGTCAGCTGTGCTCGCGTGGTTCGGAGTTGTGAAGGATGTGCAGCGAGAGCCAGCTGAGCAGGTTGAGTAAGGGCATCATGACAGGGCAGGAGGAAGCCTGGAAGTTCGGGAAGCTCAGTCCTGGGGGTAAAAATGTAAGCAGCTGGGGCACAGTTTGAGGTTTACTTAGAATCAGGAGGTGAAAGCATCTGCCTGATGTCCCTTCTGGAAGGATAGCAACTGCATTCCTGTGCAGTCTGCACTTTGCAAACCAGGTCCACGGATTGTTGTCCCAAACCATGGGAGTTGAGCTCTCTCTCAATGCTATAACACTTCATTTCTGTTTTTGAGGTGGGGTCCCCAGGGCATGAGGTATTAGCCACTGCTATATTCAATGTGATGCTTTCCCCCCACCCTCACCCCCAGCAAATCTTAACATTTTGCATCTTCTTCAGAAGAAAGGGCAACAGGAATGCCTAAAAGGCTTGAAGAAATGGAATGCTAAAGCATCTTTACTGAAACTGTATTCAGGGACTGTTGCCAGATTGCCTGCCCCAGCCAGTGTGCTTTTCACTCCCAAGTACACCCGTAATCTCGGCACCACTCCTTAAAGATTACAGTGTAACAGTCTCACCTTAAAGGTCCAAGCCATTGCAAGATTATGCCCAAGTCCTTGGCAAAGATGCTATTTGAAAGTCCCTGCTGTATTTCATTACTCTAAGCAAAGACCTCTTCTTTGTCCTTGAATTAAGACATCTCTGTGTGTACCAAGGACACATCATGGGCAAGACCTATCACACCTGTCAGTTCTACATAATCGCCAAGGGGACTCATAGTCTTGCCCCCATAAGCCACTGAGCCACCTTCTTTCTTCGACCCTTCCACTGATCCAGGGAACATGCCCACTGCCTGTTTGACATGAGATTGTTGGACTCCGATGGGTTTCCCACACGAATCTGAGCATAGGCCTTTTTAGCTCATTAGCAATGTCATCTTGGATGCTTTCATGGACGGTTGCCTCATAGTAGTTCATATCTGGCCAGAGTTTAGGCTGTTTGCACTGTGCTTTCCTGTAACGACTTCCAAATTTTCAACTTCCTTTGTCTGCAAGGCTGACAGTAGGGAATCAGGGCTCAGTTTAATAAAAGTTCCAATTCTACTTCTTAATAAAAGTTCCAATTCTAGTTTTTACACTTATCTTTCTTTCTCTTTTTATTCCAGTGGGGAAGAGTAGAAGAGCTACTTTGTAAAATAATAATAATAGTAATAATTGAAGATTTATTTTGGAAGCACATATAAGTGACTCTGTCCGGAGAAGTAGGGGGAAAGTGATACTTTTATTTCAGTCTGAATAGGAAGTTAGTCCATCATGAGCTTTTAGACTGACTGTAAGAATGAGGATTTAATGAGAAGTGAAAACTCATCTGGTTTTATGGAAAGTGGGTGCTGAAATCTGTCTGTGCTCTGAGGGGGCAATTCAAAGAAGCCCAAAATAATGGTATCCATGTCTTGCCATCTGTTTTTTTTATTACAGTTTTGACCAGCTTTTTAAAACACACTCCTACTTACACAGGCATCTATCTGCACATACAATTTTGGCCTTTGAAGTGGGCAATGCACATTGTATAATAATTATCACAAAATTGGACTTGAACTGTTTTGAACTTTCTGCGTGTTCATTGGCTGATGGCTGCTTTGTTCATTGAGTATCTTCAAAGAATATCAAACAGAAGTACTGTTTTTTGAATTTTCTTTAGAAGGTACCCTATAGCCTCCGGTATGTGAGGGAAGGTGGTGGAGAGGAGCGATTTGTTGTCACTTTCTGGGTCTGTTTTAGATGCCCCCATGGCAGCATCCCTGCCACCCTTTGACTTTAATCTTTCCTGTTCTTCTTTGTTTTTCATCTTTTTGAGACAACAGCTGGATTCTGCTTTTAGTACTTCCTCTTGATTCCTGTCCTGTTGTGAGCCATTCTAGTGGTTTTTTTGTTTTGTTTTGTAAAGGCAGGTGGCACCTTACTTTTCCATACCGTTTAATTAAAAGCTTGGCCTCTTGGAACTTGGCATTGGCAGCTGCTAAAAAATAGAACCAGTGGATATTTCCAAAGAGTCTGAGACCCTCTTTTACCCTTGTAGTCTCCCCATCCAAGGTCAAGAGCTTTCTGCCAATGAACTTTCTGTGTTTGGGGAGAGTTCACAAAACATTCTTTACCTGAGGTGAATGGCTTGTTTTGATTTGTAACTTACTTGAATGTGCCCCCAATGGCATATTTCCTGCATTGTTGTTCACAATTTTCTCTGATCTTAGTTATTATTAAAAGGGTTTAATTTTATTTACAGCGAATCTACTTTTAATTTTGTCTCTGAAACCGCCAGTCTGAATTTTATGCTGACATAATTTGTCCTCAAAATACATATGCTGGGGTCACTAAGGATATTCAGAGAGGAATAACTCATTTTTGTATATGGCAAGGAGGGAATTGGGAAAGGGAGGGATAAAAATAATACTATCTCAAAAAAAAAAAAAAGAATTTGCCCAAAGCCATTCAGAATGATTGGCTTGTTCAGATTAGCATTTATAGGGTGAGCTATATATTTATGATAATTTTTAAAAAGTTAACCCATTTTTTATTTTTTATTTAAATTAAATCTTTATTATTCAGATTATTACATTTGCTTCTCTTTTTTCCCCTCCATAGCACCCCTCCATCCAGCTCCCACCCTTCCCTCTGCCCTTCTCTCTCCCATTGATCTCATCTATAGGTGTATGATTTTTGTCCAGTCTCTCCCTGTATACCCCTCACCCCTTTCCCCCCTGAGAATGATCAGTCCACTCCCTTTCTGTGCTCCTGATTGTATTATATTCACCAGTTTATTCTGTTGATCAGATTTTTAATTCACTTAATTTTTAGATTCACTTGTTGACAGATGTGTATTTGTTGTTCATAATTTTTTGTCTTTTACCTTTTTCTTCTTCCTCTTCTAAAAGGGTACCTTTCAGCATTTCATATAATACTGGTTTGGAGTTGATGAACTCCTTTAGCTTTTTCTTCTCTGTGAAGCTCTTTATCTGCCCTTCAATTCTGAATGATAGCTTTGCTGGATAGATTATTCTTGGTTGTAGGTTCTTGTTGTTCATCACGTTGAATATTTCTTGCCACTCCCGTCTGGCCTGCATCGTTTCTGTTGAGAAATCAGCTGACAGTCGTATGGGTGCTCCCTTGTAGGTAATAAACTGTTTTTCTCTTGCTGCTTTTAATATTCTCTCTTTCTCTTTTGCTCTTGGCATTTTAATTATGATGTGTCTTGGTGTGGTCCTCTTTGGGTTCCTTTTCTTTGGGGTTCTGTGTGCTTCCTCGACTTGTAAGTCTATTTCTTTTACCAGATGTGGGAAGTTTTCAGTCATTATTTCTTTAAACAGGTTTTCAGTATCTTGCTCTCTCTCTTCTTCTAGCACCCCCACAATTCTGATGTTGGTACGCTTGAAGCTGTCCCAGAGGCTCCTTACATTATCTTCACATTTTTGGATTCTTTTCTCTTCTTGCTTTTCCAGTTGAATGTTTTCTGCTTCTTTATATTTCAAATTTTTGACTTGATCCTTGCCTTTCTCTAGTCTGCTGTTAGGACTCTGCATAATAGTTTTCATTTCAGTCAGTGTCTTTATCATCTTCTCTTGGGTCTCACTAAATTTATCCATCTTTTCTAGCATATTCTTGCAAAACCTTATAAGCGTGGTTTTGAACTCTATATCCAGTCGTTTTTTTTCCTCCATTTCTTTTGCTTGTAATCCCTTCCCTTGTCTCGGCATTTTCACTGTGCCGGGGAAACTTCTGTGCTGGATTCAGCCGCAGAAGCCTCTGCTGAGCTTGGGAGGGTGGAGTCTCAGGGCTTAAGGGACCGCCTTGCCTTCCAGTCGGCTCCGCCCTCCACGGCCCCTGAGTCTCACGTGACTGGGTAATGGCTGGAGCGGTCCTTGTGCGCGCGCGCACCCGCAGCGCCTCTAACCGCTGCCTTTCCGGCTCCCCTGCGAACCAGGACCACACGAGTCTAGGTCCCCAGGGTTTCGCCCAAAACAGGGGCCCAGTGGACTCAGAAGTGGCGCAGTTGGGAGGTCTGTCTCCTGCCCACTCGCGAAAGCCAGCGGCACAATCAGCAATCCGTCCTCCGCGTGGTGCCGTGCGCGACCAGACCTCCGATCCTTTGCAACTCCCCTAAATTTCCGTGCACCTCTCCCTTTTCACAGTCCAAACTCCCCCCGTATGAGTTTCGGCTGGATCTGGGGTTCAGTGTCGTAAGATAAGGGGTTCAATGCCGTTGGGAGTCTCCGTTTCCCTCCCGCCAGAGAAAGCCAGCCAGGTACTCCGGCACCCGCTCTCTCAGCGCGGGTCTCCGTACCTCAGCTTTTTGCAGCTCCTCTGGGTCTCCACGAGCCCCTCTCTTTCCCTCTAGTTGTAGAACTTCCACTCAGCCAGCTTTCGTGTGGTTCTGGATGATGTCCGTTCTTTTAGTTGTAGTTTTGAAATTGTTGTGCGAGGCAGCAGTATAGGTGTTTACCTATGCCGCCATCTTGGATTCTCTCCCAAGTTAACCCATTTTTTAATCAGATTTCTCACACTTTCCATTACCCTGGTATACTCTTTTATCTCAGCTTTATTTAGGAAAATTATAATGAAAATGGGACCTTTTCTGGGAAATAACCCAGCGGTGGGAGAGAGAGATTGTTAAAACACTAGAGGCCCGCTGCCCTACATTTGTTCCCTGGTGTGTGTGTGTGTGTGTGTGTGTGTGTGTGTGTGTGTCCCTCAGTTGGCTTGTGCCCTCTCACAGCCTGGGACTCCTTGCTCCTTACAGCCCACCTGCAGTGGAGATGGGAGAGGCTTCTGCCGCCACCACTGTGGTGAGCCTGGCTTCTGGCTGAGTGGAACTCCCCCTGTGGGAGCACACTGACCACCAAGGGGCTGCTCCTGCATTGATCATCTGCCCCTTGGTGGTCAGTGTGCATTATAGCGACTGCTTGTTCTGCTGTCTGGTCTATTGCATATTAGTCTTTATTATATAGGATTTTCTGAGAAATCAAAGTTTTAAACATTTTTTTAATCCTCCATTTTTATACCAGATTATAAGGACTGCTGAATTTCACACGGAATTTAATGGAGAATAAGAAAGCAGAATCTGTTAAAGCTGTCAAGATTTATTAACCTTCCTTTTGAGGTCTTTGATCTGAAATATATATATATTTTTGAGATAGCAGAATGAAATTACCCCGTAAATGGAGCATTTTAGGATTTGTGAGAAAAAAGTTATCTTAATCAGTTCTTAATCTTTTTTTTTTTTGAGATAACAATTTTTCAGGGTAAACCATTGTGACACACTGAATTATAATCTACAAATTAGAAAGTAATTGTGCAATTTGTGTTTAGTTCTCCTGCTCACATTTTATATTAGGCAGGTTTCTTTGTAGACTTACAGTAGTGTGAGTTTTTCATAAACAGCTACTTAAAGCCATTCACATAATCAAAGTAATATTTACAGATATCCAGAAAATGATTAAATCTTAGGATTGTGGCAAAGCAGAAAAGCTTACTGTGTGGTTTGCCACCTCCTTTCAACAAAAATTCAAGTTTTGGTTAAGTTCCCTAAATAAGTGTAGTGAAAATTAGCTTCTTTTTGAATGATAATATAATTGAAAGACTAATTTAAATTAGGAGGGCACACTGGGCTTGGCAGAGGGCATTGTGAGAAAGCAAAGTGTAATTTTCCTCCAAACAAAGGCAGGCTTGTTGGAGAGCATGCTTTATTGCCTGGAAATTCTATATATATGCAAAGTTGCTCATCAATTCACTGTTGGGTTTTATGTGCTTGGTTTCTCTTTTTGTTTGGAAAAATCAAATGCTAAAAAAAGTCAGCATAGCTCTGCATGCTATAGGCATGTAGAAACCTACACTGGCCATTTCTCCTGGTGTGCCACGTTCCTGCGGGGAGAGCTGCCTGTGGGAGGGGTGCTCAGACTTGAGCTTCATGCAGGTAAAATCAGCGTGTGTGCTTCAGCAGAGCCCACCCAGAATTTCCAGAAAATGACTCTTTCTGCATCTTTTTCTAATCACTTCCTTCTGACAGATTAGATAAGTTAGGTTCTCAGCCCAAACTCTGTTTTCTCTTTTTTTCAAGCAGCTTTATTGAGACATACTGCACATATCATGCAGTTTGCTTTTATCCTGGTCAATTTTAGACCATTTTCATTACCCCAAAAGACAAACCATATCCCAGATAGTGTTCTTTGAAGACCCAGATTTGGATAAATGAATTAAAGGAGAGGAAGGTAGCCAAAACCGGTTTGGCTCAGTGGATAGAGCGCCGGCCTGCGGACTAAAGGGTCCTGGGTTCGATTCCGGTCAAGGACATGTACTTGGTTGCGGGCACATCCCCAGTGGGATCGTGCAGGAGGCGGTAGATGGATGTCTCTCTCTCATCGATGTTTCTGACTTTCCCTCTCCCTTTCTCTCTGTAAAAAATCAATAAAATATATTTGAAAAAATAAATAAATAAAGGAGAAGAAGGTGAACATTCTCTAGGCTACTTTTATTTACTTGTTAATTAAATTTAATGAGGTAGTATTGGTTTAATAACATCATATAAGTTTTAGGTATACAATTCTATAATACTTCATTTATATATTAGTGCTCAGCACCCAAAGTCTGGTCTCCCTCCGTCATCATGTATTTAACCTTGTTTTACCCTTTTCCTTCTACCCTTTTTCTCTCTGGTAACCACCATACTATTGTGTGTGTCTATGAGTTCGTTTATTTTGTTTGTTCATTGTCGTTTTTGTTTTATATCCCACCTATGAGTGAATCATGTAGTTCTTATCTTTTTCCATCTCACTTATTTCACTTAGCATAATACTCTCAAGATCAATCCATATTGTTACAAATGGTAATACTTCATCATTTTTTATGGTTCAGTAGTATTCCATTGTATATATGCAACACATCTTTTCTATCCAATCATCTATGGAAGGACACCTAAGTTGTTTCCATATCTTGGCCACTGTGAATAATGAACATAGAAGTATCCATTATGTCTTTACAAATAAATGTTCTCAAAATTTTTAAGTGGATACCCAGAAGAGGGATTGCTGGGTCATATGGTAGCTCTATTTTAAATTTTTTGAGGAACCTCCAATTTACATTCCCACCAGCAGAGTATGAGGGTTCCTTTTTTTTTCATATCTTCTTTAACACTTGTTATTTCTTATCTTATTGATAGTAGCCACTCTAATAGGTGTGAGGTGGCATCTCATTGTGATTTTGATTTTCACATTCCTTATAGCTAGTGAAATTGATCATCTTTTCATATTATCTGTTGGCCATCTGTATGTCTTCTTGAGAAAAATGTCCAGGTCTTCTGACCATTTTTTAATTGGATTGTTTAGAGTTTTTAATTGTTGAGTTGTATGAGTTCTTTATATCTTTTGGATATTATCCCCTTATCGTGGGTATTATTTGCAACTATCTTTTCACATTTGGTTGATTTCTAGGCTGCTTTTAAATTGTCTTCTTCACTCTGTGTCTCAGCATAGCAACTACACTCACTCCTCCCAAGAGTATGTGCACAGTATTTTATAGTGTGCAAAGCACTCCCTGTCAAACTGCAACTGAGAGCATGGCTGGCAGCATAACAAGGTTGGGGTGAGAGGTTCCTAGGAGACTGGCCTGGAGGACAGGAACTCTGTTATTTGTCAACATCAGAGGGGTGGACTTGCAGGCCTGAATCCAGAGCTTTGAGCAACCTGACCATGACCATGACCATGACTGTGAGGGGTCTGGACTGGGACAGGGATAGCAGCAGAGCCAGTGGTCAAAAATGGATCCAAGATGAAAAGAGGAATGCGGGTTTCAGGAGCCAGTCCCTTACACCCATAGGTGAGGGGGAAAGGTGCTGGGCAGGGGGCTCAGCTCTCTGGGATGCAGGGGGTTTGGACAAGCCCACTTCTGCTGGAGGAGGAACCAGAATGTCATCATTTATAGGGGTTGGGGTGGACAGAGAGAGTTCAGATCAGATTTTTCCCCTAAGTCCTAGGGTCCAGATTTAGAGTTATTCTCCTGGCTGCCTTCCTCCTGGGCTATCCCTATGTCTGTCTTGAAGAGTGTCATTTTTAGCTTGACACTTTCATGGGAGGAAGGAGAATTATTTTTGTTCAGTTAAGCTGTGAGAAGGTGGTTGACAATATTTCCTTTCCTAGTGAAGCTTCTAAGAAATTTTGTTATGTACTCCTTCACTCCCTAAAATCTTATTCTCCCCAGATTGCCCTAATTCTCTGATGCAAAGTGCTTTAATTTACTCCCAAAATTTAAATATACTTTACTGTATTTAATTCAATAGATCTTATTTAAAAACTGTATGTGTGTGTGTGTGTGTGTGTGTGTGTGTGTGTGTGTGTGTGTGTAGGTGTGTGTATGTGTATATATATGTAATATTTGACTTGGGCAAATGTTATTTGGGGTAATATTATTTTCAAAACATCAGGAATTTTATTTAAACTTTTAATAAAATAAAATATACCTGTATGTTACAAATACTGGAAAACCCACATTCCTGTGTTATACTTTGGATTTTCATGAGCATAGTAAAACCATATTATATTGTTTAGATTTTTGTGTTGACTAGTAGAAAGGTTGTTTCTCTCCTTCTGGCACTGTAGAGATAATTTATAGAAAAACCCAAAGCAACTATTTTTCAGACCCAGAAATTGATTTTTTTAAGTTGAGTTTCTAGATTGTCACAGAAATCTGTTTTTGTGTGTGATCAAAGGTTAATCTGGGTAGGACAGTTAGACTCTTCAGTCTGTTAACACTGGAGGTGGGACATCTGCCAGAATGCACTTCCCAGAAAACCTAGTTACAAAAGCTGTAAGGCTGATTCCTGGGTCAGTGGCCAACCATCGGAACAGCGGCATTAGAAGAACTTAGAAAATCCCTACCCTATCCAGGATGGCATTGAGAACAAGAGGATTCTCTGGTCTGGTTGGGTGGGGCTTGGAGAAAAGATTTGCCAACAGTGACAGAGCAAATAATCAGACCAGGTGATTGTCTCATAGTTTGGGGTCATCTGTAAAGGGCGGGTGGTATTTTGGGCTAGAACTAGAGGTATAAGGGGCAAAAGGGAAAAGGGGCAGGCAGGCAAGGGCAAGACAGGCTGGGGAGTGCGTTGAAGGCTGGGGTGTAGTCCCAGCAAGGGAGTGGACACACACAGCAAGTAAAGGCCAAAGCTCAAGTATGGAGGTGGTGCACATGAGCAATTAGGGGAGAGCTGTGGTTTTTTAGCTTTTTTTAGCCCTGCTCTCCATCTCCCCACATGCCGGATGCCTGAACACATGGCACCAAGGGCAATTTTAGTCCTTCCCTGCTCCCA
This sequence comes from Lasiurus cinereus, assembly GCA_011751065.1. NCBI lineage: Eukaryota > Metazoa > Chordata > Mammalia > Chiroptera > Vespertilionidae > Lasiurus > Lasiurus cinereus. Next base: position 14,750,469 of record JAAGEH010000393.1, on the reverse strand, counting down.
CTCCGATAAGGGCTTACTGGAGAGGCAGAGGCAGCTGGGCCTACACAATTGGGACAGAGCTTCTCACTGAGCTCCTTGGGAAAGAAAGATATTGACAGAATAAATGCATTAAGCTCGTTTATAATTTCAACCTGACTCCTTTTCATTTCTTGGTAGCTTTTAATTTTGATAGAATTTTAAACATACTCAGAAAAGTTGCAATAATAGTATAAATAGCTCCTCTAGATTCTTTACTCTGATTCTACCAATTGCTTACATTTTGCCCCACTTGCTTTATTGTTTTCTCTCTCTCTTTTATTTTTTTTTCTGAATCATTTGTAAGTTGAGACATTGTGCTCCTTTACCCCTAAATATTAATATGTCAGTGCATGCTTTCTTGCAACAAGGGCATTTTTTATATAACCACAATGCAGTTATCAAAATGAATAAATCTGGCTCCTTTTATACTAATAATATTCAAATGCCATTCATAATGTTTTCCAGTTTTTATTCCGTTATTTTTGAACTGTCAGAGATTGAAATTTAATTACATTTCTTTTTCTTTCTGACAGTATTGGGAGAGAGCACACACACTATTTTTACTTCAAATGTAATACATGGGAAGCCTCTGCCAAGTTTACAAAAATCCAGTTGGCAGTCAGTGGAGTTAAAACATAATGACACCAATTAGATAAAGCCATCCGAGAGATCAAAGAACTTCTCTGAGTAATGTGCTTGCGTATTTGTTTGCCTTGGAATTAAATTTTTACAATGCTACCTCATTTTAAGAGTAACATTAAAATCACCACTTGATAAGACCCATGTATATCTTTTTCTTTAAACTCAGGGAAGATATTTTGATGATGCAAATTCAATATATTTTCCAGATTTATCCCAATTGGGCTAAATGGTTATATAGCAACAACAACAACAAATGAAGTGTTTAACAAGAAAGCAATGATGAAATGTATTCTGATATCAAAAGCTACCCAGGGATACATTGTTAGAGAGAGAAGAAAGGATAAAACATCATGTGCCATATGATCTCATTTGTTTAAAGCCGGTTGAGATGCTACATTAGTGTGTGCATAGAACATTCTGGAAGTTATGGAAGAAATTCCTGACAGCAGTGGTTACCTTGGAAGTAGGTCCAGTAGTTGGAGGGTAGTGAGGGAAGGTATTTTTTTTTCATTTTATACACCTTGTAGTTTAAATTTGTTAGCTTGTGCTTTTATTTATTTTGTAGTAATAAAACTGACTATAGTAGGGTAGGGAAAAAGAGAGAAAGAGAGTAGTAGTTAGAACAAAAATCAAAAGGCAAACTTATTAAAAATGGTGTGGCTTTTAGAAAGGAACATAAATGGGCGGAATTATGAATAAGTTGGATATGTAAAATGAATCATTCTCTACTTTCAGCTATTTATATATGGCTGCCAGCATTTTTCAGCAAGATTCATACATGGGTCTCTTAAAACGAAATTTTCACTAATGAGTGTATTTTGGTGCTAATTCTGGTAGAGCAGACTGGCTGCTCTATCCCTCAGTGCTTCCTTTTAAATTACAAAATTGATTAGTCTTCATGGACTTTGATGTGTTAAATTTAGGTTTTGTTTTTATCAGCATCAACTGATCTGCATGCTTCTTCTGTTCCTTCCCTGGAAGCAAGAAGCTTATTCATAAAGAGCAAACAAACATCATAGAGATATTTGACCATGTGCATCATATGATTTCAAATAGCTTCTTTCATCATATCTGCAAATCATTAGAATGATTTTTATAGATCTGCATGCATTAGGCCTGCTTTTCTCTTAAGCGTTTGTTTTTTAAATGGAAATGTAGCCCTGGCAGAATCGGTATGAGAAGAAATCATGGTGTAGGGGGAATGGGAACCGATATTCATTGTGTGGCCTCTGAGGAGTTTTATATGGGTTATCTCATCTAGTCCTTCCATCAGCCATGACAGGTACATGGTAATGTTTCTGGTTTATTATTGAGAAACTGGTTAAGAAATTCTTTCATTTATATTCATTCACTCAACAAATATTTATCGTAAGTCTTTTGTGTCTGAGGCCCTGTGGGAGGACACAGATGTGTTCCCTGCCCCCTGTGAGGCTGTAGTGGGACAGAGGAGAAAGGCATTGCCCGGCACACACTCACACAGTACACAGCCATGCATTGCCTGGGTACACCGATGGCAAAGAAAGATGCAGGGAGAGAGAACAATGAGAGAGTCATATAAACTGGGGGTCAGGAAAGACACTGTGAGGAAGTCACATGTAAATGCAGATGTATAGAAATTGGCAAGGCCAAGTGGTTGGAAGCCCATTCCAGGAAGCAGGAGGCCTACAGGTAAAAGCTCAGTGCACTTGAGGATCTGAAAGGAGCCAGTGGGTTAAAGGTGAATGATGAGAGGAAGAGTGTGGGAACTGGGGCTGGAGAAGCAAGCAGGGTAGCTCATGAGAAGGCTCAAAAGTATTGTTAGCAGCAGCAGAAGTTTGCAGAACTGGATGGAGCTCACACTTGCTTGGATCTTAAAGCTTGTATCCCCCAACTGTTCCAGCCTTGCCCTCTCTCATGCTACGCCCCCTCTGACACATGGCATTGTCATGTCCTCCTCCACACTGCTAAAGCACCACTTTCATTATCAGCACCTGGGAACAGAGGGATAATCTGTTCTTTGATAATATAGAAAGCAATTAAAAGAATGGGACATGGGTGTGGCCCTGTAGAACACACTGCAGGGAAAATGGATTTCATCTTATGTAGAGGGGAGAGATGATAGAAACCAAGAACGACTCAAAGTGTTCAAGGGATACAGTATCCCACAATGAGCAGAAACTTCCAAAACCACTCAGAGCTGTATTACTGTGATTCCCCAGATATATACAGTAGGTATACAATATATCTTGAAGCAGAAATGATAGAACTGATAATGAAAGGAGATGAAGAACATAGGCAAAAACAATGTGTGTGGTCAGAAAAGCTTTAAGAGTTTGGGATGAATCAAAGTAGAAAGTCTGCAAAAGTCAGATTGTTGAAACTTAGGCTGTTGGGTTCTATCACTGCACAAAACAGATAAAAGCCACTGCCCTGTATAGTTTCCACTCCTAGTGTCCAATATGTATAACTGTGGCAAAAGCTAGGGTACTGGGTTCTCACTGGGGGTTACAGGTAGGATTGGAGGTAAGGACAGGTCAGTTCTACATGGATACTTCTAGAGACACTTGATCAGAAAATAGCCAGAGAAATACACAGTGGCTTCAGAATTTGAGAGGCCAAGCAAGAAACTAAAAGAATATCTCTAAAGTGGGAAGATCAGATATCTATTTGAGCCAGGAAAGTCTTTCTTTTCCCCTTAGTCCATCTGGGCTGTTATAACAGAATACCACTGAGTGGTTTATAAGCAACATACATTTATTTCTCACATTTCTGGAAGCTAAACATCTGAGATCAGGATGCCAGCATGGTCCGGCGAAGGCCCTTTTCTAGGTCCCAGACTTTTAGTGTGTCTTCACATGTTGGAAGGACCTAGGGAGCTGTGGGGTCTCTGATAATAGCACTGATTCCATTCATGAGCACTCCACCCTCATGACCTCTTACCTCCCAAAGGCCCCGCCTCCTAATATCATCTCCTTGAATGTCAGGATTTTAACATATAAAGGGAGAACATTCAGACCATAGCAACCCCTGACTCACTCCTCCTGTCCCCTCCTGCTCTACTACTCTCTGTGTAGCACATTGTAGAGCAGGAAAGCAAAAACAGAATGTTAGTAGTTTGTTCTAATGGGCTATTACTTTCTGGGAAATTACCCTTTATTTTAGATTTTTAAATGATAGATGCATCCTAATTCTGTATTATCAGTATTTAAGCACCTTTTTAGGATTTGCATGTTTCTATGATATGTATTACTGGTATTCTGGTTAGTTTTATAAGAGCTGGGCTTGATCATTTTAATTTAGAATCACTATACTTCATCACCCTTTGAAGACTCATATGATTACATAAAATGTCAATTATCTGTTTATTTTTTCTGTGAACAAGGAGGTAATGGCTGTTTTGTCAATGTTCACAGTCACATATATACGTGAGATGGCTGTCATGGGCTCAGGCTTAGCAAAAAGAAAGGATTTTATTTGTGGAAGCAGCTCCAGAGCACAGTATATTATGCCTCTCAATTAAGTAGCATTGACCTATTGTATGTGTATGTGTGTGTGTGTCTTGCTCTCAACTTGAGTTTCCCTAGGAGGAGCTCATGGCTAATTTAATTAGTTGAATATGCAGAGTGTGACTTAAATTATAATCATTCCATTGAGCCCCTCGAAATCTCTGAGCCTTTTAGTGATATTAAAAGTACGGATGTATTGAGTGTGCTTCAGCCAGAAATCCGAGTCTTTAATATCATTAATTGTAGTTAGAGACGGTTTAGCCTCCAAGAAAAAAATCTCTTTCTCTTCCTCCTCCCCTGCTCAGGCCCCTTTGAGGGGCCCCGTCAGGCCTGCCATCTACTTAATGGCTTATGCTTCCCTTGTTTTTCCATCAAAACCATTCTCCATGCCACAGCCAGAATGTTCTTTTAAAATCACCCATCTGTTCTTGTCACTTCTTCACTTAAACTGCTTCCCATTGTACTTTGATGACGTTCAAAATGCTCATATGACCTGCAGGGCCTTCCTGTCAGGCCCCTGCATGGCCCAGGGCTCATGCCATCCCTCTCCCCACCCCCCTTGTCCTGATTCTCCTGCTAGACTGGCCTTCTTTGTCTCAGCACCACGTGGGTTCCCTCTCCACCTGGAGAGGTGGTTCTCCCTGTCCTATTCCTCACCCACAAGCCTCCTCAGCCTCAGTTCCATATCATCCCTTTGACCCCCAAATCTGAATTTGCCCCACTCTCCACACTCATTTTCAGTACACTCTGTACTTTCTCCTTTCAGGCTCCAGAAATGATTGTTTGTGTGGGAATGGAGCAGGAGGAGGGAGGGTTCCCTGTGGACCCATCTGTGAGGACCCTGCTCTGAGCCCCTGGCTGTACCTCCTCTATCGCCTTGACTAAGTGAATTTATTCTGCCTGTCCTTCAGAGCCAACCTGTCTAACTCCTATTATAACTCTGACTGAATGAGAATTAGCTAAAAGCTATGACTCCTCATAGCAAATAACTGCTCACACTTCATGAGGGTATTTTAGGGTCCTCACATGAGGATCTCGGCACCTTGACAGGCCAGTGGGAGAGAGAATTTCAAACAGGTGGCGTTTCCAGAGAAACTTGGTTTTCTTATAGGACTCTTAGGCAATTTGAGTTTGGAAAACTTTCTCCAGTAGCTATAGTTGTAATTATGACACTCCAAACTATAGCTCTTTCAGGTCAGTCACGAATTAAAAATGGCCAGGAGTTGGCAAGCCGAATTTTGTCTCCATTTAGAAATGCCTGTAATGGGGCCAAAGGATGTAGCAAAACATCATTGAAGAAATGGCTATGGAGGTTCTTTGTACCCCATCATGCCGATGCTATGGAAATCAAGAAGCAAGGAAACAGAATAACTTGGCATGAGGCGTGAACCCGGCCTAGCTGGCACTCTGTTGTGGGAAAAGCAGCACACATGGCTTTAAACTTCTGCTCTTTCATGGTTTCCATTGAAAGCTGCTTGACTTGTCCCTTCTTTTCTGCTCTTCACACTTTAAAGAATTGTTAGCTCTCTGAGGTTTTAGAGCAATATGTCACATCCATTTTTACATCACACATTGTACATCATTCAGAAGTCATGAAACACTTCTTGCAAGAAACAGAAAAAAACTTTATACCCTATTCCAAACTGCTAGAGGCCCAGTGCATGAAATTAATGCACTCTAGTGTGTGTGTGTGTGTGTGTGTGTGTGTGTGTCCGTTAGCCTGGCCTGTGCCCTCACAGTCTGGGAGCCCTCGGGGGATGTCCAAGTGGAGGTAGGAGAGGCTCCCGCCACCACTGCACTCATCAGCTCTGATCCCAGCTTCTGGCTAAGCGGTGCACACTGACCACCAGGGGGCAGGCGCTGCATTGAGCATCTGCCCCCTAATGGTCATTGCGTGTCATATCTATTTGTTGTTCCACCCTATGGTCAATTTGCATATTAGCCTTTTATTATATAGGATTCTACTGCATAATCAGGATGCTTTCAGAGAAAGTGCAAACCATTTGTCATCACATTTTATGAACTGGGCTTTAATACATTGGGAGAACATAGTAAAGATGTAACAAATGGGACATTATGATAAGACAGCCTCAAATTCCTGGAACAGTGCTCTCTACTCTTCCCCATTCCTGGACACTGACACAATGGACTCCCATAGTGTCACCTCGTTCTGAGCATATATTCTCCACAGCTGTTCACACAGGTCCTGTCAATCATCTTCATGCCTTCCTGTTTGTTTGTTTTTATATCTCATCCTCCCGATGGTCCCTAAAGATAGGTGTTATTATCTCAGGTCCCTTAGCCAGGAAACTGAGGTAAAAACTGACCCAAGTTCACACAAGACCCCGTGTGAGTCTAATGTCTGCATGCTTCCCATAGCATCAGAGGCTCTTGTTGTTTTTTTTTTCATTGAAGTTCCCTGAATGCAGATGAAATCAATACATTATGCCTGGATCTAGACCCTTTGTAGCTAGACATAGCCAGCAGCATGCTCAAAATTTATTTGAAGTCTCATGCTTTAATCTTTAAAATTTATGCAAATTTAGCTTTCTACTTCATAATGTAAAAGTATAAACTACTTGACATAGAATAAAATTTAAGCTCCAGGAAGAGCTTCTGTTAACCCCTCTCGCATTCCCGCCTGCCCTGCTGGCAGCCACTGAGGGGGTCTGCACACTTCAGTGTGAGAAGGTGGGCACTGGGATGCATCTCAATTAAATCCTTAGTACCCGTGGTTTTTTGGATAAACCTTTCAGGTAGGAAACAACCTTCGCATGGTCAATCTACAACCATAGATGACTTCCTAACAGAGAATAGAGTCGCTAATGCTTCCTAGGGGAATCCTAAACTGGTCTTTGTTGATTCTTTATAGAGATCTTTGAGTGACCTTTGTCTGGCTGGAAGTTTAAGGATTACTTAATCTTGTGGTTTATAAACTTCTATTTTTTTTAAAAGCAAAAGTCACCTTTCAAATGAAATTATTCTTGGAATTCTATAAAACAGATAAAAGTGAAAATGCTCTAGTTGCCATAGGGGCCCTTGCCTGAAGAAATCTGGAGTTCTACTGAAGAATAAGGTTTCAAAACCCTGGATGAAATTCAGAGACTGAAGCCAGAGAGCTTGGAGGACGTGTTGGAAGTGACTCAGCTGATTAGTGGCAAAGCCCAGAGTAGGACCTAAGAATGAAGCCTACCAAACTCTTCCAAGAGCCTGAAGCCTTTGTGGTTTTTCCTGTCCTGTGAATACTGTTTCCTAACAGCCCTCAGAGGTCCTAGAGAGTTAGGGAGTGGGAGTCCTCCAGCCAGGGGCCTTTCATGTGTGGGTCGGTGTCTGTTAAAGGCATAGCTCTTTCTCAGTGCATATGGCAATTTAAAAATGATTGAGTTAAGCCATGGAAGCTATTGAGGTGTAAGAGTATGTTGGAATCCAGGGAAAGACTATGTAAAGAAACATCAACCAGGGCATTGATGTCCAAAGAGGACATCAGCCAGGTCAATACACACCCCAGTGGCTGAAGTGGGGGAGATGTGTAAGGGTGACATTAAGTAACCACCATAAAAATGTGCTGGGTCACCTTTGAAAAACTACTGACCTCAGACTTAGACTGGCCTTGTGTTGATTTTCATCTGGGTGCCTCAGTCATGGCCTTGGCTAATTCCCTGTAGTTTTATTCTGGTTATTGGGAAGTTTGAAGTGGCTTTTAAACTTCTATGACTTTTAAACTCCATGGTTTAGATTTACTAAAACAGTCTTTTCTCATTTTTAAATTTATCACTTCAGTATCAATAAGCCCTATTGTAAGGAATCCTAGTATCTAACCCCCCAATTTTCCCATCTCTGGAGGATTTTATAGTTGAAGGGAATTATTCCCACTTGCACATGTTAAACAAAGAGAGAAGAGCTGTCTTCCCATTCTCCTGCTGCCACTATCCCTCACTGCCAGGCATCAGTAGAGGTGACTGACACTGCAGGACACTGCAGGCAATCCCTCCAGTCTAGCCTCTGGGCAGACAGTCACTGTGGGTGTTCCTACTGCCTCGGTGTTGGCTCAACCAAGGATGAACAATGAAAAAGGAGTCTCTCTTCCACTTGACCCTCAGCCACCCAGATCTCTTTCTCAGAGGCAATCATTGTTACTACTTTTTTTGTATATTCACTTGTGCATTTAGAGGTCTTTATGGAATTTTACAAACACACATCTATTCTTTTATTTCCACAAAATGGTAGCATACTCTACACACAATGCTGTAGTTTGCTTTTTAAACATGTAACAATATATAGTAGAGTTCATTCCACATTAGCACACATAATGGTACTTCATTCTTTTTCATGGCTGTATAATATTCCAAAATCATCTATTAGGAACTAACCCATCTTCATCTACTTCTCAAGAAGTAACTCAGATGTCATTTCTTTTGTGGACATTTGGGTTATTTTCTGTTTGTGGTTTTATTTGCTACTAGAGGCTCGGTGCATGAAATTTGTGCACTGGGGGGCGGGGAATCCCTCAGCCCAGCCTGTGCCCTCATGCAGTCTGGGAGCCCTCGAGGGAGTGGGTCAAAGCCATGAGACATCCTTAGTGCTGCTGCAGAGGCTGGAGAGGCTCCTGCCACAGCCACCGCGCTTGCCAGCCATGAGACCAGCTTCTGGCTGAGTGGAACTCCCCCTGTGGGAGCACACTGACCACCAGGGGTCAGCCCCTGCATTGAACATCTGCCCCCTGGTGGTCAGTGTGCATCATAGTGACAGGTCATTCTGCCATTCGGTCAATTTGCATGTTAGTCTTTTATTATATAGGATTACAAACAGATAGGCATGTTGGCATTTTATTCAAGAGGCTTTATTTCTGCCCTCTAAGGGAGGTTCCTTGCTCAATCAAAGGAAATATACATTTTAAAATATGACAGGTACTTCCAATTGCCTTCCAGTAAGATTGTTTCATTTTCTGCTCCAATAAGCAATATACCAGTATGAGAGAACCTGTTTTCCCCTCTCTCACTAATAATGTGTTTAGCCAATGTTTTGAAACTTCTCCAAATCTGACAAGTAAAACAGGATATTGCACTATAGTGCTAATGTGCCTTTCTGTCATGGGTAAGGTTCAGCATCTTTTCATTTGATATGTTCTTTATAGGCTGCTTTTAAACTGGTGCTTGAAGATGAACTGCTGCCTAAAGATCAAGCAATATGCAACTAACTTAGAAATTCCAATTTTCTGGTATAGCTTTTATGCCAGTTAGCTATTTTTATCCTAATGAATATAGGGTGTGCTGCAAGGTGCTACATGAGGCATTAGTTTCTTACTTTAGTGAATGTTTATTAGAACATGCCCCATCAATTTTAAAATATGGACTTTTTAATTTATAGACATAAACATTTCAATCCTGGTTTTGCAATCTCCACTATACCTGAAGTTGTTGTATTGAAACCAATGTTGTCTTATCAGATATAGTACTTTTTAAATTCAATTCAGCTGTGACATTTATGAAACAGAAATTTGAGTATTAAGTGGGTATGATGGAGATGTTACATTTCTTAATTGTGATAATGGTATTATGGTTTTCTTTAGGGAAAAAGAAGACTTCTCTTAGAGATTTATACTGAAATATTTATGGATTACATGATATATCTGGGACTTGCTTCAAAATAATTCTGGAAGGGGCAATTGATAGCAGTGTAGATTAGATAACATTGATCATCTTACCTAATAATAGACAAACATGTAAATTGACTGTACCTCCTGCTATACCCACAGCCAATCAGAGTGAGTATGCAAATTAGGAGGCCAAAGATGGCCACCGCCCAGCTGCTCCAGATGCAGAGTAGCCAGGTGGGGCAGGACGCTTGCTATGAGAGAGAGGGTGGGGCAGGGGGAGGGGGTTGGAGAAAAGATCTATAGGAGTAGAGTGCAGTGAAGACAAACTGCAGACTCTGGAGTCTGCAGAGAAGATGAAGATGGCAGACTCTGGCTGGAGCGAAGGCCTGGGTCCTGGATACCAGAGGAAAACCAGTGCTAGAAGCTGGAAGGCCTATTGCACTAATCTCTTCATGCAACGGGCCTCTAGTAAATTAATAATTATTGAGCCTGGATGTTAGGGATGTAGTATTCTATTTTTATCTATGTTGAAACTTTCCTATAAAAATTCTTAAATTCAGCAGATAAATGATAAGTTTGTGTTATGTGCAAGCCATGGTATCCTATGTTACAGGAGACAGGTACTTTACAAGTTCAGGGGGCCTGTCAGTTTGTTCTCTGCAGTGAGCCCAGGGCCTAGGACACTGCATGTGCTAGGTAGATGCTCAATATATCCTGGGCTCCAGCTCGCACTCTGGCCCCCAGAGGCTGCTCTGGTTCCTGTTCCCAGGAGCTGCAGCCCTGATGATATTCTCTATGAGTGAGCTGCAGACCACATGCTATGGAGTTGGAGGAAGACGAAGTCCCATTCATTCAGGGGTCAGGAAGGTGCTTCTGTGGAGTTCATGAGCATTGATATTGAGGTGCCCGAGACAAAGAATATCTCCTGCATCCTAAACATTTCTAAGCAAAGAAAAATTGCTCCTTTACTTTAACGTGAATGATTTCCAGTAGGGCGTTACTAACAGTTAGAGGAATAACTTAAAAGGCTGTGTGTTTATGTATGCGGGGGCAGAATTGGGGGAAGGTGTTACAAAATCTTCTCAGAACATATTCCTATCCCCATCCCATCTCCTCCTTTTGAGCCTGTTTCATTCTGGGTCCAGCATCAGGCGATGCTGAGAAATGAGTTTAATCAATGCTCTCTAGTGAAGACTAAGAGTAGATAGTGTCATCAGAAAGAAGGGAATCAGAATTGGGAAGTTATCAAAGGAAGTGTCAGGAATTCAGGGTGCAAGATTGGTCCTGTGAGCATGTGTGAGTGATTCCTTAACTCAGAAGCAGAGGAATTCATGGTTTTTAATGTTTGCATGCAGGTGTTGGTATAGTTGCCTCAGAATGAGAGCAAAAATGGATTAAAAAATAAAAACTAGTCACATCTTGACTGGAAGAGGTTCTTTTGAGAAATCATCAATGTTACAAACTCCATTCAGATATACCCAATGGGCCAGATGGTTGCTCGAATATTGCGTGTTGCCAGCTGCCCATTGCTACAGATGAAGTCTTTTCTGCTGACGTTTGTGTAAACCCCCAGCATATTATAGAGGGTTGATTCGTTTGATGCTGTTTAACATTTGTCGCATCATAATTAGAAACCATAAATATACATGATACCAAGCGATAGCTAAAATCTCCCAGCTTTCACTCTGAAAGGGGGTGTGGGGGGGCGTTGTATTTATTACCTGACAAGAGATGATGTCTAATAATCATTTTCCATTCTTCATAAATGCCACTTCTCTCTCGGAGGATGCTCTAGATTGCTTTATGCTCTCCAAGCCTTCTCCCTTCAAACAGACCTTGAGGGCCACTATATATGCCCAAGCCTCACGTTGCCTGGACCACAAGTCAGGGGAATACAATTCAGGGGAATACAAACAGTTCTATTTGATAACATACCAACAGTTCCTTTGAGGTCACAAAGCTCCCCACAGGCAGGTGGATGATGTGAAAGGAAGTGGGTAATAGAAGCAAATCAGCTTCTTTCAACACAGACCTTTTCTAGGGATGCCTTTCTTTTTTGCTTTGAAAGAAAGCAGATTCCGTGTCATTCACCTACTTATGTGTATCTGCGCCTGTAAAAACCAAGTGTCTTTCTCTTCCACTGAAATGTGTGTTTGCTGGAGTAAGAAGCGAGGCAGGAGGTGGAAGGAGGGTAAAGGCCCACACAATTTGGATACTTAGTCACAAATAACATAAATGACCTGGGATAGGACCCTCTCCCTGGTAGGGGCACGCTCTGCCGTATCCGGGAAGGCCTCTTTAGAACACAGCATCCTTGTTTTAGGCCACGAATCCCAGGCAGCACGTTTCAGGCTCTATAAATACAAGACTCAGATGTTCCCTGATGACTGATGTTTCTGCTTTTCAACATGTAAATAAATGAATGCTCCAAATGAGTGAGTATCTGTGCATTGAGTTTACAATCTTGTCTTTCAGAAATATCGACAGTACATGGCAGGACTGCTGGCTCCTCCTTATGGTGTTATGGAAACGGGCTCTAACAATGACAGTAAGTGAAATATGTGAACATTTTGCATCTAAAAATGTAGCGTGTGGTGTGTGTTTTCATGTGACAAAAAAATATGTCCTTCACCAGCTTGGCAGATTCCGTTTCCAGACGCTTGTGGATAAACAGACCTGCCAGCCCACATGGGTTAGTCTTTAAATTGTTAATACAGGATTATGTTATGGCTTTAGCTGATGCCCTGGAACTTCAGCATACTTAGAATGCTTTCTCAGAATCGCTTCATCTTTAGAGCTAAATCCAGTGTTGTTTCTGTGCTCTTTTAAAAATAGAACTCATGAACGGTGCTTATCTTGGTCACTTCTGCACACCCAAGAGCCCCACCTCTTGCTCATGTTGATGCTATTAATCAGGGAGAGAAGCAGCATGAGTCCTTCCTATTCTTAAATCACAGCCTCTCCAAACTCCAGGCCTTTCATAAGAGACCAGTCCCTGCCTTTTCATAAAAGGAAGGAAGTTTTTCTCTGTGATCTGATTTTCTAAAGGGTGCCCACTAGACTCACAGAAACCCCATGTCCCGAATCTGTTTATCTGTTTGTCTGTGTGTGCATGCTGTGAGCATCTGTTTAGCACTGGTTACCATCCCTGGGGGTAGTTTGTTGCATCTCTAAGCTCCCTTCCTTGGATCCTGCACATTCACATGTGACAAGGTACTAAGTACTGGGGTTTGAAGCTGTGATGGAGCAGGCAGCATTTCCACTCTGCGCACCTGCAGGGCCCAAATATCCACACAGGGGGTGACCTCCATCAAGGGCTTTGCCACTGAATCTTGTTTTTATGTCTTAAATGTCAGTTAATTATAAACAGTCCTTTCCCTTCTTTATCCTGTTCAGAATCACTCTGTTGCTCAAAACCATTGAGTGATTGTCCATCACTCGCCATGGAAGGTGAATTCCAAGACTGCTAATGTCTTAATCCAACTCTCAAGTTCCTGCAGGGTCCCAAATCCACCTTTTAAGTTTCATTTCTCTACAAAGACCCTACTTTTTGACCACTCAGTTATGGTGATTTGTGCCACTGTGTATTTATCTTATTAAACCTCCTTGAAAGAGGGCTTCCACCAACCCCTGTATCTCCTCATTCAAGCAGCTCCAGTCCTTCCATGCCTTTGCTGAATGAATGGGTGGATGGGTGGATGGATTCAGGAGGCATTTCAGAATGCTGACATTAGGCCATCCTTACTTCTGACCAACCTGGGAAATGATGGCAAATCTGCCCATTAGTCTGCTCTGTTTACATTCGGGTGCACTCCCAGTTTGGGAGCCAGAGTTTGATTAGGGAATGTTTCCAAACAGTCTCTTCCATTCTTACCTCTCCTGTGTTCTGTATTGCTGCCCATTAGGGTGGGTACTCAGTTCTTTTCATGCCAATATTTTAAATCAGTATAGTCCTCTATTAAACACAGAAAGTTCTGTTTTCTCAGAATTTGGACATACTATATTTTAACATTGCAAACCACCTCACATTGTCCCCATGATTCAAAACTAGGTGCGGTTACATGTGAAAACCACTTGTACTTCTGTCTCCTTAACTTAAGGCCAGTTGTGCCACTGTCCTGGGCTCACTAAGCTCTGTTGGGGCTCTGACCACTCTTACCCACTGTGTCTGTCAAAGCAGCAGTCCCAGAGGAAGTGCAGAGAACTGGGTCCTGCCTATAGTAGATGCTCACGAAATGTTGTCAGTGAATAAATAAAGAAGTGAATGGATGAATGATGAACTTTTTTTGCTCAGAAAACTGAGATATCCCTGGAAATAACCACTGCCCTGCTCAGCCCTGACTTGGAGGCAAGCAGGAAGTTTGCTTTTCCCCCAAAGGAAGGTGCCCTCTGGTGGGTTTCATGTGTAACCTGCCCCCAGGTTCAAATTCCTAGAGCAGTGTGGGGTGATTTGAAATGTGAAAATGCAAACGTGCCACTTACCCTTGATGTCTCTGTCCAACATTCTGAGTGTTCCGGTGCCCGAGACAGAGGAATTGAGCTCGCATGGTGTAAAGGAGTCAGGGGTAAATTTTACCTCTGGGAAAGTAAAGCTTTATGGTAGAGAAGCAAAATCAGCATGAGATTGTGTTGTCCGGTACTCAGTCCTGCTCCTGATTCGCTGATTTATTTATATTACAGATTTGATAGGTGCTGCTCTTCTTCTAAGCAGTATTATGTAGTTGTTGGGTTTTTTAAAACACCAACATTTTACTTGTTTTGGTTCAGCAAGGGATTTTAGTTCCATTTTACAGGTTGATCTTACAACTCATGGTCTCTCTTTCCTTTTCCTCTTCTAGGGATTCCTGACAAGGAGAATGTGAGTAGCTACTTTCTCTGCCTAGCTTCTAAAAACTGTCAAAAGGTAAAAAAAATAAATAAATAACCATGGTAACCTCACCAGCAAAGAGAGCTCTTTATTCACATTCAACAGAGCAATAAATATTGTTCTAATCTTATTCTGGCATCTTTGGTGGGTCACTCTGAAGTATAAAGGGGAGAAGGTCGATTGCTATGACATGGTCATCATATGTCCTTGGCATTAAGGAGTCTGAACAAAGGTTATTTCAGGGGCAAAACGTCCAAGTGCTTAATGTTTTCTTTTTCCTATGATGCATGCATAGCTGTAGGACAAATCATCAGTTTAACAGCCTAAAGAAAACGTGTTGTTTTTCCTTAGTAGGAATACAAAATTTGAAATTCAGAATCAGAGGAGGAATGTGCCTAATTGGGTCCAAGTACATTAAAGTCATTATTTCTCTTTGGAAGTTGAAAATAATTAATTGCTCTAGTTGTTTATGGAAACAGCTAAAAGGTTTAGGACAAACCTCTAAGAAACAGTACCAAGCGTGCATTCTAAGGATGATAGTGGTGTAGTGGCATCATCTTTACATGTAAATAATTAATAATGATGTTAATTATATTAACTGGAATCTGGATTTAGACAATGACATGGAAGGATTCCTGATGAAAGCATGTAGTGATACACCAGATGTGATGCTTGGTGGCTCTCAGATGGGTCATCTTGCCATTGTGTTCCTTGACTGCTGTACCCAAGTGGCAATGCTACAGAATTTTCACCCTGTTCTTTCCTTGCTTTTGGTCCTATGTCTATGGGTTAAGGCATGGCTTTAGTTAAATTACGATTATTTCTGTGTTCCTTTTCAGAGACCTGACTCTAGCTTTCTTTAGGTCTCCCTCTTTTCATAATCTTGGTTGTAAAGGGCTGGGTGGGAACTCTGGCCCACTACAGATTTTGGTTTAAAACGAAGCAGTGTTACTTCAAATTCCACACCAAAATTTTATGTGGCTTGTGCAGCAAAAGGTTTTAGTTCCTCCTGTGAGGTCCTGTGCAAGCTACTTGACTTCTCTAAACATCATTGCCTCATCTTCAAAACGTGGATGTTAGTCTTGACCACCCTAAAAGGCCATTAGGAATAGTGAGTGAGGTAGTCTGTGGGAAGCACAGAGATATTACCGTAGAACTCAGTAAACGTTAGGACTATTATTATAATTATTAGTTTCTCAAGCTCCTCTCATTTTCTAGCCACCCTTCCTTCTCTGCAAATGTCCTAGCTTTTATAAAGTAATTATCTTTTTGCCTTTATGGCTCTCCTTAAAATACCTTTCTTCCATGAGCCTTTCCATTGATCATTTGCTATCTAAAAAATAGCTTTAGGCACAGACAACAGTATGGTAATGACTAGAGGGGAAGGGGGTGGAGGAGGTAGGAGAGGTATGAGGGATAAGTGGTGATAGAAGGAGACTTGACTTGGGGTGGTGAACACACAATACAACATACAGATGATGTGTTATAGAATTGTACATCTGAAACCTATATAATTTTATTAACCAGTGTCACCCAAATAAACTGAATTAAAAAAAAATCTGTGTGTATTGGGTAAAGCTCTAGACAACCACGCTCCCGAGAATCTAAAGCTGTAGCCTTCAGAGCCCAAAGTAACATACTAATTCTGCCACCATTTTGGACCCGGATGTCCCAAAGCACCCATAACAAAAAACACACAGGTCTTTAGCCAAATAAAGATGATAAAAGGGCCTGCTGCCTCCTCATCCAGGTTCTTTCACTGACGAGAAGAGCGTACAGAATGGCCAGACCCTGTGATACTGCTCTCAGAAAACAACAACATTATATTAATGTTCTAAGCTTCAAAAGGAAGCTCTGTCTCTCTGAGGCACCAGGTGACCTTTCATTGGGACCTCCCCGCAGAGGGAGGACAGGCACAAGGTTCTAAGCAGAAAGTTTACCAGTTGTCACCATGTAGCTCACTCTGGGACAAAATAGGAACTAGAAGTTCGTAGGGAGTTTGTTACAGTGATTTAGGGGCTGGCCAGGCAGTCCCCCCTGTATTGGTTATGGTGTCTGCTTAATTGCATTTGTTTGGGCCATTCTGTGTCAAATCCTCCGGCAAATGGACAAGCACACATTTTCTCTGTCAGCACATAGAGTGAATGTAATGTCACCCCGTGCTCTTAGGAAACCTCTCCAGTGCTTTCCGTCAGAGTAAAGCAAATGAGATGAAAGACATTGGTGAGCAGAGTTGAAGCTCCTAGAAAGATAAAAAGAAGCTTAAGATCCTTAAAGTGGTTCTAATTGAAGTTTTTTCTTTGGAAGAGACAAGTTGTGTTGTGATGGTTTCTTTAATCCTTTACATTCTTTAACTGCATGCTGGGCAATATTATATTCCCTTTATGTTTCTAAATAACAATAACATGTCTATGACTGAAATAAAAGCACTTAGACTGTTGTTTCAGTGTTCAAACAGAGTCTTTGTGGAAAGAATATATTCTCCTTTCCAGCTTCTACTCTCGATTTGGTTAATCACCATGTTTAACTTTTAATCAAGTATGTAGATGTGAGTAAGTGGTATTTTCCCCTGCCTTGCCAGCTATATTTTCTTTCCAGACCCAGGCTTACCTTGCATAAAAAGAACTTTCTCTTCATAAATTGCACTTACATAGAAACAAATGGGCTGGCAGTTAATTTGCAAGAGTATTTTGTTGACTATTTACTGTAATTGATAGGAATTTTTAACTTTAGGTACCACAGGATACTGGAACCTATAAAATAATTGATGAAAATATTAGGAAAATTACCATGGACCCAATAAGGCAAGAAAGACTATTTTGGTAAGGGTGTAATTGTTTGTGGCTGTTAGGTTTATAAAGAAATTCTTCTCTTTGATTTAAGTTGTATTTTTTTCTCTGTCTTCTATATGTGCCATACCTGACTGACCATGTTTAACATAGAAGCTAAAAAAAAATCACAAATAAAAGAAAGTTTTATAGTTGAATATTACTGTTGTCCTTTGAAGGAATGAGCTTGCCTATAATTTATTGCTATTTATGTAGATTTTGCTGCTTACTGTGCTATATATCCTTCTGAAAGACAACTGTTATGGAGTTTTATAGTCTTAGAAATTTATAGCTTTCTTCCTAAGTGGGCAAGAAGCTGAAAAATAGACTCAGGAAGAAATTACAAAATAATCCCATTTCCTGACTTATAACATCTTGTTTCCAAAAAGATCATTTGAGATCTTCATTTTTAAGGCAGTTGTAGTATTGATAGAGTTGCTAGCAAGTTTCTTGCTAAGTATGGAAGCATACTTTCCCAACAAAGAAACTATTGGTAGGTCTAATTTTAAAAAGATGACTTAAGTCTGGCCATAGTAGCTCATAGGTTGAGCATCGACTTATGCACCAGGAGGTCATGGTTTGATTCCTGGTCAGGGCACATGCCCAGGTTGTGGGCTTGATCCCCAGTAGGGGACATGCAGGAGGCAGCTGACCAATGATTCTCTCTCATCATTGATATTTCTCTCTCTCTTTCCCTTCCTCTTTGAAATATATCAATAATAATAATAAAAATAAAAGATGACAAAGTTTGTCAAATCCTTTAAAATAGTGGGTCATTTATATGAAGAACAATTTTCAGAAATTATTATAAAGACATGATTTTAAATAGCAGATAGGGAATAATCTACACAGTTTTTGAAAATTCTCACTGAAGAGAGGGTAATAATAAGCAAGTAACTATTAGGGTTAAGAGGTTAGGAATGTTAGGAATTTTTAGGGACTATAATAACATTCATCTCTATTGTTGCTCTTTTTCAAGGGTAGAGAAAACAAATTAGAATATTTCCCACCAATTAAATGACAACATCTTATTTTGTCCTTATAAACTGGCTATGATTCTGGGCCAGATGAAGAAGAAAGGAAGGCATGGTTGCTGATACAAACTGAAGTGTAAAAAATGTAGATAATCCCATAAAACCCCTTTAGCATATCTACTGGAGTCAAACCAACAGTTTTCTGCAGAAACAAAGATTTTTAAAATCTTGCTTTAAAGCATGACTGGTCCATGTTCGGAACTTATCCGAGTGTCTAGGCCAGAGTTTGAGGGCTTACACGGCAGCCGTTCTCTCTGTTCCTGGATGAGAATAGTTTCCCTAGTGCTGACCCCACCCTGAGAAAACACACCTGTCACGTGGGCTGAGGGTGCAAAGCTCCACACAAGACAGCAAACCAACCAAATGCTGGGGCCTTAGAAAATCCTGCGCCTGCTCGTTTTGATTCTGAAGGGCAAATTGCTTATCGCCCGGTGAAGATTAGATCTAGGGTGTTGCTGACCCCGTTCTGCGTGATGTCTGGTGTGTAAATACGCATTTCTTCAGCTGGCGGATTGGAATGCATCGCTCAGTGAGCCAGGACTGACTTCGCCCAGCCTCCTGGAGCACACCAGTGACGATGTCGAAGGTGCCATGGACAGCTTCAGCTCTCTGAAGACATGTTTGTTTTTGTGTTTGTGAGTTATGCGTATTACGGGGCAGAATGCCCTGTGAATTTCTTTCTGTTTTTTATTCCATCTGTTCCTCTCCTCTGTGTAGGAGCTGGCCGTGCTGCCTGTGTCCCTCTCTAGCTTCTGCAGTGGTTTATTGATTGAATTTTTAAGGTAATGCGCAGGCAGTTGTCCTTCAGCTGAGTAGTAAATAGTAAGTGCAGGTAACATCTAAAAATATGATCTTGTGTTGTCCATTAGACCATGTGTTTGTTGCCTCTAAATGTTCTCGGCCGTGTTCATGGGACCTACTTGTCGTGAGTTTCCTTGGCAAAGGGGGCACACCTATTGGGTATATTGGGGTGCTGCCTTGTTAGCATATTTCAGAATTATGTTTATAATATGAATTGCACTTGGTGATTGTTTTTTTTAAATATATTTTATTGATTTTTCACAGAGAGGAAGGGAAAGGGGATAGAAAGCCAGAAACATCGATGAGAGAAAAACATGGATCAGCTGCCTCTTGCATGCCCCCTACTGGGGATGTGCCCGCAACCAATGTACACGCCCTTGACCGGAATCAAACCTGGGACCTTTCAGTCCCCAGGCCCACACTCTAGCCACTGAGCCAAACCGGTTTCGGCTGTGATTGTTTTAATGATCCAATTTTGGTTCTTCTACATTAAAAAACATTTGTTAGGACATAGAACTTTTTAAAAATCTTCACCTAAGGAGTGAGAATATTTTTCCCATTGATTTTTTAGAGAGAGCAAAAGGGGGGAGAGAGAAATATCGATGTGAGAGAGACACATCAGTTGGTTGCCTTCCACATGCCCCAACTGGAAGTGGGGATTGAACCTGCAATCCAGACATGTACCCTCAACCGGAATCAAACCTGAGACCCTCTGGTCCGCAGGCCTATGCTCTAATCAGTGAGCCCTGCCAGCCCGGACAGGAAATAGAACTTTTTAATGTTTTTTGGGTTGTCACTGATGGTTTTCTAGGGTTGCTTTGAATATATTTTCTCAATTGTTTCTGTAATCAGAATTTGTCCAGATGTCCCAGAGAGATCCTGGGTAGCATTTGATAGTTAAGCATCATCATCAGAAAAGAAATGAGATTCCTACTCTCTCTAGCCAACAACTTCTCTGGCTCTCACTTTAAAACATAGCGTGGCCTTCAGGTGAGCCTGCTCGGTAGCAGCTCGCTGCCAAGAATTAGTTCCACTATCAGTGGGGACAAGGAATCTAACCTCATGTGATAATAATGTGCTCCACTGCTAATTCCAAAGTTATGGGAGAGGGAATTGTTGTCTGCAGAAATATTTCATCCTGTGCTGAAGGCAATTATGTTCATCACCAGTAACTTTGGGTTGCTAGTGTATTATCTCAACTGATTGTGGGAATAAAATGCATAGTATCTTTTATGTTTAATGAATTCAAAGCTTTATAGTTCTTGTTTTGAGAAATTGAAACCAAATTATTTGCAAAATACATCTTATGTGTAGGAGAGATAAATGTAATGTTCTCAGATTGGATAAATTAATCTAGTGATTGCATGTCATTTAGGATTTGAATTCTGGTCAGACAGTCTCCCCTGAGTCCAGAGATATAAAGTATTCTATAGTCATTCTCTTTACCTTGAGGTAAAATTGCATTGAAGCGAGATAGGTGATAGATACATATATACTTGCACATATATGTTTGATTGTATAGATATATATTTATCTATTTTCATTCTTAAAATTTTTGGAAACAAAATTTGTAAAGCCACCTTTAGTAATATGCTGGCATTCTTATTGCTAGTTTTTATAAATGTTTAAGTTCTCTTCACTTTAACTTAGTTTTATTTTCTATTTTCCTTCAAAGGATGATTCAGAAATACCCATAGAATATGCCATCTATTTGCTCAAAAACCTTTCATTTATTGCATGTGTATTGACTGATCCCAGGCCCATGTCAGGCTCCAAAAATAAAATATGGTTCCTTCAGGGAGTTGCAATGAGCAGGTGCAGATGGAAGCAGACATGTGAACACAAAAGTACCGTGAGGGGTCATGGGCACGTGTGTGCAGAGAGAGTGGCATAAGGTGTGGCCTTAGGAGCTCTCCATGCTTGAGTTGAAGTCCAGTTCTGCTACTTACTACCCAGTAAAGGTAAATAAATTAGTGAACCTCCTCAGTCCTCTGTTTCCTCATCTCCAGGAGGATTAATGGGATGAAGCATGCCAAGTGCTTAGCCAGTGCTGTGACCCACAGTATACTCTCAGGAGACATATGGGGTGGGGGTGGGAGGTGGGGAGGTAGGGGTCTTCTTTTTAAAAATGGCAATTCTGGATGGCAGATGCTTTAGGAGCCTGTTGTTCACTCTGTTACCCAGTTCCTTTTCTGCTATAATTTGCTCAGTCAGTGCTCCTTTATTTCTGTTGTTCTCCTGTGTGTCTTTTCTTTTCCCTTCTCTTGAATGACTCATCCAATAAAGATTTCCATCGAATCTTGCCCTCTTTTACCTGTTCCATTTGTCAAGGTCATTTTAAACTTCATTCCAAATTCTTCTAAGTGCCAGCCACTTTCAAGCCACCCAGTTGGGAATCATTGTCAAATTTAATGAGAATGCTTTTGAGTCCATAGTCAAGGCATTTATCAGCATCTTACATCTAGCAACATTCAGCAGATGACATAATCTGTGGAACTTAATTTGTTTGTACTAATTTATTTGTATACATGATAAAATTATCCTGTCCAGATATGAAGAAACACACACAACAACACTTAGGAAAACATATCATGAGAATATGGATAAGAAGTATAAGTCATTAAAGTCACTTTTGTCATGCTTTCACTCACTTGTAATTTGGGGGGAAAGGAAGACAATCATTTTCTTCCTATTTCAGGAGGCATTGGTATGACTGAGTTCAATGCTCATTCATTTTTATAGTCCCTGTCCCCAGAAACTGACCCTTAATAGCCAGCAGCATTGTACAGTCACTTACCTCTATAAGCTTCAGTTTCCTCATCAATAAAATGGTGATCCTTGAACTACTACAATAAAAGGATTGTTGGGGGCATCAAGACAGTAAAGCATGAGGGAAACCCCAAAACTTGACACTTCTTTCAGAAAAAAACATTATATTAACTTCCCTGGAGCTTGATACTAAATAAGATCACATCCTTGGCTTGGCCTCAGCCCAAGGACAGTGTTCTGACCTGGGGGATCATGGAGGTTGTTCCAGTGGGTTCTGATTTCTATGGAGAGTTGGGCTGGAATAAAAGTGCCCTTGCATCCTGTTAGGACTTGGTCCAGTTCTAAGTTCTAGAAACAACTTAGGATGCCAAATGGCAAGTCATTCATCTTAATGTCCTTATAAGTTGGCTCAGCCAGGAGAATGAAAAATTCCCAAATCACACCAAGTGCTTACTTGGTGCTGTAATATGATCATCGGATCCCAAACAAAGCCAGGAAACCACACCCAAAGTTGACTACAAGGATGGACTAGGATAGAGAGTCAGAACAGGAACTCCATGATAAGCTGGGGAAGGTGCCTGGATTGTGTGGGGCATAGCAGAGAATCATAGATGTTATCACAGCAGTCGCCCTGGGCCTTCTAGTTTTAGGAGATGTGAGGTTTTTTAATACCATTATGTTTACCCAATCCTCTCAGTGTTAAAGCATTGCAATGTGCACTGTCTAGTAAAGGAATTTGTAATATAAATGCAAGAGTGGCTCTATCATTCAACAAGGTATTCTTTTAAATGAAGCAGGTAATGGACCCTGCCTCACCTACCCCACAACCTCCTACTTCCCCAGCTTTATATTTTGTGTTTTTTTCTTCCCCTCTCTTTGGTGTGTGGTATATTTAGAAAAACACTTGGGCTCCCTCTGGTGGCCATTCCAATATTTTTGCATGTCTAACCTTAAAGCCGAAACTTTAGTTACCTGACGCACAATTTTTGGATAAAACTGGAAGTGTTAATAGTAAATGTTATTTTCCTTTGTAATATGCCTGATAATTGGAAATATCCAATTCATTCATTCATTCATTTATCTTCCATCTAATATGCTGCTGATACTTGGCTTTCCTTAATAAAGGGGTATTTAATCTTCAAGTCCATAGAAAGATATTTAATTCCAATCCTGTAGGTTAAACAGATTTTCTCAAGCAGAGATTCTATTAATAACCAAGTTTTTATAGAATGCTTAGTGTGTATTAAATCAGAGTTAGGCATGATGGGAAACAATTGTTACTTACCATTTTAAAAATATATGAAAATGCTCTTTTTTAATGGTTGACAGTGTTGTATTATTTCTTTTTTATTTTTTAAATCAAATCAAAGTCCCATTCTATTCCCCCCCCCAGAGGATTTTATCCTATTATGTGATTATTTTTCTAGGCCAGATTACTCTTTAATTGTGTCAATGTATTAGTCAATATACAGGCCCAACTGCAATAACATAGACCTAAATATAAAAGTTTCTTAAATTATATAGAATATAATTTTCCTTCATGCTAATTGTCCAGATGTAAGTGTTTCAGGGTTAATATGGCACCCTATATAGTAATATATTTTTATGATTGAAAGTCTCTTCTTGATTCCTTATTCTTATGGTATACTTGCATGTATCAAAAATAAAAAATATATAAATTTAAATCTTAGCATTTAAAAAATTCTTGCCAAAATGGGTTTGGTTCAGTGGATAGAGCATCTGTCTGCAGACTGAAAGGTCCCAGGTTCAATTCCAGTCAAGGGCATGTACCTTGGTTACGGGCACATCCCCAGTAGGGGGCGTGCAGGAGGCAGCTGATCGATGTCTCTCTCTCATCGAAGTTTCTAACTTTCTGTCCCTCTCCCTTCCTCTCTGTAAGAAATCAATAAAATATATTTAAAAAAAAATAAAAAATAAAAAATTCTTATGACTGTAATCTCTATTAAATGTTTTCTTTTGGATTGAGGTATGACAGGCTCTGAAAATAAAGTATGGTACCTTCAGGGAGCTGCAGTGAGCAGATGGAGGCAGACATGTAAACACAAAAGTACCGTGAAGGGTCATGGGCTCAGGTGGACAGAGTGTGGCATGAGGTATGTCAGTTAGCAGTAGTACACAGTTGTCAAAACAAAGTAAATATTTTATAGGTTTTTATAAGTAATTAGTTAATGTTAAAGTAAATTATTATTGAAAATGCATTGCTGAGTGACTTGGGTTCTTTATAAAAATGAATTTATCGCCGAAACCAGTTTGGCTCAGTGGATGGAGCGTCGGCCTGTGGACTGAAAGGTCCCAGGTTTGATTCTAGTCAAGGGCATGTACCTTGGTTGCGGGCACATCTCCAGTGTGGGGCGTGCAGGAGGCAGCTGATCGATGTCTCTCATCGATGTTTCTAGCTCTCTGTCACTCTCCCTTCCTCTCTGTAAAAAAAATCAATAAAATATATTTTTAAAAAAAGAAGTAAAAAAAAATTTAAAAAAATGAATTTATCGATGCAACAGGGATTTAACATTCATTCTATTCCCCCTTTTGGTTTTTAGATAAGTAAATACTGGGAAAGCCTGTTTACATAATTAAGCAAATGGGAATGGAAATAGCCTTAAATAGCAAAGTCACTAAGTTCTTTGACTCCTAGGCAGCTAGTACCGTACTTCATGGAGAGATAGAGGCGAGGGGAGAGTCCCAGTGGAGAAGATGGGAAGAGTTGCATTCTAGCTGGATTTTGAAAATGGAGTTCATATGATTTTCTGGTGGATTAAATGTGAGGAGAGAAAGAAAGAAGGGATTCAGGGAGAACTTCAGGGTTTGGGGCCTGACCACATGGAAGGATGCACTGCCAATAGCTACGCAAGGTAATGCTGAGGATAAAGTGAGTTTGGAGACTAGTTTGGAGGTCATTGTACTAGACAGAATCCGTACTAGACAGAATCCAGGAATGAGGTATGAATAGACTTTTGTTCTGTACGTTCTCCTCATTCCTGTCAATAGTTAATGCGAATAAACATTTGTGAGAGTGATAATGAGGTTCGATGTTGGGTATTTATATTGAGTAGTATGTGCCTGGGGCATGAATGAAATTAGAATGTGTCTGAAAGAAATAAAAATGAGACAACAATCAGCAAGAATTTTATTAGGTTTGCCACTTCCCTCTGTTATATTTTGTAGGTTTTTATGAGAATTTATGTTTGTAAGTAAACTTTATGTGTCACCATTGATGTCACCTTCTGAATTAATAAAAGGTTGATGTATGGAATATTTTAAGTGCAAATAGGAAATGAATCAAGCTAATAAAGTGCTGCTTAATAGACATCCTCAGGGACCCAATTTAATGAATAGGTGGAAGGGCATTATTTGTAACTTCTCCCACAAATTATTTCTATATGACTCAGTGATTTTAAAGGGGATGGCCTGCTTGAAACAATTTGTTTTCTTAATTAGTTTAATCATTCTCTATAGTTTCTAATACTACTAAATGGGATAATAACGCCTTTTTCTTAAATAAATTAATTTTTCTAACCTAGCCATTAATGTTCAATTAATAAAATTTGATGGAGTGAAATGATTTCATAATAGGAGGGTAAATTATCATATTTTATTTAATTCTTTTTAAATCAACTAACATTTATTAAGGACCTATTATGTACCATGCAGGCACATATTTTGGTTCTAGAGATACGAAGTCCAATAAAACTAATTCAAAGGGCAAACAACCTAATAGCTTAAACAGCATAGGAGAGAGATAGGCAAATGGATAATTATATCAGAATATGGTACTGAGAGAAATTAGACTCAAGTGCTGAAATAACTCACACATTGTAAGAGCCACAACACTTGAACACAAAAGATTTCTGAGAAAAAAAAGAATGTTTCATTATCCACACCCCCCCGCAGCATTCCCCCTCTTCACAAGAATGTAGAGTTATTGTATAACTTCAGACTATGTATATTACAGGTGGCAGAAATGCATATCAAACCACTGCAAATAAGAGAGTAAGTTGGGGATCACAGCCCCAGTTCAGAGGAAGAACAGGTGTGGAGATGGCCTTCAGTTTACAGAAGCCAAAGTCTCTACTTATTTCTACTTCTCCCCAAGCCTGGAAAGGTGGCCACCAACAGTTTCTAGTTCTTCCATGGCAGCTACAGTGAGAAAATCTGGAGGAAGAATACTGATGGGTCTCGTGTGGGTCATGTCATTCCTTTACCTCCAACTCTGAGCCAGGGTGGGCTCAGCTCTGGAAATGGAGAGAAGGTCTATGCCCAGAAAAATGGGGGCCAGGAAATAGTAGCTGTTTACTACCCTTCCCCAGTGAGGCACATTCGACTGACTACTGAAAAATCAGCCTTTGGTGTACTCAGATAACATCATAATACAATCAATATCTCGTTTGGGGGTTAGTCTTCACCCCTTGTTTATCAGAATGTAGGACATCAGCACTCATAAGAATAATGTTGACATCACATTTTGCAATAGCTTTGATTGCAGTATGCATTCTATTCCATCAGAATCACAACTTCCTTTTCACTGCCTTCTTAACATGTATTATGTAGAAATTAACAAGAATTGATCTTTCTTAAGTCTTTTGAGATACTTGGGTCTGGGTTCTGAACCAGTAGATGATATAAGCAATTCTGTTTTTCCTCGATACAGGAATTCTTTGTTTTTGTCTATTTGATTTTAAGTCTATAAAGTCTATGGGCCAAATATACATTCAGATGAGTCATTGAAGCTTACATTGTGTGCCCAAAAGGAAATGTGTATGCTAAGAGTCTAAAATGCAGTCTAGTAAGACAGTGGATTTTTAAAACAATGGCTCTATTTTTCTGGTCATAAATATAGTAGAGCTTATATAGAATATTTGAAAACATAGAAGTATTTTAAACATCTACCATATATGCCATACCCAGAGCTCTGTGTATTTTACATGTTTAATATTTAGAACCAAATTTAGTTTACAGTATATATATATATATATATATATATATATATCCCATAGCCTGCATTTTTTTCAATTATGTTTGTAAAGGACTATTTTATTGTTTAATATTTTCTCAACTATTTGGGAGAATGAATTTCCTCTGCATTACTTTTTTTTCAAACAGCAATGTGAATCTTGTAAAAGTTAGTTTTCTCACCATCCCCTCCCCATTTTCAGAATTATTTTTGGTTACATTGCTGTTCTTCCTTCATTTTTGACATTCTGAGTCTTTCCCTAGTATTCATCCCCTGATGTGTGAAACTTCCTTTAGAAATTCTTCTAAAGCAGGTGTGCTAGCGACCAGTTTTCCTTTATCTGGGAACGTCTTTCTTTTCTCTTTTAACCATTATTCCTAATGGATATTTTCTATGGATAGAGAATTATGGGTTGAGAGTTTTAATCCTTCAGCATTTTTCATGAACCAATATTGATACATTATCATTAAAGTCCATTGTTTATTCAGATTTCCTTTCTTTTTACATGTTGTCCTTCTTCTGGTCCAGGAGGGATATCACTTTACATCTTGTAGCCCTGTTCCTTAGACTCTTCTAGGTTTCTCAGACTTGCCTCACTGATGCCAGGCAGATGTGAGGGATAACAATCCGGTATTTAGGAGGATGTCCCTCATTTGTGATTTGGCTAATTTTTTTTCATTAGACTCTAAGATTATGGGTTTTGGAGGGAAAACCCTCAGAGGTAATGCACCATTTTCATCACATCATATCCAGAATAGATATTATCAATACAACGTATCACTGTTGATGTTGATCTTGATGACCTGGTTAAGGTCATATTTGCCAGGTTTTCCCACTGTGAAGTCCCTTTCGCCCAGGGTTCTTTCCATGCTGAACTCTGGAAGGAAGTCATGCACTTGGACACTTTTGTGTTATGTTCCACCTCCTTGATAGTGAAGATCTACATAAATTATTTAGAATTTTTCTACATGAGAGATTTGTCTCTTCTCTCACATTTATTTATTCAGTCATTTATTTATATCAATATGGACTTGCGAGCTTTTAGGTTATACTTTGGGTTGTAATCCAATAATACTATATTTATTTTGTTGCTCAAATTGTTCCATCTTTGGCCATTGGGTGCCCTTTCAGTTGGCTCCTGTGTTCTTTGGCATACTCCCATTGTTGTATTTTGGACATGTTCTTACTTTCTGACACAACCAGATGTGTGTATATCCCCTGTCCCCATCTTAGCCACAGCCATTTTGCGAAGGGTCTTTGGTGTCTTTAATTAAAGATCCAGGTGGCAGGTGTGCTTGTTTCTATTGGGATTTTCTTGCTTCTAAGACCTTTTAGTGGAGAAAGCAAGGAAATATATTTGGTATACTAACTTGAGCATATACTGTATATGGACCTGTACATATTTGTTTATATACCCATCTCTATCTATATTTAGTTCATACTGATTTTTCTAACTCTAATCCACCACCACATAAATTATTCTAGCCAAAATGTCCCCTTAAACAGTAGTCTCCCCCCACTGTTTCAGTTTCTGTGGTCTCAGTTACTCTCAGTCAACAGTAGTACAAAAATAGTAAATGGAAATTTCTAGAAATAAACACTTCCTGAGTTTTAAATTATGCACTATTCTGAGTAGTATGATAAAATCTTGCTCTATAACACTCTGTCCCTCCCAGGATATGAATCCTTCCTTTGTCCGGCGTATCCACACTGTATAGCTCCCCGCCCATTAGTCATTTAGTAGCCCTCTCAGTTATCAGCTGGACTGTCCTTTATCACAGTGCCTGTGTCAAGTAACCCGTATTTTACTTAATAATGCCACATTTTGCCCTGGCCAGTTTGGCTCAGTGGATAGAGCATCAGCGTGGGAACTGAGGGGTCTCAGGTTCGATTCCAGCCAAGGGCACATGCCCGGGTTGTAGGCTCGATCTTCAGTCGGGGGCTTACAGGAGGCAGCCGATCAATTATTCTCTCTCATCATTGATATTTCTATCTCTCCTTTTTCTTCCTCTCTGAAATCAATAAAAATATATTTTAAAAAATAATGCCACATTGACTTAACCTTTATTGTAGCATATTGTTAAAATTGTTCTATTTTATTATTAGTTCCTAGAGGCCCATTGCACAAAGATTTGTGCAATAGGCCTTCCTTCCCCTGGCTGCCGGCACCGGGCACCAATGCCTTCACTCTGGCTGCTGCCTTTCATCTGTAACTTTAAACATGAGTTGTAAAGTTTCTACAACATGTAACATGAAATGTGTGTCACTTATTTTGAATTTAATACATTACCTAAAAGTATTTGTGAGAATTTCTGAGACTTTGATGGATTCAACTTATATTTTTAGAAACCTATATGTGGCTATAGAAAATGGCTTTTCACTTTCTCAAGTATCAAATCTTTGGGCTTCTTAAGCATAATAGCTGAGAAGCATGTGATTGTATTGTATTTACAATGGAATATATGATCTGTGTATGGACTTCTGCAAGTTTCAATTAACCCCTGAAATTATGAGCAGAATAAATAAAATACATTGATATTTTGTTAATATTTATTATGATCTATTTGAAAAAGTTATGTTTGCCAGGCATAGCAACTATTTAAATGAAATAGCTGTAAACATTTAATTAGATACCAACTTTAATACTCTTTTTGTTTTAATTTTTCATATGTTTGCATTCCTCTGAGGGTGTTATTGGTATTTAAGCAATAGATACTTGACATTTGCAATCAAATGTATTCTACATTTTTCACAGAATTACTAAGTGAATGAATATGTGTAAAAGTGCCAGGCAGTCATCAAGGCTCACTCTCTCTCCATGGCCTCTAATCCTGAATGCCACCCTCTGTGGAGGTTGGTGGTGGCAAGGTTTTTGCACACATACAGACTGCTGCCAGTTGGGCCCTGTGTTAGGATCATATATGACTGGGTGCCATTCAGATGTTAAGTTTAAAAATCCCAAGGTCTCCTGTTTTCTATGTATAATGGAGGGTTAGTAAATATATATATACATATATATATATATATCTTTTTTTGTGTGTGTGTGTGTGTGTTTTTAATAAGGAGATTAAGTAAATTTCTTGTTCTAACATAGTTTTTTTTTCTTTTAACTTTTCATTAAAGGTTAGCATATGCATGTGAAAATGTACACAAGTCATTTAGGTAAATACATTCTCACAAACACACTCATGTAAACTGCACCCAAATCAAAAACAGAACATCACCACCACCCCAGAAAGAAACTCATGTTTTCTTCTAGCCACTCCCCCAACTAAGGTTAATCTGTTTTTATACTTTAGATAAATAAAATCACCTGGCACATACCTTTTACACAGCTTCTTTCACTAAATATTATGTTTGTGAAGTTTATCTCATTCTGTTATGGAAATATATCGTAATATATTCTCCATTCTGTTGTTGATGGGCTATTCTGAATAGTTGTGTTCTAGTACATGTCTTTTGGTGAATATATGCACATATTTCTCCTGGGCTTTTATATAGAGGGTTTGTTCTATAGTTAGGAATACACATGTTCATATGTAGGACCTGTGTATGGACTTCTATAAATTTCAATTAACCCCTGAAATTATAAGCAGAATTTTGGATATACATATGTATATGCATCTTGAGGGTGCCATCACTTGTATGAATTCTCAAAACTGTACCCCCCCAAAAAAATTCAGAAATACTTAGCAAAACAGTGAAAACTCAAAACTTATCTTGTGTCTATCATGAGAAAAATAAAAGAAAGTCAAGATGATGGAGAGAGATGGTTTCATGCCTCTGAGACCATCTGTTTTTAAGAACTTCGTTGACCTAAAGGAAATGCAAATGTCAACTTTAAATTAATGTTTCTCCCTTTCAACCTTAAAACACCTTATTACAGATATGAACCGAAGGAAGGAAGGAACAAAAGTAAAGTAGTCCATAAATGATTTTCCAACATCCAATAAACTGAGTCTTTTCATATCTAACCATAAAGAGCAAAACTAAAATTTCAGAAATGAGAAGAGGAAAAGTTCTTTCCATTCTTTTTATATCATGGCCAGGTAAAAACCTCCCCAGAGATTTCTCCATGTATTAGTCAAGTAAATATTTAATGAATAACCCCTAGTTACAAAACACCATGGGGACTCTGAGATAACAAGAACACACTTTATTTATTTATTTTATTTTAAGGAGCTCATGTTGTACTTGGAGAAACAAGTAAACAGCTGTGGCACAAGCAGTGAAATATTTGCAGTAATGGAAATTCAGAAAATGCAGAAAGACTGGAAGTTCAGCTCAAGACACAATTGATGTATGTAGAAAACATTCTATAACTCCCTTAAAATAAGAAATTCAGGCCGAGACTGGTTTGACTCAGTGGATGGAGCGTCGGCCTGCAGACTGAAAGGTCCAAGGTTCGATTCCGGTCGGGGGCATGTACCTTGCTTGCGGGCACATCTCCAGTGTGGGGTGTGCAGGAGGCGGCTGATCGATGTCTCTTTCTCATCGATGTTTCTGACTTTCTATCCCTCTCCCTTCCTCTCTGTGAAAAATCAATAAAATATATTTAAAAAATTAATTAATTAATAATAAAAATTCAGGATGATGGAGCGATGTGAAACTATCTCTCTCCATCATCTTGACTTTCTCTTATTTTCTCATGATAGACCCAAGATAAGTTATGGGTTTTCACTGGTTTGCCTTTACCTGATCACTAATCTCCCCAAATGATTCTTTAAATTGTTTTATTTAATGCATTAATTATGAATCTTTAAAGCACTAAGGATGAGAAAAATCATTTGTCGTGGGTTGATTTTTTAACATACAAAAATATATATATTGATTTCAGAGAGGAAGGAAGGGAGGAGAGAGAGATAGAAACACCAATGATGAGAATCATTGATTGGCTGCCTCCTGCATTTCCCCCACTGGGTATTGAGCTGAAACCTGGGCATGTGCTCTGGCATGTTCTCTGACTGGGATAGAACTGTGACCTCCTGGTTCATAGGTCAACACTCAACCACTGACCCACACCGGCCAGGGTATGGGCTGATCTTTTTAAAAGAGTTTCTGTAGTTTCTCAGATCACATGAGAGGCTGTGTTCCAAATTGGGCCAATCTCATTTTAAGTATTTTGTAGCCCAAACCCAGCATTGTAACCCAAATTTAGCATCATTTACCAGAATAATCCCCTTTGAATTCTAAAAAATTAACTTTAGCACATTACAGAGGGTATTCTTAAATGTCCATAGAATAAGTTTATATTTATATATTTTTTATTCAAACTGGAATTACAGAATATGGCAACTCATACTACATGTTTTTATTTACAGTATATTATTACAAATGTGTTGTTATGTTACCTAATTTTACATCCAGGTCTGTGATTCATTTTGAATTCTTGTTTGTGAATGGTGTAAGGTCTGTGTCCAGGTTCATTTTTTTGAATGTGGATATATCTAGTTGTTCCAGCGCCAGTTGTTGAAAAGATTGCCTTTTCTCCATTCTATTGTCATTGCTCCTTTGTCAAAGATCAATTTGTGTGGATAATTTCTGTAGGTCTATTTCTGGGCTCTCTATTACGTTTCCATTTGTCTGTTTTTCTGCCAACACCACACTGTCTTGATTACTGTAGCTTTATAGTAAGTCTTGAAGTGGAATAACATCAGTCCCCCAAATTCATTCTTCTCCTTCAATATTGTGTTAATTTTGGGTCTTTTGCCTCTTTATATGAGTTTTAGAATCAATTTGTTAATATCTATAAAATAAGTTGCTGGGTCAAGTTTCTAACTTCTAGCTTTGTTGGAATTGAATTTCTGAAAAGACTGGGCTCGTGATTCCAGCACTTGATATAGGGATGTGGTCTGCCTTTTTCCACTCCTACCCCTTTCTGTCCTTTCTTCTCTGTTGCTGGTCCATTGAGGAAGGAGAGGGAAGGAAGACATTTATTTTTTAGAGTTCTTGTCTCTGTGCTTATTTTACCCAATATGTTCTTGCATATTGTCTACTTTTCCATTAATATTATTAATGGAATATGGTTCCATAACTAACATATTAATCATAGTTCACTTAAATTTTCTGTCTGACAATTCCAAACTCTGTCATATCTGAGTCTGGCTCTGATATTTATTTAGTCTCTTCAGACTTTGCTTTTCCTTGCCTGTAGCATGCCTTGTAATTTTTGGTTACAAGCCTGACACACTGTTTTGGGGAAGAGGAATGGAAAGTAGACTTTTAGTGTGAGTATTGTTGTTGTTGTTGTTAATATGGCTAGGTTGTGAGCTGAGTTTAATGTTGGTTACAGTTATAGATGCTAGAGGCTTCTAGTGTCCTTGGTTTTGCCTCCTGGGTTTAGTTTGGGCTTCCTTAAGAACTCTTCCTTAGATAAAGTCTACATTTTTTTTCTGTCAATCTTATTTTGTATTGGTTTCAGGTGTACAGCTTACTGGTTAGACAATTATATACTTTACATAGGGTTCCCCTTAAGATTTCCAGTATCCCAGCTGGCACCATACATAGTTATTGCAATATTACTGACTATATTCCCTCTACTTTACTTATATCCCCATGATTACTTTATAACTTAGAGTCTGTTGTAATCCATGACTTTTCTACTTGGCATGGTTGGGGCAAGTAGGGGAAAGAAAGTGTCTTATAATATTATGACTAAATTGTAAATCAGTCATTCACAATTATTTCTTAGCTTCTTTGTCTCTTTTAGTTGAGACAGGAAGGCTAGAGAGTCTTTTCCCTGGAGAGTGTGTTCCCTTTATTACAGAGAACACTCTGGTTGTATTTCACAATGCTTCCCCCTCCTCAACCCTACACCTCCTCCTTCCCCCTCCCCCAGACCCACAAGATCTTTTTTGGCTCTTCATCAAAAAGCCCGATGGAGTTCTAGGAGGTATGGGGATTTACCTAAGACTACCCTCCAGAAGTTTCTTACTCTCAAGCTACTCCACATTCAGTCTCTAGTTCTTCAAAATTACAGTTAAAAGGTAAACTGAGGCATATTAAACATTTTAATTGTACTTGAGCAAAAATTGATTTGGATCAGACCCCAACCAGAAGTGATTAGGAGTGCTCTACCAACCGGTGCTCAGGGAGATACTTTTATAGAGAAAAGGTGGAAGCAAAGCAAGAAAATTAACTGGCTGTAGCTTTAAGCCTAGTTGGCTGTGAATGATTGGTTGTACTTAGGTTTTACTTTCAGAACCTTGAGGCATTTATAGGCTTAGACTTTGGCTGCTTACATAAGCTGCCAGGGCCTTAGAGCCACATCAGTCTAATGAGTTCCTTGTTTAATTAATTTGGTACCATTTAAGTGTTCCTACCAGTGGTTTCTGTTCCAGGTAGCCAAATCTCAGTTGTTAACTCTCAGGATTCCCTTGACTCTCCACATTTTGGGGTGGCAGTTTCCTCTGGCCCAAGAGAAGTCATTATTTTCACGTTTTTTAGCTTTTTCATGTTGTAAGGATGGGAGTAACAACTAATATCTATATATGTGGAAGCTGAAATTGGAAATCTATAAGCCAATTTTGAACTAGGAAAGACATAAAAAAGCTGCAGATAGAAGCCAAAGAAGTCCGTAGACGATTTTTCCATTATTTAATAAGTGGAAAAACTTACAAAGTTTTTTTCACAGTGATGGAATCTGTCTATGAGTCTGACTTGGTTATTCCTTTAATTTCATCTAGTCAACAAGAGAGTGATGACATTGATGATCATACTTTTCTACGACCTTAGTTGTATTATTCTAATATGCCAGAACAAGGGAATGTAATTTCTAAAAGTTATATTTTTCATTAAATAATTAAATGTTATTCTCCCCACTTCCTAGAGATTTTCTCACCTGAAACAAGAAAGAGAAAATTTGAAATCCCGAATGTGGTTGCTTTTATTTGACTCAGATTGCCCCACTAATTATTTAGCCCATAGAAGTTTCACTTTTCCAGCAAGATCAAGAACTCATTTAGACTGAGCACCTTATAAAAGTCTTCTACTGTAGCCTAGCACATTGCTTTGCACACAATAGGCCCTCATTAAATATTTAAATTAAATTGGATGCGGAATTATAT
The DNA here is from genome assembly GCA_011751065.1 of Lasiurus cinereus. Taxonomy (NCBI): domain Eukaryota; kingdom Metazoa; phylum Chordata; class Mammalia; order Chiroptera; family Vespertilionidae; genus Lasiurus; species Lasiurus cinereus. The sequence continues at coordinate 14,715,391 of JAAGEH010000393.1, read as the reverse complement.
GACTTTTTATTGCAGCGGGTTACCAGAGATCTACCATGAGTTTTGTGTCCCAATCTAGCTTGTTATTCTAATCACTTGGCTTAAAATGTTGTGCATTGCAAAAGGCTTCTGTGAGCAAGTACTTGAGTAAAAAGAATTACCTGCTTTCAAAAGGACATGCATATGGTTTTTCACGAAATCTATTACCTCATTATAATCTACTGGGGAATTATTGTGCATCTTGTAATGGAGGCTAAATTCATATTTTTTCACCACCTGATTAGTATTTCTGAATTGGCTCTGGTGCCAAAAGGAATATTTTCCCTTACTGTTTATCCTTTTCAGTAGTAACAGAAACATAATAAAAAGCAGTAGAATGCTCTCCAGAAACAAACAAAAATCAATTACGGTCAATCCTGAGGGAAGTCTTCAGTGGAGAAAGCCAAGAAAAGCAGAGAGCTGAATACCTCTGCCTTTATCTGTTCTCTCTGCCTAGCTTTTTAGGATGATATTTTCGTAGCCCAATTTGGATTCATTCATGCCTAGGTAAGAAGGGAGAATTTTTATTTTCAACACATGATTGATGTGTTGAAATGCATGAAATTTAATTGGAGAAGAGTCCATTTCTTTTTAGGACTCATTTGTAATGTGTATTTTCTGGCTGTAGGTCAGAACATAGAGCCACCCTAGGAAACAAACCAAAGAAGCATTAATGAAAGCTCACTCTGTGCTCGTTCACTCTCCATCTGCCCTATCTGTAGCCAACACAGAGAGTGCCTGGGGGACATGGAATTGTGAGTGTTAGAGGGTTGAGAGCATCATAAGAAAATTTTGAAAAAAATAAAAATTAAAAAAAAGAAAATTTTGATGTGATTGTGGAAGGAGGTGAGTACCGACCGCATTTACCTGCACCGCCATCTTGACCCTCTTTCCCCTATTGCTGGAAATTTTTAAGATCAAGTCTGCAAAGTGACAACCTAGAAGGGCTTAAATGCTTTTATCTCAATGGATTTGAAGCAGACAGAACACAAATTCTTCCAAAAAGGGGCGGGGAGCCAGTCATCTCTAGAAGAAGAGAGCAGGTGGGTTGGGGTCGTTCATTGTCCCTGGGATTTAACTCCCAGGCCTTCCAGTTATTAGCAGGAAGCTCAGTCCCTATGTGTCTCTGCCCTTAGTTTTCTCAATAGAAAAAAAATGAGAGTAATAATAAAATAAGGAGATGACATGTTTAAGGACACATGTGTAGACCAGATGAAGATAGGGCCTGCCACAGGAAATGTTTGGTCTTGCCTTTAGGGCTGCTTTCCTTGTCTTCATTCTCATTAATATCACCAGGCTGCTTCTTTCCCTGTCTCGTTTAACCTAATCATTTATAAAGTGAAATTCTTTTCCTCATTCTCTAAAGCACAGCTAAGCTGAAATTCTCAAAAGAACTTTACTTGAAAGCCAAGAGCAACCAAAAAAGGAAATACAAAAGCAATAAAGCCACACTCATGACCGAGGAGTTGCTGAACAGGCATTAGCAGGTGGCTGTTTTCCAGGGACCTGGCCTACCTGTCACAGATGCCCTCTATCTTACAACAGGTGGCTGCTGGGAACCAATATAATTCTTAGAACATAGGAGCTTGCCTACCTGGATATAGTGTCCCTTTTCAAAGACAAATTGTTATTCCCCCCAAATAAAACTTCCCCCACTTTCACCCTGCATGTGTTCCTTGGAGGTTTTGTTTAAATAAAGGGACTGAGCCTTCTCAAAGCATCCATTCATTATGTTGCCCCGAAACTTAAAACCTTCCAGCTAGGGACGTTTCTAAGAATGCCGCCTTTCAACAGATTAAATAGCCTCCTGGTCCTGGAATTGGAACTAGGATTATTTAACTAAAAGACAACCTTGTAGACATTTTACCCTTTTAGAAGCTGTAAATCAAAGGAACAATTCTGGTTGAAGCCTGATGCTTCCCCCTGCTTTTGTAATACTCCCTTTTCAGGACTCCAAGGGACCAGAAAGGGAAATACCCATAAAAATAAACTAACCTAAGGACCACTTCTTAGCATTGTGTTAAAACAGAGCCACTTCTGTAGAAACAAACAAAAAGATGCAATTTTCAAATAATGTTTCATTGCACCTACTGGAGAATAAACACCCGTCAGTAATCCTCAAGCGTGGGCATCTTCTCAATCTCTATCTCAGCCAGCCTCTCCAAGACTAGTGCCAAGGAAAGTAGCTTTTTATATAGGAAAGAAAAGATTGCCTCAGAAGCTAATCCCACATCCATCCACTCTCACGTATGCCTGCATCTCTTTCTTTCAAGACAGGAAGAAGAAATAGGTTTCTACAACTATTTTCAGGACTAACCAGAGGCTTCTACTATTTGTATACATAACCAGGCACAGTCCTAGGCATATAAACCCATCTGTGTAATGTAAAAATGCAGGAGGCACGAGTACTGGGGACTCACAGCTCAGAAACAATCATGTTCTAACTGCACAGAGTTCCAGAGTCCTGGTGCCTGCTGGTCTGGCATCTTTGAATATTTTGTTCAGATTTGGCACCACAGAATTCTCTGTCTTCTTGGAGGAGGTGGTACAAACACAGGGACTCCATAAGCTCATGGTCCCTCTCCCATTGAATGGTCTATCGTAAGGGAGCATGGGTTATTCTAGGGCAAAGTTGGTCTCTGTTTAAAGCTGCTATTGAATGGGACCAGGCTGACATTTTTTGGTCTGTGCTGGTTGTAAACAGCATGCTGCTAAAATACTATAATGTTGCTTAACACCTGTGCTCTAGTGATTTCAAGAGAGGGAAAAAAGTCTCCTGGATGTCAGCGAGGTGATGAAAAACATTCAGTGAGATTTCAGTCATACTAATAAATCTGTCTCATCTATTGTTTTCTTAAAGCTTTATAAATCTTTTCACCTTTTCCTTAATGCTATTATATTAAAAGCATCAATGCACCTGAAATGTATTATTGATAAAATTATAAGCATATGTTTATACATGTCTATTTGTATAATAGATACCTAAAGTATTTAAAATTAATATTGATTTTCATTCCCCCCCAATTATACTTATATAATCCCATATAAAATAAGGATTAGAGTGAAAACCTAACAATTTATTTTCAATGTAATGGCTTCTGTTTGCACAATGTAGGGCTTTTAATGTGAAGTATAATAATCTCTGTATTAGTGTTCCGTGAGTGCTGTAACAAATTGCTGCAAGTGTATTGGCTTAAAACAACACAAATTAATAACCTTCCAGTGCTATAGTGTAGAAGTCTGAAATGGGTCTCATGGAGCTAAGCAGGTCAGTTCCTTCAGAGGCTCTGGGTGGGGAATCCATTTATTGTTTTGCCTTTTCCATCACCCTTATTCCTTGGCTCTTGGCCTCTTCCATCTCAGCTGAATCAGGCCGAGGCCTATACTCTCTGCTATTGCTCTGGTTCTAACTCTCCTACCTCCTTCCTCCACCTTTTAAGGATCCATATGGTAACATTGGACCCACCTGGAAACACCAGGCTAATCTCCTACTTTGATCCTTAAGTTAATCGCCTCCATAGAGTGCCTTTTGCCATTTAATCAAATATGTTCACAAGCCCTGGGGATGCGGCCATGACATCTTTTGGGGGGACCATTATTTTGCCTACTGCAACCCAGAAATAAACTTGCCAGCTTTTACCCTCTGGAAGTGGAATAAACAGCGTGGCATGGATGTTTCTACCAGCACCTGTCACTGAATCGCTATCTTTCTCCTCCTTTTGGAAATGCCATTATGAGACATTTCAGAGAAGTGGAGGGGATTTTAATAGGACCAGGAGACTTAGTGTATGGCAAGTCAGTTCTTCAGCTTTCTTCATCTGAAGAATGTGGATAAGGATAGATACTTTATCTAGATCCTAGAGCTGTTGTGACAGCCATAGAATCCTGAAAACCATGCGCTAATCTTGAAAATGAAAGGGAAGGTACATGAGCTGCCCCTTTGGGGAACTTGAATGCATACAACCACCAAGAAGTATTATTTCAAAAATTAAGACTTTTTCCTGAAAATACAAATCGCAGAAAAAGAATCTTGACTACATGACAGAGGATGGAATCACTCATTTCCACCCTAAGTCAATACGTACTTTATCCCTGGCCCCTGAGATAGGTTATTTTGATCTGTATTTATGTTTGCCTTGCTTTGCTTTTGCCTCTGCTCCGATGTTTTTATGCTTTGAGTACATATCTCAATTCCCCTCTCATTAAGTATACAAACATCTAATCATTCCTGTTTGTTTCCTTCATTTTTAATAAATTTATATTTAAATTTTGGCAAATTGAATGGTCTAATTTTGCCCTTTGAATGCCTGTGCATTCAAGTTCTATAGGCAGATTTTAGCTCTTGTGTTTGTTTATTTGTTTTTATTCTATTTTGAGTTTTATAAAAATGGATGTTTCTATCCCCAACCCATAATTTTCTTTAGTGAACTTTTTGTTTAATTTTCTTTTGCTTTAACATTTTATTTTTCAGACACCTCTCATTGAACCTCACGCTCCTCTTCGTCCTGCTAACACCATTACCAAGGTAATGGGATGTAGGTGGGTTGATGAGCCATCAGTAACCACTGGAGATGGTCCATATGTCAGAGCATCCCATCAGGCAACCTCAGATACATTCTGCAGAGATGATACATATTCAGTGTGTCTTGCTTCTCAACATAAAGCAGTCATACACATGAACAATATCAATGTATGAATGAGTTGTATTTTCAAGCCAGAGTCACATTGGAAAGTGATTTAAGTATTTGTCTGGTTTGTTTTGCTCCTATAAACTCTCCTTCTTTCTCTCCCCCTCCTTCCACCTGATTAAAACCCAGGTCCCTTCAGAGAAAATCCTCAGGGCTGGAAAAATTTTACGGAACACCATTCTCTCTCGAGCACCTCACATGATAAGAGATAGAAAATATCACCTAAAGACATACAGGTATGTACAGTAATTCTAAAGGCTGCAAGCCCCTCTGGTTCATGTTTAGTGAAATGGATGGAAACGTTTTTCATGCATGGGCAGCATGTTTTATAATTCTCTTGGTTCTGAAAGATCTAAGTTGTTTTGGATCCCGCATAACTTTAATTATTCTTAATATTCCCAGCAGTTACTTCTGAACTAATTTGCTTGGGCATTGGTTTAATTGTGATAAACAAAGAGAATAAAACTTTTGTATTTCTCTTTAGTAGTATCTTTTAGGAAAACTACTATATTTAGATAAGATTCGACTAATATTTATGAAGAATTTATTTATGCTTGAAGCTCTGTACCAGGTCACGTTCTATACATTATCTCATTTTATCCTCACCTTAATGTGCTAGGTAGATGTATGACCATTTTTCAGATGATAAATTGAGACTCCGAGAGATTAATTTTTCTTGTCCAAGTCATAAATCTAATGAGTGGCAGAGTCAAGATTTAAACCAAGGTTGGTTCGGTGATCTGTTCATTCTATCTTTTACTCATTCCACAAGTTTATTAAGCACCTCCTGGCCACCAGGCACTATTGGGTTCCAAACCCTACAGATACAGGAATGAAAAGTATATATACAGTGACCTTTACAGATTTTATGTAGAAAGCAGATATAGATTTTAGTCTATTATGCATAGAGTAGGCTATACAACACTGTCACAGCTGTAATCATATAGAATTAAGGACTCATTGTAGCTGTCACTGGCATTAAAAAGTATTAAAGACTAGAGCTGCATAATTTAGTGAAACCTTCTGGCTAACTGAGCCATGCTGTGTCAAATAAGAACTTATGTCTAATCTGTTACTCTTGATTTTATCCACTCAGTAAAGGTTTAGGACTTATAATGGGCTGTACAGGACACACAAGGCTTCATGCTCTCTGCCTGCACCTGTCATTCAGACTCACAGTCCTCTTCCACCAGCCGGTCAGACTCACTTTCCCATTAAGCTGAGACATGACCTCAGAACCCATCAGACTTGATATGAGTCAAAACCCATTTGATTCACATGAACCAAATTCACAGGACACAGAGAAAAGCTAGAAAACACATTTTAAAGTCACTGTGAAGGGTATGTATCTTCCTAGTGACGATCAACTCTGATAAAATCTGTGAAATTATACCTGGTACACCCTATAGAAAACCTCTGATTGTATGAACCTCAAGACCCAGTCCCTTTCTCAGGGAAGAGATGGAAAAATATTGTAACTTGGATCTCTTTTTCTTCACTCCACACACTAACACTCTTCTCCTTGCATTTGTCATAAATGTTTTATTTATTCATTCATTTACTTTTTTTCAATTATAGTTTATGTTCAATTTTATTTTGTATTAGTCTCATGTGTATAGCATAGTGGTTACATAATCATCTCTTTTACAGTGCTTCCCTTGATCCTTCCAGTACCCGCTTAGATCTTCCAGAACCGAGAGAATTATAAAATATATATTGACTATATTCCCTGTGTTGTACTTTACATCCCCGTGACTGTTTTGTAACTACTCATTTGTAGTTCTCAATCCCTTCATCTTTTTCACCCAGGCCCCTAACCACCCTCCCCTCTGGCAACCATTAATCTATTTTCTGTAGCTATGAGTCTTTTTCTGTTTTGTTTGTTCATTTATATTAGACTAGAGGCCTGGTGCATGAAATTTGTGCACGAGGGGTGGAAGGGTATGTCCCTCAGCCCAGCCTGCACCCTCTCCAATCTGGGACCCTTCAAGGGATGTCCGACTGTCCCTGTAGGCCCGATCCTACTGAGATCAGACCTAAAGGGGCAGTCAGACATCCCTCTCACAATCCAGGACTGCTGGCTCCCAACTGCTTGCCTGCCTGCCTTCCTGATTGCTCCTAAACGCTTCTGCCTGACAGCCTGATCACCCCCTAAACACTCCCCTGCCAACCTGATTGATGCCTCACTGCTCTCCTGCCAGCCTGATTGCCCCTAACTGCCCTCCCCTGCAGGCCTGCTCACCCCTAACTGCCCTCCCCTACAGGCCTGGTCAACCCCTAACTGTCCTCCTCTGTAGGCCTGGTCACTCCCAACTGCTCTCCCCTGCAGGCCTGGGTCCCCCCAACTGCCCTTCCCTGAAGGCCCGTTGCCCCCAACTTCCCTCTTCTGCCAGCCTGGACACCCCTAACTGCCTTTTCCTGCAGGCTTGCTTGATCATCCCCAATTGTCCTCCCTTGCAGGCCTGGTCCCTCCCATCTGCCCTCCCTGGCTGGCCATCTTGTGGCAACCATCTTGTGTTCACATGGGAGCAGCCATCTTGTGTGTTGGAGTGATGGTCAATCTACATATTACTCTTTTATTAGATAGAATAGAGGCCTGGTGCACGGGTGAGGGCCAGCTGGTTTGCCCTGAAGGGTGTCCTAGATGAGGGTGGGAGTTCCCTTGGGGCATGGGGCAGCCTAGATGAGGGGCCTGTGGTGGTTGGCAGGATGGCCACATCCCCCGGTGACCCAAGTGGAGGCCTTAGTATCTAGGATTTATTTATCTTCTATAATTGAAACTTTGTAGCCTTGAGTGGAGCCAAGCCTCCTGCTCACTCCATGGCTGTACCCATTTTTGTTGGGATTTATTTATTTTCTATAATTGAAACTTTGTATCCTTGAGTGGAGGCCTATGCTGGCCAGGGTGTGCGGAAAGCTTGGCTTCCTCCATTGCTGGGGAAACCCAAGCCTCCTGCTCTCTCCATGGCCATGACCAGCTTGGTTGGGTTAATTTGGATACTAGCTCCTGATTGGCTGGTGGACATGGCTTGTGGGTGCATTGGAGGTACGGTCAATTTGCATATCACTCTTTTATTAGATAGGATCCCAATATGGTTACAAGACCAAAATGGGTAGTTTATTACATTTAGAATTTTTGAAGTGAGGTGAGATTTGAGAAACACATTAGTCTTATTAGTAGCATGTTCCTCTTACAACACATTCTAACTCTTTAGATAGATTGTGCACCTAACCTTTTAATGTTGATATTTACCATTTTGGATGACATTTGGAGGCCTTTCCTCCAATCCTGGAAGCTCATTTGTTGGGAGTCTGTGGTCCCACACACTATTATAATTTTAAGGGAAGTAAAGGTTAAAAAGAAATTGTGATCATATGACCCAGAGAGAACTTGACCTCTTTCACTTATTAAGTGGATTTTAAGACTTCATATGGCTGAAGGACCTTTTTCTTTTTAAAATTTTGTGAGGTTTTCTCTTAATTTAAGATGTGATTCTGTTTTCCCAAGTGTTGATTTGTGTTAGGGAAATTTCATTAAAATATGTCATCTTTGGTGAAAAATAATGGAAACTAGAAGTCAGAAACTATAATCTCATCCTTGCTCCATAGTAGTAAGATTTTAGACCCTGAAATATAGGTGTGATGTCTATTCCACACCCTGTTACATAAATTAATGATCTGTTGGTAATGACCCATGATGCAACTGGAAGCCAAAGGCATGATTTCTCTTTTCTGCAGCAAAGTTTGAGTTCCTTGTCCTAGATCTCGTTTCCAGTTCCATCCTCACCCTCCCTCCTACTCCTCACCTCATTATAGCCATTATGTCATTGCTGCAGTATTAGGGGGTTAATGTCTCCCCAGGTGCAGTATCATCTCAAATGATCACTCTACTAGTGAACTGCAGTCAATTCTAAAGTGGATAAGGATCATTAACAGGAGGAAACCCAGTGATAAGTGGCACAGCTGGATGTCTTTGTTCTGCATTCTTATGGCAGAACAAAGGTGATCTGGGATCATATCAATTCCATGTGTTCTTTTTAGTAAAGGTAATCACTGATTAAAAACCACATGAGATTGATTTTTCTATACCTTTACAATACTCTGATCATTGCTAAATGCTCAAATTAGAAGAGGAATATTTTGACAGGTCATCTGTTTGGTTCAGAATGAATAGTAACTAGGCGCCTCTTTGCCCATTGCAACTCCAGTGTGTGAGTATAGCCTGTAATCAGAGGACTCCTGGAGATCTAATGGCCTTCTCAGTACATCCTCCTGGTGAAATATTTTAGAGTCAGACTTGAATCAGGACATCCCAGGAGCTCTGATAAATTTCAGCTCCTAGAATTCTAGAACTGAAATTGGCTGTAGAAGCCATCTTTTTCTTCTCCTTTCTTTTATAGATGAGATGGAGAACCAGAGAGTTGAAACAATATAGCCACGATCATATTAGTAAGTTGCAGACCTGGTCCTTCCAGGCTAAGCCTCTTCCTAAAGTGCCATGGCACCAAGAACCTCCTCCATGGAGACTGAAGAGGAGCTCCCTGAGCTTGACCCATGCCCCAGGAGCTGGTGGCATCCTTAGCATGGGAGGGAGGCCACCAGTGACTCAGACCCAGCTGCAGGCAGCCGCCTGCTCTGTGACTCTTGCCTGTTCCACTGTCCCTTGGGTTTCATCCGTAGGACTTAAAGATTCCATTTCCTCCCTTGTACCATCACACCCTGGACACCTGCCTTTCTCTATCATCCCACTGAAGGTTTTAGTGTTTCCTAATATGTGTGCATGTGCTTATATGTTTCATAACTAATGCATGTAGTTTGCCCGTCCTGACCAACTTGCCACCGAGGGGCATCTTAGGGATGAATGTGTGACTATACAGAGAGCATTTGGAGCCCTTCAGATGACAGGCTCTGTAGAAAGAAGTGCTGATCCTCATTACATGGAACTTATTTCTGAGAGGTTTGCATCGCTAATTGGTTGTTTCTCCCAACACCCCTCTGAGGAAGATCAGTAGTATTACTTGAAAATATAAAGTGCTGAATAATTTGGCTCTTCCACAGTACCTTTCGGAGCATCTCGAAGTGCTTCACAAATGTTAACTCATTCCTCACAGGCTCGGGTGAAGGAAGTCAGAATTTTGCTTTGCCTTCATTGTACACTGAGATTTCCTGGGACAAGTGCAAGATCAGAGAGTATCTGGCCCGTGATCTTTAGCTTGACAGATAATGCTCCCTGTCTGCAGCCCTTCAGTCTCCCCTGGCGCTGCAACTTGTAATGCTGTTTGTTTAGGCAGCCTCACTTAGAAGGTTCTCCCACGAGCCAGCTGAGTCGTTTTATTGGTTTGTACAAGAGTTTGAGAACCCGAGGCCACACCGTGTGGTGCTGTGTTTGCAGTGAGATCTCTTATGGTAGGAGAGCAGTAAGGTCTTTGTAGGCTCTCCTCTCAAGAGAGACATCTTTGTCTACAAGGGGGATCACTCAAACTTTGTGTCTACCTCCCCTTAGACAATGCTGTGTGGGGACTGAGCTGGTGGACTGGATGCTGCAGCAGACGCCCTGTGTTCACTCCCGAACTCAAGCCGTTGGCATGTGGCAAGTCCTGGTGGAAGATGGTGTTCTCAACCACGGTAAGAGGAGCCACAGGCTCTGGGAAACCCTGAAGACATGCTAAGTGCATTTCCCTGGCTAAGTTGTTGCTGAATTCCCAAATGGGCAAGAGAGAATTATGATCCCTTGAGGGACCCGCTGAGCTGGCATCTTCATTTAGCAGGACAGATGCAGCGAGTGGATGCTGTTGATTGCTGTGTTCCACCATGGTACCCTCCTAACGTGGGAGACGGTGTGAAGGAAAAGGAAATTGCAACCCGAGTGCATCAGTTCCAATTATGTTTATTAGTTTGCGTTCATGGTTCATTGGTGGTGTGATTATACTCTGAGCACCACACAACAGTCCTGGTGCAGGGGCAGAATGGAGAGCAGTGAAATGTGTGGCTGGGCTGATGACCTGGAAGGAAGCAATGAATTCAGAAGCTGCCTTTTAAGCAGGGCGTTATCTGGGGGAGCCAATTTTTTGCCCACAGGAGGACCATGTTTAAAGTCGGGACAGTGCTCTGCAGAGGCAGCCCCTGATAGCGACTGTTCAGGGCTGGAGTGTGACTGTGGTTGAACTGCTCATGCCTCTTGTGTGAAGACCACTCTTCCAAACTGACAAACTATTACAGTCATTCATTTAACTTACCAGCATCTGGGACTCTACTGATGGTCTTGCCAGAGTTCTCAGACTTTAAGTACAAGGCACCTGGGACTCCTGTTAAAATGCCGATTCTGCTGCAGTGGGTCTGGGTTGGTCCCGAGAGTCTGCATTTCCTACAGGTCCCAGATGCTGCTGTTCCTGGATCACGTTTTAAGCAGCAGTGATCTTCCACTTCCTGTTATCTTTTGACAATCCTGATGCTCTAACCTGAAAAGGGCCTTAAGCTCTTTAAGACATATAGGTGAGGCATTCTGAACCAAGTTCCCTGACCTAGTCCTTCCCCGATTGAAAGCCTTTTGTTTAGAAGGAACAAGCAGGAGGTGGCTGGGGTGGGGTGTGGAGAGAGGTAGGCAGGGAGACATGTTTAAAAATCACAACTGGAAAAAAATCACTGTAAGATTCTTCTAGGTGTATGTGACCTAGAAGCTTGGTCTAGTCACCTTGGTTCAAACAATTTTACTCTGATATTTTTAAGTGCAGACAGTTTATAAACAGTACCAAAGAAAAACATGAATTCTGATCCCGACAAATCAGGTTTTTTTGTGTTTTGTTTTGTTTTGTTTTAAGTCTGTATTTCAAAAACCAGTTTAGAGCAAGACCTGGCAGCCCATCATTTTCCTCTGTGGGACCTAGTCCCGCGTGCAAGAAACTGTCCGCACAGCAATTTTTGCTCATCTCAGACCAGCTGGCAGGTTGCCTTGGGAGAGTCCTGGGGCGGCCCAGGAGGTGGGCGGGTCAGAGGGAGCCTTGTGGGGCCTCACAGCAGCCCGAGGTCACGCCTTCCAGCTGCACAGCCCTAGGCAAGCGGAGGGAGAAGGTTGTGGAGTCTCACCCTTTGCTTCCACTTGGCTGTCTTGCCTGACATTCTGGGAGCCGGAGGCAGAGGTGCAGAGGTGCGACAGCTGACACTTGCCTCTATGCTTCCCACAGTGGACCAGGAGCATCATTTCCAAGACAAGTATTTGTTTTATCGCTTCCTGGATGATGAGCACGAGGACGCGCCTTTGCCGACGGAGGAGGAGAAGAAGGAGTGTGATGAGGAGCTGCAGGACACCATGCTGCTGCTGTCACAGATGGGCCCCGACGCCCACATGAGGATGATCCTCCGCAAATCGTGAGTAAGAGCACGGCGCCCACCCGCTGCATGTGGCCAGGGTAGGCGCACACCCTTGGGCAGGGGAGAGGAGAGGCTGCTTTCCAGAGTCCTGGCCTCACCCAGGGTCAAAGGAGAGACTCGGAAGGGTAACACAGCAGTTTGTCTCTTTTCTGTTTTGTTTTTGAGCCAGGTAACTTCATTTCCCTTTTGCATGACTTAAAAATATAGGAAATTTTTAGTGGTGGGCTTCAAAACTGAGTTCCCCTCTTAAGCAAGCTGTGCTCAGTGACCAATGGCTCTGCTTCGATGCTAGACCACCACAGCCCCCTTCTTCCTAATGCAGTAAGGCAGTAGCTGTCAGAGCCACAGAACTTATGCCTATGCATTTGTTCGTTCATTCATCCATTCATTCATTCAACACATCCTTTTCACCCCGCTCCAAACCTCTGCTCTTTCACGTAAAGACATACTAAAGAGAACCTCACTGCTCGTCACCGCTTCGAGGTCCCCATTCAGCCAGAGAGGCACTCTCTCCTCCCATCTGAGCCAAAACCCACCTTACTCCAGACGCAGCCCAGCAGGTGCAGTTGAGGACTTCAGCCTTCTCATCAGATGAGTTCCGAAAGAAAGGACCAAGCCCCTCTGCTGTTCAGCTAGCTCTCCGATTTGGCATGGGGCACACAGCAGCGGATGCCAGAGCCCCCATCTCAGGGGAACCTTTTCAACAAGAGATGGCTGGGCACTGGGTTCTAAAACCACGCACAGGCTTATGCTTTTCGCTGGAAATGAAATTGTTCTCCACCCGGCAACCGGTGGCGGCCAGTTGTGGATGTCAGCTCTGAGTCACTGGCTTGGCTGACCTCCGATGATTAGCGGGTCTCAGTGAGAGGGTTGGACCTTACATGTCTTACGTGTCCCCCTGGGCACTTTCCAAAAGTGAGGTATCCCTCAGACCAGTTCCTCAGTGTCCACCCCTCACACCAACTCACAAAGCCTCTCCCTCTCCTTTATGTCCTGTGCCCTTCCACTCGCCCTTCCTCAGCGCTGCACCAGGCTTCCCAGCAACTTCATTTCTTTCACACCGTGTCCCCTTTGTCAAAACTTCCTCTTGGCTCTTACTTTCCCCTACCATGTGTTTCACAGCCTTCCCTCATCCCAGTTGGCACCATCATCCTTAGCTCTAAAACCATGGTTTTTAATTCCTTTGGCCTCAAACAACAACAACAACAAATTGTTGGGGTTTTTTTTGTGTGTGTTTTGGGGTTGTTGTGGTTTTCTTGTGTTTTTTTTTGCCTCAGAATTTTATTTCTTCAAACAAAAATTTTACTAAGTCCTAAATATTAAACAGAAAGCCCGAGTTTCATAGCCCTCAACATAAGGAGTATCCAAGAAACCTTCCCAGGCTTTGCTTTGTCTGCCCTGAAGGATCACAGGGGTTGGTTGCTGAGGGGACAAAGAGAGTTCCAGGGCTTGGAGAACTCATAAGCACCATCATTCTAAACCATGCTTCCACATTAGCTGGTTAGGCTCAGTGGATAGAGTATCGAACCTGCGGACTGAAGAGTTCTGGGTTTGATTCCAGTCCAGGGCACATGCCAGGGTTGCTGGCTGGATCCCCAGTAGTAGGTGTGCAGGAGGCAGCCAATCAATGATTCTCTCTCATCATTGATGTTTTTATTCTCTTTCCCCTCTTCTTTCCTCTCTGAAATCAATAAAAATGTATTTTTTAAAAAATAAACAAATCACACTTTCTTTCCTGTCAGACTGCTTCGTCTCTCTCTTTTCCACACCCCCTTTTCCCATTTGCCTTCATCATTTCCTGGCTCCATCCCCTTGTTGCTGTTTTTGGTGTCGCTTTCACTCAAGCCAACACCATGTAGTGGTTGTGAATCTGAGGGGCATTGGGAATATGCGAGGATGTTTGGTGGTCACAGTGCATGAGAGGCACACTGCTGGCATTCATCAGCCAGTGGCTGGGACAGAGGGATGCTAAGCACACCTCAATACCTAGAACCCTACAAAACAAGGAACTATCCTGGAAATAATGCCCCTGTTGAGAAGCATTGCTGTCAACTGTGAGTTTCTTAAAGACAAAAATATTCGTTCTTCATTCGTTCATTTATTCATTCAACCGCTGTTTATGGAACTCCTATTTTGTCCTAGATACTATGCCCATCACTAAGGCTGCAGCATTGAGCAAGAGGGTGGCACCTCCTTCCCGGAGCTTTCTCCTAGTGCAGGAGATAGACCTTAGACAAGTTAGGCAAGCAATCATTTTATTACAGCTGCATTATGAAGCCCAAAGGGAAATGTACATTGTTAATATAATATATATGGAGAGAAGGACTTAAGCTGGTTTGGAAGTTTGAAAGCGCCTAATCCCCATGAATATACAGTCCCAGCTGAAGTTCCCTCAGCTCTTCAAGGGAGGCAGAAATGTCATTCTATTTACAATGATTTTTAAGTATGCACCAAAGAGGTTTTAAAAAAAAAGTAATAAAATGGTTCCTGCCCTTGGGGAGTTTATAATCCAATGGGAGAGACACTTCAAATTAGATTCAGATGCAACAAACATTTATTGAGTGCCTGCTATGTGCTAGGCACCTGCTAGAAACATTCACCCTAATTGTTTGATTCACCCTCATGAGAGCCTATGAGCCAATTTCATGAGTCACCCTTAAAAATGGGATTCTGTTCTTGTGCTTCTTTACTTCTCCCCTACAGCACTGAATTGCATGACCCTTGGCAAAGGTTCTTCGGAGAAAATTACATTCCAGAGATTGCCGTTTTCTAACTTATCACTGGCTGTGAAAGCACAGGTTTCACCAGAACTCCAAGATGCACTATTTTGGGTGCCCTTGGGATTTCCCCACCTTCCCTGATTTTAGGAAACGCCGAACGTTGGAATTGGGTTGGTAGATCCTCTTATGAGTCTATATTTTTGGGTTTTCCTTTGATTGCAAAGAAAGCCCCCAAAAGAATGGAAACTGAAAAAGAAGGAATCTCATTTAATGAGACAGACTTTCAAACTTTACCCACATACACCATTTTTTTTTTAAAAAAAAAAACATCTGATAACCTTTGGAGCTTCTGCCTTATTTTATTTAAGTGGGAAGAAAATAAGCATAGTTGATCAAGGAGTGCCAGTATCACTGCTGTCCTTGAAGAGACCAGCTGAGCCCTTGGGTCCAGGAAACTGCTGTGTGTTCATAGGTCCTAGAAATGTTGCCCTTTTACTGCCCAAACTGCCATGTTGTTCAGGAATGTGGAGGCATCAGATGCATTGGCTCCATATCGACCAGAGCAGGACCCTCCAGTTTTTAACTCAGCACAGCTGCATTTTATAACCATCACCTCTGCCAGAGAGGTTGCCGAACTCTGATAATTACTGGGAAAGAAATAACACAATATTCTTTGATGAGAAGATTACTTGGAGAATTTGATTGTATAATGAAGATGTTGCTTTGAAAGGTACTTCCTATTGTTCTGAATCTGAGACTTGCTAGCAAAAAAAAAAAGTGTCACTTGTTTTGACAGGCTACTTAGAAAAATTCTCTGTTTATTACATTAACTGCAGCATTTTACCTGTCAAAGTATGAAAGAATGTTCTGTAGTTTAAAAACAGAATAGAGCTTCTGGGGAAATTTTTTGGCACACTCTTGTTGCTATTGGTATTGAAAAAACACACATACATTCAGAATGTGAAATTAGCTTTTTATGTGGTGGCAGGCAGAGTGACTCACAATGCCCATCCTGGTTTTACAGGTGCCGACCTGGGTGGCATTTGGGGGCAAGTGCCATGAAACAGTGACAGTTTGATGATGCTGCTGTTGCAGCTCACAGACAGGACATCAAATGTAAAATGAACTCTCAGGGCTTATTGTTTTGATTTTGCTTTGTTTACAAGCCTAAAAGCGAGGTTACCCTACTACGAATAAGTGCGATGGAGACCTTTACCAGTAGAAACATACATTCTGGCTAACTTTGAGCAGATACTCTGGGTTGGGGTAGGGCTATGGGCAAAAGGATGTGGAGTGACCAGGTCAGAAGAATGTTACACACCTAGGCCAGCTGGATACAAAGAGGCTTCTAGGGAACAAAGACAGCGCTTGCCATACAAGCCCCACAGCCTCTTCTTCCAAGTAAAGTAAAATATAATGCTCCACTACTTAGAATGGTCCATGAGAAGCTAGCCTAAAGGTGGGAGAGAAGTGAAGTAGATAGCATTTCCCAAATCTAATTCTAGGTAGGTCTGCAATTTTGAAATTCCCTAAAAGCCAAGAAGCTTAAGTAGTTCAGAAAGAGAGTCAGACCCAAGGAGAAGAAATATGAATATTTAATATATTTATTATTATTTATTAAATATATGAAATTATATATATATATGGAGAGAGAGACAGAGAGAGAGAGAATGGTTGGCAGATTCTGAAATCTTTCAAATGGATCGGAAATTCAGAAACTTAAGTTCAGTGATTTCATGCGATAAATTAATATTTTCTGACATATGCTATGGGGCATGAGGTTAAAAGGAAACAATTTAAAATGACATGAAAAAATACAGGGGTGTGGATAGGGGGAGATGGAAGTGGGGGGACATTTTGGCTATTCCACATATTTGCTCTAGAGGGCGCTTGAGAGGCTATACATCTTCTCTTGGTTAGCAGAGCCTATTTTAATAGGGCCTTTATTTGTCCAAGTTGTTTTTGAGGGCGTGGAATTTGAACTCCTGATAATTATAGGGAAATTTGCTTCACCAGCAGAACCCAGATTAGCGAGCCTAAAATCAGTGGTGCCTAGGGTTTTGATTTTTGTTGGGGTATGCCAAGAGTATGTTCAAACTTGTAAAGTCCAAACATTGGAATTGGGCTGGTAATTCTCAAATGCAAATCAGATGAAAAGGGAAGTGTGACTGAAAGAGTCTAATCTTAATGAGACAAGAAATTCACTGTGAATCTTTCCCTTCACGGCATGACAAACATCACCATTGTTTTTCCTCAAAAGATTGCTGTGCCATAGTGAAAGCTTATAGAAGTTATCAGAAGAAATTATTGCATTAGGGGGCCTTTTCTTGGGGTTGGGTTTGCCTCTCCCCCATAAAATCAATTGACCCTTATCCTCCCTGTTTAT
This sequence comes from Lasiurus cinereus, assembly GCA_011751065.1. Taxonomy (NCBI): domain Eukaryota; kingdom Metazoa; phylum Chordata; class Mammalia; order Chiroptera; family Vespertilionidae; genus Lasiurus; species Lasiurus cinereus. Next base: position 14,698,211 of record JAAGEH010000393.1, on the reverse strand, counting down.
GTGCCCAAGAAACCAACAGTTGGATTGCCACTATGAGGGTTCACATTTGTGAGAGGGATAGATGGATGTCGCTGTCCATTTATAGTTTAGGGTTCAATATAAGATTACCTAAAAATGTTAATGAATTTTTGTTGGCCAGGTCAATCTGCTTATTGTAGAAACTTTGGGAACTTAGAAGAGTTAAAGAAGAATAAATGATACCTGCATTCCACCTCCCCAAAATAATTATTACTAACATTTTGATATTATCCCTCTGGTTATATTTCAATTCCTAACTTTTTATACTTAATAATATATCACAGATTCTTCTTTAACCTTAAGTATTCTTTAAAGATGGAACTTTTTTATAGATACATAGTAATCTGTCCTCTGAATGTTCCTTAATGCATTCAGTTTTTCATTGTTGGATGTTTAGACTAATTCTCAAACCTTTCTTCTTTAATTTTACTTATTATTTTTTAATTTTATATTTCAATTACAGTTTACATTCAATATTATTTTATATTAGTTTCAGGTATACAGAAAAGCAGTTAGTCAATCATATACTTTACAAGTGTTTTCTCTCCAGTATTTCCAGTATCCACTGGGCACCATACATAGTTATTACAATATTATTGACTATATTCCCTGTATTTTATCAGGCTCTTTCCTCTTAACAGGATCAAAGAACAACATTTTAGTGGTCTTTTCCCAGAACAAAGAAAGAACTAGCCTGGTGTGGGAGCAGAATGATGTCCAGAAGCTCCAGCAGGGAACAATAAGCTGCTTCACACTGAAAGAGGGCCCAGACCAGGAGTGCTAGGAAATGTGGCTGGAGAATAGGCTGAGGTCAGATTGAAGGGGGTCTGCTATCCCTCTATGTACCTTGGATATTATTTTATAGCCACTTGGTGCACCATTGAAGAGTTTTAAAGGGATGTGGAACAGTCAGCTTCTCTGCCGTCTGTGGAGAATGGTTTGGCAGGGTCCAGACTAAAGACAGGATGCCAGATATTGAGGTGGTTTTTTAAATATATTTTATTGATTTTTTACAGAGAGGAAGGGAGAGGGATAGAGAGTTGGAAACATTGATGAGAAACACCAATCAGCTGCCTCCTGCACACCTCCCATTGGGGTTGTGCCTGCAACCAAGGTACATGCCCTTAACCGGAATTGAACCTGGGACCTTTCAGTCCGAAGGCCGATGCTCTATCCACTGAGCCAAACCGGTTTCGGCTAGATATTGAGTTTTATGAGACTAAAATTAACTATATTTTAAGACAGTAATGACATCATATGAAATACATGTATTTGACCTGAATCTGCTAAATATAGTAAAAGAAATACTGAGTGTAAGAGCCCTGGATTCTAATCTTACTAATTTACCAATAAATCACCCAACAATTCCAGACCACAAAGCTGTTAAGCTATAAAATGAGTTTAATAATACCTACTTAATCTCTCCCAACTTCACAGGGGAGTTGTATTTAATTAGCCAACATTTGCTGAACTCAGGTGTGCTAGACACTGTTCAACAATTACTGAATTCAATTTTTTCGACAGAACTGTTTGGTGGTTATTAATATTATCTCCATTTTATGGATTAGGAAACAGGCTTAGGTTAAGTCACTTGCTTGTGTTTATCTCAAAAGTGGTAGGCTCAGGATTTGGTCTAGATCTGTCTGACTTCAGAACCTGTGTTCTTTACTCTAACACCTGTCCTGGGCCAAAATTGTTCAAAATTGCCTCCTGGGTTTATTCTTTGAGCACTTGGGAAGATATATGTCATAGAAATCTGATTTAAAAATAATTGTTACAGACAAATCTTATCTTATTCAATGACTACCATATAGACCCTAACAGAGTACAAGTGTACCATCTCCTATAGAAAAATATGAACATCAACCCACTAGCCAGAATCTTACCTAATAATAGACAAACATGTAAATTGACCATACCTCCGTATGTCACCAGCCAATCAGGGGTGATATGCAAATTAACACACTCAAGATAATAAGTAAATTTGCATATGTAGCTGTGGGGTGGGAGGGGTAGGCAGCACCAGGGCCCAACCCTTGGTCAATTGGGGGTCTGGGGAGGCGGGACAGGCAGCCCCAACCCCTGCCTGCAAAGTCCCATTCCATCAGGGGCCTGGGAGTTGAGGTGGGCAGTGTGAGGCTTTTTGGGTTGCTGTATGGCATGAGGGATGGCCCACATTTCCTGCTGTTTCTAGCAACACAATTGTCTACTCAATGTGCCTGAATTATTCTGCCCCCTTACAAGTTCTCTAAATTCCCTTGGGAGTTGATTTTCAATGATAACTGTTCATGGGAATTTCTTGAAAGAGAGAGAGTGTGTGTGGGGGTGTAAAATATTACAAACAACAAGTGTACCCCTTCCGAAATTAGTGTTCCAATTCTGTTCAATTTCCATAGATTCTGATTTTGCTGATTTGGAGAGTATCCAGCCAACAGTAAATTTTAAGTGTCCCTGAATGATTCTAACCTGTGGGTTAGAAGCCACTGCTTATGTTTATACAAACACAAGAGCCAAATGTCCGGGTAAAATACAGAAATCTCAATTGTACAGCTCAATAAATGTTTACCTATGTCTACACCCAGGTAGCCACCATCCAGAATATTCTGTTGAATTTTTCTCCATGAGCAATAAAGGCCGAACCAAATATGTACTTATCTTGGAGAGAGGAAAAACAGAAAACAAAGGAGAATGTGTAATAATACCTCAAAATAGTACCTCCCAATAATTTTATTTATCAAACTATAGGCTCTTACTCATCTGTGTTGCACTTACCAGCAGTTGGACATCCCTGAGGGGTCCCAGATTGGAGAAGGTGTAGGCCCGGCTGAGCGGGGACCCCCCCTTTCCACCACGCACACATTTTGTGCACCAGGCTACTAGTTTAAAGGAAAAACTAACACTTAATAGATGAGCCAATTGATTGAGCATCAGCCCATGCACCAAAAGGTCACTGGTTCGATTTCTGGGCAGGGCACATTTCTAGGTTGTGGGTTGGATCCCTGGTTGCAGGAGACAACTGATTAATGGTTCTCTCTCTCTCTCTCTCTCTCTCTCTCTCTCTCTCTCTCTCTCTCTCTTCCTCTTTCTCTCAAATCAACAAAAAAAATTGAAAAATAAGTGAATCGCACAAGTTTATACAGTATAGTGACCTCACATACATCACCTTTTTGAACCTCAAAACAACTCTGTGAACTGAATAGGGCTTATTATCCACAATTGTCAAATGAAGAGATTGAGCTTAATAGATGTCACATATCTTCCTTAACATCACACAGTAGTATTTGTGGCTGAATCAGGAACTGAGCCCACGTCTGCTTATTCCAGATTCCTGGAATGTCTCTACCACCTAAGATCTAGCTCTTAAGAAGTAAGGCTAGGAAGTGAAGAAAAGAAAAACAATTTGCTGGTTTGTTAGACGAGTGAGTGGGAAACCAAATTTATCAGTAAGAGAAGTGGAAGAAGGTGAGTTCTTAAGAAGACCTTACAAGTGTTAGATCAGGTCAGTTGAGGTGGAATGTTGCAAAACAATAAAGCGTTCTCAACTCCAAACAAATATGATGAGTCCTTTCCTTTTCCTTGTCTATGGCTTACATGAATATCGACCACGCTGACTTTCTGGATTTTTTCCCCAGTCATCAGGGAAGAGGTCTAAAGGCAGAAGGTCTAGAAGAACTAGTTATCTCCTTTCTCACCTGCATGTTTTACCAGACGCCATGTCAATGTGCTACTTGGTGGCTGGATGAATCCTTCATTTTATCTGCCTCCCAAGAATTGAGGGTGTCTGTCTCTGACCTTGATAATTCCTTGATAAAACTGTATTTACCAGCAGTTTCCAATGTCACCTGGGCCCTCCCATCCTTTAATGTACAGACTGCTTCTCCATCCATCCCCGTTTATTATCGTGTCTGTAACTAGACAGAACTCGGCCCCTGTGGAAACTAGGCCTTTCCTCAGCGGGATCTGACAAATCCACATCAATGTGGCACCATGCCGGTTTGTGAAGAAGCAGGGATGCCTAATATCTCTCCCTGTGACATCCGGAGAAGGACGAGTAAAGACCGGGTACATTCGCCAGCTGCCACTCAGAGCAGCCTGAGAGTCAATTCAGTCCCCGAGCCTCGCAGGCTACTCTCTGAAGGTGCCTAGGCGATCCCTCCTCCTGCTCTGGGCACAGTGTTCCCTGGCTCTTGAAAGCCAAATTGCCTTCAGTCCTTGGGACCCTTTCATTACTCTCTGAACAGGTGGGGGCTGATTTGCAGGATCTCTCCTCCGTTTTTTCCCCACCATCTCCGTAAAGACCAAAGCAGGAGAGGTGCTTAATGCCACTGTTTGCCAGGAGAAACCCACTTTGAAAGCACGACTTTGTTCAGTGATCGTGATAGAGAAGGCACAGTTTTAGACTTACCGGGTGCTCTTTTAGGGTGGGGGTGGATCAAGATGAGAACCTTTGTCTGAAGATGCAAGAGCAGAGAGGCGAGTCTTCTCTGAGACACTAGATGGCACAGCAGCTCTGAGCTGGTGGCCTCAGAGGAGGAGCTGCTGGGCTTGTTCTCTGGCACTGCAGCCGCAACATGAAGATGGGGAGGGAGGGAGACTCGCATTTTTATTCACTTCAGTGGCACAGGTTGGTCACACTGGCTTTTGCTCCATCTGGCCTCTTCCCTGGGACTTTCTTCAACTTTCAGTTTTAATGACATGTTGAGGCCACAGGCAACAGTGAGTTTGCTGGTAACCAACCTCTCACTAATGCTTTTGTTGCTTTGCTAACTGTGAATATACTCATGTTTTAGAGTAAGTCTCTTCACACCTTGTGGTGCTGACTTTTCTCACCTCGTTAAAAATGTGCTGTAAACAGGACCCAGAAGTTCATGGCTACCTGGGTGGATTGCCGAGGGACAGTGGCCTGCCCTGTGATTACGTGATCACTTTGGACCTCGGGGTTATTTTTTTTCCCTTTCATTTTGAATGTTATCTAGGACTCAAAGACTAAACTGTTTTTAAGCTCTGTTCCATTCCGTTTCAAAAGGCTATAGTTTTCCCCAGGGCATCCGGGGGGAGTCTTGATTTCTCGTGAGCACCAGGGGGTAGAATCATTTGCCACGTGGGTCTCTGGGCCAGTGTGGTGGTCACACCCCCCAAAGGAGCTGGCCCCCAAGGCGCTGGGGGCCACATTTCCCTGCAGCCTTTGCTTCCTGAGAGGCTCAAGGGGAAGCATGCAGGCTAAACTCCCTCCCCCAACAGCCTCCCGGAGTTCTGAAACTAAGGAGGGTTTCCCAGGAATGGAGCTGTTCCTCAGTGTCTGGCTGGAGGGCCGCTGCTGTCACATGTTCTGCTTCTCTCTCGGGGTGTGCCTTCATCTTAGAGAGCAGGTCCGAGTTTTAGCCTGGCAGTAAACTCTGCCACTGCCTACTGCTCAGTGAGGGAAGGGGAGGGCCCCGACTGACCGCTGACCTGGTGATGAACCACTCTGACCCGCTCGCTCCTGGCCTTGTCTTATCAGCAATGCCATCTTCCTCCTGTGCTGATTTTCTTTTTCTTTTTAATTGTTGCCAGTATTACATATCTCCCCCTCCCCACACTGCCCTCCTCCCAGCCCCTACCATCCCCTGCAGGTCTTTGCTACTCTATTGCCTGTGACAATGGGCCAAGCATATAAGTATATAAGATCTGTGGTTTATCTCTTCTTGTCCCCTCAACCCCACATCAAGGTATGTAGTCTATCCCATGCCTCCATGCTTCAGGTCTTATTTTGTTTGTCAATTCATTTTGTTCATTAGATTCCACAAATAAAGTGAGGTCATGTGAAATTTGTCTTTATCCATTTGGTTTATTTCTCTTAGCATAATGTTTCCCAGGCCCATCCATGCTGTCCCAAAGGGTAAGAGATCCTCTTTTTTATAGCTGCATAGAATTCCATAGTGTAAATGTCACACAGCTTTTTTTATCCATTCATCTACTGATGGGCACTTGAGCTGTTCCCAAACTGATTTTCTTATCTAAATTGAGCTGTGGTTGCTTCCAGCTATTCTCAGACATTTTATTCCTATCTGCTTTTGGTCATCCAAGAATTCCTAAAATCTCTGATGAACCATACATAGTACTCTTTTGTGGTTTGTGGTGGTGGTGTTCGTCTGTTTTCAGTGCTGTTTTGGCTTTTCAAGTGTCTTTTCCATCAGACCTTTAGCATGGCACACAACTCTCCAGCCACAAACGGGCCCAGCCTAACAGATACTTCGTGGTCTTTGGAGATCACCTCTGTCAAAGTCCTCACTGATCTTGAATGAGTAACTTCAGCTGGCCTAAGATGATAGTTCTTTCTCACAGCTGGATGAATACATCCATGATCTTTTAGAAAATATGTCTCTCTCTTTTTTCTTTTTTATCACTTAACAGGATTTGGAGTAAGAGGTAAAGTTTAAAACATTTTCATCCTGCCTCCTCCCTCCATTAATTATTTGCCCAAGACAAAAGTGAGTTATGTCATGGCTACCATGTCTTACTTGACTTTGAATAGGAGGGATAACAGAGCTTAAACCCCTATTTTTCTCAGGCCACAAGACAGGAACTGGTTTGTAGTATTGCTTCCATATGTCCCTTGGACAGACCCTGAATTCAGCATGAATTGTGAGAACTAGTGTTTTCACTTATCTGATAAACTGTATTGAACATCCACCCTGATAATAATTTCATCCTCCGTTTGTGCTATATTTCCAATGAATCAATGCTTCATGTATATTAACTCATTTGGCCTTTACAACAGTCCTATTTTGTTCTCATTTTAGAAATGCAGAAACAAGGCATTAGATCAATTGGGCACCTAGGAAATTCATGATTTACCAGTAGAGCTCAAATCTAGTTTCTGCTTCCAATCCAGTGCCCTGTTCACGTCTTGAGAAGAGCAGTATAGGGTTATGAATATTTAAGCAAATAACATTCTCACAGTATGTTGAAATCACCACAGTAGCAGCGCTATGTGCCATGGAAGAATAAAGGATAGAGAACCAGTTTTACCTGGGAGAGATAACATCTGAGCTGGGCTTGAATCAGAAAAGAAAAATCCTAGGCAAAGAGAGGAGAAGCGTGTGAAAAGCCTTAGAGACATGAAAAAGCGAAGCATTTTGAGGAATGGAGAGATGTAGGGCATAGTTAGAGCAAAGAACAGAGCCCTGAGGGAAAGTGTGAAGAGAGGAAAGGAAGATAGATGAGTCTGCAAAAGTTCATTGAGATCTGCCCCGTGATGACGAGGGAGCACCCTGGACAGTAAGCTTGTGGAGCTTGTGGGTTGTCTGGGAGAGCTGGCCAGGAAGCTGTCCGAGCTCAGGAAAGACATCTGCTTGGAGATAAAGATTTAGATCTCAGTGTTATACTGTATAGGTGAAAGTTGGGGATTTTTCAAAGAGAGAGAACAGAGCTGAAGGCAGAATGTTGGGGCATAGCACAATTTAGGAGGTGAACAAAAGAACAACAGATCAAAAAAGACATGGAGAAGAAATGTTTAAGGAAAGCAGGAAGAGAGAGCCAGAAGGTGGGCAGCATGGGGAGAAGATAACTTCCATCAGTGCTCAGTGGTGTTCGGCAGTGGAAGTTGAGTAGGTTTCAAAAATGGTTTGAATGTTGCACCATTGCCTTCTCCCACACTTTGCTGCAGGTCCTCAGACTACCTATAATGGCCAAAGGGTATCTTGAACCAGCTATCATATTTTTAGTATACTGCATTGAGGATCTGACAGAGTTATTTCTCATATGTTTTAACTCTTGGACAATATGTAATTATTTTTAATGTGATGTGTAGATTCTAAAGCCAACACTTTTTTTTTAATCTATAAGAGTTGATTAATATGAGAAAAACTTTAAAAAAAGAATCAACTATACCTGAAAAAGAGTTGATCAATATGGATTTCATATTGATATGATATAAAAACATTCTTCCTAAACTCATAGAGTTCTCCCAAAATTCCAAATTTGAATGTGTTAGGATTTTAGAGCTAAATTCTAACACTTCCTTTTCCCAGTGTAGTTTTCCTCCTCCCTGCATAACAGCCCATCCCTTGGAGGTGAGAATGAGGCATGGCGACTGATTTCTCTTTAGCCAGGCTTCTAGGAGTGTCCATGCTATTTGCAGCTGATGTCAAGTAGGAAGAACAGCGGGATAGCTCCTTGTGCTGAAGAGCATAATCCTATTATGCCTGCCTTGAGACTCACCTTAGCTACCTCTATCACAGTAGATGGACTAAGGTGACTCAATTGACTTTTAAATCCCCAAGGATCCTCCTTTCAAAATCCCATGTGTAAGTCAAGTAGTAGATTAGCCCCTTGCTAAGAAGGCCTGGCCCCTCAAGCCCCTGTGGCCATAATTTTTTCTTTGGTGCATTTGGGTCCCATCTTTTCTGAGTTCCATCATTAAGCACTAGATTGGGGCACAGTGGTGGTCTTTGGCAGGAGGTAGACCAGCCTGGCATCTCGATGGGTCATGGACTTAGTACCATGTATAGTTGAGGTTAGGAAATATACCTTTCGTAGATGCCGTAGGAGAGACATATCATCTTCCTTTGTTCCTGCTAAACTATTCTTGAGAAGGTGATGTTCAAGGTGCAAAGAGTTTTCTTCCTCCGATGGCCCTTTTTGATCTGTCATCGACCCCATCTTATGAATGGCTGCAAAAGTGTTTAATCCAATTAACTATTTTAGAGTATTTATAATTCAGTTTTGATTGCTCAGTACTTATCTATAATTGACTAAATTTCAGATGTAATTTGCTGGCCCAAATGTACTCTGTCAGTGTAACTTCTTATGCAAAGGTTTGAATTTTGAATATCATTTTGCTGAGGGTTTTTTCCACTGACACAAATAAATATGCAGGTACCTTCACATGTACTGCTTCCTTCAGCTCTCTCTCGCATGTCCCAGTTTACAGATGAGACTGAGGCTGATGTCACATGGCTGGTGGGGAGTGCACTGAGGTTAAAACTTTATCTTCACACCGAAAATCCAGAGCTCTGAGGTTCAGTGCACCATCACCCCCTGAATTTATTTGACCCAGGATCACTTTTCAAAAAAAAATGTAATTAAGCATGGACCACCATCAGTAGCTCATTAAGGTTTAATATTTAATATACAGTAACATTGAATAATACCGTAAGTTACTGAAATTTTAGGACAAAATGTGTAGGATAGGCTGACGATTATGTAACAGGTAACATACACGACTGCAGCAATTAGCTGAGAGCAAATGCTGCCTGTCCATCAACATGGAGCTTTATTTCCTAATACTCTCAGAATCAATAACTGATTTGTTTTAAAATTTCAATAACATTTCAGTTAAGATTTCTTACATTGCAGAAAGCAATAGAATATCTAAATTCCTCACCAATCAGATGTTCTCATTGATCTATAATTAAGCACTAGTAATGATTCCAGAATAATTATACGCATGAAAGTGATTAGGAATCTATTCTGTCCTTCCATGTCAAAATGTCCATAACATCTACATAGTTATCTTTAAAGGAAGATTATTGGATACTAGTTTTAAAATAAATGATAGGGGAGAAGCTAACTAGTATACTAATTAATACCTCATAGAACAGTGGGCATGAATTGAATAGAGTTTGGGAAGTGGAAGTATATATCTCTCTTCTCTCCCTTTCTTCCTAATCCCAAACACTACTGTCTGCCTTCTGCTCATCTCATGCCCTCACCTTCTCAGGGATAGGCAAGAAAATACTGAGTCCCTGTACATCCCTTATTTAAGTCCTGTGGTAGAAGCATGTTACACAACCTAAAACAGTGGCAGCAGCATTATTATTCTATTAGGCTAACATACTACACAGGATCTCAAGGAATATGGATTAATCATCCAGTTGATGAAATCAGTTGTTTTTAGTTGTGTTAAATACAAGTTTTCCTATTACTAATTAAGATGGCAATGCAAAACAATTTTTTTGGAACAATCATCTACAAAGTGAGAGAGAGATTAGCCAACTACAATGTGAGCAGAGACGTTCTTCCCTCTGAGATTAGAAGGGGAGGGAACTATGTGCCCATTCTTCCATTGACAACACATTCATTTCAAAACTTCCTTTAGGTATTATAATGGCATATCTTGCCCTCTGTCAATATCTTTTTATAGATCTCACTCCTAAGAAATCTGAATTGCATTACTGACTCTTGAGTCAACTTCTGTATTTCAGGCTTTAGTGATGACTTTTTTTCTCATTATTTCCTTGATATTTTTTTCTTTGTAGACCTGGCCAGAGGAGTATGGATGACCTAGAGATTATCTATGATGAGCTCCTTCACATTAAAGCCTTATCCCATCTTTCTACCACCGTAAGTTATCTCTTATTGAGCAAGGCCAGGAGATTTTTAATTAAATTCAGTTAGGACTGGAGAAGTGTATTTGGCATGGAGGGCAGGAATATCTGAATTCTACCTCATAAATCACCCCTAGTCTTTCCCATGAGATACTAAGTTATACCCAAGAAGAATCACTGTAATGGGATCAAGTATTGTCACATCATTAGTAGTCACCCAGGTGCTATAAACTCCAAAGTAATTTGATGTGAGTGGGATTGGGACATATGCCTCATCCTTCCAAGTCTCAACTATGGAACCTGCACACCTAAACAAGAGAGCCAGGCCTTCAAAGTACTCTGAGACCCTCCCATGAAATACAGAGGGAGGGGGGAGATAAATCAGGATGATCTGTCCTAGCCCAAGTGGCCAGCTTTTGCTGCCCTATTGAGAAAGGATGCATAAGGTTCAAGAGAGAATTACTTCAGATATGTTAGGGCACAATAGCAATATCCAACAGTGATAAATGGCCCAATGGCTGTATTTGGCTCTAAAATTCTACGTGACTAGGATATTTAGGAAAGCAGTAGACCGAAACATCTCTTTCTGTAGAAGGAACACAGTAACAGGATTTCCAGGCAACACATGTCTCCTATATGATAACTCAGCACCAATAATAAAAAGAAGTTGTTGCAATGTCCACAGATTATACACCGAGGCCCCTTAGCAACGTCTACATTCCTAATTTACCTTTAATTCCCAGCTCACTAGGTGATATTATGCTATCATATGCTAGCAGTACCTGTGGTCTCTGATCTTGGGGGGTTGGGGGGTTGTCTCTGAAGAGAGCAGCGAGGCATTTGTCATGGCCCTAAGCAGAAGGACTCCAAACACCTCCCTCTTCAACCCAACAGAGCTGCCTTCACATTCCTCCCCCAGCTCTCCCAGGGGGTCCACAAGCTTGCTCACCTGGTGGAGAAACCTGGGGTATGGTCTAGCTCAGCCTCCCACCACTGTCCTCTGATCCTCACTTCAGCTGTGGGAGGAGGGAGGAGGTCTGTGTCTGGCAGCCTCACCAAGGAGCCCCCACAAATGTAAGCACCAGGGGTTCACACCACAGAGGAAATGTGCTAGGAGACTCCTTTCCCTACCTGTGCTCCAGGTCCCCAGCATGCCCCTGTCCTGACTCCCCCAATCCTGATGGAATGGAGAGGAGTGTAGACAATCTTCTCTTCTCCCTGAAACCACAGGTACCCAGGCACTGGGGAAAATTCTCAGGTTACCAGGTAACTTAGGGAGATTGAGCCATAATTTGGGACCATAATTTGGAATCAAATTTTTTCCTTAGCTATCTTGAAATATAAATCTGCTTACACATTTGAGCTTAAATATTCAACTTGAAGACATTGACTTTCCCAACACATTTGCAGGGATGCAGGGAAGAGCCTGTAACAGCAATAGAGTGGCATGATATTATAGATGCTCTTACCTTCTCAACCAAAAGATTGGCAGTGAAATCGGCTAGTGCGTATGTGTGAAACCATGTTTCAAACCATCTCTAAGGCAGTTGTCTTGCGTGAATGCACACATACAATAGCTTATGTAAGAGCTTGAGAACCTAGCAGCAAATCTAGTGAAGGTGGTTCTAGACAACAGTAGCACAAGCAGAGTCGGAGACAGCTGTGTGGGAAGAGGGTCAGTTAGCACTGTTCAGAAAAGGAACATGTCTCCTCCTCCCGCCCCCACTCCCCCCCAAAAAAATCTGGCCTTTCCACATCCTGTCTCTTTTTCCTCTAGGTGAAACGGGAGCTAGCAGGTGTTCTCATCTTTGAGTCTCATGCCAAAGGAGGCACCGTGTGTAAGTGAAAGCTGTAATTGGATGTTGCGCCTGGCTAGTCCCCTCGAGAGCCTATGCCATGGGACCCCGACTACAAACGCTGCCATCTCAGACTTGGCAGGATGACCTGCGGGTCCGCGATTCTGCAGCGTGGTGGTTTTCTGGGAGCAGCGGGGGGCGTTTGCCAGTCTGAGTCTCTGCTCATGCCTAGCTACTGACTGAAGGAAGGCACTGTGTGAAGAGGGTGGGAGGAAGATGCTGCTCTTCAGGCAGGCCCTTTGCACAGTGACCTCACTTCAGTTGGTGGTTTGAGAAGAACTAATCCATCTCTTGAAATTGCTAGTTAGAATGATAAACGATCCTGTTTTCCTTTTCTTCTCCCACTTCCACTATCAGCTCCAAGTCTCAAAGAATTTCTTTGACCCAAATATTTATACAGTACTAATACTTAGGATCTCTCCAGAACCCAATTTGTAGTTTAGTTCCGTGATTATATTTAGAAGCAAGACATTGAAATTGGATATCCATAAATATGAACAAAAGTACTCAGGCTAGCATTGCCCATGAATCTGCAGAGTCCTAACTGCAAAGCAGGGTGAGTGGTCTACTCAGATCAGGAAACACCACCTTCTCTGACCTCTCTTGGAGAATTGTATGCCCCAAGCATGCTAAGGATCTCAGAAGTTCTGCACTACAGAAAAACAGTCAGCCAGTTAGACTCACACTTCCTAAATGGAGTGGAACACAGAACATTTGTTTAATGGATACCAGTTAACGTTTCAAGAGATATTCTCTGAAAAGTCTTGCTCTTTCTTCACACTGACTTGTTTTAGTCAAATAAGCAGGAGACAAGAATTGTAAAAGCAAAAAAGAGTTACAAAGTTATATTTCAAAATGTTTTTCAGTCATCAAAAATGGCATCTCTAATGTTGATATTTATTTTAGTTAAGAATGTCCTTTCTTGACATTTTAAAGGTTCATGTTAGTATTTATTTTTATTTTTATGATCACTGGTAATGCACAACTTCTCTTTTATTCTTTTCATTCAAACTTACTGAATGTTTTCATTTTATTATGAAATATTTAAATATTTCAAACAAATAATAGAGGTTATTACAAGCACCTTTGAAGTCTACATTAAACATTAGCATGCAATATTTTTTCATGTTTTCTAAAGAATGAAATTATAGATATAGCCGAAGGCCCCATATTCCCTTCTTTATCTTATTCTTCTCTTTCCCTCCCATGGTAATGTCTATCCCAAATGTAGTGACTATCCTTCCAACCCATTTAAAAATAGATAGATAGATAGATAGATAGATAGATATCCATAAACATGTTTTCAATTCACATTACTGGTTTGATTGCTTTTAAAAACTATTTTCTGTAGCATAGTAAGTTTTGATGAATTATGGGTGAAAGAGTATTGCTTGATGAACTGGATTGCTGTTAATTGATATCTAATACCAATGGATTTTTCAACGCCTAGCCAGTAGAGCAGTGTTTCTGTTCCTTTTATGTTCTATAGAAAAGGAAACAATGTGCCACCTGAATAAGTTGGTATTTGCCAGTCAGTTTTTCCCATTCTGGAATATATGTGTAATTCTGGGAACTTAAAAATGATGATTTGATAAGCTGTAATTTATATTGATGTGCTTCTATTCTTATCATAAGTCTTTTCTTCTTTTTGTATCTAGTGTTTAACCAGGGGGAAGAAGGTACCTCCTGGTACATTATTTTAAAAGGATCAGTGAATGTAGTCATTTATGGAAAGGTATGTGTGTGTGTGTGTGTGTGTGTGTGTGTGTGTGTGTATCTTTTTCTTTTTGAGTCTTTATTATGCTCCACTTACTAGTAGCTCTAAGCATTAACAATTTAGTGCTATGATTAAACTTGCAACAACATCATTACTCGATGAAGAAAAGTCATTATAGCATCTCTAATCATAAATTATCTAAATTATTATACTTAAAGTGGTATTGAACTTTCTGGGGCCCATTTCCTTATAGATTATAATGTACACATTTAAGTTATTCCATAGCCCATATTACTCAAAGAAAGGAAAATGAAACATTATAATTTAATTGTGTAACTCCTCTTTGGCATCCCTGGGTAAAGCCCATTTATCTATAGTTTGTTAGGGGGACAGGGTCTTGTGGCATGAGGTGGGTGGGTGTTGGCTCTGTTTCAGGGATCATCTTCATCTGAATGTTTGCTCTCTTCAGGGTGTGGTCTGTACCCTGCATGAAGGAGATGATTTTGGCAAGTTGGCACTAGTGAATGACGCCCCAAGAGCTGCCTCTATCGTGTTGCGAGAAGATAATTGCCATTTCTTAAGAGTAGACAAGGAGGATTTCAACCGGATTTTGAGGGTAAGTCCTAGGCAAAGCGTGGCTGAGGGACAACCCATTTCCCCTTTTGCCAAAAGAAAAGATCTGAGTGTCATGTTAATTGAGCAGTACAGTGATTAATGAATGCTCTAGGAATGAAGAGCCTTGGTCACACACCTGGGATGTTCACTGTGCTACTGGGACCCAGAGAGATATTCCAGGAAAGCTGCACCTGGGGCATGCCAGGCCAGACCAAACAACCCTGCACATGTCTGACCTGGTCCATCAGGATAGAAGACGTAGAGGACTGCCTTGGCAAATGTCCAAGTGATACCTTCCTGATTCCTGTCTTTCTCTATCCTAAACCTTTCTAGTCTCTACCTCCAAACTCATCCCAAATCTGAGCCTTTCTATAACAGCACATGCTCTCTTGATTTAGTCAGTGATTATATTTTAGCAGATATTAATGTTAATCGTAGTTACTCTAACCAAGTGTTTTTATTTCAAGTGCTTTATGTCATGTTGATTCACACTAAAGGAATTTCAGACTTTGGCAAGTAGGGGAAGAGTAATTGCATTTAAAGTTGGCTCTGCAGATGAGCCTAACCTAAGCTTGTTAAAGTAGTTATGAGAGTGGGTGATCTTTAGAACAGATGGTCCCTGGCTTTTCCCCACCATCCAGCCCCTGGTCCCTTGGGAATAACATTCCAGCTGATGACAGTGTCTCTCAGGTAGCCCATAATGCATCCCTCCCTAGCTTGCGTTCACCCTGAGACACAGTCCCTCTAGGATCACTTTGCTCTGTTCCCTTCTCTGCTGGCTCACAGAGCAGACTCTCTTCTCTGCCTCTCCCACCCTTAGCATCTTTGTCAATCCTCCCTGAAAGTCCAAACTTCAGCTTCTATGCTTTCTGGCACATTTGACATTATCATTCACCATTCCTTATGTATGGAAATCTATCACTACACAGCCTTATTTATATATTTGCCTTTTGGTGGCACAATTTCTGACACCAAAGTTTGTTTTAGGGATGTATTCTCTGAATGGAAAGTTTTAGTTTCACTAAAAACTATACCATTGAATAATATATTTTAAAAAATACCACATGGAATTTGGCATGGTTCTTGTCTAATCTCTTTTTAAGTGGGGACCAAATGATGAGATAAAGCACACTACATTTTTAAAATTAATTATTTAAACTGACATTGAAATTTAGAGATAAACTTGAACTAACTCTTTGAGGTCTGCACATATGGAGTTTGCATTTAGCCAAAAAATTCTTTGAAAGAATCACATAAGGACCATTATTACTGATGTGATTTATAAAATTATTCAAAATAACTGGAAAAAGGTTTTGAACATATTTCAAATTGATTCTTAAAAAAAAATGGCCTTTTGATTAGAGAGAAAAGTACCATTCCCAGGAAAACTAAATTTCCTCAGAAGAAAAGCAGAATGAAAGAATTTGGTTTGAAGCTAAGTGCCATTGGCCACATCTATTTATATAAAAGCCTAAGTGACTGTTACAACCAGATGACTGGACAATCAGCCAGTAGCTATGATGCACCCTGATGACCAGGGGACAGATGCTCAACACAGGAGCTGCCCCCTGGTGGTCAGTGCGCTCCTACAGCAACCTCCCATGGCCCCTCACCCCCCGGCTGGCCAGCCCTGATAGGCCCTGATCACCTGCCAGGCTAAGGCACCTCTACCCATGCATAAATTTGTGCACTGGGCCTCTAGTATTTTTATAAAGAATAAATGCTTTGCTCCCTTATTTTCCTGCTATAAACCCTCTCCCAAAAGTTTCTCAGAGCACAACCACACTCCTCTCTACTCTGCTGATTTTCTGAATCGGAAGTAAAAGCAAAGCTTTAAAACCACATTCCTAAACCTCATCTGGTCCTCTCCCTGGCCATTCCAGCCCTTGACTTTGAAAATGACTTAATTTGTAGACACAACAATTAGCATCACAAGCACCAAATGCGTTTTTGAAGCATTTGAAATTTTTTTCATTGTCTAAGAAAATGGCAGCATCTGTATGTGGTGTAATTTGTATTTGCAGGATGTTGAGGCGAATACAGTCAGACTGAAAGAACACGACCAAGATGTCTTGGTGCTGGAGAAGGTCCCAGCAGGGAGCAGGGCTTCTAATCAAGGAAACTCACAGCCTCAGCAAAAGTAGGTTTGCATCCAACACTGCAATCGCCAGACTATGATTAACCTTTTCACATGGTATCATCATTTCCACAATAGCATGTTCTCCTTTTCTGTGGGAGATAGCAGTGTGTGTGTGACTTTTTTTCTCTCTATTGACTAATCACACATTTTTGTGCAGTATAATGTATCCATTTCTGGCACTGTGGTTAGCTTGATGCTGCCTAGTGTAATGGGGGAGAATATTCTATTACTCTAAAAATGCTCTCTGGATACAGTGTTCAACTGTGGTAGCTTTGGAACAGAAAGCATCGGAGAGAACAATGGAATTGGGAATGCCAGGCAGCTCAAGGGTCCTAGGTGAAGAGACCCTTTGGTATTTGAATTTCATACAGAGGATTTCTCAAGAAGTGTTTTCATCTTGTTGTCAGAATGAACATCTTTGATAGAAAGCCAGATTTAAATATAAGATAGACTGTTGACTGCAGCCTAGAAGCATTACTTTGGCCTTCTCTGTCCAAAGGGTACTTGCTTCTCAGAAGCTGTGTAAACTTGGGTCTTTACAGTATGTGTATGTTCCATCCTTTGCAGCAACTTCCTACTTAAGACCCTTTCATCAAATGTACCAACAATTGTTGGATGGTAATACAACAGGAAATGTAGCCCCAAGAAATTGTAGAAAATCACAGAATCTCGTTTTGAAAATAAGGACTAATTTCCAATCTTAGAATAATAAAAAGAGTAATTCTGTAGCTAAAGAAATGTCACCAAATAATATGTTGAAAAGGGAATGTATCCCAGTAATCTTTCCTTCTTTGCATGTAAACAGGGTGTTCCCTTTAATCAGGAAACTCACCATCATTGATGAATTTTTATTGTTTAGACTAAAAGCCTAAGGCTCAGATATTTTCATCTGGATGAATTGACATATTTACAAGGAGGCTGGGAAAAATATTATTGAATAGCCATAGTATATTTTGAATATATTATATAACCTCTTATCACAACTCCTTTCAACAGATACTAGAAAAATTTAGGCTCAGAGAAGCAAGTTACTGGCCCAAGATTACAAAGGTTATAAGGATAGAGCTGGGATTCAAGTTCAGCATGATCAACGCCCATGCCTTTTCTCTTCAGCCTTGCAGATTACTACAGCAAAACATGGTATATAAATAGTATATCCTCAACACTATGTAGTAAACCTTGCAAACCAATATATTTCAAAAGAAGTGACATAAAGACGCAAAACATGGTATATAAATAGTATATCCTCAACACTATGTAGTAAACCTTGCAAACCAATATATTTCAAAAGAAGTGACATAAAGACATATCCTTTCATGTACAGACCTATAAGTGATCATCCAGAATTCTTCATTATTTTTTTTCATTGACCTCCATTCTTAAAAATGTTCATGCTCAAGTGTTTTTAACAGTTGTCCTTCCAGCCCATAGAGGTTGAGAATTAAGACCATTTTTATGTGAAGGTCGGGACTATTTCCGATGATTTTCCTTTGTGCTCTTACATAGAACTAGGACATTTTACGGTGATAATCTGCATTCTTTAATAATGCTTCAGGTGTCTCAGAAAATGTTGCAACCTGAAAAGGGAAGGCTTGAATATTCTCCGTAACCTTGGAACATTTGGCCAAGAGGTCCCTTGGAGGTCCCCTTCTTTCGCCCCTTCATTTTGATCTTCATGGCAGAATGATCAAAAGCATTTGCTTGGTACAACATCTTCTCTTCAAAGTGCCTTCCAAATATAGATTATTTTTTTATGAAATCAAACTAAAGGGAACAGAAAAGGAGAGGCCATATGTATTAAACTTATTTTAGGGCCTGGATCTGATTTCTGTTATATCTCCTTATTTGTGTCCTCTAGACCAATCCAAATTCCTTAAACTATAATTCAAAAATCTGGCATGTTCTCAGCATTAAAAAATATCAATGAGTAGTACAAAATAATGTGACAGCAAAGCCGGTTTCCTGAAGAATACAAAGCTACTCTCTCAGGGGGTTGTTTTCCATGCTGAGCTTCTCCAAGTCAGACCAGAGTTGAAAAGAGGAGGCTGTGTGTGAATTTTGGCCTATTCTTCTGGATAACTTTGATAACATGGCAACAATCTTGTCTATGGATAGACTTAAAATTTAGGAACCATTATGACTTCTATCTCCTCAGAAATTACCTTTCTTGAACTCAAAGAGGGTCACTGTTGGTGCTGATAATAATGTTATTTTTCTGATTCCCTTTCCCCCTGAGGAATCCAGAAGTTTCAGAATTGCTTGACCTTACCCAAGCCATTCAATGTGAGTGTGATAGTCAAATTCCAATTGCAAGACAATATTTCTCATGATGGATAAACTTTATGGAGCTCTCAAAATTTACCATTTTGGTTATCTTCTGATCTGTGGTCATGTGATTTTAGTAAGAAAGAAAGAATTTCAAATGACTGTTGCTCATCCTTAGACTATCAAACCCCATCCTGTTTTCAGAAAGATAATCTCTTTCAGGCTCTGCCCCCAACCCCCAACACACACACCTTTTTGTTGTGGTGGTTGTTCCAGGTACAGCTGGAAGTCTGTTTTCTTAACTTCATTTCCAGATTTGATGTTAGGGAAAGATTTTCTGTCATAGGCTTAAACCCTCACAACTTGGATAATGGAACCAATTGGGGTTCTCTTTAACTTGGGCTAAATTAGCTCCTTTGTGCAATAAACTGAGCCAAGTCATGCTCGCTGGTCTTCAAATCCCTCATTTAACAGAGGTCAGCAGTAGACACCTGGGAGTGTCTGGCCTGAAGCAAAGCAAAAATGTGATGTTTCAGTCAAACCCAGAGCTGCAAGACCACAGACAGCTATGCCTGGCCAGAAACTCCCTGGCCCTCAGCCTTCAGAGGCCCCTTCTTTAACAGAATGTCCACATGGGACAGTCCTCCCTGGTGCTCACAAGAGGGAGAGATGGGTAAGATGACTACAGCAGGGGGTAGGGGGGGGAGGAAGAGCCACTAGAGCAGTGGTTCTCAACCTGTGGGTCGCGACCCCTTTGGGGGTCGAACAACCCTTTCACAGGGGTTGCCTAAGACCATCGGAAAATGCAAATATTTACATCATGATGCATAACAGTAGCAAAATTTCATGGTTGGGGGTCACCGCCACATGAGGAACTGTATGCAAGGGTCGCGGCCTTAGGAAGGCTGAGAACCACTGCACTAGAGGGAGCCTTTGGTAGCAAAAGAAAAATCACCTAGTGTCAGATGGACCCTATGGCCAAGTTTAGAGAGACCACTTCTCTTCAGTGAAGTGATAGGATACTTGGCCTGCCACGCTGGTCTTTCCTGTTTGTGACTAGACATAGTACCCTAGGGGTTGTCCAAACTGGGAACACGGAATGTGAAGCCAACCTTCTGTCAGTTAAACGTTTACTAGTGCAGCTGCCCAGCGCTGTGCTAAATAACAAGTAACTGTTTTTTAATGTAACATATTTACCTCCATGTAAAACTCATTTTCAGAAAAAAAGCAAACAAGTTCCCTTCTGAAGGGGCTTTTTATTGCACGGCAGACTTCCTGTTCAGAATGGGCTCCAAGTACCTACACAGCTTCAGCCTGGTGCCCAGACGTCCTTGCAGCGACCTGAGACTCACGCTGTGCACTGCCCAGGGCTCCCAGCAGAGACCTGGCATTTACGAACTGTGTGACGTGGGCCTGATGCCTTCCCTTGCAGAGCAGTTTCTCCACCTGCAGGATAAAGCTAATATTTAAGTAGTAGGAGTAAAGATGAGGACATTACTCATGGCCACCTTATTGTCTGGGGCACAGTCAGCATTTGACAGATGTGGAGCGCCCCTCCCACCCCAGGTCCTTACCATGTGGCCAGATGCTGCTCCTTTTCCATCACATCTGCTGAGCACCATCCCAGAATCACACATTTTAGGAGTTACTGAATGCACACAGCAATTTTTTTCCCTTTGAAGTGTTTATAGTATTTATTGATATGCCCTCTCTTTTTCTCAAATATTCACTGCCTACAAGAGGAAAAACCATTGTCTTCTACCTTTACTTCCTTTGAGAAAGGGGTCATGCTTTTGAAATTAAAGTGTTTTTTTTTCCTATTTATCCTCTTCTTATCTAGTCTCCAAATCTAGGCTTCCTCAAGATTTAACTCTTCAGTTCTTTTTGCCCCTGTGTACATGCACACATGTGTGGACATGTAAACATACACACACACACACACACACACACACACACACACAAATAATATGTTTTTTTTAATTTTTTGTTAATCTGCACCTGAGGATATTTTTCCCATTGATTTTTAGAGATAGTAAAAAGCAGTGGGGCGAGAGGCAGAGAGAAAGAAAGAGAGAGATGGATGTGAAAGAGGCATCCATTGATTGCCTCAGCATATGCCCCAACTGGGGCCAGGTATCAACCCAGGTATATGCCCTTGACCAGGAATCGAACCCGAGATCCATCGCTACACAGGCCAACACTCTAACCACTTATCGTACAGGGCTGACACACAATACTTTTAGCTAATGGTTGCCTTCCAGGTAGACTGCACCTGTTACCTCATTCAGTGCCAGAGTTGCTTCATGCACTCTCCCTCTCCATTTTCACATGCAGAGGGCCATATGTTGAATGGCCTCTTCTTCACTCCCCCAGGCATGATGTTAAAACCCTGAGATTTAATATGTTAAGGAAATTCTTGGGATTTCAATGCACTACCTCCAAGGTCTCAAACAAGAAAGGATGTTGGTGAGAAAAGGAAGGAATTCAGGTTCTCCTAGAGCCAAATCCTACCACTGCTCTATGAACATAAGAGACTGTTATTTTCATTGTTTTTCTTCCCTATCATTTTGCTTTGGATGAAATGCCAAGCAGAAAAGCAAAGTCTAAATTTTGGAATAGGAGCCCCATATCATGTTAATGTATTTTGCCTCAAAATTTTCATTCACTGTCTTGTTACCATCTTGAATATGACTTTGAAATAACCCACATTCAATTTTAAAAATAAATCCTTTCATGCTGATTAAAGAGCTGCATAGATGGATCTTCTGAAATAATAATTAACACCTCCCAAAAAATATATTTGACATTGAAATAAATTATGTGAATTTTCTGTTGCTGATTTATTGCCTATTCAGACGCTATTGGTGTTTGCTTATTTGCTTATTGGTCTTTGGGTTTTGGGGTGTGTTTTTTTCTCCTGCTTTATTCTTAGCTGTATTTCCAAAGCACATGCCAATGTACAGTTGGAAAAGACAGAGCATTCCAGAAATAGGCAGGGGAATCCACTGTGGGACTGAAATTTTGCTACAAGTAACCCATATATGGGTAACCTAGTTTACTGTCGCTTCCCCTCCCTGCTCCCCGTGCCTGCCCTGAATTGCCCTGGGATTCAGATGCTTCTTCTCATTCCTCTTGCTCAGTTCCCAGCCTGCCAGAGCCGCTCTCCAAGAAATTTATTTCAGTTCCATGTAGGGAAAAAGAGTCACGTTTTAGTAACTACTTCCACTTGTGGTTTTTTCATTGTCTTCCTATGTGACTCTTTTACTATATGGAGAATATGGGCCATAAGTTAGGTTGAAATGGTTTCCTGAGATCTAAAAAAAAAAGTCTTAGATATGTGAAAAGTTATTTATTAATGATTTGTGCATTTTTGAAAAGCTGATGCTGTTTTTATTTTTTATCCAGGTATACTGTGATGTCAGGAACACCTGAAAAAATTTTAGAGCATTTTCTAGAAACGATACGTCTTGAGCCAGCTTTAAATGAAGCAACAGGTAAATACCTAGAACAGTTTATGTGTTCACTAAATCCGTGCAGAACACTGTAAAAAAAATCCTGAGTTCATTCTCAGAGTGTATGGACAAAACAGTTTTAGAAGGAAGTTATTGGATTAACATTCTAAGAGCATCCCTGTGTGGCCCACGCAGGGAGTGATCCTTCTGACCCTCCTCTGTCTGCTCCATTTCTGGCTGTCCTTTTTGAATGGCTCAATCTCATTCATACACATTAGGATTATTAGCCTTTTATAGGCATCTCTTAAGGTTATCACTTATTTTTAAGCCTCACCTGAGAATATGTTTATTGATATGAAGGAAAGAGAGAAGAACATTGATGTGATAAACATCAATGGTTGCCTTCTATGCATGCCCCGACCAGATCAAACCCATGACTGGGATCAAATCCACAACCTAGGTATGTGCCCTGATGAGGAATTGAACCTGCCACCTTTGGTGTTCAGGTTGATGCTCCAACCAACTGAGCCACCTGGTCAGGTTAGCATTTAAACTCACTTTTACAGACATTTATTAGATTATCATTTAAATTATACCTAGTCCCATAAAGGATTTTCTGCTGCCTACACAAGAGGCACTCCAATGAAGTAAAATAGTTCTGTCTGTGGTTGTAGAGTGTAACTAAACATCATCTATATTCGTTTGCTAGGGTTGATGTAACAAAGTACCTCAAACTGGATGGCTTAAACAACAGAAGAGTATTGTCTTACAGTTCTGGAGGCTAGAAGTCTGAGATCAAGGTGGTGGTAGAGTTAGTTCCTTCGAAGGACTGTGAGAGAGAACTGCTCCATGACCTTCTGGCCTCTGGCTTTCAGCTAGCAATCTTCAGTGTTCTGAGGCTCATAGAAGCATCACCCAAACTCTGCCTTCATTGTCACAATGTTCTCCCTAACTCTTCACATAACCTTTCTTCTGTGCATCTATCTCTGTTTCCAAAGTTTCTTTTTTTTATAATGACAGCACTCATATCAGATTGGGGCCCACCCTGGACCACATCTCAATTTGACAACACCTACAAAGATCCTATATCCAATAAGGTCACTTTCTGAAGTATTGGGGGTTGGGACTTCAGCATGTCTTTTTGGGAGGATAAAATTCAACACATAACACTATCTTACAGTAGTATTCACTAAGACTCAGAGATTGGAGAGTGAATGAGATGAATCTTGTGGGTGAACCGAGTGTCCAGTCTTACTATTATTCTCCACTTTGGAAACCATCTTGTTTAACTTTGGAATAGTTTACATTCAACTTAAAAAAAAATTCTATGCTACTGGCCTGTCACTCAGAGTAAAAGGTTAATATTATAAGCAAACTGAACTACATGAAAGAAGATTTCTCACTAAAAGAAGTTCAAAGACTTATCTAAAATCCTCGTGGTAGGTCAAGGTCCATTTCCACCATCTGTGAGTGAAATTACTATTTTTATATACCTCCTAAAAAGTATTTTAGCTCTGATTACTTCTTATTTTAGCTCTTCATTCCAGTTTCTCATTTTATAAAGAGATTATCTGAGATCGTTCTTTATATAGTGAGTTAATTGGGGAGTTCTTGTTATAAAGCCAGGCTCTCTGGCTCCAGGGCAGCTATTTTTGCCTCCATATTTGTTGAGTATCTCCCTGGGAAAGCACTAAGCTTGTGCTCTGGATGAGGCACTTGCTGGAGTTTATAACCTACTAGAGGACACAAAGAAATGTGCAAATAGTTGGACCATCAGGCAGGATGCGGTCAGTCTTCAGGAGCACTGACTAGTTGAGGGGAATGGCCCTGAAAACAAGCTGGTGTCTAGTTCCTGGAGCCTCGGGGCAAAGCTTTCCATACTGAGGTGCAACATCATTATTGACATAAGAGCTGTTGGTTTTGCTGAGTGATTGTATACAGAAGTGGGAGAAGGAAGGCCTAGCATTTGACTACAGATCCTGGAGGATCTTAAATGCAAAGCTAAGCATCGGGGAGAATGTGATGGGCCCCATGATGAGAAACTAAAGGATGCAGTGAAGTGGGAAACCAGTGGCATTTATATATTTACAATACAGAATACAGAGTTAATAGTGAAACTGGCTTATGTCATAGAAATGAACACCTCGGGTTTGACAGTATATTTTCTTAATTTACCAAAAGCATCTATTTTCTTCCTTAGACCTTCGTTTCCTAGACTTTTAACTTCTAGGACCAGCATTAGTCACTGAGTGACTTGGGAAATAGTTTTTTAGTATAAAATGATTTTTAAGATTCAGTTCTCAAGAATATCAGAGTTACTACATACAACTAGAGAACAAGGAAGCTCTAGTGAAACGTGGATGCTGGGTAGTTCCCATGCTACCTGGCTGTTCCCCAGGCCTACTGAAATCCCTCCTTTAGCAAAGTGTGTACTACTGTACAGCACAGGCCTTCTGGGAGCCTCATAAGCAAGGATCATCTCCCCTCTCCTCAGAGAATATCTAAAGCATGTAAAGGAGACCCTAGATGTCACACTTGGACAAGCCAACGTCCTTTTGTACCTAAAAAAGTTCTATGCAACTTCTGTCTGCATTTCCTTTGGTTCAGTATATTGGAACTGAAATGAATGGTAACACTGAGTAATGACAGGATGACAGTTTGGGGTTACATTTATCCCTTATATGTTAATGAGGATAGTGGTATTAGGGAACGTGGTAGAGGCATTCGCTGACATCATGGTGGTAATCAAAGTGCAATATATAAATGTATTAAATCAAGACATTGTACACCTTAAACTTGCATAATGTTGTATATCAGTTATATTTCAGTTTTTAGATGAGTGTAATAGTTAAACCTTTAATCAATGATTCCAACTTTGCCAATATAAATTCATTTAAAACATAGGTAGTAATGTTTATCTAATTTATATAGTTAAAAATTTAACATTTCTCACCATTTTCTATTTGAAAAGCTATGTGAGTTTCACAAATCTCAGCCAGTGTAGTTCATGTCTTAATTGAAAGTCCCCATGACATCTGGGATTCCAAGTTTCATCGGGTGGATTCCATAGGCTCTCAGGCCTGTCTTCATAGGCTTTTCCACCAACGCTGACTAGAGAGTGCTGGCTTGATGATGAAAAACCAGTATGAATTCAGAATGAAGCAAATGAAGCTTATCTTTGGGACTTGCATTATTTTCCTTGCTATCTCCCTGATTGCTTACCTTCAAAACAACTTCAACTACAGGACAATCACCATTTTAATCTACTAGAGAGCTTTGTTTTGCTTCTGTTGCTACTCACAGCCTATATCTTTTCTTTTCCTTTCCATCTTTTGTTATCCTCACCAATTCTCTGCTCTTACCACCTTCTTTTTCTGTAATTCCATCATCCTCTCATCCTTCATGCTTCCTCTGGAAATAGAAGGTGAAAAAGAGATAAAGAAAAAGTGATGTTGACAAAAGACATAATGGTGTAAAGATGACAAATAAATGACCATGTCTTTGCATATACAGTACTACTCATGAGTCTCTCTCTCTCTCTCTCTCTCTCTCTCTCTCTCTCTCTGTGTGTGTGTGTGTGTGTGTGTGTATGTATTAAGTTATTTTTATATGCAATGCTTCTGTGTACAGTAAAACCATAATTCTCCAAGCCAACATGAGAACCATTGGTCAAAAATCAAAGAATAGATACAATTGTTTTCCTAAAGATTTTTCTAAGAGCCTAATTTCCTTTTCTGCTTTGCATTTTCTTTCCCCTGCAGATTCTGTTTTAAATGACTTTGTTATGATGCACTGTGTTTTTATGCCAAATACCCAGCTTTGCCCAGCCCTGGTGGCTCAATATCCTTTTACTGTGAAAAGTCTCTATTCCCTTCAAGACACTCTATATGTACATGGCCGTTATCTCACCTCAGCCTCTGAAGGTAAGTCATGGCCCAGGCAGAGCTGTGCTTTCCCCAGCATAGATCCCCATTCTCCTTGGCATGGTGTTGCTGCATCATGTTGGAGGATTTCTCATTACTGGTACAAAATTGGAATCAAGTCACCTCAGGAAGGCGATACGTTAGAAACATACATAGCTGGGAAGTAGGTTAGAGAAATTATAGAGAAGAATCTGGGATTATTACTGAGGATAATACTAACCTGGGAGGCAGACATTGTACCTGTTAGGATACCTGGCAGGTTGGGTTGTGGCCTACTTGTGTTCCTCCTCTAAGCTGTAGTATTAATCAGACCACTAACCCACTGGCTTAAAGACAAGTTATCGTTGGGGGATAGCTTTTTTTTTACATTTGTCCTAGTCCATCCTCTTCTCTAGATATTGAAAATTCATTCATTCATTGCTATTTTTATTATCATTATATTTACTTAAATAAAAGTTATAAAGTTGAAATTCTAATGGCAGTTCTTCTTGGCAGCTTGACAGTTGAGTTTGTTTGGGGCAGGTTTTCAAAAGTCTGTTGAATTGACCAATTGGTATACCATATCTGGCTTAGAGGGAACTTTCAGAAAATGTAAGTTAAGTAAAATAAGTAAATATGATTAATAAGTCACACTCTAAACTTGGGGATTGGGGGCTATGTGAAAATATATTTTCCGATTCTGGTTTATTTTTAAAGCAACGAAAATTTAGAACCCAAAACACTTTGGCCTTTTGTGAGCAGTTAAATATATTGAAGGAGAATAGCTTTCTTTTTTTCTGGGCAATCCAATCAACATTGGGAATGCTTTCCTTTTTCAGAATTATAATTGCCCTACCTGATTCTCATTTTTTTGTTCCCCCATCATTCTCTTTGAAGTCAATAGAGGATAGGAGATTTGAGTTGAATTATTATTATTATTCAGAGGGAGCTGCAAGAGTGAAATTTGGGTGTTTGTCTGGGAACTATCTTACTAAGTAAAGATAGCTTAATGAGACTTACATATTTTATATATTCTTTCTGGCTCATAATCAGTTTTTCTCAAGTAAGATTAACATACTCAGAATCTCTCTGTGCTCTTTCAGCTCCATACACGGTAGTCATTCTTAGATCTTTGAGATATGTTGGAAGGAAAAATAAAAACCACCATTGAATATACACTAATTTTTTCAACAGCACATGGATAAGCTTAAGTCAAACAAAACAAAAGAAGAGCTATAAGCGGTTTGACTTAGTGGAAAGAGCATCGGCCTGCAGACTGAAGGGTTCCAGGTTCAATTACGATCAAGGGCATGTACCTTGGTTGTGGGCACATCCCCAGTAGCGGGTATGCAGGCAGCAGCTGATCGATATTTCTCTCTCATAGATGTTTCTAACTCTCTATCCTCTCTTTCCTCTCTTTTAAAAATGATAATAATAATAATAATAATAATAATAATAATAAATACTTGAAAAACACAAGAAAAAAGTAAGAGAGTACAGTAGACTTAAAACCAAAAGAAGACTAGAAGTACTGTGGGCTATAAGTCATATCATCTTTACTACTCAAGCCCCCAACACTAAGTTTATTTTTTGCAAATTCTGATTTGTTCGTTTATTAGCTTGTCCTATTCAGAGTTGATTGAGAACATTTGTTACCAGTGACCTCTGTTTTTAAATGAAAACAACTCAAGTCCTGGCCATTCTAGGTAGGAAGGTATGGCAGTAATGATGTTGGAGGTGAGGGGAGGTGGAGACAGGGAAGTGAACAATAGAATTGAGAAGAACGCGTGTATCCAATCCCAGTTCATTTCTCAGTAGATAGAGGGAACCCAGGGTGGCTGGGTATCATCTGTACCACCTAGTGCCCTGAACCCCCTTCATCACACCTGGTCCTACAGGAACCTAGATTCTCTCCACTGTTCCATTTGGAATCAGTTTCTTACATGTCAGGCACCATGCTAAGATCATTGGCCTGTAATATACCACTTATGCTTACAGGAGTCTATTGGGTTAATATTAGCTTTATGACATGAATGAGGATTTTCAATTTTAGAAAAATGGGGTGACATTCCCAAGGCAGGAACAGAACCATGATTCACCCAGGTCTCAGGATTCCAAGCCTGGGTGTGGCGGCTTTTTCTTGACAACTTACCAGTATTTCCTTAAAAGCTTATCCTTTAATTATCATTTAAGAACATTTGTTGACAATGTACTATACAACTGAGGTGGCTAAAACCAAAGTAGGCCTAATTTATTGAAAGCAAATAGATGGAGTGTCCAATAGAACATTTTGTGCTGATGGGAATGTTCCACATCTGTGCTAGCCCAGTAGCCACTAGCCTTGAAATTGGCTATTATGATGGGTGAACTGAATTTTTATATTTTATTTAACTTTCATTAATTTAAATAGCCACCTGGGCAGCCTAAACCTGGTCCTTAGATACTGGGAATAAGAGTCTCAAACAGGAACTACTGTTCTGTAATGCCCAGGGAGTGTATCCCTGGGAGGGCATGCCGGAGAGTTTATCCTGCTGTGTGCAAGCAAATGGAAAAGGCTCTATCCCAGAAGGCCATACATGTATAAGTGCTTCTATGTAATGCTAAGGATTCAATTTTTAATCCCTTTCTATCTGGGGAGATGTTATATAAGCAAGTTTTTTTGGTTATTAATAATATGAAACAACCACGACTGTCAACGAATAAAGGAATCTAAGAAGAATATGGCGTAACCCAGAGAATTGAAGGAATCTTTGAAGAGCCCAGGCCTTAGAAAGAGGCTCGAGGCAGCAACTGAAGGTAGTGCTGTTGGGGTAAATCTGCTCCAAGCATCCTGGGCCCTCACCTCCTCCCATATCTCTGGGAAGGAGGGGCCAGTTGGCCTAGCTTGGTCACTGCTGACGTCGTGGTCAAGGGAAGGCAATGCCCTTTACTGGAGGGAGACTGCCTATAAAGAAAAATAGAAAGTGCAGAAATAGATGATGGGCAGACAAAAATGACACACACATGCACAGTAATGGGGATACAATGTAAAACTGAACAAGGAAGTTCACCCCATGTTCTTAATATGGAATGTAAGGATATTAAAATACTTAACCAAGTTCCATTTAAGCACCCACGTTAAAGTGCGTTGCTTTGGCTGAGTGTTTTCAAAGTACTTAATATGTGACTTTTCACAGCAATCCTATGTAGAAGTCAGTATTTTCACTCCTCTTTTTCCAAATCAATAAATTAGAATAATGAAAAATTATGATTTGCTCAGAGAAAGGTAATTACTAGTACAGAAAAGATTTAATTCTTGAGCTACTGACACTTATTTCTGTCCTTAATCCACATTGTGTGTCTCCTCCAATTTTGCTTTTAGCACAGAGGAAGGTGGCAGAATTCTGTTCAACATTAATATTTCAGGCCTTTTATGTGCTAATGAGAGAGAGTCTCTATTCATTAGATACGCTTGGGACATGATTTGACCTAATGAATACAAGTGCGTTATAATGAGTTTTTAAAATTATATTTGTTCAGTTTCTGTACTTTTCATCTCCAGTTTTTTTAACCTCTTTAAAATATATACTTAAAATTCAGTTCAATCTTCCATTCGTCTTTAAAAGGAAAATTAAAACCATCACCTCACCAGGTATTACTGTTGTTAACATGTTAGTATGTATCCTTCTAGTCTTTTTAAAAAACATATAGGTTTGTAATTATAAATATAATAATAATTATGTGTGCTTTGTCACTAAACAATATTTTGTGAATATCTTTCTTTGCCACTAAGTACTTTTCCACACCATTTTACTAAATATAAATAGCTTTGTCATCTTTAAAACTAAAACATTCTCATTATAAAAAAAATCAATTTACAGAAAAAAGAGGAGAGCAAAATTCATCTGGTATCTCACCACTATTTTGTGAAAAATCTTCAAGAAATTTTATATAATTTCATATATGTGAGCTCATGTTATATGTGGGGGTTTTTTATAATATTTTCCCCCCTCTTACTGGTATGTTGTGGATATCTTTTCTGTACTAGTAATTACCTATGACACACACACACACACACACACATATGTGTATATATATATACTTGAAAAGTATATATATATATACATACATATATATATATACACACACACATACACACACACACACACATATATCTACATCATTTTTTCAGGTAATTTCAGAAACATTTCCTGGGCACTAACAATGTGTCATATAGTGCTGGGCAACATAAGGTGACAAATATGCATGAGAAAAACACATTATCATTTTTAATGACTCAATATTATATGGCAGATATGTCATAATTTACTTTATTAGCCTCTTCCTATTGGATATTTAAATTATCTTCACATTTTTTTCTGTAACAAATATAAAGGGATGAATCTGTGTCCTTCCAGCTAAATCTTTGATTACAAAGATGATAATATTCTTGCTTTAAATTTCTAAAAGTAGGCACAGAATATGTAATGTTTGGTGTTCATTACCAAATTGCTCTCTGATTATCTTAATTTCTGTGTTTCATGACTACACTCTGCTATATTTTTTATACAAATATAGTCAGTCTTTCAATTCAGTATATGGTCATAACTAAGTTAATATTATTGTGAATTTAATAACTATATCTTTGATTCAGAGCATTTTCATACATTTACTTTGTAATTCTAACACCTAGCCCCCACTTTGAGGCAAAAAAAGAATTGATATGATATTTATTTCATTTTACATGTAGGAGAAATCAAGGCCATGGAAGCCAAAAAATCACCTACAATTCCTCACATACTGGCAGAAACTTCAGGTGGCACTAATGAGATTCTAGTTGGAGTGGACATTGTAGTTGACTTCCTGGCGTCAATGTGATCTCCATTGGTCATTCTAGCTATTTATAGTAGGTGGCTGCCCTTGACCATGATTGGTTCTCAAGTTGCAGGTCCAAGGTACACTGGTACAATGAGACTCAAAGAGAGGCTTTCTGGGTAAAAAGCTTTTTCAGCATTTAAGAGACAGAACAGGAAGTCTGTAGCCCCAATGCCAGCAACAGTCATTCTATAGATATTAGGGGAATGAGCCTTATGAAGAAGGTGAAATTAGTAGAGTCAGGAAAGAAAATGGAGTCTGTGGTGACAGAAACTAATAATGTCCTGCTAATAAATTCCCTATTATGTCAACAAATGCAGGTCTCCATTGTTTAGGACTGATTGTTCTTGTAGCTAAAAGAATCTTAAGTGACAAACGGCTCATATTTAAATTTGTAAAAATTTAAGTACAGCAATAATTTTGGTCCATCAAATATTTTCTTTTACTATCCTAATTTCTTTTGACTTAATAGTCAACACAAATTCTATACTTTTTGTATGGAAAAATTGTTAGGTTCTTGAATTAAAAGGAAAACAAATAAATATATAGAATCCAGATTTGTCACTAAGTTTTAGCTGAAACTTTTTACATGTATTTCATCCTTTAAATAGGAACAAAATAAACACAACAGATTTTCTATTGAAAAGCAGGGTCTCCATCATTTATTTCTTTGTGACATTGGCCTGGAGATGTTCTCTTTAGAAGTTGTCTTGGGTTCTCTTAAAAAAATACAACATTTTTTAAAATTTGCTTTTCTTATTGATACCAAAACAGTATCAGGTTCTTATTATCTAGATGAAGCCAGGTTTTTAGAAATATATTTTAGATTCCTAAGGAGGATGGTTATCTTAAATTTTGCTGGAGCCCAATTTTACCATTGTGGCCTCCATTTGGCTCTGAAAAGTGTTTGGTCTGTATGTCACTATCAGAACAATTTACTTCTGCAGATATGCAAGTGAGGAGTTTTATTTCCAATAAGGAAGAGTTGATTTAATAATGATATGAACATGATGTATTCTTTGAAATAAAAAAGGTTGTATTATCAGATATTCTGCAATGTTCTACATATGTTTCCTCAGCCTCATATCAACACTGTGAGAAGTATACTCTCTTTACAATAAGAAGTGAGACTGAGCAGTGAAGTAATTGGCCCCACATTACATAGCTGGTAGGTGTTAGGACAAGATTTGAACCAAGTAGGAAAAAAATATTGAGCAAGGAGATGGGAGGCAACTAAAGAAAATGACGGCACAGAAATTGCTTCCGTGAGCTCAACATTAGTAGAAACACACAAACTGAGGACAGCTATGTTGGTAGGAATAGCATCACAGAGTTAAAATTCCAAAGCCAACCATTTAAAGGATTTTAAATGATTTCCAGAAGTGGATCTATAGTGATCATGATAGTTAACTCTTATGAGCCCATAATATGTCTCAGATACTATTCTACATGGCTTACTAATGTCTCATCTCATCCTTAACAACATTCCTCTGAAGTTTATAGATGAAGGGACTGAGGCTCTAAATGGTTCATAACTGACCGAGAGTCTCACAGTTTATAAGTGGGAGAGCCCAGATAGGAACCCATGTGGTCTAATTCCAGAATGTGCATTCCCCAGGACATGTTGCATCAAAGAGGGAACAGGCTCCATGCTCAGGATGTTTGGATTCTCCGCAGAGGCAAGCAGGGTAGGAAGGAGGCCCATAGTATAGTGAGGAAAGAAAG
Organism: Lasiurus cinereus; assembly: GCA_011751065.1. Taxonomy (NCBI): domain Eukaryota; kingdom Metazoa; phylum Chordata; class Mammalia; order Chiroptera; family Vespertilionidae; genus Lasiurus; species Lasiurus cinereus. The sequence goes on along the minus strand of JAAGEH010000393.1, from coordinate 14,665,357 downwards.
AGCTCTGAAATCAGAAGGCCTGCATCTTACAAGCTTTATTACTCAGCAGTCATCCTAACCTCTCTGAGCCCTGTCTATATAAGGATAGTTATACCTTTCCTTCCCACCTCCCAAGTTGTTGTGACCAAATGAGGCTATGTGTGTGTATGCACATTATAAACCATAAAGCCCCTTACACAGTAAATGTAAATATATTGGCCCACATAAAGAAATTATTATACCATCATGAGAGGTATGTGGCATAAGGTAAATACACACACACACACACACACACACACACACACACACACACACACAAAAGCTTTGTCTAGTCAGTGGGCATATGACCCCCAAAGTTTGTTTTTCAGCTGCAAGCAGAGATCTTGTATGCAAAGCAGGGCTTTAGAAAACAACAATATTGAAGAGTACCAGTTTGTATGTTGATAAGTGTTTTATAAATAGCTGCATAATTAGCATATACTTACCGCAAAAAGTATACATAATATTTTATTCCCTGTTGTAGGCTGTAATGAATCTGCTGCCTCTACATCCTAGGAGGTTTTCACTTACTTTCCCCATGATCATTTTAATACATGGAACCATTATTAGCTGAATTAAGAATAAGTAAATGAGCAGTAAAAAAAAATACAGAAAAATTACAGGTGCCTGTGGTGAGTAAGATAATAACTAGGTAAAAATATATGAAATAATTACAGTGTTTGAACGGCAGAGCCAGCATGAGGAAAATGACTCAATGGAATATTAAGCCTGCTGTTGGCAGGGTAGGAAGCCCGTAGCCTACACTGTGGCCTTCTCCTTTTCTGACTCTCACTCTTAATACCTCATTGAAAGCAGGTCAATCCATCCTCAGCTGCATCTACATGTTGCTGAAAGTGTCGGTCCGATTCATTGAAGATTTAGTCACTCAGAGTTTGTGCTCCTATAATAAATACTTGATCACTAAATGATTCTGTTTAAAAAATATACCAGACATTTGCGTGTTTGTGTTTAGTCAACCTGGTAACACTGAGCATGATCTTGCTTAGAATGTGTGTATGATTTTGCTGACATTGCAACGAGATGGAACTTCAGATAATTTAGATAAAGGGTTTTAGAGATCGGTGGTAAGATAAAAAGAATCTTCTATTTTTTAGAAATTGCATTATATATTGCACTCCAAAGAATGTGATTAAATTGTTTAAGGCAAGCAGTCAATCAACAAACACTTGAGGCTCTTTATGTTTTCCTGTGCCCAGACCTTGACTAGAAAATGGGGAGATGCACAGTGAGTTTATCACATGGTTTCTGCTGTTAAAGATTTGGATTTAATGCTGCCAGATGGTAAGGAGTCCTAAAGCCATAGCAAGAGAAATCTCTAGTTAGGATTTGAATGGCCAGTAGATTTAAGAATGTTTGGTTAGTAGTGATGAGTTGCTGATTTCTAAATCAACAAATATTGAAAAAGAGAACTGGTTAAAACTATAGCCAAGAGGATATAATCAGTTAAAATTTCTGTGCTCCCCTGACATCAGATTGTCAAGGCTGCAACATTTAACTCTTGATTCCTGCATGTACTTTGTTGTCTTTGAGGATTAGGTGGGGATGGGAGGGGGGCAGGAATCAATTTCTATATCTCAGATGGATTTCTCTGTTATCTAACCTAATTCTGCTGTATAATATATGTTAGCATAAAAATATGAATGTCAAATAAAACACAACAGCATAAACAGGTAAACAGTACTAGGGAGGGAAATAAGAGGAATGAGTTCTAGTCCCAAGAATTCCATTGATAAATTTGAAAAAATCACCTCATTCTATCTCCGTTTCCTTACCTCTGAAATGGTGGTTTTCAAGGAGATACAATCAAAGGGCTTTTGCTGCTCACACATTTTATAATTCTGTCAATCATCTCAGTATTAGTGATGAATTGGCCATTTTGACTATAATGGCCTTTTAAGAATTATGTTTAAAATAACAATTCAGTGATTAATTCTAGATTCTCTTTTAGACTTTTACCAACCACTTCATGAGATGCCAAATCTGTGTTATATTTCTGTGTCTCTTTTCCCTATGAATTCAAGCAGACATATTACTTCTTACCTGAACCCAATTTTAATGATACCAGAAATCAATACAAGTATTTCCAGATCATTTGATAAAATCATTGGAAGAGTATATATTTTACTTTCTCTATCTCTCAACATAGACATTAACCAATTACATATTTCAGATAGTGTTCTTCAGATATTAAAAAATGTCTTGTGTGTGGAATGCATTGATAATCCTTTCTAAATTGTTATACATCCTAAAAAATTAGATTTTTATTCCAAATAAGATTACTGCAACAAATGGACAATGCATTATTCTAGTTTTAGCCTGATGTTTAAATTCATGAACATACTACATTTGAAATATTACTTTTCTTAGGTTGCATTTTGACATCATATTGATACAAGAGACCTGGTGAGATGTTCTTTATTTTTTATTTTTGGCTGCTATCTAAAGGGCATATATTTGTGTGTGTTTTCCTTTCTCCACCTTTTTTGTGGGTGTTTAATAAAATTTAAAACTCATATAAATCTTCTAAAAGCCTGAGAAGATCGTTGTGTGAATAGAAGCCCCAGCTATATCAATTAAGGTGTAATCAATTACATATAAAGTCTCCTCTGTGTCCCTTAAAAACCTGACTCAGCAGCCTGCTCAGGACTAGAATGGTATATATTGCCTAGGGAGGGCACCTGTGTGAACTCAGCTATAAAAGTAGTATTACCCCACCTCTATTTTAGTAAATCAACATCTGGAAGGGGGAAGGCAAGACTTTGTGAAATAAAGTAATGCTTTTTTTTTTCCAAAGGCAAAAATGCTTAATGTTTATGAGAAATTAGAAAAAGCCTCTTTCCCCAGATTTGGTGAGTGCCAGCTCCCAGGAGGCTGTGAGCTACTCCTGACAAGCAATGTGCACTCAACTCTGGTTTAGGTTCCCATCACGCTGCGTCAGCTCCAGGAAACTTGAATTTTTGCCTCTCAGATAAAATTATTTAATAATTTCGTGAACCCGAGCACTAATGCCACTATAGCCATGATTGGGGGCTGTGGGAGTGATGATAATGGAAAGAGCCTTGTCTGGATTTGTAAAGCCTCACATTTACTCACTGACCAAGGCTGAGCAGATCTCCCTGACCCTCAGCCTCCTCATCTGTAAATATCTCCCCTGCAGTTTGTAGAGAGCGCTATAGGATCCTATGAGCACATTATGTATTTTTTTTTTTAGAAACTGTCAAGCTCTTTACACATTTGATGTGTTAGCATGCTAATCCCTCCAATCAGATAGTCCATTTTTCATTGTTTACAACAAATTTCCCAAGAGGAAAGAGGACAAGGAAAACCTTTGTCTTGACCCTCAGACACGTTGATTCAGTCATCCTACAAGGGCCCAAAAGGGTAGCCACAGGTGTGCTGCTCAAACCTCTGTAGCTAACACACAAGCATTTGTGTTGCTTCCTGGAATCCAAATCCAGATATCCTGGAAAGTGAGACTTATAACCACTCGATATCAACTTGAAATTTCAAACCATTTCAGCCTCATGCAAGTAGGAAAGACTCCTTTTCTCACTGACTCTTGGTTGAACCAGTACATACTTTTATAATCTGTCAGGAATCATTAATTTGTAATTGCCATGTACCTGACTATTCTGCTAGTTACCATAAAAAATAATCATAAAATATTGTGCCCAGCATTGCCATTCTTTTTGGGGGGACGGGGGGGCACGAGTTATGTGTGTACACAATCAAGAGACCAAAGGGTTAATCAAAAAAGAAATAATTTTCAAATAAAGTGATCTTTCTTCGCTTTTTTTTTTTATTGTAAGTTCAGAGAGAATTGTAGCAATACAGGTTAAGCAATTTTCTTTTTTTATGTGCTCAATTTATGAAAGCCATTTTGCAACCCATTTACATGCAGTCCACCTTGGCTTTCAGGTTCTGTCATTTACCTTGATCATGATTATTTATAGTCTTTAGAAAAGGCCTTTCACTGGTGTCGTTCTCAAGCACAGCACAGCCAGTTTTCTGCAGTGCTTTTGAAGTCCTGGTGGGAACCGAAAGTGCAGCCAGTCTTGTAGGCAGGTCTGAGACATGGGGCTAGGCAGCTGAGGCACGGGGCTGTTGTGTGAGTGGAAGAAAACTAGCAGGGATTAGGAGTCCTGGGTTCAAAACCCACTCCACATCTCGCTATGTAATCCTGGCCATTTATGCTCCTTTACTGTCAGTGTGCTCACTTGCAGCAAGGGAACGATACTTTCCTCACAAGACTATGAAGTAGAGCTTGACTGTGGTACTCTATGTGCCAGTCACAGTGTAAGTTATGAAGGAAATCGTCCTGCAAACCAATTGTCTGTAATAGTCACTGAAAAAAGGAATAGTGTGTCTAGTCTAAAATCTTTCCTGACCACATACTATAGTCGCCTTGCTGTAATCCACATAAGGATGAAGGCAGAGAGCAGGGACCTTTACCTGACATATATAGTGGGCACTTAATCAAGTATTTGTTGTATAAAATTTCTAGTTAAAAGTCCCTGTGCTAGGTGTCGTCTAGAATACAAGACCATAGTGTATCATCTGAAGTCTCAGAGAGCATATAGTTTATTTAAGATGGCTAGCCATAAATGCACAAAAAGCCAATATGAGTTAGTTGTGGTTTCAGACAAGAGAAGAAGGAGTGATATAAAAACTGAGATCCTCACCACATCAATACAGCAGCAATCTTTCCTCCTCCTCATACGGGTGAGCTTATCTTCCTCCAGCCTCACTACCCCCGCACCCCCACTGCCTCTCCACGCGCACTCTTTGTATCAGTCATGGTTCTGGAGTTACTAGATGAGCACTTGGAAGGGTTTCATTGAAATTCATATAATGAAGGAGATTAAGGATATGAATGCAGAGTTGTGGGAGCCAACAAGAGATGGCAAGGCACCCAGAGACAAGGGGCAGTGGGAAGCATCCCCACCCCAAGAAATGAAGGGCCAGATGGAGGGCAGGCAGGGAATGTGGTACAGACCGATGGAAGTCAGAGCTCGGCACAAGAATCCTGTCCACACGCAAGTCCGGGTGGAGCCTGGTGGGTCTAATTTCTTGGGAAACTATCATCAGGTCAAGGTCAGCAGTCCTCAGTAAGAGTTGTATTAGTTTGGTCCAGGACTTTTGTGTGGATGGAGATTTTGTGAGGGCCTGAGGGGAGAAATGAATCAGTACAGAAGGCTAGCTCTCTGACGCAGGGACCTGTCACTCCCTGCCTTAGCAAGTAGCACAGTCAAAGGAGTGTGAACTGGCTAATGTCTTCCTTGACTCCTGGGAACTTACCATGCCCAGCCTTCGCAAGGTACGGAGCAGGAGAAAATGGATTATGCCCTCAACAACAAGAGGCGAGTCATCCGCCTGGTTTTGCAGTGGGCCGCCGTGTACGGGGACCTCCTACAAGAGGATGACGTGGCTATGGCTTTCCTGGAGGTACATGGGAGGTAGAGTGGGGGGTCTTTTCCCGGAATACACCTCTGTCCTACAATACACAGACTACCCATAGGCAGGGCAGCTTCCGTGGAGGAACTATAATCACAAATTCTAGACTTTGTTAACATGTTCCTTTATCAGAAAGGTACTATAAGAAAAGTAAAGAAAACAGTCATCCATTATCCCATCACTCTAATTCAATAACTGGTAGCATTTTTAAAATATGTTTTTTATTGATTTGGAGAGAGAGGAAAGGAGAGGGAGAGAGATGGAAACACTGATGAGAGAAATATCGATGGGCTGCCTCCTGCACGCACCCCCTAATGGGTGTGCCCTAACCAAGAATGGAACCAACGACCTCCTGGTACATGGGATGATACTCAAGCAACTGAGCCATACCAGCCAAGGCAATAATTGGTAGCATTTTAATATAATTTTAATAGTATCTTATTTTTTATATATTTTGCATGGTTGTAAGCACAGACTACCCATCATTTTGCAGGCTGCTTTTTTCACTTAACTTCATGTACAGATTTTCCCACATCAGTGTAGTCTTTCTAATGACCTTTGAGTAGCTCTGCCACAGATACATTTATTTGTTCCCATATTGTTGAATATTTACATCATTTCCATTTTCACCTTCCTAGATTAATAGTGTAGTGAACAATTTTGTGCATGTAGGTCTGTTCTTGGTTACATTCCTAGACACAGGATTACTAGATCAAATGGAAGATTTTGAGTGGAGGGAAGCAAATAACTTTATTGAGGAGCTAGAGGCCCTGGTGCACGAAATTTGTGCACAGGGGGCAGGGGACAGGGGGACCCTCAGCCTGGCCTGTGCCCTGTCACAGTCCTAGAGCCCTGGGGGAATGTCCGACTGCTGTGGAGGTGGGTGAGGCTCCTGCCATTGCCCCTGCACTTACCAGCCATGAGCCCAACCCAGGGCTTCTGGCTGAGCGGCGCTCCCCCTATGGGAGCTCACTGACCACCATGGAGCAGCTCCTGCATTGAGCATCTGCCCCCTGGTGGTCAGTGCATGTCATAGCAATCAGTAGATTTGCATATTAGCCTTTTATTGTATAGGCTTATTGGGACCCTGACATGGCTTGGAAGAGACATGATTTATCTTGTAAACACTGCTTTGAAGCTGAACTTCCCTTTTCTTTCCCAGGGCTCCCGGCCCCCATTCAGCATTGACCCTGACTGGCATTTACTCCTCGATGACTCACTCTGTCCACAAAGCCTAGATAAGGGCTTCGCTTCTGTGCAGGCAAAACACAATGTGGCTTCTATTTCAAACTTGATCAGTCTGTCTGTTCCAGAATGAATTATCCAAAAGAAACATAACCCTTATCTTTCTTTTGATCATATTGTTTGTCAGGCCGAGACAGGTGAGGCAGGAGGAGTGGTGGGCCTCAGAGTCCTTAAAAGCTGGGAAATGGAGTGTTTTGAAAATATAAAGGAATAGTAGCAGCTTGGCATCATGACTTGACTTGTGGCCTCTACCCATGGAGTAAAGGCCCACATGGCGGTTAAGCTGGCCCAGCCCCAGCTCTCATCTTCGGCTGTGGAGGCCACTGCTCCTGAGCAAAGCAGGGCACAGCTGCTTCTGCCACCACTGCTCTGGAGTCAGGACCGTGCCCAGCACCTCAGCAAAGAGACCTGAGGTGGTGCACAGACTCAACGTAAAGTTAGCACAGTGCTGAAGGCCCTGCCTGCATTTTCACCACCGACAATTAACTACGACTAGTGGTGAATATTAAATTAACCAACAAATACTAAAAAAAATAGCAAAATCAATACTAAAATTCCCCTGACAAAAATATTGAGGAGAAAGACTATAAAATTACTCATTCAAAGCATTGCATCACATTGCCTTTCAGGTAAACAAACCATTTGCAATTAATTCTTTGTGGTAAGATATACCCAACATAAAGTTTGTCATTGTAACCATCTTTAAGTGTACAGTTCAGTGGCATTAATGACATGCACAGTGTTCTGCAACTGCCACCTCATTTCCAAATTATTTTCTCACTTGCAGTTTTGACTTCTAGCTTATTTTAACACTTTCCTTTTTGTCTCGGGTCCATGAGACCCTGGTCTGGAGATGCTAGTGAAGCAGGTGACACAGGGACATGTCATCACTGCTCTTGACAGAACTGCGTGCCTTATCGATGCTTGTTAAAAGCCTGTGACCTTTGCCAATTACAGGAGTTTTATGTGTCTGTGTCAGATGATGCCCGGATGATCGCCGCCCTCAAGGAGCAGCTACCCGAGCTGGAGAGGATTGTCAAGCAAATGTAAGGAAGGGCTTGGCTTTGGAGTGTGCTTCCATCATGGAAGTGCCTGCTCACCATCAAAACATCTGCCGCAAAGTCCTTTGCCTCTGCGAGGTGAAGGCTGGTTTTCCAATGGCCATGCAGTGCCCCGATTTGAGAAGTCTGGGCCTCGGCTGTGGGTGCTGCAAGGAGGCCAGAGGGAATAAGGCACTGAGATGCTGCTCAGCCGCCTCTGAGGCTGCTCAGCTGCTATGAGGAAGCTGGGCAGGAAAAGACCCTTCTGTGGGGCGTCTAGCTCAGTGGACTTGGGTCCCTGTGGTTCAGAGCAGTGCATGCAGTCCATTTTATGTGGCATCAGAAAGGAAGTGTGAGGGGAACATTCATTTTCTGCTGCCAAAACTGTTGCTATTTGTACCGTCTGTGAAAACACAGGTTTTCACATGGCGTTCCCGAGCCGCGGATTAAACACTGCAGAGAGTGTGTGCTGCTAGGTAGACTTTGAGACCTGGACACCAGGCCTTTTCACATCAGTTCTGCTGGGTATCTGCCTGCGGCGAGCGCCGATCTCTCCGCTGGGTCCTGCATGCTTTGGTCTCTTCATTTTAAGATGAGGAGGCTCAGATCGCCTCCGGAAGGGGTGCTGTGGTTTCATTTTCTAACATAAGATGAAAGTCACATACGAGTGAAGCCATTTCAAATAAGAGTACCAACGGTATTAAATAATGTGCTCTCTGTTTCTCGTAGTTCAGAAGATGCAAAGAACCCACAAAAGAAGGTAAGAGGCGATGGAGTAGGATTCTGTAATTGTCTGTGCCCTATGAAATGACAGTTCTCCAGACACGTTATATTGCATAAAAGTGATGTTTTCATCAATACAACATATGTTTTCTTCATTTCTGGACTCTGACTGCTTCTCGGGTGTGTTTTCCTTTGAGTTGCAAATGTGCACCAGTTGCTCTCCCTTTAAGGCAGTTACTGTTATTATTTTTGCAGCACAAAGTTCTCTTGCAACATTTCAACACAAGCGATGAGAGAGCCCAGAAGCGCCAGCCTATCCATGGCTCTGACGAAGGTGAGATTCTCTCCCAACTCAGGATTGTTTACATTATGTGAATGAAATCTTCCCCTGGGAATCATCACCGTGAACCCACAGAATAGCTTTTCTTGGGGTGCCCCTTTGCACTTCAAATGGTTTGCTTGGGGTGCCCTTTTGCATTCCAATTAGTTCTGTTCTTGAACCCTGTGCCTTGAGCTGAGGTGCTCATCCACACCTCACTCTGCCTCTCTCTTCCTGACTCTCCCTCCCACCTGTCCTGGGAGGGAAGAAAGGTCATCTCAGGGAGCAGGTGTCTAGGTTGCCCACCTCCTGGAAGAGCCGGTAGCAAAGTAGGTGGCCCTTTGCCAGTACCTAGCAGAGGTCGGGGGCCAGGGTCATTTGCAGACAGGGCTCCTGCCCCAGGGGAGGCCCTGGCCCGGAGCACAGCCTCGTGAGCAGCCACCAGGGAGATGCAGAGGATGGCCATTATTATTTGGTTGTTTAAGATTTTTCCGAAAAACAAAACAAAATGAAACAAATAACAATGACCACATTTTTTTATTTTAACTCACAAATGAACCTTGGAATTTAGGAGTGCTTCTAAACCCACGTGTGATAGTAGTTAGAATGGCTTCTGGGATTTGTGTGTTCAGAGGTGAGCCTGTGGAAGCCACACAACGTATCTGCTGACCTAAAGGCCACCCATGCTGTGTGGTCCGGCCCCAAAATACACAAACCAGTGACCCAGAGAGGAGGACAGGCAGCTGGTGTTGATGCCTCAGGCAGAAGCGCCCCTGTTTGCAGAGGTGTCGCTGTTGGCCCCCGCCCGCCCCCGCCGCCCCTCCCCCCCATCCCCGCGCCACATCAGGCAGCAGTGACCTGCTCACCAGCCTATAACACAGCACTCCTTGTGTTATGAGAAAAGAAAGGCGCCCAGACAGGGGCACACCCAGAAAATTGACTGAACCATGCTTCTCATTTTCCCCATGATCTGTTTGTGGGCTTTCACAAGTAATCTGTTGTTGTTGTTTTGTTTTTTTAAATTTTTTTATTGATTTCAGGGAGGAAGGGAGAGGGAGAAGGAGATAGAAACATCAGTGATTAGAGAGAATCATTGATTGGCTGCCTCCTGCACACACCCCCTGCTGGGGATTGAGCCTGCAATCCAGCCATGTGCCCTGACTAGGAATTGAACCATGACCTCCTAGTTCATAGGTTGATGCTCAACCCCTGGGCCACACCTACTGGGCTGTTATTGTTTTACCCATCCAATGCTAAGGGTAAATTTTAGAAGGGGAGGGGCATAGGTGTAGATGAGCCCAAATAAATGTAATAGTAAGAAGGCAAGATGATGCAAATTTTGGAGGATGTTTAAGCATTTTGCATAGCTTATGGTTTCCTTAAGAACTTCTGAGACCGATTGACCACATTGCTGCTGCCTTCCCAACAGTTCTGTTTAAGGTCTATTGCCTGGACCACACCTACACAACCATTCGTGTGCCAGTGGCTGCCACGGTGAGGGAAGTCATCAGCGCAGTTGCAGACAAGCTGGGCTCCGGGGAAGGCCTGATCATCGTTAAGATGAGCTCCGGAGGAGGTAACCGTGTCACTTAGTACTTGGAGTGTCCTCGAAATGGGATATCCCATCCAAACAGAAACCCCACCAGGAGTGAGTGTGGCCCTTCCAAGTTGATCCAAAGGCGCTGTGTGTCCTGCCGTGAATAACGGAGGTCACGTGGTTAGAAGTGAGCTGGGTAAGTGCCCACTCTACAGCGGAAAGAGGGAAGTGATCGGGCTGAAGCAGCTGGAACTAAGGGATCAGGTGCGGATGTCAGCCTGGAGTTCTTTCCATACAAACCCTAAAGAAAAAAAAAGTGCTCCAGGTCATGGAGCTCTGAGAAACATGGACCCGAAGAGAGCGTCTAGCATGACACACTACAGTCTGAAGTTGGAGCTGGTCACAGGCTGGTTCTTCTCAGCTGATGATGGTCTCCCTCCTCATGAGGTAGCCCTGAGTCTAGGTCATCAAACCACAGGAGTATTTTCCCCATGGGATTACTTGATTATTCTCTGCTTTCCTGAAATGTCATTCATCACATATTTGCTGGCCACTCAGTGTGTCTGTGACAGCAGCGGAGGGTTGGACACAGCCTATGACTCCAAGGGGCTCCCAAGTGGTGCGGAGGTAAATTAAAGAAACCATCTCAGTCCATGACAGCAAGAGGTTAGGAATGGTCAGCACAGCATGGGTGGCCATGAGAGCCAGGAGGAAGGAGCAGGAAGGTTCCTTCATCCAGCGATGATTTGACAGCCATTTGGGGAATCTTTCAGGATCAGGGGAGCCATTTCTGCCACCTTGGAAGACAAGTGATGCCTCTGATGTAGAATTTGAAGTGCGTGCTGGACTCTCCTGGTGTTTCTCCTGCCACTTCCGTCCCTGTAGCCCACCCTCTGTGCATTCTTCCCGAGGCTGTCCTGGTCGGTCCCTCACTTCCTCAGCTTCACCCAGGTGGCAGTGGCTCCCTGAGGACCCCTTCCTTGGCTCGATTCCCTTTCTGAATTTGTACCTTTCCCCCTGGCACGTGCTGCCTCGCCTCCTCCCTGCTGCCGTCCTTTCTCCACTTCTCACCTTCTGATAATACAAGTGTCTTGGTCACTGCCTCCTCACTAGGATGTCAGCTCTTTCTGAACTAAGGTTTTTTCCTGCATCATTTCCTTCCGTATCCTTATTGCCTAGAGTAGTGTCCAGCATGTAGTATGTTTTAAATAAACGAATGAACTAATTTTAAAACACAGAAGGCTTAATGCAGGTAATGCCATTGTCCTCCGAATTTAGAAATAAGTGAAAACTAACAGTAAACTTGGCATCTAAAGTCATATGGGGTCTCAGAACCCTCTGCCTACGTTTTCCAAAAGTGATCTTTCCATCTCCAAAGCCTGGGTGTGATTCCCACCCAGAAGGATAACTTGTCATATAAATAGTAAATGTGGCTTTGTATGTAAGTACAGCTGCAGCACAGAATGGGGTGCGTTGACCCTCAGGTATTTGCAGACTTTTTCTTTTTTGGTTCTTTCTGATGGCATCCTGAGTGCCGAGTGCCTGTGTGAGCACTGTGGCTTTTTTATTCAGCGGGCCCCTTCAGCGCTATATTTTATGCAGTCACTTTGCGTGTCCCAGTAATTCACCGAGCTGGCAATTTGTTGGTGTGATTAGGGCAGTGCAGCAAATCTCAGATGCATTTAATAGGCAATCTCATGCTTTTTATGTTCACAGAAAAGGTGGTGCTCAAACCTAATGATGTTTCAGTATTTACGACGCTCACCATTAATGGACGCCTGTTTGCTTGCCCGCGAGAGCAATTCGATTCACTGGTAGGTGTGGGTGGCCCCTCCGAGCAGCGTCTGCAATCAGAAAAACTTGTCTGCAGATACACTTGGTAGTCAGGCTGCACCTAGTTGCTAAAAGAAATCTCCAATGCTACTTGGTTTCCTTCCTTTTCTGCAGTTTACTGGGTAAGCCTCAGGTGTTCATTTGAGATGCTCTGAGCTTTAGGTTTTCCTTTGTGGAATAAGCCAAGTAGCACCAAGAATGGGGCGTAATTCAGCTTTCAGAACTCTGTAGTAATTAACCTCCTTGAAATATCCCCAATTTAATTATTAATATTAAAATATGAATAGTTAGAACAGGATAAAAATAATTTTAAAACAAGCTATTCTGATTCATCATACTTTGGCAAAGCCCTCTCCAGTCTATGAAAAGTACTGTTTCCCCAAAGTGTCTGTCCTGTGTAGGAAACACCAGGGGCCAACAGTCTTCTCTGTGTCCCTGAGACACTGGTGCCCAGCCACACAGAGCTCTCGGTGAATACGGGATTGATTGGTCCGTAAAATAATTGAGGAGCCTACTCTCTTTTATGCAGGTGACAGGGTGCATTTCTATTTATCCTATAAAAATGAGGCATGGAGGCAAGTAGCTATTCAAGTACCTTGTGTGTGTGTTTGTGGGGGCGGCGGAGGGTGTGTGTTGGGGAGATACCTCACAAAGCCTGGCACAATTCAGAGGATGGAGGACTTGTTTTTCCAACTTTGAACATTCAGGGGTTAGGAGTGAACTGCATTGCATTTAGGGGTGGAGTATTTAACCACATCATGCGTGAATACCTAGAAGTTTGCAACTAGATATTATAGGTAAATCAAGATTTCCCTCCTTGGACTTTTAGAGGTTGTTTTCTTCCTCATAATTCTGGCCTTCTGGGTTGGGGAGAGCCATTTTGCACACTCTAGCACAACTCTGCGGATTGTGCAATATCTTGAATTCACCTGGAGAGGAACTTAGCCACGCAGCCTTCATCCTCTTACTGCTCCCTCCTGGGTCGTGGCCCACGAGCCCCTTTGCCTTTCCTCCACCACCAGCACTATGGGACCTGAGTTTGCTCACTGTCCTCTTCATATACATTAATCATTTTAATCGTCTGCATCATCTGCTTTCTAAAAATGAATGTTTCCCATTGAGAGACCAGACAGCAATAATGTAAATGGGTCGTGCTGCCCTTGCCTGGAGATGAAAGCCGGTCGAAGCCCGCTCGGTGCTGCCGCTGGGGGTGCTGCGAGATGAGTTGGCCACACGATGCTCAGGCCTCTCCTGCCAGCTGGTTCCGGGCCACAGTGCGCAGGGCCGCGGTGTCCCGACGGGCCTCATGGGCTGTCTCCAGCTCCCTGTGGGGCAGATACTGACTTGTAAGCCTCTGTTTATTTGCACATCATCCCACAGCCTTACAAGTTCTTAGTCCTTGCTCGTTTTCCATTTTAAGGCCAGAGCAATTGAAAGGAATTTACTTTGCAACAAGCACCCAGGACGGGAAACTTGTTTAACTTTTTCTGCAAGTTATACCATCAGACTAACTTATCAGCCTCACAAAACCAAAGATGTACAGCTCCTTCTCCGGCTTCCTAAAGATTTCTTTCCGGACAGCCCTTCTGGGAACCGTGGTGCAGGGGCTGGCCAAAGCCCGGGCGCCACCAGCATACACTTAGGAAGTGTCTGTTTTGTGCTCGGTGCTGGGCTGGCTCCTGTGTGGCCCTACACTGGCATCCCTATGACAGTTCCTCTGAGACTTAACACAAGCAGCCAAGAACAGAACAAATCCTGGTGCTAAATCTTGTTGTCTGGAGTTAGTATGAGTGCCAGCGATTTATCCTAGTTGGGTTTCGGGCATGGATTCTGGAGCTGTAAATGCTCTTGACATTTTGTGGAAGCATCACTATTAGTATGGTTATTATAAGATCCCACCGTACTGTTGGTTTGGTTCTACCTGGATCCATTCACTGGTTCCTTCGATGTGTGTTTAGTGCCTACTGTGTCACTCCAGGTGTTGTAGATGGTGGTGGCTCTGGGAACTCACCTCGGAATGAGGGACCCCAGCGTGGAATGAGAACTTAGTGCGGCCAGTGAGAGCCCCGAGTGAGTCACGCATTGTGTGGGAGCGCGAGGAGAAAGGGAAGCTGGGATGGCAGCTTGCTTTCACCGTCTCTTTGTCACTGACAATCGGCACATCCTTTTTATGTCCGAGTTTCCGCATTTGGAAAGTGGGAGGGGAACAGTGCTATCCTCTCAATCTCCACCACCCCGGCCTAACAAAGAAACCAACTCTCGAGCAAGAGCAGGGCAGGAGTCCAGGCGTGCTGTCCCTCGGGCAGGCAGTTTCCAGGTCTGTGTGTGCAGCGCAGGCCCTGCAGAAGCCCCGCTTGGCCTCCTCTGCAGGAAGGTTCCGCAGGGATGTCCGCGCGGCAATGGCCCGAGGAGATGCTCCTCTGGGCCCAGGGTCAGCAAGTCCATTCCCCGCTTAGACAGAGGAGCCTGTGGCTGCTCACATCGGAGTTTCACGGAGGGAAGGGGTCAGCCTGTCCTTAGCCCAAAAGGGAGGAGGCTCCCTCGGGGAGTCCTGCCCACTGAAAAAAAAGGCAAAGATTCAACAGGGCTTTCTGTTATTCTCTCAAAAGGGATGCAGGAATGATAAACCTGTATCCACAAGTAAAAGAACTTTGCCTATTTCCTTATAGTGGCATCTTCCCTGCAGTTATTGGGTTCATGTGTCCCCTCTATGGGAAGCCCTGAAGCCTCAAGGGCAAGAGACAGGGATGTGGGCCCACTGAGGAGAGCGAACCCGTGGAATAGAGTGGGAGGGCAGCTCCACGGAGGAACAGAGGGGCTGTGGTCACAGATGCAACTGTGAGAGGAAGGGAGAACGTGCAGGGCCAGTCTGAGCCTGAGAGGCGTCCTCAGACGGAACTTCTAACGCTTCCCCAGCTTTGCTACCTCACACCTATCTGCTGGAGCCACCCGTCCTTACCTGCGTCCATAAGCTACTTGCCTATCAGCTTTAGGCTGGCTCCCTAAGTTTCAGAACTTTGACTTCATTGTTTGCCTTCCCTGCCCTCTGTCCCCGCATAGAGCAAACAGCAGCATTCACCTCTTACACCCAGGTGCACTGATCACTTGGTCCTGCACCTTTGCAGTGCTCCCCATCTCTAGGAAGGGGACTAGTGGGGCCTGTGCCAGGCACCATGCTCATGAGCTATACTTCAATTACTCCCTTCAGTTCTCTCAGCACGCCTCGGTCCTAGGCACTGTGATCTCAACTTACAGGAACTGGTAATCAACCTTCGGGAGGTTAGGGAATCAATCCAAGTCTGTAGTTAGAGTGGGGTTTAGATTTAGAATCTGTTACTCTGTGAAGCTGGCACTAACCTGGCCTATCACAAAACCCCAACGCCTCATCCTGTACTCAAAGGCTTTCTAAAAGCTGGCCCTGAGCTCTGTGTTCCTGCCAAGCAAGACTGATGGCAGCGTCCCCATCTCGGTGCCTCTCTGGCCATCTTTAAGCTATGGCAGACCATCCCGGATGCTCAGGGAAATCCTTGATGTTCAAACCCACCCAAAGTTTGTCTACTTTGTCTTTCAAAGCCCGGCTTCTTTCTCCAAGAACCTCTTCAGCCCATACTTCATTCCAAATGACCACCAATTCTCCAAAAGCCCATTCACATTCTCCTACCTGGTCATCTGTGTGTCTGGGAGTCAGATGTGTGTGATGCCTTTGTCTGCCCCATATACCTGCAAATGAACGGCAGCAGTTGACCATTGATGTGCAGGATGGTACTTGCTGGTCAGGGCACACTCCTCTCTTAGATGCCAACTTTCTGATGCAGGGACCGCCCACATCCTGAAGATGTCATATCTTTCGTGCCCAGAATGCAGAGTAGAAAGGCATTTACAGAGTGTAACAGTTTGGGGTGATGCTACTAATGATGATGGTACAACTTGTACTGTGTTAGTAGTTCTAGTCTAAATACTGAATATCCATAGATGGCATACATGATATGAAGGAAATTCTTGTTCACTTCCTTTGACTTTTATAACTTTGTATATAGGTATTAATATTTTATACATGTTTCCCATGTGTGTGAAACATTTATTTTACTAAAGAAAGGACTGTAAATCACTTCTCATAGAGTAAAATGAAATAAGTAAGCGGGTTGGAAAGTTCTGACTGAGGGACTTCCAGAGAGTAGCAGAGTTTGGTTTGCTGAGACCTTGCCCAAACCACCAGGCCACATGAGAATTGTCCTTTGCACAGCATCTCCTGGAGAGGGGATGAATCGCAGCACACAGAGCCCGTCACCTGTAACCCCAGGCGACGTGCTGTAAGAGATGGAGCTCTGGCAACTCAACCACAGTCACTAGCCGGGTAGGGAGTAACCAGCCCTGTGGCTAGACAGCCGTGCCTGCTTGGAAGAGCTTCACTGGGAGATAGGAGGGGAAAGCCTCCAGGAACCTCTCACATCTTTACCAGAGAAAAGGCCTTGTTTCCAGGGAGCTCCCAGGTCCAGGCAGGCAGGAGCCTCCCCGTCACGCTGCTCTGAATCTGACTAGTGACGTCCACAAGTTCCAGCGGGTGACACTGATCAGAGTGTCAATGATGGCTAGAGAGAGGGCACCGGAGTGAGTGAGCACCGGGAGTGCAGGCAGCTTTGCCCTCTGGGTAAAAGAAAAGTTCCAAGATGTTCCCGAAAGCCTTACCCAAGTCCTCTCCCCTCCTTAAAGCAGTCAACAGTAAGTGCTCGGCTGTTTTGAGATGCTGATATATTTTTGTATGATTATTCATAGACTCCCTTGCCAGAACAGGAAGGCCCAACTGTCGGAACAGTGGGAACTTTTGAACTGATGAGCTCGAAAGATTTAGCATACCAGATGACAATTTATGATTGGGAACTCTTCAACTGCGTGCATGAGGTAAGCCGCTTGATTGAGAGCGTTAGCAGGTACACAGCCATTCCCACGGACGCTGCTGGCATCGCTTAGCTGCAAATGCTAATCGGGCTGCAATGTGGAAACCACATGATCATTGTTTTAATACTCAGTTTATTAATAAAGCCTGCCATAAAGTCTTTTGAGTGTTAAAGAAAAATCTGTATGATTTACAGTAAGCTCTGTGTCCCTCTGAGTGCATGGAGCCAACAGCACCCAGTTAGTTGGTTGATAATATATTTCACAAGTCTCATTTAAGCCCTGCAGGCCCAGAGGACAGGCAGGATCCTGGCTGCTGATTTCGTCCACATTGGCTGACCAGCGTTGATTTGTCTTGACAAAGAGAGAAGCCTCACTGGTGTTTTGATTAAAAAGCAAAGAAGTGACATTGTTTTCCTTTCTCTTCTAGCTGGAGTTAATCTACCACACATTTGGAAGGCATAATTTTAAAAAGACCACAGCAAACTTGGATTTGTTTCTGAGGAGATTTAATGAAATTCAGTTTTGGGTTGTCACTGAGATTTGCCTTTGTTCCCAGCCCAGCAAGCGTGTTCAGCTCTTAAAAAAATTTATTAAAATAGCAGCCCAGTAAGTATCATTAGCGTGGGAAGAGAGAAGTGTTGGGAAGCTGCATCTTTGTATTATTCTCTCGGTCTACACCTTAAAAAGGAAAGCAAGATATAGATTCTCCTTGTGTACCAGGACCAACCATACAGGGGCTTAAGAATAATCACACTCTTGTAAAAGATGAATTTCATCCCATTTTTCTCCTATTTGACATCATTATCTAAATTAACATCTCCCAGCACTGATGCCAGGGCCGAAATTGTGACCCCTTTTTGCTCTGAACTACTCAGACTTTGTGCCTCCTTCGGTGTCGGCAAAGTTCTGTTGTGGAAAGTTCTGTTTCAGGAGGCCCTTGAGGTCGGTGTCCAACATGATGCATTCTCACCAGTAGAGGGCAGTAGGTACACACACTTCCAACTCAGCCTGAATAAAATTGGTAAAATGCCTAAAGGCAAGCTAACCTGGTACATGAAAATCATCTCCATAAACCTCAGAAAAAGCAAGCATCTTACAAATATTCTATTTAGGAGCACTTCCTGGGAAACAATTTATTTACTGTGGGGGCCAGTTAGATTTCTCCCTGACCTGAATTTAATCTTCTGCTATTTAGATAGGCCTGACAACCTCCTGTTTACGTCCATGTTTTTGGTATCACCACAGTGCTAAAAATAAAATGCTAAATGTGGCCTGTGGCTGGAAGATGTCTTTCCTTTCTGAATGCAGGGAGCTGGGGGCGCAGGAAAGTGGGATGTACAGTGATCCCAGCCAGACAATTTTCTTGAGCCAAACAGTTTAGATCCCATACAGAGGCTGCTTTCCGGGGCTAAACAAAGAAGTCAGTGCTGCTTGACATTATATACATATCGGCTTGCCAAATGCTTCGATTTTTTTTTTTTTTTTTTTTTTTGCCAAAAATTTGAAGTTTCCCCAGGATATCCAAATTCTCTGGATTCAGATGCTGGTGTCTCTTAATTTGGAAAAGCTTCCCTTTTGAAGGAAGATTTGGTAAAAGGTTGCTTATGAATTTCTGGTTCAGAGTGTAGCCACTTTCCCTCAGAGCCTGAATAGCCTTGTCGCAAAGGACAAATGCCTTCACATGTTTGGAAGGAGATGATTATGGAAACTGTGACAATGTACGCCTTCCCGGTACAAGGAGCACATTCTTCCTTCCCTCAGCCTGGCAGCGCTAAGGGCGGCCAGGGGACAAGAGAGGCCGTCTGCACACAAACGCTGGAGACCAGGAAACCGTGTGGGCCCAGCCCTGTGATTTTACAGGGCGACACAGCAGAGCCTCTCAGAGCTCAGGATTTCTTTAAAAAAATATTTTTGCCTTTTTTTCTCTCCTCTTTCTGATTATGTAAATGAGTAGTGGATTTGACCTTCGGTTTTAATTGGTTTATCTTGTTTAACCATTCTGAATCTGTGCCGTCCTACAGTGGCACTGTGCACACAGCCCTGAGGAGAAGATTGCACACGTTCATAAACCAAGAGCCACAGGCTGGGGTCTAAGCCCCGTGGCATAGAGATGTTGTCTGGTATTTTTAGAGAACCTTCAGCATATACTGATGAAGCTTTTTGACCAGAACTGTGGGAACTTGGGGGTCCAAATGTCACCATCCCTTCTGCAGGTGAAGAGACTGAGGCATAGAGAAATGTCATGGCTTACTCAGGCGGGTAGTCACTTGCTGACAGAGACCAGAGCAGTGGCCAAAAAGGCAAGTCTGCGTCCTGCCTACTTTCTTTTAAGACCACATCAATAGGACAAAGGCAAATGTGTGCACATGATCCCGCGCTCACTGCCTTTAGCCCTGGCCTGCTTGCTTTTTCACTGATGGGAGCATCTCTGAAATATCTTCCCATTTCCACACAGACCATTGTAGAACCACTCATTGCCATCTCTGCCAGAACAGGGGCAGCAAATGCTCCAAGTGAATTAGTCTTTTACAAAAATGTTACCTAAAACAGGATTAGTTATGATACAGTCCACTTAGATAGCCACATTGACTTAAGAGAAGGGTTTGCACTTAACTGCAAAATGAGTTCTACTTTCCCTGTTCAAGGAGCCGGTATGAAGTTGGGCTGTTAATCCCAGTACCTGGGCTAAATATTGCCATTCTAATAAGTGTCTTTGGCTTGATGAAATCTTGCCCCACAAGATTCTTATTCCCAAATATATGTTTAGAAAATGTAACAAATGGCATAAGTATAGATTCAAAATGCTCAGCTTCATGAACATCAATAAAACACACAGAAAGTAGGTTATTTCTTTTCCAATCAATTGCTTCGGTGTTTTTTCTCAGCTTTAAAACTCCTTGAGTCGATAGGGATCATGGCAGGTGCATTAACCTTTTTGGATCGTTTAGATGCATTGGCAGGGCAGCTGGAAGTCATGGTGGCTGCAGCACTGTGATTTCCTTGTTCTCTCTCCAGAGGAGGTGCCCAGCTTCAGGGTACAAATCCGGACCTCATCAAGGACATATATGCTTTTTCTGTTCTCGTCTCATGAGATGTTTCCCTCGGGTCCCTCGAGGCTTTCAGCAAGTTTTGGGGTATTAATAACCGTCCCTAGGACAGGTGTCTTTAAATTCCTTCTCAACACCTGGACTTAGCCCAGCCTTAATGGCTCAGTGGTTGAACGTCGACCTATGAACCAAGAAGTCACGGTTGGATTCCCGGTCAGGGCACATGCTCAGGCTGTGCTCAATCCCCACTATGGGGCGTGCCAGAAGTAGCTAATCAATGATTCTCTCTCATCATTGATGTTTCTCTCTCGTCCCTCCCTCTCTGAAATCAATAAAAGTATATTTAAAAAAAAAAAACCTGGACTTAGCCCAAACCATCACCTTTCTAAAATTTCAGTGAGAAACCAAACAGCAGAGCGTGCTCACCCACGTGGAACTTAACACAGTGCATTGAGTCTATCATTGCCCAGTCTCATAAAGGAGTCTTGACGAATATTAATGGCTATCAGCTAATAGAATGCTAATGTTGTTACCTGCTTCAAAAGTAGCATTTTACTCACGCATGTGCCTCTTGTGTTTCAGCTGCAAGGAGTACAAAAATCTGAATTCCTTTTTTGCCATCGTTATGGGACTAAGCAATGTTGCCGTGAGCCGCTTGGCACTAACGTGGGAGGTAAGCTTCAGCTGAGATCCAGCTGTGACTTTTGCCTTAAGAAGAAAAACATAGGCTCACCAGTGAGCTTTATGTATAGAAATATCACTCATGCTCGTGTAACAATGGGAAAGGTGGGACACTTTGAGGGAGGTGACCTGTCTCCTTTTTCTAGTTGCTGCGGCGTCTGAGCTGAAAGAGGTACTGTCCTTTCGTGTGCTGAGGGGTTCTCAACTTCTCGGTCTATATAATGTAAATAATCATCAGTCTAGTTCCCAGGTGTAATGGGAATCAACAACAAAGGTTTTGCTCATAGATGCCATTGTTCTCTGGGATGTCTGCTTATTACCTTTGCAATAAACCTTATTTATTATTAAGAGAAGACAGAAGATCCTTCTTTTTTTTTTTTTCCTCTAAGAAGTCATTTTGCTTCTGGGAGAATTAGCCAGAAGGCCAACTGTTTGGCCCCGCCGAGTACCAACTGCCTGGCAGACCTCTCTGTGGATGGAGGAACAGCAGTTGGCAAGTAGTCAGTTTGGGGCAAAAGTTATGCAAGTGTATTATGAACTTCTGCAGCAAATATGATTAGAAGTTTATTGATAGTTGATCATTTATGCTAGAGTACAACTTCATTTTTCTCATTAGCTAAGTACTCAAAGTGTGCCTCGGAGTATGGCTTGAAAAAGGTATTGTGTACAGAGTAGGTATATAGTCAAAGAAATACTAAGCTCTAAGAGAACATGCACACAAAAATAGACTCTTACTAAAAATAAAAAGTCCGTGCAAGTGGGACACTGAAAGAGGGTGAGAAGGAGATAACAGAGGCTGGGTTTGCACTGGTGCTTCAGGCTGCTGATTGCATCACTAAATGTTTCCGTGAAAGGTTTCCTTCCCATATCCCTTTTGACACTGTTTTCTTCAAGGGAAACGTTTAGAGGGCAGGTCCTCACACGTCCTTCTGTCTTGGTTTTCTCTTAAAATTCCAGGCAGATGCAGCACATAGCAGCTCATCCCCTGAATATAGGAATGAGGGCATTGGCGAGGTCCACGTGCCACGCAGCTGTGTCACCTTCCACCCAGAAGGACAGACTTAGTGCTGCCAGAGGAGCTGAGCAATGAAGCCACAGTGCAGGCTCCCCTGTCCTGAGCCCACAGCTCTCGGACTCTCTAGAGACCAAGGGGTCCCCCTCAGATTTCCCCAACCTGTTTCCAGCGTCTGATCACCCCTACCCCTAGCGTCCAAATGAGTTGATTGGGATGATCAAAGAAGTATAAAGCCTCCTAGGGGTCCGGAAGGCCCCGTGTAGGTACTGCACGACAGCAGCCAGACTTGAAGGCTGTAGCATGTGGGAAACACTGTCGGAGTCCCCTTTCCTCCTAAAGAGGAAAATGGAGGCTCATTGGGGGAGGATGCAGTCAGCAAAGGCAGAGAGCTATCTAGCCAGTCCTCCTGTCTCATGGGGATAGGAAAGCATCCCTCATTCTGTGAGCTTCTGTTCTCATCCTTGCACGTTGCTGGAAAGAGAAGATTAACCTTTCATCATGTATAAGCCTTTATTTTTTTTTAAGATGAATATAATTGTATCACTCAGCAGAAAGATCTTTGATTTGGGTTTATCTACCTGGACTTGTCAAGCACTCCCAAGGGCTTCCCTACAACTGCAGCGAGAACCGGATGGCGCGGGAGCAGTGCGGGCACCAGCGCCTGACTCCCAACCACATGAAACTGTCCATGAGCAGAGCAGAAAATCAAGTTAGACCACATGGCAGAGGAAGTGGATCAGGATGGAAGGGAAAGGCCGATCTGAGATAAAGCACATGGCAGTGATAAGGTCCTTGGCCCGGCAGTATTGACATTTGGGGCAGGATCATTCTCTGTGTGGGCTGTCCTGTGGAGCCTTGTAGGACACTGAGCAGCATTCCCAGCCTCTGCCTACTGAATGCCAACAGCACCTGCCACCTCACCCCACCCAATGACAACAAAAAAAAATGTCTGCAGACATTCCCCAATATTCCCTGAGATGTGCAAAATTCTCCGCCCCCCCCCCTTTCCTGTTGAGCACCTCTGCTCTGGGGTGTATGTAGATAATGGTATTAAAACCCACCACATTGTTTCATTACCATATGCCTTCCTGCTTTTGACACAAAAGCCAGCTAAGTTGAGAAAGAGAACTAGTGTGAGAGGTCTAACCAAAATGAACTCACTGCTAATCTTTAAAATGGCCTGTGTTCGTGGAACATTATCTCCTAGTATGAGGATCTGGATACTGCCTGTGGGATGAAATCCTTGTGCCTCTGAGGCCCACCCCGCTTTCATCCCTTTGAACATCCCCTCTAGGCAAGGATATCAAGTTTCCCCAAAGCCTCAATTGAAAATCGGTGCCAGGAAAATGAATTTGGCTTCTTAAAAGCAAAATAATATATTTTACAATGACTAAGTGGGACTGTTTAGACTGACTCAGATATGAGGGGGGAAGAAGAAAGATTTTCTGTGGATTGGTTGTTGACGTCACTGTGCAAAGCAGAGCTGAGCTGGGAATCTCTGAGGCCTAGGACGGTCAGTGCTCCCAGAGCTGCAGGATGGCAAGCAGGTCACGCTGCTCTCTCTTAGGGTGGCCCAGTCAGAAGGGAAAAGTTCAGCTTTACTAAAAGCTTGGCACCCAAGCAGAGCCAGAACCGTAGATTGAAGACGTTTCAGTCTTGACCTACTGCGGTAGATACACAGGGACAGTCAGTGGTGTTGAATCATATGCCAGAGTATAAACATAAGGAGTTACTAAATTGGTGGAGCTGTCCATGTTTGTATGACAGCAGGGCTGGGAAATCCCATGGGGGAAATGCCTGGGTAGGAAAGCGTGGCTCATAGGAGAGAGGCAACAGGAAAGGAAGCAGGTGATGTGCATTCCAGAGGCTGTGACCATAGTCAGCTGTGTGACGTTGGGCATTTCATTTAAACTATGGGACTTAATGTCTATAAAACACAGGTTTAATCCAGCCAAATAAATATTTATTGAGCACCCACTGTGTTCCTGACACTTGTTGGTACTAAGGATACAGCAGTAAACAAAACTGGTGAAAAATCTGTCTTCTCATGTAGCTTGCATCGTAAGGGAGAAGGCTTAAAAAGGGAAGTTTCTAAAATTTTTAATCCTAATATTCTCTGGTCTGAATTACTAATTGTGGGAAATCAGAAAGTTTGATTCCAAAACATCTGTAATATAGGAATGCAGTTCTCTTTATGAATAATGCATTCTAGATAACATAAAGGCATGAAGATCAAAACATCCATAGTTACTTCAGGTTCAACTAGGTTAAGACTTTTAAAAGAGAAGTTCTCGTATTCCAGAGGATTATCCTCAAGTGACGAGACAGATTACGGTCTGTCCTGTCCTAGAACTGTTTGATTAAGAGCCAAAAGAAATACATTTTCCCCAGAAATGGTAGCACGTGATGCACATCTAGATATTGAACCTGACATGAGAGTGTGGCATTTTCATTTCATTAACAGAAACTGCCAAGCAAGTTCAAGAAGTTCTATGCAGAGTTTGAAAGTTTAATGGTAAGTGACAGTGGCTCCTTTATTCTGTTCCCTGTCTGCATTAATCCAGTGTCTGATTAGCTGAATTGAAGTTCTCATTTCAGAAATTTTATCTGTCCTTGTATGACTTTAAGAAGTTTATGATCCTGTTTTAGTGCTGCTAAAACAAGCATGTCTGACTAATGAATGGCACCCTCGGGAACTAACTTAAAGAGGACTTATGTCCCACATAAGGTCAATTTGTGTAACTAAGAAAAGCAGTGTAATAGGATCCTCTCCATCGAGCACAGGTTGGCTATGGGCTGGAAGTTGCATTTTTCTTGGCTTGCCAAAATTATTTTTCCTCACTGGCTGGGAGGTGTTAACAGACGGAAAAGGAGCGAGTAGGACTTGGCAGGAATGACGGGATGGTTTCAGAAAGGGCAAGTCGGGACTGGCTATGCAAGGCCGAGAGGAGGGCGATCTGAACTCAGGGAAGGAGCAGCCCTTGGGGAGAAGGGATGCTCCTGGTTGGGGTTTGTTTTACATGTTTTATATTTGCAATCAAAGGAATCTCTCCCCTTGATCCCTATGGACACATCTCCCATTCAAACATGAAAGCAAATAAAAAGCAAATTACTCTCATGTCACATAAAGTTGTTTTAAAACACAAATCAGTTTGTTTAGCTAAGTCTTACCTTTCTTTTGTAGCTTCACTTGATCCCAAACTCCCTGATTGTGGGATGACAAGGCAGGGTGTGTTGGGGGGTAAAGGGAGTGGTGCCTATGTCATTAATTGCTCATCAACCTCTCTGCTTCCCTGAAGGATCCTTCAAGAAACCACAGGGCCTACCGGCTGACAGTGGCTAAGCTGGAGCCTCCTCTCATCCCCTTCATGCCTTTGCTCATCAAAGGTAATTCTCAGAGAATGCACAGACCATGCCAGCGATGAGTCGATGGGAAAGGAAATGAACAAGAGCCTCATCAGATGGATCTTTGGGGAAGAATGATCGCACCCTTCCACCTTCTGCATCTCCTCTCAATCTTGATTTTTCTGAAAGGGTTGGGAAGATGATTGGAGGATCAGGAATCCACAATTTGGAAGCCTTGATAGTAAAACAGAGGGTTAGTGGGGAAATTTTACTAAACTCAGGTAAAGTGCTTTAGAAAGTTAACCACTTAACATAAAAGGAACTATTGTCAGCTTTATTTCAACTACAATCTTATGCAAATCCTCCAGCATAATCTAATGGTGCTATTGTGGTTTCTTAGTGTGGCGTATTTCTGTTAGTGATCAGAATGTAACTTTTATTTTTTGCAGATATGACATTTACTCATGAGGGGAACAAGACGTTCATTGACAATCTAGTCAACTTTGAAAAAATGGTACGTGCAGTATTATAACCTTAACCGCAGTGTTGTTGTTTTGTGGGTGTTTTTTTTTCAAATGAAATTTGCATCTCTACTAATAAAGGAAAAAATTTTCATATATCCTGCCATGTTCAAAGGGGAGTTACACATAAAGGAGTTTCAAAATCCTTGGTCCAAATTGGCTGCTAGTTTACTCTGTCAGCTCTTTTGTGAGGTTGAATGGTATTTGTGCCGAGGCTCACAGCAGTGGCAGCTTTTCTGCCTGTGCTTGGTCCTGGGCTGCCTGCTGCTAAAATGCAGAACGCTCTGGAGTGACTCCTGTGGTGTTGTTTTGCTGTAAGGTTTGTGGCACTTGCCTGCCCCAGGATGCCTTTGAAATGTTTACCTGCCGAACCTGACTTTAGTGCACGTAGGTAAAAGGCAACTCTATAGCCGATCTTCATTAGGGACTATTCATCTGAATGTGTATTGTTTGTTCCAATGAAGTTCACTGAAGTTCAGAGAGGGAACTTGAAAATCTTCATATCCAAACCCAAGATTTTTATAAAGAACACATGTGGAACTGGCACATATTCAGTATTTTTCAATCTTACTCCCCCCAAATAGGCTGTGTTTTCTGGCATTAGTTACTTTGCAGTTTATTTTCTTATCATAAAGCAGGTCATGCCAAAACTCTTATTTAGGTGCATAGTGCATATTCATGGAATGCTCCATTGTCTTCTGAATCCAGGCTGGATAGATGAGGTGTCAATGTTGCATCTGTGGGTGAGCATCTGCCCGGGGCCATGGTTTGCAGTGATGAATGTGGTTCTTGCAGGAGAAGCTAAGAGCTTGGAGTTTGGGACACATGAGGTTCAATTCTCAGCCTCATCACTTTGCAGGTACTCCTTCTCTGCCAGTCAGTTTCTCCAATAGAAAATGGAGATCGATTGTGCCTCCTCCATCTATCCCTGGAGAGAGTGGGTGGGTCCAGAGTATATAAGTACAGTGGTACCTCGAGATATGAGTTTAATTTGTTCCGTAACCTTGAGGCATGGGAAACTATGAGACGCTCGAGTCGCGGTAAACTGGTGGATCGTGTGCAGCCGGCCGATCCGCGCAATTACTCAATTACTCGTATCTCAACTGTTGCTCGTATTTCAAAGCAAAAATCACTCGCTCGACGGCTCATATCTCAAAAATCTCGTATGTTAGGGCACTCGTATCTCGAGGTACCACTATATTCCTGCAAGCAATACAGTGTGATAGGAATCTTACCAGAAAACTGTTCTATTTGCTTCTTGAAACCCAACTTGCCTGAAGGCTCCAGGAGAACTGGGACACCCTGCAGTAATCCTGTAAGGCTTATATCATTTGACTTTGGGAATGAGCTTATTGCAATGCCCGGTCTGAAAAAGAAGTGCAGCAATTGCTGGGCACTAGGTTCCCATGTCTTAAGCTGCTAAAGAAATAGCACATGAGTTCACACTCTTCAAAGATACTCTATCCGAGAGGGCAAATATTTTTTCAGCAGTCAGTCCCTTACCCCTTGCTCCAAGGGCAGGGTACTGTGTCAGTTTAATAATTCTTTGGTCAAAGTTAAAAAAAAGGTTTAAAAAATCTTTGCTTACTTATTAGTATGGAGAATTAAACGTATTTCCCCAAAGAAAACCTGTTTTCCAGCAATGAGAGATTTAGCAAATAGTTAAAGAAACTTCCGGGTGACATATGCAGAAATACAGACGGAGCGGTAGCTAAGCCAACCATCTGACTATAAAATATACATTTGCAAAGAGGCATAGAAGTCAGGGTTTCCTAAAAGAGATAATTGAACTTTTTAGAACTTTTGATCATTAAAGTTAACTAAACAAAACAAACAAGAACAGCAAAAATATCCATAAGGAGGATGAAAGTTGTTTCATCTGGGTTTTTAGATGTGCCCATAACCCGCAAAGGCAAGGTCCAGATTGCATTCAGTGTACATTAAGGGAGTTCCCCTTCCTAATTTCTGTGCTTCATGCTCATCGCAGTGGATTCTTAGATGCCTAGCAGTGAAGAGAGTGGTCCTTTACTCCCTGCTCCAGGAAGAGTCCACTTTAAAAATACACACACACACACACACACACACACACACACTAGAGGCCCAGTGCACAAATTCGTGCACCTTGAAAGGAACTGTGGGCCACGAGACTGCAGTGGGCACAGGGGAGAGTCTCAGCCCAGCCTCCGTGCCACAGCCACTGCCCCGCTCAGCCCTCCCACCACAGTCCCTGGTCCCCTGTCTGCCAGCAGCCCTGCTCCTGCCACCACCGCTCCCACACACTGAAGGCACAGGCCCCGTGCATATACACACTGACTGCACGGAGCAATTGGTGTGAGCAGAGCCAGAGCCATCAGCTGGTGCAAATGGTGGCTGCAGCCCCAATTGCCCCTCAGGAGCAGGGGGAGGTTGAGAAGACTGCAGAGGTTATTGGGACTGGCGCCGAGCGCCAGCAGTGGGTATGAGCAGCAACTCTGACACCAGCAGTGGGTGCGATTGGGGCCATTGCCAGCAGCAGGTGTGAGAGGCAGCTGCCAGCTCCAATTGACCTTCAGAAGCAGGGGGAGATGGAGAAGGCCTGAGGGGCGATCAGGGCCAGCAGCCGCTGCTTGCACCCAGTGACGCAGCAGGTGTGAATGGGGCCAGCGCCAGCAGCAGGTGCAAGCACCAGGCAGAAGCAAAGAACTTTCAGTAACCATGAGAGCTCACCCCAATGACAGCAACCAGCACCCAATCATGGTCTGGCACCCCTGGTCACCTTGGTGTGCCCCTAGTGGTCAGTGCACATCACAGCGACCGGTTGTTTGGTTGTTCCAATGTTTGGTCTATTTGCATATTAGCCTTTTATTATATAGGATTATTGATTTCAGAGAGGAAGGGAGAGGGAAAGAGAGAAACATCAATGGTGAGAGAGAATCACTGATTGGCTGCCTCCTGCAAGCCCCTCACTGGGGATCGAGCCCACAATCTGGGCATGTGCCCTGACCGGGAATTGAGGCTCAACCACTGAGCCATGCCAGTCATTCAGGAAGAGTCCACTTTTGCTTAAAAACTACTGAATGGCTTAAATAACAGTTCAGCTGCAATAACAGAAACCCAAATTAACAACGGCTTAAGCCGGATATGTGTATTTCTATCTCACATTAAAGCCCACGCCAGTATGGTAGCTCTACGCCAGGAGGCAGCCAAGTTCCAGAATTCTCTTCATTTCACCTTCCACATGGTCCAAGGGGGCGACAGCCAGGACTCCATTCCAGTGGAGGGGAGGGGAAAGGGAAAAGGCAGATACCTGCTTCTTCCGCACAAGGCTAAGACCTGGAGTGGTACTCACCACTCGGCTCACATTTTACCAGTCAGAAATTTAGTCCCATGCAAGGGAAGGTAGGATATATAGCCCTTATTTGGGGTATCTACGTGCCCTACTAAAAATTAGGGGTTTTTATTACTATGAGAGGAAGGAAGGATATGGGGAGGATATGGGGAGAAAGGATACAGAAAGAGTACTGTTGGTTCTTCTGCAACTTATAATGTTTATTTCATTTGATAAATCTTGACTGTTTAATTTTACAGTTGCCCTTCCATGAGTTAGATGTACTGGAAAATGAAATATAATTTGGAAAGGTTTGATTATGGTTTTTAAACCTGGCTTTGACCAGCCTGGCCCTTGTTGTCAACTGTCCAACTCCTCTCTTCGTACCCCCAGTCCCCGGCCTGAGCCTCCGTGCCACAGCCACTGCCACGTACAACTCCCACAAGTGGCGCTGTCATTCTTGTGTCTCAGGGAAGGATGCAGCTCCCTTTTCAGATTGGTGTGCAAGCTCCTTCCCAGTCAACCACCAGCAATGCCAAGGTGCTGTGCAGGGCTGGCAGCCTTTGTGGGGCTGGGCGGCTAAGTCCCCAGAAGGAGCCCCTGCCAGGGGTCGAAGTCCCCGGGGGAGCCAGGGACACAGATGCCTTCCCGTGGCAGCAGCACGGCAGTCACAGCAAACTACCGTGCCAACCCTGAGTATTTTTATTTTGAGCCTCTTCACCCGTGAGGTATGAAGTGAGGATTAGAGAATTTGTTGCATATTGGTTTTCAGGATTTGTGAGTAGGAACAAAAGAGAATTCACACTCTGATCCTTATGCAAAAATAAAAATAAAAAAAAGGCAGACATTCTTTCATTTGGGGGGAACATAAAGGAGTATTCAAAAAAATGTTTGAATAAAGCCCTTTGTAGCTTTCTGTGGCATGCATGAATATTTATAGCATTTAGGAGGTAGACTAGCAATGGATTAGAGGATAATATGCTGGCCGGCTGCCACTCTCCCAGGCTGCATAAAGCATGCTGATAGCCACAGTTGCTACTGTATTAGGAGGTTGGTTCTATTTCAGACGTACCCTTATTTAGGTGTATTTATTTATGAATGTTATTTTAAGGTAGTCATTTTATTTGGAATGAGAGGCATGGAGCAAACTTCAGTACTTCTGGAAACATTAACAGAAGCTAATTCATGAAGGAAGAGAAGTGATTTGAATCCTTTTATTTTTGTATTGTGGGAGAAGAAAAAATTACCCCTTCCCGTCTTGATGCTTATGGCTGGTAGAATAATTAAAATGACATAAGGCAGGTTAACAAGAGAAAATCAAATTTCATATAACATATACATATGGGGAATTCATATAAGCATGAAGAATTCCAAAGACAGTAAAGCAAAATGAGGCATATATCATCCTGGACTCAGGAGAGAGAAGTAAGGATCTGGGATCTCAAAGGGAAATAAGCAGTTCACAGGGAGGTGAAAAGAGTTAATGTCTCGTGAACACATGTTTGCTGGCACATCTAGAGACAGTGGGCAGAGAGGACTTTGATCAAACAGACTTTGTGAGGTTGCTCATTCAGATTCACTTGTACAGTTGATGCTTGAACAACATGGGTTTGATCTGCGCTGATCCACTTATATGTGGATGTTTTGTCAATAAACATACAGTCTGCTCTTCATATCCCCAGGTTTCCATCAACGGATTCAACAAACCAAGGGCTAAAAATGTGTTTCTGATCCTCAGTTGGGAATCTGTGGATGTAAAGGGCCAACTGAATGCATTGTCCTACATCATTTTATATAAGGGACTTGAACATCCTGGGATTTTGGTTATCAGGGGTTCCTGGAACCAAACCCTTGTGGATACTGCCAGATGACTATCGTTTAGTTTTGGGGGAGTCAAAAGTTATACCCAGATTTTCAATTACAGGGGTCAGCATCACTAACCCCCATGTGTTCAAGGGTCAACTATTGTTAACTCTGGTGATAGCTTCTTCCTGGAACAAGCTTTCTATCTTAAGTCTTTTAAGCAGTTAGCAGTAATTCTCAACCTTTCTAATGCCGTGACCCTTGAATACAGTTCCTCATGTTGTGGTGACCCCCAACCACAAAATTATTTTCGTTGTTACTTCATAACTGTAATTTTGCTACTGTTAATGAATCATAATGTAAATATCTGTTTTCCGATGGTCTTAGACTCTACAGTAGCAGTTCTCAACCTGTGGGTCGCCTAAGACCATCGGAAAACACAGATATTTATATTATGATTCGTAACAGTAGCAAAATTATATTTATGAAGTAGCAACGAAAATAATTTTGTGATTGGGGGTCACCACAGCATGAGGAACTGTATTCAAAGGTCACAGCATTAGAAAGGTTGAGAACCACTGAGTTAGAGGGAAGATCAGAGGTTCTTCCCGAGCCCTCTGGGCCTTAAAAATAACCAGCATAAACCTGGTTGGTGTTGCTCAGTGGTTAAGCATTGACCCATGAGCCATGAGGTTACTGGTTTGATTCCCAGTCAAAGCACATGCCTGGGTTTTGGGCTTTATCCCCAGTTGGGGTGGGGCAGGGAGGGGAGAGGAGCAGGAGGCAGGCTATTGATGATTCTCTCATCATTGATGTTTCTCTCTCTTTTTCCCTCTTATTCCCTCTCTCTCTAAAGATCAATAAAAACATATTTTAAAAAAGTAACCAGCTTAAAATAATTAATATCCTAAAGAATTATATTTTGAGGTGGCAAACTCTGTTCTCCTTCATGCCATTGTGTAATTCTACCACCAGTAATGCTATCACAAGTTCATGGAGAGAGCACTGGGCTAATATCAAAAAGAATCTCCAAGTAAAAATGTGAATGTTCAAACCCACCCACTTCCCAGATCTTCCCAACACACTAGAAATCTATACGAGAACTTGGAAAGTTTATTTCTTCCTATAGAATTTGCAGATGGCTAAGTGCATATTTTCCAAGGGGCACATTTCAAAGCAATCAATATGTGTACAGTGTCCAGGCAAAAAATTTTATTAGGAAGCATAAGACATTCCAAAAGTAGTCCTCAATCTCTAGGAGATTATATGCAGTTGAAATGATAAAAGATAAAGTCATGAAATATTAAAAATCAACAAAAAATATAAAAACCAGTTCAGAATAATAGTGAAAGATGTAAAAAAGCAAACTGCGAAGAAACATAACTTCATGCAGCCATATCAGAAGAAAATAAAACCATCATAAATGCAACAATGTGATATAATCAACTCCAGACTGTTCTTCCGAGCACCCATCCAGCCTCATCCCACACTTCCTCTTCACCATGCTCAGTCCAAGGTGGAACAACCAGCCTTCTTGCTTTTCTTTCCCACCTCAGGCCTTTGCACTAGCTGTTACCTTTGTCTGAAACTGTCTTCCTTTGGGCTTCACCTGGCTGGCTCCTTCTCATCATTCAGGTCTCAGCTCATGGGTCCCCTTCTCTGAGGGGTCTTCCCTGACCACATGCAGGCATTCTACCCTCCACACCCTGCACTTTCAGAGGATGACCTTGTCTTCATAGCTGGTTTCGAAGTCTGAGATTACCTTTACTGATCTCTTCATTATTTGTTATCTTCTTTGTTCACTAATATTTCTCAGCACCCAAAAAGGTGTTTTCACATCATATGTATGCAAAAAAAAATATTTGTTGAGTAAAAGAATAACCTAATCATATTTCAATGTTGGACTTAATACAGTACATTAAAACATTTTTAAAGGATTTATGTAACAAAGATTTAATCCTAAAGTCTCTTCTATTTTATTAGGAAATTTGAGCCGAATGCACCAAGCATTTTTGCATTACTGATATGTTAGGCAAGAGGATCCCCTTAGTCATCTGTTCCTAGGTTATTCTGACTGCCCCCTCCCCTGTGGTGCTAGGATGTCTGTCTTTCAGTGTCCTTCCCTGAGTGCAGACATGCACAGCCCTCTGCATGTGCCTGCACGGCCATGATCCATGGCCATCATATGTATAATATGCCATCTGTATACATATGTGCCTGTATATCACGCACCTCTTGGACATTAAAGACCCATAGCTAGGGGACAGGGCGCTGGACTCTTCCTCAATGATGCATTGTTGAAGGCTGGCTCGGCACCAGGCCTCATTATCTTTTATCTCTGGTCCTTATAGTGCACTTAATTATTTTTTAAAAAATATATTTTATTGATTTTTTACAGAGAGGAAGGGAGAGGGATAGAGAGCTAGAAACATCAGTGAGAGAGAAACATCGATCAGCTGCCTCCTGCACGACCCTGCTGGGATGTGCCTGCAACCAAGGTACATGCCCTTGACCGGAATAGAACTTTGGACCTTTCAGTTTGCAGGCCGACGCTCTATCCACAGAGCCAAACCGGTTTTTGGCAGTGCACTTAATTCTTTTGAGTGCTATCATGGACACAATCTTTGTAGCTTTGAGACTATATATTTCTAGATCATGTTGGGGTTGGTCAGACCCCAGTATATGAGGTATGAGTAAAATAATCATATAGTGTAAATAAAGAATCATAGACTGAGATTCTATTTTTGATAGGCATATAGTCAGGGGCAAATCAGTAGGGGCAGAAATAAGAAAAGAGGGGATCTGGCAGGCATTAAAAACAAGGATGGCAAAGAACTCAAAGGGCAGAAGGAAAGACAAACTGTGGAGGGCAGGCATTTAGAGAGGTCTGAAGTCTGGGGCAGCTCCCTGAGGGACTGGGCAGCTGAGGGAGGCTGTGCAGGCGGCCATCTGAGAGTGGGAGGTGGGGAGAGTCACAGTGCAGGTGCCATTGCCTGGAGGGTCTGCCGGTCTGAACTTGAAAAGACGGGGACTGTTTTCTTGGGGAGAATCCTCTGGGCAATGTGATGAGCAGACCCTAAGGTGGTGATTCTAACCGGGAGCGGGTAGAACAGAATCGGTTCAGGTGTGGAGAGGCGGTTCACACGGTCCACCTGCACTGACTCAGAGCGCTTCCTACGCTATTCTGCATTTAGCCCTGAATTACAAATCGTCGTTCTAATAAGTTAGGTGCTAATGAGAGTGCGTCATAAACCTCGAGTTTGTGAGATAGGCCTGCCTTGGCGTAGTCAGGTACTTTCCCACTAGCCCTACAGGAATGTTGCCAGCCTGTTCCGGCAGGACCGGTAAGCCAGGGTCTAATTTTTGGCTCCATCCTTGCTGTTGGATAATGAGGCCTCAGTCTCCTCACCCTCAGTTTCTGCCAAACAGAACTGAGAGCACCAGTGAATCGCACGGAGGTTCAATCTGCAGGATAGAACGACTAACTAGATGGCTTTTAGTGGAGATAAATGCAAAATCCTTTACTTTGGCCCAGGGTGTAAACTGCACATCTCCAGAGAAGGAAGCTGAGTCCAAACAGCAGCTCAATGCCCAAGGGCCATGGTCGGCAAACTGTGGCTTGCGAGCCATATGCGGCTCTTTGGCCCCTTGAGTGTGGCTCTTCCACAAAATACCATGGCCTGGGTGAGTCTATTTTGAAGAAGTGGCGTTAGAAGAAGTTTAAGTTTAAAAAATTTGGCTCTCAAAAGAAATTTCAATCGTTGTACTGTTGATATTTGGCTCTGTTGACTAATGAGTTTGCCGACTACTGCCCTAGGGCCTAGGAGGTGTTATTCGAGTCACTGTTAGTTCAACAGATGTCAGCAATGAGACTTCTTAAAAATTGTGGACTTCGATGTGTAGCTTCGTCTAGAGCAGGGGTGGGAACTTTTTTTCTGGCAAGGGGCATTTGGGTATTTATAATGTCATGTGAGGGTCGTACAAAAGTTATCAACTTAAAAAACAGCCCGCTATGTTTGGTCAGACATTTAATTAACTCACCCCTGATGCCTTGGCAGGGCCAGACCAAATGATTTCTATGGCCCGTGGGCCAGATATCCCCACCTCTGGTCTAGATCAAGGAAGGAAATAATTCTCCTGCACTCTGTGATTTGCTTAGTCTGAGGAGCCACACTGACACTGTTCAGGAGAGGGTATGTATGAGTTATATGATAACTTTTTCTTTCTGGAGAATGTATTACATGTGTACATATGGGAAGATATGTACACATGTAATACTACATTAATAAAAGATAAAAAATAAATAAAAAGAGAGACTGGACACTTCCTTATGAAAAGTTGTGGAAGAAACTGAGCTTATTTAGTCTGACCAGAAAAGATGTGGGGTGGGGAGAGGGCCATGAAAGCTGCCTTCAAGTATTTGAACAAGTATCCTGTTGTAAAAGAGCTAAACCTGTTGTTGTGGCTTCGGAGCTCAGAACTAGGATCAATGGGTGAAAAGCAAAGGGAGAGAAACTTTGACTCAAAAAAGAAATTTCTAATAGGAAAGTGTAAAACGTGAAAGGGACTTTCCTCAGAGGGTAATGAGTTCCTCGTTGCTGGTTGCTTTTAAACAGTGGGAAGCCCCTGGTTGTGGGCAAGTTACAAACCTCATTGCAAAACCAAATTTAGATTTCCCAATTAAACTGAAGTTACCTTTGAGTGCAATTATAAAGGATATGTCAAAATTAAAACCATTGTTAAAATTAATCAAAGATTTAGGAAGGTAGAATGAACTCCAGAGCTGGAAATTACTGATTTAAACAATTGTTCTCACATTTTAAACTACATAATGAGCTAAAAATTATGAAGCTTCAGAGTATAGCTATAAAGAGTCATCTTAAACTAAAGTCAGTATGAAATATTTTAGCTTTCAAAACGAAAAAGCAGAACAATTACTCCCTACAGAATGGCATAGGAAGAGGTTTCTGACCCCAGCTAATTGTTTTATTTTTCTTCAGAGGGGCACACTGGCAGCATCTCCCGGGGTTTTCAGTAATTACACTCCATTCAATATCTGAAGAATTACAATAATTCTACATGGGATATACTGGTGCCCTTCAGATGCAAAGTCTTTAGAGAAGCGAAAAAACAACTTAAAGTAAATTAGCAGGAAAATTATCCTAGTTACTGTTTATTTCAGGGCTCCATATATCAGAGGCTAATTATACATTGTATGCTACCATTTCTTGGAGATATCTGTCATGTATTTCTCATGCCGATCAACAGACGTGCTGGTTTTGAGGATCCTTTAGAAAAGTGATGTCTGAACTTTCCCGATCACCTCTTTATTCAATGCAGATATATGTCACTGAATGCTTGCCAGTCCTTGAAGCTGGAGTGTCTAGCGAAGTAGTACAATGAGTGTTCACATAAGTATTTCTAAAGCTTTGACTCTGCCTTAGTCAGTTCTGCTCAGTGGGTAGAACATCAGCCCATGGACTGAAGGGTCCTGGGTTGGAGTCCACTCAAGAACGCATACCTTGGTTGCAGGTTCCCCAGCCCTAATTGGGGTGCATACAAGAAGCAGCCAATTGATGTGTCTCTTGCATATAGATGTTTCTCTCTGTCTCTCCCTCTCCCTTCCACACTCTAAAAATCAATGAAAAAAATATTCTCAGGTGAAGATTAACAAAAATAAAATAAAGCTTTGACTCTTCAAGGAGTTTTTGTTCTGCCAAGTAAGTTGCTTTTTTTTTTTTTAAGACTACATAAGCTTCCTCAAAGCCTTCTTCGGCGCCAAGGGTACATGAGAGAAGACAGCAAGGAATGGTATTCATTGTACAGCCACTCAGAGATTAGAAAGTCTCATATCTGGGCTGGAACCTTATCTGTTTTCTGCTAGTGTTAGAATACATCCGCCATCTCTCAGGACTCCCTTTGGAGTCTGAGCAGCAAAGTTACTAATGCGGATTTTGTAATCAAAGAAAACACAATTTCAAGAGAAACATCAAAAGTGCTTTATTCAAAGTAATGTCCACCTCTAGCTACACATTTCCCCATCTTTCAGGTAATTTGTGTATATCATCCCAATAGAACTTTTCTTGTTTTGGGGCATACCATTCAGAGACCCAATTTTCCACTCTTCATACATTTTAAAGTGCTGTTCAGAAAATGTGTGTGCCATCGATTGGAACAAGTGCTAATCTGAAGGAGCTAGGTCTGGTGAATATAGAGGGTGAGTTAATACTTCTCAGGCAAGATCTTTTAACTGGTTTTGAAGTGGGTGATGGTGCATCATCATGAAGCAAAATTACTTTGCCATGTCTTCTGGCACATTCTGGTTGTTTCATGATTCAAATTGATTATTTGTTGTCGGTAGCAATCAGTAGTAACAGTTTCACCTGGTTTTAGAAGCTCATAATACACCACACCTTCCTAATCCCACCAAAAGCAGAGCACTGTCTTCTTTCTGAAGCAGTTTGGCCTTGCAGTTGATATTGATGGTTGACCTGGATCAACCCATGATTTTGCATTTGGAATTCTCAAAATAAATCCACTTTTAATCACCAGTCACAATTCAATGCAAAAACGACTTTCTTTCGTGCCATAGGAGCAACATTTTACTGATGACTTTTTGGTTTTCCATTTGTTTTTCCTTCAGTTGATGTGGCACCCATTTTTCTTCCTTTAAAAATTTTCCTATTGCTTGTAAATGATTGGAAATTGTTTGCTGAGCAATGTTTAATCTTTCTGCAAGTTGGTTTTGAGTTTGGCATGCATCTTCATCCAACAATGCTTATAATTGTTGGTCTTCAAAGTTTTTCAGTTGACCTGGACGTTCTTTGTCTTTCACATTGAAATAATCATTTTTAAAGCGTTCAATTTAGTGTTCACAAGTATCTTGAGATGGAGCATGTTCACCATAAGCTTCCTGAAGTATACAATAACTTTTTCTTCAAAATAAAATAATGAATTAAAACTTATCACAAATGCCCTATTTTGGCATGAAATTCTACATTTTTAAACATAAAAATATCTATGATGGTAACACCTTCAGAAAATTTGACATTGAAGCTTGCTATCAATACAACCTCTCTACTCCTTTCCTGTCTTGTTTTTAACTAAATTTAGTAAAGTATAAAAGATTTCCTAATCTTTTTTAAGTATATTTTTATTCATTTCAGAGAGGAAGGGAGAGGTAGAGAGAAATAGGAACATCAATGATGAGAGTGAACCAATGATGGGCTGCCTCCTGCACACCCCACACTGGGATTGAACCTGAAACTGGGGCATATGCCCAATCAGGAATCAAACTGTGACCTCCTAGTTCATCGGTTAGTGCTCAACCACTGAGCCATGCCAACTGGGCCCTAATAAGTCTCTATGGCAACAAACTTTTACAAAGAAATTAAGGTTATTTAATGACAGAATTAACAAAGGTTAAATAAGTTATGATCCATCCATATGATTGAATACTTTTTTTAAAAATGTTTTATAATGCAATCAGTATTGAAAATAGTCACTGTGCCATGTGAAAAATTCAAATTAAAAATAGATATGACTTCAATTTTTAAAAATATGCTGTTATATATGTAGTTTTAAAGTATTAGAAACAAATATACCAAAATATTGATGAAGTTCCTCTGTTATGATATTCTGAGTGGTTTTTACTTTGCTTTTAACATTTTCTGTATTTTTTTAAATGTGCATATGTTAGTGTTCTAGTCCGAAAGGAGGGAGGGAAGGAGATTAACATTAAAACACACACTTTTGCTAGAAATTAGGAAGGTCAGTACTATATAGGGCATGGAGAACTGTACAGGTAGGACATTTTCACTATGACTGCTCAGTCAGTCATTACTGAGTCCTCTTTACTTTGAGGAACTTGACAGGCTACACCTTCTCCAAATCTGGGATCGTTACCAATTCTCCTACAAATTCAGAGTGACCTACAGAAGGTGAGAGCGAGTCCTTAGGAATAAGAGTCAAGGAACCACAGATTGTTTTTTGTATCCTGAGGAACAGGCAAGCGATCAAGAAAAATTACATCATTGGTGTTCCTCACTTGAAAAATGCCCTGTGTGGCCGAGACCGGTTTGGCTCAGTGGATAGAGCACTGGCCTGCGGACTGAAAGGTCCCGGGTTCGATTCCAGTTGGGGCACATCTCCAGTGTGGGACGTGCAGCAGGTGGCTGATCGATGTCTCTCTCTCATCGAGGTTTCTGACTTTCTATCCCTCCCCCTTCCTCTCTGTAAAAATTCAATAAAAAATATATATTTTTAAAAAATGCCCTGTGTGCATGAGTGGGGGTGCTCTGTCAAGTAATTAAGCAGGCTCTACATCAGCCAGCTGCCTCCAGATGGTCAGGATCTCAGAACAGGCTGTTTCTCAGGGGCCCAGGTATTGCTGAAATAAATAATGGTTTGTTTTCCTTTCTGGATTAGACACTAAGCTTACTTGCATTTCAGTCTTTTTTCTTTTTTCTTTTTTCTTTTTTAGCGCATGATTGCAAATACTGCCCGGACAGTGAGATACTGCAGAAGCCAACCTTTCAGTAAGTTCAATGTTGCAATATGGATCTCTCATGGTTGAGTCCTTTATTTTCGTGAGCCTATGGAGACCTCTGAGAAGTCTGGACAATATTTGATTGTCAGAGACACTTTGGAGCATGAAACCATGAGATAGGAGCCTGAGTTTAAGGTTGTTCTAGTTGTTAAACCAGAAAATAACCACAGGAATATTATTTTATGAATGAACTTAAAAGAGAACTAACTTGCTCTTCCCAGTGAGTCTAGAGAAAACTAAGGCATGATTGCCAGTAAATCCTGCCTCAGACCACCTCTCTTAATGACGCCCTGCTTGATGGTGAGAAACTCCCGTCAAGTCCTGATGACTCAGTTCTGTTGTTTCTAAGCTGGGAGAGATAATGTTTATTTCTTGCGGTGTTGCAAGAATGCATTTATGTGTATAGCACATTCGTAAAATGTTCCATAGGAATTGATGTTATATTTCTAGCGTTCCCAGGGGAACGTAGGGTGCTCTTCTTAAACCTGGAGATACAGCACAATAACTAGTATAATACAATGCTTTCCTGTAAAGCTATTAGTAACAGTAAACAGCCATTTGAAACTGGAGTTAAGTTGCATCATAGCACAGACTCAGCATGCCAGACCAGTGCTACTGTTTCCTCTGGGCTGGGACTTTGGGTGGGGGGTGGGGCTTTGGCTCTCTCAAAGAGTGCTGGGAGTCAGAAGGTGGCCCCTGTCAGGGTTCTTGCTAGCGTCATCTATGAGTCACTTGAAGTCACCAGGCTCCTTAAGTCAACATGATAACTTGACATAAACTTGATTGTGAAGCTACCAGCACCTTCCCCTCCAATTAACCGATTGCTAACAGACTAAAAAGTCCTTATTTTATTCCTCAGTGCTGTCTTTGCTCTTAGCACAAGACTGGCCAAAGCAAGGATTTGGTAACATGGGATGCCAGGATTGCTAAATGTTAACTTTTTCAGTGTACAGCAGAAATAATTTAGGAAAAATAACCTCGACTTGAGGAGCAAGTAGACCTTTAAGAAATTGATTCACATGGTGGTGCCTCTTGTCCTTCCTAGGTGAGACTAGTCTTGCACATCAGCCACTCCTATGTGGATTCTGCGAGTTAGTGTCTCATAGCTCTTCCTCTAGTAACTTGCTCTCTGTATAAAGACATGGCCATAACGCAGTTATACAAGTGAATCTGAGGATATATATATATATATATATATGATGCCAATCTACAACAAGGGTTTATAATCTAGATTCCATGGTCCTTCTGGGGTCCAGTAAATTCATGAAATTGTAAATATTTTGTAAAACTTTCTGTGGCTGAGAAGGTTCATAGCCTTGAGAAAGTTCTCAATGTGTCTAAGAACCAAAGAACCATGATAAAATATGTTTTGTTCCATAAGCTTCTTGGGAAATAAATCCCCATCTGCCTACATTTTCTTCTAGAGCTCTTGAGGGAAAATTTATATATATATATATATATATATATATATATATATATATATATATCTCCAGTGCATTTGTTAAAGTTATCAGTAACCGATGGTAAACAACAGCTGCTCAGCTCTGAAGTCAACAATCTATAGATAAAGTATAGGAATAGATTCATAAACATTATGGGAATATGTACAATGTAATTACAGTATATTGTACATGTGGCGTACACTGCCAATGAGAAGCGAGAAAGCAAAGCACTGTGGTATTGTTTATATGTGATAATTATACTGATGAGTTTCTTTTTAGAGTGCGTAGGGGCCTTTGTATCTTCTCTCTGCTTTTCTGTGTTCAGACCTGCAGCACTCCCCTGTCCCCCTCAGGCAGATGGCCTTCTAACTGCCTTTGGGAGTGGCGTGAGCATCTGAGAAGAGTACATGAACTGCAGAAAGTGGGTGCTGTGGCAGAGAGTACACTAGTCTGGAGTCCAGACCCTGACTTGGCCACTCCTGGTATCCACTCCTAGTTGATAGGAGCCCCAAACCAGTGATCTATGGGGCAGAGGTGGCCCAAGGACCACAGCAGAATTGTTGGGTCTAAATCAAGCATTTTTTAATCTTTTATTTTAAAACTAGAGGCCTGGTGCACAAAATTTGTGCACTGGGGTGGGGGGGGTGTCCCCTCAACCAGTTTGCACCCCCTTGCTCCATACCACCTGCTTGCAGCGGTGGCAGGAGAGGCTCCAGCCACCACTGCTGTGCTTGCCAGCTGTGAGCCTGGCTTCTGGCTGAGTGGTATTCCCCCTGTGGGAGCGCAGTGACCACCAGAGGGGCAGCTCCTGTGTTGAGCATCTGCCTCCTGGTGGTCAGTGTATGTCATAGTGACGGGTCATTCTGCCAATCGTTCCGCCATTCAGCTAATTTGCGTAGTAGGGTTTTATTTTATAGGATAATGTCACCATTTAATAAGTGAGAGAATTCCCAGGGAAGACATTCAGGTTTCTCATGTCTCTAGAAAAATAGGAAGATCTGGCACGTCAGGGTGCATATGCAGAAGACGGGTCTGGAGGGGCCTGTGTCTCTCATTCACCACTGTCCAAGTCAGCCTTCCTCGCTTGTGTCTCTGCCCTGCATAGGGCGGGGAGCATTTAATCCTCCTTTCAGCAGGGTTTAGGGAAACCAGTCAATCACACAGCTCTATTGCTCACATGTTTAGGGAAGTGAATGAGAATAGAATGGTAACTGAGATTTCAGAAGTTGCATCAGAGGATCAAAGGTCTAGCAGAAGTCATGACTTCACCCCATGAGTGGCTCTTTCTGGATATGAAGACCTCTAAGAACAGACAACCTGTGCAGTTATGTTGTATATTGTATGCAGGTAACAAAGGGAGCTGGTGATAGTAATCTCACTTGGCTTGCTTCAGGTCAGCCCGAGTTTTAAGTGCTTTTGTTAGAAGCTAACGAAAACTATCCTTTGTCATTAGTCAGTATCTGATTCAGAGGAGCCAGAGATCAGAGTCTGAAACAAAGGCAGGATGGTTTGGGGAAACAATTTTAATGTATAATCAGGGACTCTCGGGTGCTGCTTTCACTTCTTTTTTAGTGCCATTTTTTTTTAAACATGAGATGCAAAGGAAAATGATCAAAATAGGTGATTCTAGGGAAGAAAAGGGTGTGAGGGAGGAGATGGACCATCCAAGTGGAAACATTTCAATGAATATGGCATTGTTGAAAGGTCTTGATGGAACTCAGCAATGTAAGATGAATATAATAAGTAGCTGGAGAAAATAAAGTGTATCTTACATGCATATATTGTGCAATTCCAATTCTCTTTCCAACAGATCTTGACGCAGCTCAAGCTAATAAGAACCATCAGGATGTCCGGAGTTATGTACGGCAATTAAATGTGATTGACAACCAGAGAACTTTATCACAGATGTCACACCGGTTAGAGCCTCGTCGACCATAGACATTTAAAGTGCCCAGAACAATGGTTTGCCTCCAGTCCAGAGTCTTTCAAAAATGGCATTTATGCTACTGCTGACTATATTGTTACTAGAGAATGCTACAAAGCAAGCAAAAACACATCCTGAGATCGTTCAGGGCTGCATTCAGCTTACCAGCGTCATGACAAGAGAAGTCATTTGCATC
The DNA here is from genome assembly GCA_011751065.1 of Lasiurus cinereus. NCBI lineage: Eukaryota > Metazoa > Chordata > Mammalia > Chiroptera > Vespertilionidae > Lasiurus > Lasiurus cinereus. Next base: position 14,622,442 of record JAAGEH010000393.1, on the reverse strand, counting down.
GAGCTTGTACTCTCTAGCATAGGAATCCCCCATTTGTAGTCACCCGATTTCATTTCCAGTCATTGCCACCTTCTTTGCTGAAGCATAAAATAAGACCTACATGAAGAGTTTGGTAGAAATGCTACTGTCAAGAGCTATATCAAGTCTGACATTTTTTCTAAGAATGTTTGCAGGGTGAGATGTGCTACAAATGGGATTTATTTGGATACATCAGTGGTCGTATAAGTTTCATATTTTTTAACTCAACTTCTTGATTTGGAGCATGAGAATTTTGGAAGGTGTTGAGAAATTAATATAAATCCAAATTATAAGTTGTATTCTGCCATCTTTATAGTCTTACCTCTGAAGGAATTGTACCTGACCATATTCCTATAAAACATTATGATTCTTTATATAATTTAGGGAGGACCAGTCTGTAATTTCTGAATGATATAGAATAATATTTATGTTTACAGTGTAACTTTTTTAAACTTTCAAATCAGGATTACACACATAAAAATTCCACTAAGAAACTCCAAGGTTCTTAAAATTGTCAGTGTTTAGATTAAAAAAATAATAATACCATTTCAGAAGAGCACACTATGCACAAAAAATTTTTCAAAATTAAAATATTTTCCTGGGCATTAAAAAATATTTACTATTGGCTAATTATTGTTACTGATAAAAAATACATATTTTCTGGACTTAAATGTTATTATAAATACCTTAATTTTCAGCAATTGTTTTGCACTTTCAAATAGATTGTATATAGTTCATTCAATCGATGGTATAAAGTTATTTATTTGCTACATGATAGATATTGTGCCAAATAATTACTTTTTATTTATTTTATTTAGTATGTAATTTTGGGTACATTTCTTCCTGTTTTTACAATTAAGCTACATTTTATGTGTAGGAATTGTATGTATGTATATCTTCTGTAAATAACAGCTAGTAGCTTCATTAAATACAATTGTTGACAAGAAATGGTTCTGTTCTCAATTCCTATAATATGGGAGGGGTAATTATTTGGTATAATGGGGTCCTGAATTTTAAAATTCAGATAAAATTCACATACTATAAAAGTCACTCTTTTAGTGGGTACAATTCAGTGGTTTTTGGTATATTCACAGGTTTGTTCAATCATCATCACATTATAACTCCAAAACATTCTCTTCATTCCTAAAAGAAACGCATACTCATTAGTGGTCACTCCTCATTCTTTTCCCTCCTAGTCTCTGGAAACCACTAATTTACTTTTTGTCTATACAGATTTACCTATTTTGGACATCTTTTAATAAATGGAATTATATGTGTAGCCTTTTGTATCTGATTTCTTTTTCTAAGCATAGTGTTTTCAAGGTCACACATGGTATGGCAAGTACTTTGTTATTTTTTTATGGCTGAATAATATTCCGTGGAATCCACATACCACATGCTATTTGTCCACTAGTCAGTGGATACTTGGGCTGTTTCCACTTTGGGGATATTAGGAATACTGCTGGTGTGAGGAGGCACTGAGTTTCAGAAATGCCTACTGAGGAGCCTCCTACCATTTCTCAGTGGTTGAAGCACTTAGTAAATATTTGATTAAGAAATTTTCCAAAATCCTCTAAATTTCAGGCATTTCTATTTTTTTTAAATTAAGTCTTTATTATTCAGATTATTACATTTGTTTTTCTTTTTTCCCCTCCATAGCACCCCTCCACCCAGCTCCCACCCTTCCCTCCCTCCCGTTGACCTCATCCATAGGTGTATGATTTTTGTCCAGTCTCCCCCTGTATACCCCTCACCCCTTTCTCCCTGAGAATTATCAGTCACGGGTGGGTCTGGAGCAGCAAGTCCTCCGCAGGCTCCGCCGCGAGTGACTTTTCAGTCCGCAGGCCGACGCTCTACCCACTGAGCACACCTCCTCCTGCTGCCACAGCGGCAGCACACACACGTCGGGGAGGGGCGGGGGGCCGCGGGGTCGCAGGGGTTAAGGGAACCAGCACCGGCGCTCGCTCCTGCAGGTCCGGCCCGGCCCGAGCCGCACCGGAACCCCTGAGGGCAGGTGCCCTGGTGGCTCGAGAGCCGAGGACGCACCGCTCAGCCTCAGCCTCAGCGCGAGGGTCTCAGCCTCAGCCCAGCCTCAGCGCGAGGGTCTCAGCCTCAGCCTCAGCGCGAGGGTCTCAGCCTCAGCATTTCTATTTTTTAATATCAACATTTGCCAGAGTATGTTCCAAGCTATACTAATTTCACAAGTTCACATGCTTTTTTAAAATCCAAAAACAGATACACAACTGCAAAACAAAACCAAAAAAAAGTTATCTTCAAATCAATCTGGGAACCACTGTATAATATATCCCATTCTTCCAAATTATTCTTAATATTCATTAACATATTAAAGGCTCTGAAAAGTCCTGCTGTAATCCTTCTTACCATCCCACAGTCAAACCCACTTTGAGAAATGCTGAAACAGGCAAATGCCTTTGTGTTTCAATCACACAGCAGTTTGAGAGGAGGTTCTTTGGGGAGGGACTTTGTTGCATGTAGTGTTATGCCTCATACCAGAATGGTACACAATGCTTGGAATTTACTAGAGAAAAAAAAAAGTCACTGAGTAAATTTTCTTTAAGTCATTATTGTTCAGTATTTCACTGTCTCTTGACCTCAAAACCAACTGTAAGGTTTCCACTTACATATTTTTCCTTTTCTAGATTATTTTTATAGATGACAAAGAGTGCCAAAAGCCAATCCCTTACTCCTGTTTTGTTCTTAGTTACTCCTACCATACTCAAGACTGATATCCAAAGTCTGACAACTCCTTTCCTCCAATTCCATAGTGACTGGCCCCTTGTGATCTTACTTTAATTCAGTTTCCACATTGTTCAAAATTAACACATATTCTTCCATGTATATTCCCCTGAGTCTTCCAAATGGGAATAACTATTGCTGCACTTAATTAAAAAAGTAGGAGATTTTTAATTATATCTCACTTCTTTGAAAATATACTAAACTCTATTATTCGAGGTAGTGATGGCTAAGTAAAAGCATTCACATTCTAAAAACGTAGAGTAGTAGCCAAGCAACCCTTCCTGAAGCAGGAGCTGCAGTTAATATTTTCAACCTTGCAAACAAGCCAAAAGAAAATGAGATGCCCATGGGGTCACAAGAAGGATAATGAGGATTGCAGAAGACATGAAAAAGAAGAAAGAATGTTTCTACCAAAAGCGCCCATAGGAAATTATACATTTAAGTGTTTAACACACCTGCTTAGCAAGGTCACTGGTACAGAGCACAGGAGCCAAGCTGTTCCAGCAATAATTGAATACCGTGCAGGTTAAATAGACGTTTTCTGAATTCAGTGGCATTTCCTCTGAAATATGAATGCAGATCAATGACTAACAGTGTGAGAAAATTCAAAGAAGTGTCATTCTGGTTTCAAATTGTGCTTATAATTTTCTAAAATCAGCATAGACTATGCAGTAAGGTAAAAATGAACCCTTACCTTCAATAGCTTTTTAATTTTTTTTACTTATTAATCTAAAAATGCTTTTTTCTTTTCAGAATAATTTTCTCTATTTGTCCTACATGGAGGAGAGTGTGCTGTCAGATGAGCCTGTCACAGCATCCCCTGCCTTATAAAGAATCTTTCACTTAATTATTGTTTGTTATCTTTCTGTTCATTCATTCACCCACTCATTCATTCATTCATTTAATCATTCATTAACTAATACTGGTTAAGGAGTATACTGAATGCCAGACCTTTTTTGAGCTCAGGTTTCAAAACAGGGTCCCTCTTCTTCTGGAGCTTATCCAACGGAAGAGACAGAAGATGAATCAAATAATCAAACAAAAAATAAAAACATTTCCAAGGAAGGATATGGTGTTGCAACAATATGTAACCAGGGGATTTAAGCTGATCTGAGGTGAGGAAATGTTTCCTGTGGAAGTGACATTTGACCTGAGCTCTGAAGGATGAAAATGATAACTTAGCAGAGGGCGGAGGAGAATATGTTGTAAGAGGAAATAACTTTGATAGTGTGGAGGATGGAAAGTTCACGGTGGCAGAGCAGAGTGAGCTGGGTGAGCACGCTCCAAGCTGTGCTGGAGACCAAAGACTGGCTCAGAGCGGGCAACATCTCGCAGACCTTCTTAAGGAGCTTCCTTTCCCCCCAAGAGCTGTGCTGGGGGCTGGGGTTGCATTCATAATGGTGGCCCTTGGAGGGCAAGGTCATTGCTTTATTTTTGTTTTCTGCTTTTTTTTTTATGGTGCATTTAAAAATGTTTACTTTTCAATATAGTAGCCATACAATATTGTATTAGTTTCAGGGCTACACATTTTTATATGCCTTACAAAGTGGTCGTCACAGAAAGTCTAGTAGCCCTCTGTCACTGTCCTCAGTTGATACGATACAAATGACTCTGTTCCCCATGTTGCACCAACCATCCCTACGAAGGCCACTGCTTTATGACACCACCTAGCAGATGACTCATGGTGTCATCCCTAATTCCTTAATTCCTTTATCATGCAGGCTGAAAGGTCAGACAGAGAAAATCGTGGATAGTGGCAACTCTTAAAAACCATATTAAAATACTAAAAGGGGTGGATCCAGATTCTTACATAGAATTGAACACCATCTCTCCTCCTGATTCAGTCCATGCTGTGCCACTCTCGAATGTCATAGTAAAATATGCTGAACTTAATATTGACCATTTTAACCATTCTTTGAGTGAATAATTCAGTGACATAGTGTAACCACACCGTTGGGCAACCACCACCACTCTCCCTTTCCAGAGTTTTTCATCTTCAACTCCCTGTTACACAACGTCTCCTACTTCCGCTTCCTCCAGCCCCTGGGAAGCATAAGTCTACTTTCTACCTCTAGAATTTAGGGGTTACCTCATATAAGTGGTATCTTACAATCTTTGTCCCTTTGTTTCACTTTGTTTGGTGTGTGTTTTTTAATCCTTATGTGATGATTATTTTTCTGTTGATTTTTAGAGAATGGAAGGGAGGGAGGAAGGAAGGTAGAGAGAGAAACATCAACATGAGAGAGACACATCACTGGTTGTCCTTGCACACGCCCCACCTGGGGCTGAGGCTCGTACTATGGAGATAGGTGCACATGAATGGAAATTGAATCTGTGGCCCTTTGGTTCCCAGGTTGATGCTCTAACCACTGAGAACACTAGCCAGGGGCTCATAATATATTTAAGGTTTATTCACATTGTAGCATGTGTCAGAATTTTCTTCCTTTTTAAGCTGGAAATATATTGCTTTCATGCATATACCACATTTTGTTTATCTGTTCATCCATTACTTAATTTGTTTTCATCGTGGGCATTGTGAATGAAGGTGCTATGAACATGGATATACAGATACCTATTCAAGTCCCAGCTTTCAAATCTTTGGATATGTACCTAGAAGTGGAATTGTCAGATCTTATGGTAATTCTATGTCTGATTTTTGGAGGGACCGCCATACTGACTTTCCCAGTTGCTGCACCATTTCATGGGCTACATATGACATGGACCATGCTTACCTGTGTCCTTGGTGACAGGGTGCCAGTGTATGGCATGGCTGCTGGGGAAGGCGGCAACTAGGAGCCCAGGCTCAGTGTGTAGAAGCTCAAGCATGGAGCAGGAAGTTTTCTTTTGTCACTCTGCCCTCTTACAAGTCATGATAGCTCACCAGGCAGTCACAGCCCCGGAATCTTGGTCTGTCCTTGCTGCTCTGTGGGTATCAAACTACTGTGGCCTGCTGCCGGAGACTTGCAGATGGGATGACTGGAGGAAATGTTACTAATCCCAAGAGAACAGTGGCGTGGGAATGGGAAAGTGCCTGCCTTGCCTTGCTTCGGCTCCTTTGCCTGTGCTTATCTGGCAGTTAGGGAAGGTCAAGGATGATGCAACAGGAAGCCAGGATCTTTTGTTCTTGAGCAATTTAAATTTGGAATGATTGGGGCCAAAGCTGTGCTCTAAAGGGAAGTGCTCGTGGCTGCAGACATGAGAGCATGGGCAGACTTGAGGAATAAAGAGAGACTGGGGCCAGGATATGTGAGAGCCTCCCAATTCACAATAGTCTCCTTCCCCCAGCACCTGCAGGAAGGGTTCACACTCTCCCTAGGCAGGGAGATGCAAGAGGAGTGGGATTCTACAATAGGAGGACCAACACAAAGCAAAAGTTGGCATAAAAGTCTTTAAAATGGGGTTTTGCGGCACCTGAGAATAAAAGTGGGTTGGAAGATTCTCAAGAGGTGTCCATGCACTAACCTGGAGGCATGTGGCAGGTCTTTGGTGTCATAACAACACGGACCTGGCAGGAATGGAGAAGTGATGGTTCCAGTGGGAGTCCTAAAATTTGAGGGCAGAGGGACAGATTCTAATGGTTCAGTCTCCCCAGTAAGGAGAAGGGCTCAAGGTGAGAAGACACAGAAGCACTGGGGATAGACAGGTTCTGCACCTGCCAAGCAGCAGCCGCTTGAGAAGGATGCAGAAAAAGATGGTTGGATAAACCATACCAATAAGTGTGTCCGTGGTTGTGTGTGTTAACCAAACAGCCCCACAGAATATATATGTATTATTTATAGAGGATGAAAACCCCAAATCTGCAGTGGAGGCCAGCAGGTTGGAGACACAGGGAAGTTGACGGTGCAGATGACGTCCAAATACGTCTGCTGGAGAATCCCCTGCTGCTTGAGGAAGTCCGTCTTTTTGTTCTATTCACGTCCTCAACTGATTTGATGAGGCCCTCCCTCCCTGCAAATTACATAGGGTAATCTGCTCACCCAAACTTTACCAATTTAAATGTGAATCCATCCAAAAACACCCTCCAAGAAGCACAGACAAGGATGCTGCTAATCGGGGCCAGCCTTGGTGGATCAGGGCTGGGCTCAGTCGTGTATCTGGAGTCAGAGGGGAGAGGGTGGAATGGTTCATCTCTGCTCCGCATAACTTCCATTTACCAGCAGCTAGCTCAGGCTTCCTCACTTGTGGGCTATGCAGGGTTCACAGGGAGCGAGCGGATAAGCAAGAGCTCGTGAGGCCCAGGCTCAGCTGGCCAAAGTGGGTCAAGAGGCCAACCAAGATGCAAAGGGTGGAGAAACCATTCTGTCTCTTGATGTGCAGAACATCAGCATCACATGACCAAGACTATGTATTCAGGGAAAGGAAAAGTACTGCCCCTGCTGAAACCGGTTTGGCTCAGTGGATAGAGCGTCGGTCTGCGGACTGAAGGGTCCCAGGTTTAATTCCGGTTAAGGGCATTTACCTTGGTTGCCGGCACATCCCCAGTAGGGGGCGTGCAAGAGGCTGCTGATTGATGTCTCTCTCTCATCGATGTTTCTAACTTTCTTTCCCTCTCCCTTCCTCTCTGTAAAAAATCAATAAAATATATATTTTTTAAAAAGAAAAGTACTGCCCCTTTTGCACACAGTCTATGAGCAACAGTAGCACAAAATGTGAGTGACTATAAGGTACAATGCTCTTGTTTGGGTAGAGTTAGGGGTCTCTGGTGTTACCTGGTGTTTGAAATGCTTCTCCTGGTGGAATTGAGTAGCACTTGAGGAAGTACCATGGATTAGCAGAAAGATAATGAGCTTTAAGATCAGACAGATCTAGGTAGGACTTGACCGGTCTATACAATGCCTTTATGTGTATGAGGAAAAAAGCAACTCTTCTCTGCAGCTGGCACTATCCCCTCGGAGAGCTTCCCCTCAACCAGGCTTCCTCGTGTGTGTGTGCAAAGTGGTACACAGCCGGCACCAATGTGTGTGGTAGCCCTCAGCTGTGAACACTGACCAGTGTACTTCATCTCTGAGCTTCTGCTGATGGGAATCACAATACCTCCATCCCAAAGGCTGTGTGAGGATTCAATGAGTTGAGGTGCAGAGCATACCGAGTGCTTGGTGAACCAGAGATATCAATATCTTCTATGAGAGGCCACAGAAAAGAGTACATTAGAACATTCAAAAATGCCTGAGAGTCTCTGGCCAAACCAATTATGAAAGGATGGAGAAGGAAAGAAACTTACATGGTGGATTTGAATCATTGAAATTTATTTGGGATGAAGGAGCAATTCAAGAGGGTTGTCCTTTACCCTAATCCTTTCCACCCCAAACTTTCCCTTATTTTGCAAAGTTTTTGCTGCGGTAACTAAAACAGGATACCGTTATCTTGTTGAGAGCCAATTTAAAAGTTATTTACAGCCCTACCCAGTTTGGCTCAGTGAATAGACAGTCGACCTAAGAACCAAAGGGTCCCGGGTTCAATTCTGGTCAATGGCATGTGCTTTGGTTGCGGGCACATCCCAAGTAGTGTGTAGAGGAGGCAGCTGATCGATGTTTCTCTCTCATTGATGTCTCTGACTCTCTATCTCTCTCCCTTCCTCTCTGTAAAAAAACAGTAAGATATATTTTTAAAAAAATAAATAAAAGTTATTTACAGTGAAAAAGAAAACACTTCAAGTTACTGAATGGAAGAGAGAAGTAAAAATAGAATAAAGGACTTGTGCTTCTTACCAACAAATACAATGTTCATATATGAAAGAGTAGATCAGAAATTAAACCAAAGGGTAACACAAGCCATACATCCACAGGCCCCACTGGAAGTCAGGTTTTCACTAACTGGGGTGCTCACTTACATGCACCATAGGTAGAGCCTGGAAATAGGTAAGCACTATTATGAGATTCCTCTTCATCACTGGCGCTAATCTCCTCTCACCTGATGCTCACAGGCCATTATAAAATCCATTTATACTTCTGGCTTCAGAAATTAAAATGAAGGTATGAGTCAAACTTTGTATTAAATTGGGGATTATTGCCTGTGGCACTCTATGTGAACCAGGTGACACTGGGCCATTTTAATTAAGAATTCGTTTTTAATAACAGCACCAGCAAATGAATAACACTAAGTCAACACTGAAATAGTTGCAGTTGGGGGGATTATGGGACTAAGTGAGATATGCAATTGTACTATAGGCTTCATGTGCAGAGTTCACTGATGCATTGGAAAAAAATCTTTGAAGCAACTGAATAAAGATGTTAACACGGGGCATGGAAATCTTTTGAGCATAAAGAGAAGATGACTGCTAGGGGGTTAAAAGAAGAAATGTTGTACTTCTATTTAAAATTGGAAGAAAAGCAAGGTCACTAAGGAATACAGTGGTTTAAATACAAAATTTTCTGAATGTTGACTTAGGAAGAGAATGTTCTGGGATATTTGGTTTAATCATCAATGCTTAAAGGGTAGCAGAGTTGGGGTTCCAACCTGAGTACATCTAATTCTAAAACATGTTGTTAAGTATGAGGCTACCCTTGTCTGTCTCTTTCTGTCTCCAAGAGCACTGATTATTCAAGCTTTTAATGCCACAATAAAACATAACAAAAAAAAGTTCAGGAAACTAAGTTTTAGATTAATTTCACCAAAATAGTCTAAGTGACATTTAGATAAGAGATTTGTGTGTATTTGTTTTGTTTTTAAAATACAAGTGGTGTGTGTGTGTGTGTGTGTGTGTGTGTGTGTGTGTGTATCCCTTCATAAATATTCTGTATATCATACATATGCCATGGAAAGTCTTCATTATTACAGATATCACATTGTTCTGCATTCATCACAAAGAATCCACTCATATTCAGGAAGGGTTCCCATTGTATTTGAAATGCTTTATCTTTTAAGCTGAATGGTTGCTTTCAGATTATTCTCTATGCATTATTTCATTTAAAATTGACTCCACTGAAATCAGAGCATTATTGAATTATGTAGATGTACTCAACATTTTGTAGAAATGATGAGTGAGGGGGACTTTATTATGGGATCTCACATATTTCTTTAGAAAACCCTCATTGGACATATCTTGTCTTCCAAATCTCTCTTCTTTGCTGCCAATCATAAGGTCTCTTTCTATTCCCAATTCTCTCCAAAACTCCACTTTACAGATCACCCTTGAGGTTTTCTTATTTTCTTGTTTATCCAAATCAGCTTAATTTTTTCATAGCTCTACCTCCCAACTTGAAAATCTCCAGTCTGCCTGTGGCTAAAGATATTGTTTGTCCTAAGCAAACAAAAAACCATCCTGTTATCAGGATCATTCTCTTTAGAAGGGAGTATAAATGACAAGAAAAAAAAAGTAAAAATTGTTATAACAGAACATAGGAAACATAGTTTTATTTGATACCAAATCTGGCTACAGCTCCTTCTGCCTCCTATGGGTGGGGTGGATACATAAATCACAACAGGAAAGTAAATCTCTCTTTTACTTTTTGCTTCAGAGACTAGTAAGGAAAGAAAGAAAGAAAGAAGGGAAGACTGATGCGTGAAAGCCTCCCCAATTCTGCTGCGGCTGAGCATGCTTTCAGCATGGGGGTGCGTTTGTGGAAATAGGAGTCTAACCCAGCCATCACCTTTCTACGTGCAGATGAATTCCCAGATGAATTCACACACTGACATCACTCTTCCTTTTTCTTAAATCCCCGGAGTCACAGAAAATTTAGGGGAGAGTTTTTCCCCTGCTATTATTGACAAATCCTCAGAGGCTATAGTGATATTTTTAATGTCCTTCATAATGGCAAAGAACTTCTACCAATTCCTAATTGGTTCCTGATCTTTACCTTTTTTGATAACTGGTCTCTCAAGTTGTAGCAAACTTTAACTATCCAGTGAGCAACTCTTCCTGGGTACATTTTTGGATCACCTCCTGCATTATCTCTCATATTTCATTAGCCATGTAAGGTTATAACTTCCAAAAAAAAAAGAAAAAGTCCAAAGCATGAGAGCACTAATTCTACTGCTAATAGGATGTTGCTCAAATCAACCAGAAAATGTGTATTAGAGCTAACTGCATCCTAAAGCAAGCCTGCCAGTCAGCTTGTCTCCCTATGTACTCAAGGTTCTCATTGGGTCTTCCTATTCAGGGAAGTGTCCTATAGGAGAAAGGTCTACTTCCCAACAGCAGAAAAAGTCCATGCCAGCCAATCAAAATAGTCAGCATAATTCTTCATTCTGAAATCTAAACAACAACTGTTGTTCACCAGAAATATCTGAGGAAATTACTACCATGAGGAAAAGAAAGTGAAAAACTGACTCCAGAAGAAACATAACTAAGTCAGTTTACTGAATAATAATATCAACCATTTAGCATATGAAATATGACCAATAGTAACAATAATAATAATACGTAGCATTACTAAACACTAACTCTGAGCCAGGTCTTGGTTTAAACACTATATATTAACTTATTTTAATATAAACAAAAATTCTATTATGATCTCCATTTTACAAATGAAAAAAACAGGCTCAGAGAAGCTGAGTGAAATATCCAAGGTCACACGGCTCATAAGCACCAAGTCTATCTACGTTCAAAGCTCATGTTCTTAGTTCCTATGCTATATTGCATTGAAAACTTTAATCTTTGAGTTTTAGTCCTTTTAAAGTCCTCATTAACATTTGACTCTAGGTACCCATCAACTTATTAAGTGACTTGCCTAAAAGTCTGGGAAAGAATGAGAGCTTGAGTTGGTTGCCATCTTACATATACCTTGGGAGTTAAGACTGATAAACCAGTCTAAGAACTTCAAGAATACCTACAAGCTTCATTCTATAACAGGATAGCAAAACTAAAACTTGTTGCATCCAAATCTTTCAAGACCAGAAAAATCTGGAAAACATCTATTTAGGGAAATATCGAATGCAGCTTCCTCAGAGGTTGGGGATGTTGGTCACAGATATCAAGCTGTGTAATCTAACCCATTGAAACTTGTCTGAGAGGTTTATGCAATTAACTTGCATGGCAAAATGATCCAGATAAATTGGTTGTCTAGACAGGCCAGGTTGGCCAAGTAAGATCGAATTTTTATTATTCAACTGAAATATTTCAGTAGGATTTTGCAAATCTGACTTAAAATTATTTTGAAATATCTACCATGAAAATTTGGCAAGGTTTGCTTTATATTAATGAACTGAAACACTAAGACCATTATCTAACTATTTCAACTCTTTTACTTTATCCTGATATCCGTTGGTAAGGGTAATTTTGATAAAGACATTTAAATAATTGAGCAAAAACAAGTTTGTATGCTATGTATTTGGGCGGAGGGGATTATAGTGATGTAAACATTTTAGATGATTATCTCTAGTCTCTATTTCACTCTGATAGAACATTTCTTCCTTTCAAGTACTTCTGTATTTGTCAGTTCAGGCTGCCATAACAAAATAGCATAGATTGGATGGCTTAATAACATAAATGTATTTTCTTACAGTTCTGGAGCCTAGAAATCTGAGAAAAGGACCGGTGCTATAAGACCCTTATGACCTAATTTAATCTTAATTACCTCCTCAAAGCCCTACCTCCACATTCGCGTCACATAGGCGTATAGAGCCAATGGATTTTAGGGGGCCATGACTCAGTTCATAGCAACTTCCTACTATGTACTATGTGTATATCACTATAATAGTACACTCTTTTCATTGAAATACTTCCTCTCATGCACCTACAAGTGTTTGATTTTTCAGTCCCCAGTGGGAGAAAAAAAAAAACTATATTAATTTTGGAGATTAAGACCATTTCTAAAGAAAAAGTTCAAAGTAGGGGAAAGATATAGAAATGTGTCATTAAGCATGTTGGTAATGAAGAAAGGAATATGAGAAGAGGAACCAGTAAAGTGTCCTTTTCAAGAATCAGCTCTCATACAATTTCTAAAAATGTATGTAAGACCAGTTGTCCTGAATAAAAAAATTATTTAATAAATAACACAATTGATGTTTTTGGACAAAGTTCAGTTGTTTAAAACTTCAAAAGTAAGAAAAAAGAATGAGGAGTTTCCCATAAGAAAATGAGCATTACTTGTTTGGTTGTTGTTGTTTTTTTCTTATCTTTTTTAACTCAGAGGTCTATTGTGGAGTTATTTATGAATATAGAATATGGAATTGTTTGTTGTTTAGTTAGAGAAATTCTAAAATGCAGATATTTTCAAACCTTAGATATAGCACTCAATTGCATTGGAACCCAATGCTGAAAGGATAACATGTCTTTTGCCATAAAAATGGACATATACTGAAAGTTCAACATAGAAAATCTTCTGGTAATACAGGTTTTAATTCTCAATGAAAACAATATTCTGTATTTGCCTTTACTATATTTCAATAAAAACAATACCTGTTACTTGCTTTTATATCACTTATAAAACACTTTTACACAAATTATCTCACTTGAAGTTGACCACAAACTCCTGAGATGAATAGGTAAGTTATAAGGGACAACTCACAGATTCGGAAACTGGGATTTAGAGGTTAAATAAAATTTTCAATGTGGAAAAGAAAAGATTACCATGGGCTTATCCTCAGTTAACAATTTAGGTGGGGAAGAAGAGAGAGGAAAGAAAATAGTTCCTGGAAATATTATGTAGAAACATGAAGACTCATCTCATGCATAATGATTTAAAATTGCAATATGGGAACATAAGCACTGAAATACGTGGCATATATGGAGCCTCATTTCACTAAAACTGAAAACTGGCTCTATAGAGGCCCAATCAGTAGGATGATGTGTGACATCAAGTGAAGCAAAGGCTTAATGAGCCTCTCTCTCTGACTTGAGGGTGGCATGTACAAGTCTATTATTAAAAACAAAGTCACCTCAGATTCTCTAGGAGTCAGGGAGTCCATGAGAAAATTTATTAAAAAAGAAAATACATACACACCCCTATTATATACAATATATATACACACACACATATATATATATATACAATATTTCTTTAACATAAATATTAAAAATATCTATTTCTATTTAAAACTTTGAGACCTTGCATAGAAAAATAAAATATTTTTATTATAAAATAATTTTTAATGTAGAATATTTCTTATGTCAGTGCAAGAATATCCACTGAGGGGAAAAAAAGGCTTAATTTCATTTTATAAATAGCTATGGATTAAAATATAACAATAGTTCTAACTCTGCTATTGCTGTGCCTTTAAAGCCAAGATGATGACTGTATTGAAAAAGAGGGAAAAGAAAGTCAATAGATTATTGCTTCAATGAAGCTCACAACAGTACTGATTAGAGGACACAAATAAGTGGCATGATAGGAAAATAACTATAAACTGAGTATGGATTTAAGCCTATGTTAAGACCATTCTTAACTGCATTGTAACTTTAGAAAACATGCATTGAAATTACAACAGCAAATTAAATCTATTCAACCACAAAATTTCATACATAAGAAATAACATTTATTAATGATCTGGAAGAGGGAATAAATAGCATGTTAATGAAATTTGCAAATGATACTAAATTGGAAGGTGTGACAAACAACAACAGAAACAGAGGCTTAATAAAAAAGAACCTAAAAGTTAGGGGAAAACCAATGGTTGCCAAAAACAAACAAATAAAAACATAAAAAGATTCGTTGGAAAAAGTTCAACTTGAGAAAAAAATAATACAAAAGAATTATGGCTGCAAAAGTGACCAGAATTTGATCAGGATTTCTATATATATAAAAGCCTAAGTGACCATTACAACTGGTTGACTGAACAACTAGTTGACCGGTCACTATGATACTCACTGACCACCAGGGGGCAGATGCTCAATGCAGGAACTGCCTTTTGGTGGTCAGTGTGCTCCTACAACCAACCTCCCGTGGCTGGCCAACCTCCCTCAGTCCCTCTCCCCAGCTGGCCAACCTCCTGCTGGGAGGGATGTCTGGTACGGCCTTGATCAGCCTGATGCTGACCAGGCCAAAGGATCCCATCCGTGCATGAATTCATGCACTGGCCTCTAGTTCTGATTATAAAAGATTAGTTAATTCACTCTTGAGAGGGCCTGGGCCTGCTGCTGGGAAGCAGTCATTGCTTTGCTTTGCTATTCTCTCTCTAGGCCAGTGGTTCTCAACCGTCCTAATGCCGTGACCCTTTAATACAGTTCCTCATGTTGTGGTGACCCCCAACCATAAAATTATTTTCGTTGCCACTTCCTAACTGTAATTTTGCTACTGTTAATGAGTAGTAATGTAAATATCTGTGTTTTCCGATGGGCTTAGGCTCTACAACAGCGGACCCACAGGTTGAGAACCCTATCAGGGTCGCCTAACACCATCGGAAAACACAGTTATTTACATTACTACTCATTAACAGTAGCAAAATTACAGTTAGGAAGCGGCAACAAAAATAATTTTATGGTTATAATCGCAAACTCAGCCAGCGTGCCTGCTATTCAATAAATGTTTGTTAAATAAATTTCGCCTAAGTCCCCAATTTCTCTTCTTGTCCTACTGCTCCTTTCATACCCTAGATCACCTAAGTAGATTTGGTACCCAACATATTCTTGTGCATTCTCGAGTCTTCAGGTTAGATGTGAAAACTAAGCTCAAACAATGTCCTGATCACCACTTGCGATTTTAAGACAATGGCTACATATCATAAAAGATGTTTGGGTGTGTGCCTTAATTTCCCAGGGATTCAGAGTGTTGCAGGAGATAAAATACCACACTTTGTATGATAGGTAGTTAATGCTTAGCTTTGATCCAGACACATTCTACCCATAATCTAAGATGGAGAAATGAGATGGCTAGGGAGAATGCTCCTGGCTACCAGCTCTCATCACAGCTCTTATCACTGTAAGGGGAGGAAAGTCTATACAGGATACTTTCCTTTTAAGTTACCTTTCCTTCTTTCCTTAATAGAATTTATGTCTGCACTTCTCTGATCTACTGATAGCTGGTGGCACTTCCAGAATTTCTACTTAAGAGATACACGTGAATGAGAGGAGGCTAGGAAACTTTTTCTTTAAGCTAAATTTGCATAGCAAATACACTGTTTTTAGTGTCACTGCATGTTCATTTTGGAGGGTGTTCTTGGGTACAAGTGGGTGCTAAGGACTCCCAATTCACCCCCACTCCTGAGAGTACATCTATTTTTAGTATAGAGACTAAAATAAAGAAAAAGGAAGGCTTGATAAGAGACTATTTTGCTATTTACATTTAATAAACCTATATGGGTGAAAATTAACCATTATACTTCCAAAAAGATTTCAAAGTTTGAAAAAGTCAGCCACAGGAATAAGCACTAGACTACAGTTACAAGGCCTGATGCCTAAAGGGATCAGTACAGTCATAAAGAAACAGGCAACTTGACCAAAGAAGAGTCATACTAGAGGCAATCAGTTTATCACACAATTATGTATACACTTCAGCTATGGACACAACTAATAAAATATAAGTTATGACCTCAATGTGCTGGCAACATAATTGGGAATACAAGAGAATGTCTACCAGATGATCATTTAGGCATGTCTGTGAGACTCCTTTTTAGTGTTCACTGTTCCTGCTGGTTATTCTTGTAGCCAATTATAAGGGGGGAAATAGAACGAAAAAAAAAGGATAGGAAGGAAGCGTCATGTGGCTAAACATATTGACTCCTAAGGCATGTGCTCCAAATTTAAAGCAATACATTCATAGTTTTAAAGCTGGAACTTGTAGCTAAAATGTAATTGAGCCTTCTTGTTTTGCAGAGGAGGAAACTGAGGCCTGCCTAGCAAAGTATCCAGCTGGTAAGTGCCAGGATTAAGACCAGTAGCCAAGTTCTATAGTCCCCAATCAAATGTCCTCTCCACCACAATATAGTCAGTGCTTCTGATGATCAGGTAAAATGACTGGGATTGCCTTATGCCTATGCTAAAGAGCCTTAGCTTTCTCTTATGGTTTAGATGGTTTTTAGAATTATTTGATTCGGATTTTTTTTCTTTTTAGAATGACAATTTTTATTAATCCTCATTTCTCACTTCATGAAGTAGAATCCATTCATGCTAAAAGCTCTCGTCAAAGGGGAAATTCATTGAATCTGCATTACTGGCTAGAAAGCTGTTTTTTGACCTGTATGTACCCATCCCTCCACTTTCATATCTAACTAAATGAATGATTTACAATATTTCCCTCCTGACCTCTTTTCTGTATCTCAGCTTCATATTTCAATTGCTGCATCTCTACCTGTCTTTCAGCCCGTGACCTCAGCTCCACAGGAAGCCAGCTTCTCCTCCACCTATCCCTATTTCTGTCAGTGACACCATCGCTGTGCCCATCACCCAGGTCTAAAATCTTGGCATCACCTCTGACTCTTTCCTTCCTCTCTTCTGCATCTAGTCGGTCACCAATTCCGGTGGCCTCTTTCCTGAAACATGTCTCTCAATCCCACTGCTTCTTTTCGAATTCCACTTTGCACACTCTTACTCAAGTCCTCACAGCCCGGTTCCCAGGGAGTGACAATACTTACTTACCACTCACACTCTTTCCCATTTTGCCCTGACAACTCATCCTACAACGCCATGGACTGCTCTTTCTCTAAATCACCATTAAAATAAAAAGACAAAAGACCTATTTGACCCTTTGGATTCTCCCTTTCCACATTCCCGAGTGTCCACCAACGATAAAATTCCAAACTCACCCCCCACCCCCCACCCCGGGTAATGTTGCCATACTTTTGCAACATCGTTTCGCTTTTCCTCCACAGAACCATCCTTCCCAATCCACAGTTACTTTTCCTCCCCAGTATCTATTTCCACCTCTTGCTGACACCTGGCACGCACTCCCCTGTCCTCATCTGAACTCAGCTTTGTTCAAGTCACCAACCTGGGGCACAGAGCCATGACCCCTCCTCAGAATTCGGGGGGTATCTACTAAGGGTTCCACTGAGGCAGCCTTCGGCCCGACCTCCACAGAAATACCTTTCCAGGTCTGTCCCCTGGCTAACTAGATCACGAAGATCTGCAGGGATCGAAGCACCCTCCCGTCTTTGCACTGTTTGTGGACAGGACTGACTTGACAGATGGTGGTAACTTTTTAGAAAAGACGTGAAGGTACACAGGGAAGAAGATGCACTGGCCCGGGCGATAGGGCAGGTGGCCGGGGCCCCCGCGGAGCGCCCCCCCGGGTTCCAGGGCGCGGGGCGGAGGGCGCCCCTCGGGATGCAGGCCGGAGGGGAGGCCGGAGCGCCGCCCCGCGCGCGGCGGCGGGCGAGTCCCAGCTGCTGCCGCCCGGCCCGGCCAGGCAGGCGGCGCGGGCGGGGAGGCCCGGCCGTTCCGCGCCCGGAGGTAGGTGGTGCTGTTGCTGTGACTGTCGGTCTCATTGGCGCGGGGAGGAGAGGCGGAATGTTCAACTCCTGACTCCGGCGGAAGCGTGGGAGCCGCACGGGCCGCCCTCCGCTCGACCCCCGGTGGCCGCCCCTGCGCTCGGCTCGCGGGGCCTCGGCGCCCCGGCTGCTGCTCGGCTGCTGCTCGCGTCCGGCCGGGAGCCGGGTAAGCTCCGGGCGGAGGCCGGGGAGGGAGGGAGGGAGGGAGGGAGAGGGGGCGCGGGAGGCCCGCGCGCGCGCGAGTGGTGCCGGCGCTCCGGGCCGCGGCCCAGCCGGGAGCCTGTCCGGCGAGCGGGGTCCCCACCGGGCCTCCCTCCCCGCCCCGGAGCCCGCCCGGAGGGCGGCCGCGGGAGCCAGCGTCCCGGACTCCCGTGGACTCGGCGCCGGACCTCGGCCGCGGCCGGGTCGCGAGCGGCTCGGGAAGTTCGGGCCGGTCCCGCGCAGAAGTTGGCGGTGGGGGGAGCGGGGCGCAGCCCGGAGCGCCTCCGGCTTTCTGGGCCCGGGGCGCGGGCGGGGGGCGCCTCCCGCACCGAGCCGGTGGCGCCGGGAGCGCAGGCCTCGCAGGGGGTGACCCGGGCACCTCTCCTCTCGGGAAGCGAAACTCGAGTCTCCCCAATCAGCGCGGGGTGCAGGCCACTGCCCGCGGAGTCTGCGCGTGCGAGGGGCGACCGAGAACCGGGGCTGTCCCGCCGGGCGGGCGCGAGGTCTCCCCCGCGGAGCGGCCGCTTCTTGCCCTGCGGGAGCCGGCGCCCACCCGCACCCTCCAATGCCCCTCTTTTTTTCCTTCCACGCGAGCCGAGGGTCACCCCTTGGCCGACCCTGCGGCGTGCCGGGTTCGTGGGCTCTGAGCACAGCACCAGGCCCGCTGGGGCATGCCCAGGCCCCCTGACAGCTTGCAGAAAAACCTTAATACAGAACTGGCGAGGGGACCCCGAACCGCCCCGGAAAAATGGGGCAGTCATGGTTAGAGTGCTGGGAACATGTGCTTCTCGTGCGCCTCAAGATCTTGCGTAAGCACTATTTATGGAGGACTTAATTACTATTTTTGTTAGTTTCTTTACTAATGAAAGCAACGCAGTTTAGTGGCATATTCCACATGATACTCCAATAAGCAGCTCTCAGAGATAATGGTGCATTAAAATCAACTTACAGGATTATTTCGAAGATATTGGAGCTAAGGTGACTGAAAAGTATATTCTTCTTTTACCCCTAAAGCCTTTTTGCTTTTCTGAACTCAGTTTAATTGAACGCCCAGGATGCAGTGGATACAAACCTGCCAACATATTTAAAGACAAAAATAAAAAAAGGAATTCAAGACAGTTAACTTCTTCTCTGTAGTAGGACCATCTCCACAGTGAAATTTCATGGTTTTGATTTTCAAAAAAAAAAAAGTGACGGCTGCATTTCGATGATGGTTTTTGGTTATGTGTAGAGCATTTGTTTTCAATTCCTACTACAATAGGGACAGATTTGGGAGATTGTAAATGAATATGAATTTGTTTTGTTTGGAAAGAGGGAATTAAGATAAAGAAAAATGGTCTTTTGAGCAATGTGCACTGTTTATTTTAATCGTAAACAATTTAGTTCCTATGATAACTTGTTTTGGACTTGTTTTGGAAGGTGTTTTCTTTTTACTGGAAGATATTATTGTTTAAATCAAAGGTTTTAGTGCTAATAATTCCAGAGTAAATGACCATAATCTGACACTTAGGGGGTAGGGGGTGGATGTCCAGGAAAACAAATAGGTGGTTGATCTTTTTTCCTTATCCTTTTAGAGAACACATTAGAAGAGAAATGGAGAAAGAGAGAGAGGAGAGAGAGGAGAGAGAGAGAGAGAGAGAGAGAGAGAGAGAGAGAGAGAGAGAAGAGAAATGGCCAAATATTAAGCATGATGATTTGGATCTAAAAATGGATGGTCAAAGATCTTGGGAACTGAGGGACCTTCTTGCCAAATAAGGACACTTGGCAGGCTGCACTGTGTGTTTTAAGTTAGCACAAGAGTGAGTGCTATTGGCAATATGTTGGCTGAGTGCCTATCTGGATTCAGTAGTGACACTGACTCTGATAGGGATACACAATTATAAACAGAGTTATGAGGGGTGTGGAGTGAATAATCTAGTCATCAGAGAAAACACTGTCCAAATCGCAGTGGTATTTCGTGAAAAGAGGTTAGATGTAGCTATTATTGTGGAGTGAAAGAGAAAAATGGACAGTTGGTTTTAGAAATTGATAGATTTAGAGAAAAGAAAGGAGAAAATCAATGATTTAAAAAAACACAGAAAAAGGTGTCTGTGATGATATAGTACTTTAGAATAAGACAGCCTTATGTCTGTATCCAGAGATGTTGGCAATAAAAATCAATTTGGTCCTAGACGGTTTGGCTCAGTGGACAGAGCATCACTCTGTGGACTGAAGGGTCCTGGGTTGGTTTCTGGTCAAGGGCACATGCCTGGGTTGCCAGCTTGATCCCCAGTGGGTGGGGGTGAGGGGAGGTTTAGGAGGCAGCCAATTAATGATTCTCTTTCATCATTGATGTTTCTCTCTCTCCCACTCCCTCCCTCCCTCCCTCCTTTCCTCCTTCTCTTCCTCTCTTATTCTCTCCCTCCCTTTCTCTCTCTCTCTCCCTCTCTCTCCCCCTCTCTCCCCAACCTCTTCCTTTTCCTTCCTCTCTGAAATCAATAAAAATATCTTTTAAAAAATCAGTTTGGATCATTTGTTTTCCATTTTATTTTACACAGGACAAATTGATAGGGAGGGTGTCATGTAATACTGAAGGAAAGATTTAGGCTACATCTTTTGTGCCTATTAACCTTGCCCTGCTACACACAAATAAGCAGAGTTCCAGCTGTGAACAGAGAAGTGCACCTGTTAAGGAAGGAGAGCTCTAAATACTAGAGCTTAGATTGGTTTGACTGATACAGGGTGCTTTTGTGTCAGACCCTCCTACAGACAGCTCAAGCATCGATTATGCCCTAATAGCAGTTAAATAATCCCAGCACAGTAGACAATTCTGTGAGAACAAAGCAGCCACACATTTGACACCCTAACCCCAGCATCACTATTGCTAATAGGAAGTGAAAGCCTCAGATTGAACTGTAGGTGGATGGTAAGCAATCCAGTAATTACTGTAATATGAAAAGGATTTGTTTAAAGTGGGGAGGGGGGTGGGGCACAAAATAGAAGGAGGAAAAAGAATATAGTGGAAAAAGACATATGGTACGGTGGGGGAAATGGTATTACTTTGGAGTCAGACTTGAGTTTGAATCCCAGTTGTGTCAACTGCATCTTTCATACACTTGACAATCAGTTTTCCCACATGTAAGTTGGGGACAGTGATGACAGAGCATGGAAATGCTTGGACCAGTGCCTGAAACTTCAGTTGCCATAACTGAATAATAGAGGATGCTTTTTCACATTCTCAAGTTATACACAGAGAAAGCTGCCTGCCTCACCTACCGCCAACTAAAGCTTGCCCTTGGTAGCCTGCCCTGTTCCCAGATCATGGTTACATGTGTCTGTGGGGCTAGAAGGTTTTCATAGCTACTCTCCTGCTTTTAGTATAAGGATTTCTAAAAGAGCTATGTGCACATCTGTGTTTACTATTATGTACAGTTTTTCCCCCATTTTCTTTATTCAGGTATTACATGTGTACATATCTTCCCATTGCCTTCCCCATACTACTTCCATACATGCCCTCACCCCCCAGTGTCTTGCATCCATTGGTTATGCTTATATGCATGCATACAAGTCCTTCGGTTGCTCTCTTGATCTACCCTTCCTCTCCCTAACTTTTCCGCTATAATTTGACAGTCTGTTGGATGCTTTACTGCCTCTGTATCTATCTTTTTGTTTATCACTGTATAATGTCCTTATTATTATCGACAAATGAGTGAGATCATATGGTATTTTTCTTTCATTGACTGGCTTATTTCACTTGGCATAATGCTCTCCAGTTCCATCCAGGTTGCTGCAAATGGTAAGAATTCTTTCTTTTTTAATGGCAGCATAGTATTCCATTGTGTAGATGTACCATGGTTTTCTGATCCAGTCATCTGCTGATGAGGACCTAGGCTGTTTCCAAATCTTAGTTATGGTAAAGTGCTGCTATGCACATAGGGGTGCATATATCCTTTCTGATTGGTGTTTCTAGTTTCTTAGGATATATTCCTAGGAGTGGGATTACTGGGTCAAATGGGAGTTCCATTTTTAGTTTTTTGAGGAAACTCCATACTGTTCTCCACAGTGGCTGCACCAGTCTGCATTCCCACCAGCAGTGCACAAGGGTTCCTTTTTCTCCGCATCCTCCCCAGCAGTTGTCCTTTGTTGATTTGTTGATGATTGCCCTTCTGACAGGTGTGAGATGGTATTACATTGTCATTTTGATTTGCATCTCTCGGATAATTAGTGACTTTGAGCATGTTTTCATGTTTCTCTTGGCCTTCCTTCTGTCTTCTTTTGAAAAGATTCTATATAAGTCCATTGTCCATTTTTTATTGGATCATTTATTTTCCTTTTATTAAGTTGTATAAGTTGTCTGTAGATGTTGGAGATTAAACCTTTATCAGTGATAACATTTGCAAATATATTCTCCCATACATGGGCTTTCTTGTTGTTTTGTTGATGGTTTCTTTTGTTGTGCAAAAGCTTTTTATTTTGATGTAGTCCCATTTATTTTCTCTTTAGTTTCCATTGCCCTAGGAGTGGTATCAGAAGAAGTTCCTTCAGCATATGTCTGAGATTTTGCTGCCTGTGGATTCCTCCAGTATTTTTATGGTTTTCCATCTTAAGTCCTGTATCCATTTTGAGTTTATTTTTGTGTATGGTGTAAGTTGGTGGTCTAGTTTCATTTTTTTTTTGCATGTATCTGTCCAACTTTCCCAACATCATTTATTGAAGAGACTATCCTGACTCCATTGTATGTTCATGCCTCCTTTGCCAAATATTAATTGAGAATAGTGGTTTGGGTCAATATCTGGATTCTCTATTCTATTCCATTGGTCTATATGTCTGTCCTTGTGTCAGTACCAGGCTATTTTGAGAATGGTGGCTTTGTAATACAGCTTGAAATCTGGTATTGAGATCCCACCTACTTTATTCTTCTTTCTCAGGATTGCTGTGTCTATTCAGGATCTTTTTGTATTCCAGATGAATTTTTGGAGAGTTCTTTCTAGGTCTGTGAAATATGCCATTGGTATTTTAATGGGGAGTGCATTGAATCTATAGATTGCTTTGGGCAGTATGGACATTTTAATGATGTTGATTCTCCCAATCCATGAACATGGTATGTTCTTCCATCTATGTCTTCCTCTATCTCTTTTTTCAGTGTCCTGTAGTTTTCCACGTAAAGGTCTTTTACCTCCTTAGTTAGGTTTATTCCTAGGTATCTTAATTTTTTGTGTGTGCTATTGTAAATGGGATTGCTTTTTTAGTCTCTCTTTCTGTAAGTTCACTATTGGTGTATAGAAATGCCATAGATTGCTTGGCATTAATTTTGTATCCTGCTACTTTGCAGAATTCAAAATCTATTAGTTTTTTTTGATAGAGTCTTTAGGGTTTTTTATGTACAATATCATGTCATCTGCATATAAGGACAGCTTTACTTCTTCTTTTCCAATTTAGATGCCTTTTATTTCTTCTTCTTATCTAATTGCAATGGCTAATACTTCCAGTACTATGTTGAACAGGAGTGGTGAGAATGGGCATCCCTGTCTTATTCCTGTTCTTAGGGGAAATGGTTTTAGTTTTTGCCCATTGAGTATGATGTTAATTGTGGGTTTATTATATATAGCTTTTATTATGTTGAGGTATGATCCTTCTATTCTCATCTTGTTGAGAGTTTTTATCAAGAAAGGGTGTTGGATTTTGTCAAATGCTTTTTCTGCATCAATTAATATGACTGTGTGATTTTTATCTCTCAATTTGTGTAATGTATCACGTTTATTGATTTTTAGATATTGTGCTATCCTTGCATCCCTGGTATAAATCCTACTTGGTCATGGTGTATGATCTTTCTGATGTACTGCTGGATCTGATTTGCTAGAATTTTGTTGAGGATTTTGGCATTTATGTTCATGAGGGATATTGAATAATTATCTTTCATTGTGTTGTCTTTATCTGGTTTTGGTGTTAGGGTGATGCTGGCTTCATAGAAGGAGCTTGGAAGTATTCCTTCTTCTTGAATTTTTTGGAATAGTCTGAGGAGGATAGGTTTTAATTCTTCCTTCAGTATTTGGTAAACTCCCCTGTGAAGTGGTATGGGCCTGGGCTTTTGTTTGCTGGAAGTTTTTGATGAGTGCTTCAATTCTTCCATAGTTATTGACCTATTGAGGTGTTTAGATTCTTCCTGATTGAATTTTGGAAGGATATATTTTTCTAGGAATATGTCCATTTCCTCCAGGTTGTCCAGTTTGTTGGAATAGAGTTGTGCATAGTATTTTTTAACAATCCTTTGTATTTCAGTGGCGTCTGTTGTTATTTCACCTCTTTCATTTCTGATTTTGTTTATTTGGATGCTCTCTCTTTGCTTCTTGGTGAGCCTGGCTTGAGGTTCATCAACCTTTTTTATCCTTTCAAAGAACCAGCTCTTGGTTTTGCTGATCTTTTGTATTATTTCTTTGATCTCTATGTTGTTTATCTCTGCTCTGATCTTTACTATTTCCTTCCTTCTGTGTACACTGGGCTTTTCTTATTGCTCTCTTTCTAACTCTTTGAGTTGTAGGGTTAGGTAATTCATTACCATTGTTTCTTGTTTTTGCAGTAGGCTTGTAGAGCTACAAACTTCCTTCTCAAGACTGCTTTCGCTGTGTCCCATAGATTTTTGTATTGTTGTGTTTTCATTGTCATTTGTTGCCATGATATTTTTTACTTCTTCCTTGATCTCTCTGGTAACCCAGTCATTGTTTAATAGTATGCTGTTTAGTCTCCATGTGTTTGATTTCTTTTGATTGTTTTTATTGTAGTTGATTTCCAGTTTTATGCCACTGTGATCTGAGAAGATACTTGATATGATTTCTATCTTAGTATATACAGTTTTGTAATGCTTTCAGGGAAGAATCAGAAAATTCATGCTTTTAAATATCTGTATGAGAAGCTTGAAAATTTGGGAGTTGCATAGAAAGGGGAAGGTTATATATGACCTAGGTACCAAAACCAAAACCAAAATCATTTTACAGCTGATTTTGAGCACAGTTTATCTCCACGGACCAACATCCTCCTTTTTGGACTTATCTCTGGACTTTCATCTGAGAAAACCAAAGAGAAAAGGCAAGAATTGTTGTCTAAAAATCATGGAGCAATATTTGCTCATTAAATTCTGCATTCTTTCAGGATTTGTAACTATAGGCATAAATACCTACAATGGAAGCAAGCACTTTCTTTAAAATCTTGTATTTAATCATGAAAATGCATGTGACTTTTATATTCTCTTCTGTATTATTTGACTTTATTGTATAAGACAACATAAACAGATACTAAGCTTGTTTATTCCCCCCGATCTTAAAGTAAAATCGATGCTGTCGGATGTGTGTTTATTCATACACTCTCTGCACGGTACTGGGTACCCACCTATGGGAATACCCACATTTGAGGAGTGTGGTCCCAGTTCTGATCATCACTCCTGCACCATCAAGCTTCACAGCTCAGCCTAATGCATGGGGTAATGCAAATCCATTTTTCTAAGAAAAGAATAGGGGTGAATCATCATCCAAAGAGTTCATTTTTCGGTGGCTTTCAAGTGGAAAAGAGCTCTTTGCTTGAGAGTGGAAGGGAGTGGGGAGAGGACAGTTGTAGGATAGAAATCTAGCATGAGGCTTTCACCTTCCCAGACAGTTTGGGAGGAGACATTTAGGAGGATAACCCAGTCATCTCCATCGTTTCCATCACTGGTATTAATCACTGTGCTCTTCGTGTCAGGTTCATGACTATCCCTGAGAAGAGAAGGGAGACCATTCAGACTTTATAGTAGGTTAATTATCCATTGCTTACTCAAAGGGTTGGAGTAGGCCTTAAAAAAACATTCATTCTCAAAGCTGATGTGGGAGTCTCCTACTGAACATGCGTACCTCCCATTGAACACTGTCAGTGATGGGGAACTTGCTACTAAATGGGGGTAGGGAGTGGGGGAAGGGGCATATTTTCTTGTTAGGCAACTCTAATAACCAGCAATTCTTTCTGTAACTTTTATCAACAGATAATTTTTCCTCTGGATCAGTGATGCATACTTTAGGGTCTTTCTTTTGTCTTCTCTAGTTTTAACGCCCCTTTTTCTTTCATTTTATATCAAGGTCCCTGGGTTTTAACCTCATATTGACCCTTCTCAGGGAACATTCATTCTAGGCAATTAGTCCAAAAATTCTAACTGTTAGCAGTAGCCAGATGCTTTTTATTTGACAGAAACCAGGTTCAAGAGTAGAAACAAAAGCTGAGTAGCAGCAGGATCCAGGGAAGTGTAGGCCTGCTGACTGAGGAGCAACTGCTTCTCCCCCACTCCACCCCCAAACACCCAGAAATTCCTCTTCTGGCCAACCCATAGAAAAGTGTCCTGTTAGTGCTCCTGTATTTTATTCAGACTCCGAATTTATGTTCCTCCTGCCTCCAATCATTGAACACAGGAAGCCCTGCGGTGCCCGTGTCGTGCATTGTGCCCATCTCTCTGTCCTTGTTGGGCCTCTGAGCACAGACACTTTTCCATGCAGCATTTCTGTGGCACAAGTGCACCTACCTCTCACCTTCCTGTCCCTCCTATATTCTGCCTCTGGTCAACATTTAAGGAAGTGTGTCATGGAAGCCTATTTTTCATTCATTGAAACAGTGAAGTGTAAATAAGACTGTTTCTTTTAACTAGCTCATTTTTATTTTAACCTTTGCTCTATCTAGAGAGTTATCTTACGTATATAGTAAAACATAGAAGAAAGAAAAGAAACAATAGCTGTTGTATTTTTAAGATTCTGAATGTGGAATTTCCCTGAGATATCTGTGACTGAAGATCCTATTCACTGCCTGACTGGCGTGGTTCAGTGGTTGAGTGTCAACCTATGATCCAAGGAGGTCAGGGTTCGATTCCTAGTCAGGGCACATGCCTGGGTTGCAGGCTCAATCCTCAGTGTGGGATGTGCAGGAGGCAGACCATCAATGATTCTCTCTCATCGTTAATGTTTCTAGCTCTATCTTTCTCTCTGATATCAATAAAAATATATTTTAAAAAAGAGATCCTGTTCATTGAACCTGACGAATTCTCTGTAAGATAATACTGCTTTTCTCCTGTGGCAGCCAGCGGGGAAGGAAAGAGTATCTGTGGTAGACATAGTACTAGTGAGTGCTAGTCACATACCCAGTCTCCTCTTGCTAGTATAGATCTTAACTTTTTTTTAGTGACTAAAAAAACAGGAACACAGTAGAACAGCAGTCCTGTTTAGGAATAGAATACTTACAACTTCAACTG
Organism: Lasiurus cinereus; assembly: GCA_011751065.1. NCBI lineage: Eukaryota > Metazoa > Chordata > Mammalia > Chiroptera > Vespertilionidae > Lasiurus > Lasiurus cinereus. Next base: position 14,594,925 of record JAAGEH010000393.1, on the reverse strand, counting down.
TGGTGTTCTGAACTCCAAACCAGAGCTTTCCCCAGTTTTTGGAAACCAAGACTCATAGGAAAAAGGAACAAACACAGCAGAACCATTATCCAAGTGGTGTTGTTTTAATACACATGATGATGAAGCACAGTTTTACTAGCTTATTCATTAATCTATGTTTAGGAGGCAGAAATAATACTAAGTATCAAGGCAGCATACATGGCAAAAGAATTTGTCGAGGGCTGTTTTCTAAAGCCTTTTTTGTCATATTCAGGACATAATAAAATTAATTTTTCTATATTGCTTTAAAAAATAAACTTTGAACTTTTGTGAAGAAGGGAAAAAGAAAGTGTAAATTAGGGATAGAAGAATTACCAAGGATCTGAATTCAGAAATAGGCCCTAAACCTAAAAGATAGAAAATTTCAGAAAAAAGTTCATAGACCTCTTTTCTAGTAAAGTTAATCCTTTTATAAAGTAGATTTAATTTTTTAACATTAGCTTTGTAGGTACTTCATGAAGCTGGTTGCAGTTTTCTGAGTCCCTTTGCTATACAGTAGATAAGATCTGAAAGAAAGCAGTAGCCATTACTGAAAGCAGGTGCATTCTAGACCCCTACCAAAGCCAGTGCTGTAATTGAATGAATAGGTGTTAGAAACTCTAATATCTAAAAAAAAAATACTGACTTTTAATAATTTAAATATTCTCTTTATGAAAAAAATTTTTAAGGAAAATTATAATTACTTACTAATAAGATAGATGTGGCAAAAAAATGGCCAAACATTAAAAGCAGCAAACAGAGGAAAGAGAAAAATACACAAAGAACCACAGATAAAAGAGATTTAAGGATCATTAGTACATTTATCTATTAATATTTGCTTAGCAAAACTAATGGAGATATAATATAAAGCAGTTCTGACCATGAGAGAGAAAAACTGTTGAGGAAAGCATACCTGACAACACAGGCTAAAGAAGTAGATGGCCACGTGTGATGTTAAGACTTATTAAAATAATTAGACATGCATAATTTCCACTTATTGAGCATGTGTGGGACCCTATGCAAGGTTCCTTCACAGCTTCTCCCTCTTTTCAACAACTTTAGAGAGTGGGTGGTGCTATTGTCAGTGAGAAAACTGAGGTCAGAGAGACACTGTGCCTTATTCAAGGTCTAACAGCTGGTGAGTGCCGGCTTGCTATTCCATCTGGAAGATTTATCAAAGAAATCAAACCATACTGTGCAGACTGGATAACTTTTGGACTATCAATTTTGAGGCATTCGATAACAGAATGAAAAAGATATATATTTTACTTATTGGTTCTGGAAATGCCGTGATCTGAGAAAAAGTGATTGTTAAAGGTTACTGAGAGGTACAGAGTTCAAACTCACATCTACCCAATTCTGAACCTTGTTGCTGCTATGTTAGCACTTAGGCAGGGTCTTTCTGTTTTGTTTTTGTTGTTTTGAATTTAGGGCAAAAGTCCATTTTTTTTGGATGAAAGGCTAAAACTAAAAGGTAAAATAATATTTCTTTAAGGGTTTCTATCTTAATATGGTTTCACATTTGATAATAGCCATTGGTGCTATGGGTGTGTGCTTTCAGTAATTAATAGTTAATTTTTTTAAATTTTAATTTAAGAAAATTTTTAAAAATTAAAGAATATTGTCTACAGTTTGAAATGATTGGGTTCAACCACCAAGTTAGCGATTTTCCCCATTTTCAGAGTTGTGACACCCTATTAGGTTTTAATTTTGGTGATACCCCTGCTCTAACTCACCCTTCAGTGCTGTGTGGTAGATACTTAGTAATATTTAAAGCAGTTTTGGCCATTTATGAAACAAAAATGAGAATGCTACAAAATTAGGACTGGGAATTGTTGCATGGAGAAAAATTGCCTTTTGGGTGTAAAAGCAATTATTTAACTTGGTGAAATAAAAACATCGTAGGATTGGGTATACTGTGTAAATACGTTTACATAGATGACACTTATTAAATTCTGGTGTATTCCCTGGAGAATACATCGAAAAAATAAGAACACAATTTGAGCAGGTAGCATTCCCCAAGATGCTGTAAATATGATTAATCAGCAGCTCAGATTTTTCATTCTTCTGGTCATAAGTTGATCCTCTTAGAATAATGATTTTAAAATTAAAGGAGAGAAAGTTCAAAGGGGAAAACAAATATATATGGTCTGAAACTCATATAGATGGCAGTGGGAATCTCAATTGGGCTTTACAGATAAGTCCATGATGCTTTGCCCAGCTCATGCAAGTGAAAACCTATGCCCGTCCCCTCCAGAATTGTTAGTCTCTTTGTTAATCAGATGGGACTGAATTTTGTATAGTCTCAATAAAACATTCACATAATTACATAGCTCCTTAATACATAGCTGATTTCCAAATGGCAGGATGTATCACAAAGTGAGTAATAGTGATTCTGGGAAGAACATGACTAGTTGCCTCATCTCAGGGGGTAAAGTCTGTGGAGATCTGTGCTTCTCAAAGGCCCACCTTCTCTGATACCCTTAGGCCTGTTTCCAATGTGCCTGATCTACCACAGTGCATCCATCTTCCTTGGACCTGCGTGCCCTGCACCAGAAGGTTTAGATTTAATCATACTGCTCTCACCTGTTTTTTTTTTTTAAAGTATTTATTTCCCTTCCTCTTTCCGTCTTTTCCTCCTTCTCCTTTGGACTCAGAGACATCCAACTCTGGTGGTCCCAAACATACGCTCTTCGGTTTCCCAAGAGGCCTAGGCAGCTCTTTCCAAATCAGGATTTGCTTTAGAATCCTCCAGGATGAATGGAGGAAGAACTTGTGAGAACTTACACGTTTTAGATTGTACTTAATTGGTTGGAATCTTTTCCGTTGCAAAAGGCATAATCGAAGAATAGCCAGAAACTATTTAGTTATATATTTGTTCATTCAACAAATATTTTTGAATGGAAAAGTTACAATGTGCCTGGCTGTGTACTTGGTGCTGAAGATCCAGCAGTAAATAAAAAGGGCTTTTGCCTTTAGGGAACTTACAGCCTAGTGGGAACTAAGTGGGAAAGATGAATGGGTGATTAAAGGAGTTATGACACAGAAGAAGGAGAATTTAACTCTGTTCGTGAGGCTCAAAGGAAGTGGTTGTAGACAGGAGTTTGTTTTAGAAAAACAGGAGTTTTTCTAAGCAAAGACACAAGCCTGTGCAAAGGTATGGAGATAGGAGAGAGCAGCCTGATCCTGCATGTGGTTCCTCGTGTGTACGTGGAGAAAGAGAACAGAAGGAGTAAAAGTGGCTGTCGGTAGTAAAGGAAGAACACGAGAAAATGTCCCAGAGTTAAATGCATGAAGTACAGACAGTTCACTCAGCTCCCTATCAATGACTGCAAAAGAGTCAGTCCTAAGTGTCTGCTACTTAATTTCAGGATCCCAAGGATGAATACAAGATCCTAAAAGCTTTCAGAAAGGAAAAGGTATGTAAAAAGGATTAGTAACCAGAGCAGCATCAGACTGCTCTATAGCCTCATTAGAAACTAGACTATGAAGTAATGCTTCCGAAATTATTTTCTACCTAGAATTACATACCCAACTGGGCTACCAATCAAGACATTTTGAGACACACTGATTCTCAAAAAAATTACAGAGGGCCCTCTATTCAGGTAGCTAACGGGAGATGTGCACTGTCAAAACGAGAACATGAAGTGAGAAAGAGAAGCCAGCAGAAACAAGGAAAGGGGCTGACAGAGGAAAATGTGAAGGAAATTCTTAGGATGATGGGAAAGGGAAGGTAAGTCCCAGTTCAAGTCAGGCCTCCCGAGCAACCATTCCAGCCAGACTGAATCAGGGTGAAGGGCAAAGGAGGAATGTCTCCAAGAAAAGAATAGAATAAAAAAATTATTGAGAATAATTTTGCAGTTCTTGGGAGAATTTGATGAGGTTAATAAGTCTTAGGTGTATAAGAAGCTAAGCAAACAACAACAAAGCAACTAATAACTCTAGGAGAAACAAAAAGTTAGCCAAGAAAGGAGAAGTTATTGAATTCTACATAGCACTCCTGGGAATAATATTTACTTTGTCAGACTACTGTCAACCCTGAATATTGACTAGACTAAATGTTACTGTGTAGTTGGAAGCTGAGAGGGTTAGGCAATTGTGTCATACTGTGTGCAAAGAAGTAAAGGGTAGTATATGAGGACTAAAGCCTTATCTTCCACTGATAGGAATTAATAATATCTAAAATGGAACAACCAAGAAATTGCCATATAAACACATTTTTTAGAAATACAGAGGTAAATACCAGAAGAAAATGCTAAAGGAGTTGAAATTAGTTCTCTCTGGAGAGAGAATCCAGTGAGGGGAGAGGTGGGCACAGGAGTTCTAATTTTATTATAAGCTTTGTAGATTCTATTTTCAGTTTTGTACTTTTATAAAAATAAACATGATCAATAAAAATATAGGACTAGCGTCTGTAACGCTGATGGAATTTTGCAATGGTGTTTTGCATTCTGTTGAACAAACTGTTTAGCTTGCATATTCTGTGTACCTATCTTTGCCACATTCCTAAATTTTATCTACACTTTTTTCTTTTATCTGATTAACTAAAGATGAATTGAAAGTTAGTAAGGTAAATTATTGGCTCAAATATGTGTATGCCCCCCTGGATGCTACGGCATGTTCTGCCTGCATTTTTACATAAATGCTAAGTTATCTTTTCAATGTTAGAGGATAAATAAACAGTCTCCCCTTTTACCTTCTCTCCAAAGTAGAGCAGAGCCTGACTTCACATAAGAAATCACCGTTCTTCAGTGACCTGCATTCCTAAAACGGGATTGCTAGTCAGCTGCACAGGAAGATCTCTGAGCCGCCTGCTTCCATCACTCACCAAAGCTGCACGTTGTTTATAAAGAAATGCTGTCAATCTGAATAGATAGAAACTGCCCCCTCCACCTTTTTATTTTGAAAATAATCAACTCCCACAGAAAAATGACCAGAGTAGTAGAATGCCATGAACTTGCATCTAGATTTGCTAGTTCTTAACATTTTGCCACATTTGCTTCCCCTCTATACCCATTTTTTTTGAGGAAGGGGGAGTTGAATAATTTTAAATTAAGCTGTAGATAGCATACTTCACTATGTCTGCCAGCATATCTCCCAAGAACAAGGACATCCTCAAACAAAACCAAAACATCATTATTTGCCATAGATAATTTAATATTATCTAATATATAATACATATTCAGATTTTCCTAAAACCCCAGTGATACTTTTGTAGATTTGTTTTTGATCCAATATCCAGTGATCACACACTGCATTTAGTCATCATGTTTCTTTAAGTCCTCCTTATTCTAGAAGTTTCCCTGCTTAAAAAAAAAAAAAATCTTTCATGACATTGACAGGGGGAGGCCAGGCCAAGTTGTTTTGTAGAGTGCCCTGTCCACGTGTTGTCTTATTGCTTCCTCATTGTAAGATTCTGGTTTATAATGTTGGCACGCATATGTACACAAACTTTCTTACCCACCTGCTTTTGATGCACGTTCAGAATTACAGTGTTCTGTTTTCTTGTTTGTATGTTTTTGTTTTGTGTTTCCTGCCAAGCTGTGGTTTGGCCTGGGTGCGGAGGGAGAAAGAACACTTACCTGGTGCATCGTAAAACACCTGAGACTGCAGAAAATATCACTATAATAATCTTGGGGAGGGGACATCCGTTCCTCTGGAAACAAGCAAATATTTTCGTTCAACATTCTTGGCAGAGGTCATTGGATGACTTAATATACTGTAATCAGGGCAAGTTTTCTACTCTTTAATTAAGTTTCTGCTGCAGTATACAGTCCAGGGAGTCACTTTGAAAAACACTTGGCCAGCTTTCCGAACATCCCTACGCCGAACGTTTTTGCTTCTGGACCCTACAAACTGACTGCGTTCAGTGTGCAGCATTTTGGCTCTCCCCGCGCCAAGATGCTCGGTTGCTTAGGTTATGTGTATTTTGCGTGAAGTGAGCACAACGTGAAGAGATGGCATGCCTCACATGCCAGGAGAGCTATGCAAGCTCGCTGCTGAAGGCATTCTTCCCGGCCTCCCCGGCTTCATGATAGGAGACCTGGTGACACAGTAGCCTTTAGGCAGAGCTCTGGGGATGTGCAGGAAGTGCGGCTACAGGTTTTGTCAGGGGGGAAATCTGAGCCATTTTCCTGTGGACAGCTGTGTGGCAGAGTCAGGGCAAGTTGCTGCTGAATTTTGCACTGGCTGCCAGGGTAAGTGTTTTCCTTTTGATTTGTTTATAGTCCTGGTTTTTCTTCTTCTGAGTCATCAGGGCTCTTTCTGGAAGTTTCACAGGACTTATTGTACGTGACCTGAAGTGGGATTCAGAGGATTTGTTCTAATGTACTTGTAACCCAACTTTTCTTTCTCCTTCTCTCTGCAGAGTTTGTGGAAGTATAATACTTTGTCATTATGCAATGTCGTCTCTCGGTGCCTCCTTTGTGCAAATTAAATTTGATGACTTGCAGTTTTTTGAAAACTGCGGCGGAGGAAGTTTTGGGAGTGTTTATCGAGCCAAATGGATATCACAGGACAAGGAGGTGGCTGTGAAGAAGCTGCTCAAAATAGAGAAAGAGGTAAGGAACTTTCCTGCTCTCAGAAGTGGTCACACTGGCGCTTATGTAAGTGTTTCAAGCTAGAGTCAGAGGTTACAGGCTGCCAGGGACCTAGCAAGGCCTTTGGGGCTGAACCGCAAGGCCGTTTCCCAACCTCCATTCCGGGAGCCCCATAAATAGAAATTATTGCCGCGTGTGCTTTAGGGTTGATTTCTACCAGGCTCATCTGAACTGAGAGGATTTCTTTCCATGGCATGAAATAGACCGAATGTTCTCTGAACTCTCCCGGAGAGGAGGTAAGATTTCAGACCTTTTCTTTTCCCTAATCAGCCAAGAGGGGTCAGTAAAGAGTAATGTGTCAAGTTTTCATTCCCCTTCCATTTTCTGTCAGTTCGTGAATTTGTGCTGGAGAGTTGTCTTTTAAAAAACAAAAAAGCATTTCCTACTGAAGTATAAGCAATGCCAGTTTTTTTTGGATTTCACCTCTGCTTGAGGCCAAACGTGATGGACTTTGTTTAATAAAGAATTAACAGGTGCCCGACAGAGCTGCCCAACTTATAAAACCAGAAACGGCTTTCAGAGTCTGGGATCCGTGCTGGTCCTTATCAAGCTCAAAGCTCGTGGGCCCTTCATCTTCCTCAGGAATGTGGTACCGTGTCACCCAAATTCAGCGTGGTGCCTTGAAGAGGAGGGCTGATGCGGAGCTGACCTGCAGGGGCTCAGTGGCATTGATAATTTTTAATAGCTACCCTCTGGAGCTTGTTTTGGTCATTTCTGTTTTCCTATTTATACTTCTACTGGTCCTGTTTTGGCTAGCTATTGTTCTCTTCAGTATCTTTAAAAGTGAACTTTTCCATAAATATCCTTCAGTCTCCATGAACGGGTTGGTTTTTGTTGTTGTTGTTTGTTTGTTTCATTAATTGCTGTCAGTGAGTCGTAGCAACTGACGAGGGAAGGAAACCAAAAGGCAGCACGGGGCGGCCTCCCTGCAGCAGTGCTGGGTGACTGTGGTCCCAGCAGTGTTTCCAGTTGCTGGGCCAGGTCAGAGGGTCAACCTCTGCTGTGGGGTGTTTCCGGCTGTGGAAAGCTTACTAGAAGATGCAAAAGCTTTTAGAGCCAAGTGCGTGTGAAGCAGGAGGGTACTATGCAGAACAAGTTTCCTTCTCCTCGTTTCTTGATCAGCACAGATTTATATAGTAGCTAGGTAATAAGACCATTCCTTACTTCGGACTGAACCTAACTTTTCTAGCTAGTGAACTCTTTATAGGAAGCATTGGCATGCACCCTTTTTATTGTGGGAAATAGAGCTTTGAGAAATGTGTGGATCCTCCCCAGAGGGACAAGTGAGATCCAGGAGATCAGATCCTCTGTTTTTTTGTTATTGTTCTTTTCAACTCTGAAACCTCTAGCTGACCAGGTCAAGGATAGAAAATAAACCAATTCCATCACATTTTAGTCAAAAAAGGATGAAAGTGTGCTAATATTTTTACACATTGGGTCATGCAACTTCAGTACAAAGAACATATTATCTTTATGTGATTGTTGGAAGTGAGACTTCATGAGACATGAAACAGATATTGATAGGAAAACAATAATTGCAACACATTCCCTCCACCCCCACCCACGCTTAATGCCTTTTTGCTGCCTTTGAGAGAGCCAGGAAAATGACATAGGAAAGCACAGGGGGTGTAGCAGGAGCTGGAAACTGCCAGGTCCTACTCTAGTGGGTGTCATTTGGAAATGGAGTTGATTACAGTAAACTGCAGGAGCATCCTATATAATAAAAGGCTAATATGCAAATTGATGGAACTGGGGAGTAACCGGTCACTCTGTTGTGCACTGACCACCAGGGGGTACACGCTCAATGTAGGAGCTGCCTCCTGGTGGTCAGTGCGCTCCCACAGGGGGAGTGCTGCTCAGCCAGAAGCCAGGCTCACGCCTGGTGAGCGCAGTGACAGTGGTAGGAGCCTTTCCAGCCTCTGCTGCAGCGCTAAGGATATTCAACTGCCCAGGGGGGCAGTGGGCCTAAGCTGTCAGTGGGACATCTCCTAAGGGCTCCTGTACTGCGAGAGGGCACAGGCCAGGCTGAGAGACACGCCCCCTATACCCCCCTTTCCCCCCATCCCAGTGTATGAATTTTGTGCACCAAGCCTGTAGTAACTCATAACTTATAAGTAGAGAAAACAAATTCTATTTCAGCTTTGGGGCTTGGTTTAGTCAGTAATTATCAATGATAAAGAGATATGGTAAATTATTGCAGGGTAATATTGCATCCCACACCCACTGAATCAACAAGAGTGTAAAATACAGAAAATTTTTGCTTAGGGGATGGCAGTTATTGAGAAGGAAATATGCATTTCTTAAGCAAATATTTGCTATACTTTATGAGGTAGGTATTGGCTTGCTGGCTAGGTGGTAAGATAAAGGTAATTCACTCTGGATTTTATTTTACAGATTCAGTTTTATGTCACTTGGTCATTTTTGCCAATGAGTTTTAGAAGCAGTGGAATACTTAATAATATGTATGTGGCTCATACATGTAATTCTTTAATTAAATATACGCTATGCACTTAGTAAAAGATGAAGAAAATATAGACAAAACTCTTTAACGTTGCTTATGTGACAGGACAGAGGAAGACTATTATTTTCACTTTATTTGTAGACTTGTAGTGTAGTGAGTGTAAATTGCTCTCCTCTACTTTAGTGCATACATCTGGATCTCTGTGATCAGTGATAAGCTCCTGTTAGGAATGTAATTTGGTAAACTTTTTAGAGAAGAGTTTAGCAAAATGCATTTTTAAAAAATCTTAAAATAATTATTTTGAGACAGAAATTTTTCTTATGGGTCTTTATCCTAGGAAATAGGAAATAATCAGCCATGTGAGGAAAGATAGATATAACAGGTTATTGTTCATCCTAAATGTAGAATGGTGAAGAATTAGAAACTCAAGTATCCTATAACAAAATATCTTTTAAATTATGGTACATCTCATGTGAAGGGTGTGCAAAGAACTCAATATATGTATATTAAAATCATTGTTTTGTTCATTTTAAATGTGTTACAATTTTATTCATCACTAAAGCTGAAAAAAATGATGCTACATTTGTACAGTGGAATTCCATTGCATTTGGAAGAATATTTAAAGAGTTAGGAAATTGCGTATGATAAACTGCTAACTGATAAAAGCAAGTTATAAAACATGCTGTCTGTTTTTATTTTTCTGATACTTTCTTTTGTTTTCCATATTTTTCTATGATGATCTCATATTCCTGCCCCCCCCAACATTTTACATATTATGAAAATTTTCAAAAATAAAAGTTGAAAAAGTCTTATAGTGAACACCTGTGTATCTATCATCCAGGGTCTATCATTAATATCAATATTTGTTTTATCTCATATATACCCAGCTATGTATTTTATATTCATCAATCCACTTTGATGGCATTTCAGAATAAGTTACAGGCATCAATATATTTCCCCTTAAATTCCTTTAAAGCATGCCTATTATTATCAGAGTTCAGTATGTGTTTGCAGTTTTGTTTTCTTTTGAAAAAAAAATTATATACAATGAAATGCATGTATCACTTAGTCTTGACAAATGTGAGCCCATGTGACCCATATATTTACTTTTATAATCAGAAAAACACAATTTTAAAAAGTGCGGCTCTGACAATCTATGGCACTTTCTAAGGCTGTTTCAGGCAATCGAGTTTTATAAACCTCTTTAGTATGTCACAAATTACTAATTTTTCGTTCTCAATATGCTCCTCTAAAATGCGTCATCTGTGCTTTTCCATAGCCGTGCTAAAGAATCTGCAGTGGTGACTTAGCTCGTTTATGTTAGTTACAGGTTTACCTATAGTGCGCTATTTATTTTCATTTTTAAAAAGTTTATAACAGGAAAAAAATGATCTGAAGAATATATGCCAAAGGTAAGAGACGAAACCATTATTGTATCTTTTTGGAAAATTTTAGTTGAGCTGAGATCAAACCAAATTGCTGAGGCTGAAATTGAAGCAAGGAGTGGAGAGGGCAAAGAAGGCCATTGTGGATCAGTGTCCCCTCCCAATGACTGCAGGCTCAGAGAACAGTCCCCACACAAGTATTCATCAGCCTCACAGCGGGGGCTTTTAGAACAGGTTCATCGGAACAGCTTCATTTTACCCTTGCTGTACATTTGATGACATGTAGAACCAGAACTGTCTGTACATGGTATTTTTTTCCCATCTGAGAAATGGAAACTTGCAAGCATTTGCATTAACTTGGGATTTGATATTCAACTGATAGTAGAAAACCAGATTTAAGTATGAGAAGTGAAAGAAACACGATTGCTTTTCATTTTCCCAAAAGAATTGAAAGGAAGTTCAATCCTCAAGGGATAAAATATGAGGCTTTTTCTGCATTTGCCTTGCTTTATGCAAGGCACCACTCCCTTTATTTAAAAAACATTTTTCCCTTCCATATCTGACTGTTGTGGAAATATTGAAAGCTATATAAATTTAAATTTCAAAACTGGTCCTGCATTGTAAATATTTATAAAGAGAGCTCAAAAATGTCAAAACTGATCATAAGAACATGAGCTACCAGTAACTTTTTATATAAAAGGGGAATATCCATGTGAAATAGAAAACACAATCTTAATATTGACACAAACCTAGGAAAGAATGAGAAATAAAAGCTTTTGTTATACATGACAGCATTTAGCGCTTCATAGAAACCTAGTTAATATTACTACTTTGTTAGTTCATAGGAGAAAGACCCTTTTCCTCTTTATAGTTCTGTCGCTGGCTTTTTATTAATAAACTATTTGCACTTGCTTTATTTGTAGAGATGCTGTTGTAATGTTTTCCCCTGTCCCTGAAAACAATAAAGAGAATTACACATTTACCTTCTTTGTAAATCCTCACCTGCTTGGCCTGGCTCACAGTAACATACTTATTCCTTGCTGCTTGGTATCATGTCACTGTAGACTCTCCTTTCATTCTCATTCAGGAGGTGAAAATTTCATACAGAAAGTGTCTTGTATTTCAGTACCTACGTTTTCTTCATTACTCTGTTGAGCCATGAAAAGGCCAGAACATGACTGTCCTCACTATATCTATCACTGGCTGTGACTTGCGTGCAGCTATGTAGTCACAGAACATCTTGCTTTACCTGATGTTTGATTTTTATAAATCCCCTTGCTTTTGTATCCCTTAGACTGGCATGCCATTTCCACTTAAGGGGTTTTAAGCATTTCCCTGTGCCATGTTTTGACTCTGTGATATATATATATATTTTTACATATTTTTATATATATATATATATATATATATCATGTGTGTGTGTGTTTCTCCTATCTAAAAGAGCAACATGCAAATTAACCATCACTTCGCTACACCCACAAGCCACGCCCACAATCCAATCAGGAGTGAGTATGCAAATTAACCCCAACCAAATTAACCCCAATGGCTGTGGCCACTAAGAGAGCAGGAGAGAGGATTGGGTTTCCCTGGATGGAGGAAGCCAAGCTTTATGATCACCCTGGTGGGCCCAGGCCTCCACTCAAGGCTACAAAGTTTCAATTGTAGAAGATAAATAAATCCCAGATACCAGGGTCTCCTCTTGGGTCACGGAGGGGGGCAGGGGGCGGGGAGGGGAGTGGCTGGCCTGCAAACTACTGTAGGCCCCTTGCCCAGGCTGCCCCATGTCCCAAAGGAACCCCGACCCTGATCTGGGACACCCTTCAGGGCAAACCAGCTGGCCCCCACCCATGCACCAGGCCTCTAGCCTATCTAATAAAAGGGTAATATGCAGATTGACCATCACTCCAACATACAAGATGACTGCCCTCATGTAATCAAAGGTCCTGCCCCCATGTGGACACAAGATGGCCAGCAGGGGTGGGCAGTTGGGAAGGACCAGGCCTGTAAGAGAGGACAGTTGTGGGTGATTAGGCCAGCAGGGAAGGGCATTTGAGAGGGACCAGGCCTGCAAGGGAGGGCAGTTGGGGGTGATCAGCCCTGGAGGGGAGGACAGTTAGGAGTGACCAGGCCAGCAAGGAGGGAAGTTGGAGGTGAATGGGCCTGCAGGCAAGGGCAGTTGGGGGGGACCCAGGCCTGCAAGGGAGTGTAGTTGGGGGGGGGGGAATCAGGCTAGCAGGGGAGGGCAGTTAGGGGTAACCAGGCCTGAAGGGGAAGGGCAGTTAGGGACAAACAGGCTGGCAGGGGAGCAATTAGGAATCAATCAGGCTGGCAGGGGAGTGGTTAGGGGGTGATCAGGCTGGCAGGTAGAAGCAGTTAGGGGCAATTAGGAAGGCAGACAGGTGAGCAGTTGAGAGCCAACAGTCCTGGATTGTGAGAGGGATGTCTGACTACCCATTTAGGCCCGATTGTAGGATTGAGGGGTCCAAGATTGGAGAGGGTGCAGGCTGGGCTGAGGGACACCCCTCCCCCCCGCAACAAATTTTGTGCACCAGTCCTCGTGTGTGTGTGTGTGTGTATACATACCATCACTTGAACTAGAGAATAAGAAAGCTAATGAGTTATTTTATTTGCTAATTAATATAGTCATCATCCAGAAGTCTATATTGAACAGCTGTCTGTCACTCAGCTCTTTTTTTATGAGATATTTCTGTTACTGGGAGCTTATAATCTATGACACTTCAATATGAACTTCTATAAAGAGATATAGAAAGTTGGTGGTTACAAAATAGTCACAGGGACATAAAATACAGCATAGGGAGTATAGTCAGTAATCTTCTATAATAATAAAGTAATATGCTAATTAGACCAGACATCCTTCTGGACGACCTTCTGGACAAAGCCGGGGCTGCAAGGGGAGCCCAGGTCCCGGGTGCTAGAGGGAAGCCGGTGCTGGCACCTGGGGGAAGGAAGGCCTACTGTTGCATGAATTTCGTGCATCGGGCCTCTAGTATTCTAATAACTATGCATGGTGCCAGGTGGGTATTAGAATCATCAGGGGAACCACTAGGTAAATTATATAGTTGTCTGATCACTATACCTGAAACTAATATTAAAATAATATTGAATGTCAACTGTAATTGAAAAAATATAAAAACAATAATAAAGGAAAAAAAGTAAAGGGACATGGAAAATTGAACACATGTTGAACAAATATGTAAATTAAATGAGTAAGCATGTGTTACTGATACTTCTGAAGGTAGCACAAACCTTTTGGAAGAGGTCACTTTACACTGAGGAAAAGCTACAGGAATGGTTTCTTCTGGGACCAAGGAGCGTTTAGAAAACTACCTGAATTGTGAATAACGTTCATACCCTGTTATGTGGAGTGCAGTTACATTAAGACAGACATCACTCTATGATATTTTTCAGATTCTTGATATCACCATAAAAAATGTTCTGTTTGCAAGAGAAAGCCCCTGTACTCATTTTTGCTCCTTAGTCATTTAACATTTTTTACATCTTTTCAAAACTTTGTTAGATTACTTGTTTACTTGCATGTGGAGGTTATTTTGAGCTTGTCATATGAGGAACTTTATTGCAGCTGTTATTTCAGCTTTCTCTAAAAGAAGTATTAATCTTGGTTTATTAAGCAATAAACATTTTGATACTTAATATTTATTCTCCAGCCATATGCTAAATACTGTCCTGAATTCAAACCAATGCATGTATTTCAATAAAAAAGTGTTATATCCTGATTAACTGGTGTTATGCAAAGCCAGGCTCCTGCTGCTGAAAGAAAAATAGTATGAAGCACGAATTGCATTTCTGAGATACTCAAAGCCTACACAATTGAAAAATTGGAGGAGAGGAAGAGCCACCCATGAATACTCCTGATAGTTTCAAAATAGATATGGTTTGCTCTGTCTTCTGAATAGAATTACCTCACTTGTGTATTAAAAAAGGTGCCAAGAATTTTCTTATCTACTTTCTGGTGTAGACAGGAAGTCACTGACATGAAATTACCTAAGATAGAGACCCTCTTATCAACTTGTTCTCATTCACGCTTGAGCCCTTCTCCTGGTTAGGACACCCAGTTTCTGTTTAAACACTGCCATTGATAACGTGAGGTGCAGGCTGTTCAGTTTTGGAGCAGTTTCACTCCCAGGAAGTTCTTTACTATGTAGCTTTCAGTCCTTGACACTGGTTTCCTCTTCAGGGCCACGCCAGACAAATCTTAAGCAACAGTAAACACAGGAATCACCTTAACTTTCCCTTTTTTTGTAAGATTTGCATAAGGTGTTTGCTCTCCTGAATTACTGAAAACAGTTTGCTGTTCCTAGTCTACTTGGGACCCTTTTCTTCTCCATGTATGGCTGATTATTTTTTTCTTTTTCTTTTTCTCTTTCTTTTCTTTTTTTTTTTTTCAATCTTAATAAATTAGTTTGTTTTTGAATGAAAGCTTCTTCTATTCCATAGCAGCTGGGAAGGACTTTCCTGGCCATGTTTCTCAATCTGGTTTTTTCAGACCCATTTCCAAAAAAGGAATCTAAGATGCTTTTCCTTAGCTCTGTGAATGTCATATGTTCACTGATTCATGACCTGAGAAAAATTTAGGTGTCCTAAATGAAATGAGACTGCCGGAATTTTAATGACTTGAAAATATAACTCCTACCCCTGATACTGTTCTTCAGGAAAACAGCGCTCGGTAAAATTAGCTACATTAGAGCAGCTACACTGATAAGGATGAAAATGTCTGGGCAGTGTTTATGCGTGCTCTGTTTAAGAAGGAGGGGACTGTACGGCTGCTCCTCTTTTGAAGAGAGATTATATTAAGCAATCAATGTACAGAATCAGTTTAACTCACTAAATTTTAAAAATAAGCAGAGCGGTGCTTTCTCTAGTGGGAAACTGAATTTATTATTGGAACTAGGGCCATAGAGTCTACCTTGTGCCTTGCGGGGGGAGAAGGGGCAGTCAGTAAGGGAAAATGGAGACATGTAAAACTTTAGACAATAAAAAAGTACTCAGAAAAAATAAAAAAGAAATATGTGTGTATTTTTATTTTAATCATTGGGTGAGAGTTTTAAAGTATAATGCGTAGTTTACTTAGCATCTAAATTAACTGCTCCAAAATGATTTAGCTTCTGAGCAAATTTTTAGAGTTGTGAAAGTGGAGAACATTTTCTCCTTAAAATTTCAGGATAGTTTCTTAAACCACAAACCTATGTTCTTCCTTGGGACAAACGATACTCAGAGTAATTAAGAGATTTTAGTAAGAAATCAAGAAATTAACCGTAACCAAATTTGAGGTATGGAGTGTTAAAATTTTATATCCTGCCTAGTTTTAAAAAACAATTTCAGATTGTTTGTAGGTAGGATGAGTATATTTTTGAGGTTCTGGTAAAATCCTCTGTACCTCCCCGAAATCTCTCACCTGGATAAAGAGTAAGGATATAAAAGAAATGAACATTTCTTGAGTTCCTGTTATTAATAGCCACTACTCTGAGCATTTTACATGTATTCTGTATGTAATCCTATTGCTAATGCCTCAAGTTTTAGCATTGTAATTTCAGTCTTTAAGATGATTTCCCCTAATAAAAATAGCAGCTACCACTGAGAAAGGTAACTCCACAGGTTAGTACTATCACCAAGTAATTGACATGTGGCTTTTTCCCTGAGCACATGCTTTTCTAGGTGGGCAGCTGCATAACTGATGCTGCAGGACTCTATGACCTGAACAGATTACAAGGCAACCTTCTTTTCTGCCATCCAACAAATATTGAGTATTCATGCTTGTCACTATTCTAGATATTGGAGCCACCTCAGTAACTAAAATAGACAAATATTCATCTCCTTTTAGAGCTTACGTACAAATGTGGAAAATATGGTATGTGAAAACATTACCCCTCTCCACTATGGGCTGAACTTAGTTACTAACATACAAAGATTAGAGTACAGAAAAGAAGGAATTAGTAATGTTATCGTGGACAAAACTGGCAGCCACCACCTTAACCAAGTGAGCAGGGTTAACATCACTATGATAATTTATATCCATGGCATATATCCCGATATGATGTGAGGAGAAAAGTACTTCATCTTGGTGGTCTTCTTCCCCAAACCTATAACCCCAGCCTAATCATGAGGATAACGTCAGATATCCCAAACCAATGGGCATTCTACAAAGTACCTGGCCGGTAGCCCCCAGAATATTAAGGTCTCAAGAAACAGAGAAAGACTGAGAAACTGTCGTAGTCTAGAAGAGTTTAAGGAGGCATGACAACCAAACACAATGCAGTATCCTGAATTAGATTCTAGGACAGAAAAAAGAAAGGACATTGGTGGGAAAATGGTGAATCCAAATGAAATCTGGAGTTTAGTTAATAGTAATGTAGCAATGAGGGTTTCTTAGTTTTGACAAATCTATCCTGGTGGTGCAACGTGTTAACATTAGGGGAAATAGAATGAGGGTAACCATCTTCATAATCTCCTCAGCTTTTCTGTAAATCTAAAGTTATTCCAAAATAAAAGGTTTATATAAAAATGTGAAGAAAAACATAGAGCAGTATAAAGGAATTAAGGTATGACAGAATCTGGCCAAAGTTGCAAATTTAAATAGGTTAGTCAGTTATAGAGAAGGTGATATTTGAGTAAAAAGTTGAAGAGAGGCCCTAGCCAGTTTGGTTCAGTGGATGGACCATCGGCCTGTGGACCAAAGACTCCCAGGTTCGATTCGGGTTGAGGGCACGTACCTTGGTTGCAAGCTCCTCCCTAACTCAGGCCCTGGTCAGGGCTCATGCAGGAGGCAACTAATTGATGTGTTTCTTTCATATCGATATTTCTCTCTTTCTTTCCCTCTCTCTTCCACTTTCCCTAAAAGTCGATGGGAAAATATCAAAAAGAAATATAAGAAAAAAGTTGAAGGAAGGAAGAGAGGGAGCCACATGCATATATAAAGGTAAAGCATTCCAGGCAGAGGCAAATGCCAGATGGGAACATGTCTGATGTGTTGGAGAAACAGCAAGGGAGCCACTGTGTCTGGAGTGAGTGCATGAGGAGAGGAGAAACAGAAAATGGGACCAGAAGGTAATAAGACCAAATGGTAGAGGGTCATGTAGGAAACTGTAAGAGCTTCTGATTTAAATTGGGAGGAAATGGTGAACAATCAAATACGTTGGAATAGAGAAGTGAAATAATTTGACTTATTTTTAATATGACCACTCTAGATATTCTGTTGAGAAAAGACAATGTGGGGCAGAGGTATGGGCAGAAAGGACCAGCTAGGAATATAACCCAGATGAGAGATGTTTGTGGCTGGGGCCAGGAAGGCAGAAGGAAGTGATTGAATTTGGGGTGTATTTTAAAAGTAGAGCTAACTAGATTTGCTCACTGATTGGATATGGTCTGTGAAAGTAATCAAGAAAGTTTCACAAGGCTTGCACCAAGGAGATGGAAGGACATATGTGCCATCATGTGAGAGAACATGGGTGGAGCATGTTTGTAAGAGCAATCAAGAGTCCATTTTTTATATAAACAATGGACAATAGAAATTAACCATTTAAAAAATGCCATTTACAAGGCAACAAAAATATGAAATAGTTGGAAACAACCCAAAAGCCCATCAGCAGATGGTTGGGTAGACAAAATAAGATATATGCTTATAATGGAATAACATTTATTCCTTTAAAAAGAATGAATTTCTGACACATGCTACAGTATGAACAGATCTTGAAAACAGTATGCTAAGTGACAGAAGCAAAACACAAAAGCTAAATATGGTATGATGTTAACTGTATGAGTACCTAGAGTAGGCACATTCAAATGCAGAAAGTTAAGCAGTGTTTATCAGGGACTAGGGAGGATGGGCAGTTATTGTTTAATAGGTACAGAGTTTCTGTTTGCAATGATGAACAAATCCTAGAAATAGTGGTGATGGTTTCACAACAGTCTGAATGTACTTAACCCATTACACTTACAATGGTTAAAATGGTACGTTTTATATGTACTACAAGTAAATTTTTTTTTTGAAAAAAAGAGGAATACTGAGGGTTAAATTTAACAACTGAACTGTGCAAAACCTTTGCACTGGCATTACTGAGAGAAATTAAAGAGGGCATTAATAACTGGAGGGTTACACTGTGTTCCTGGGTCAGAATACATTAAGATGCCAGTTCTCCTAAACTTGATTTGTTGATTCAATGCAATCCCAATCACAACACCAGCCAGTTTTGGTGGAGAGATTTACAAGCAGATTGTAAAACAGATATGGAGTTACAGTGAACCTAGAATAGCTAAAATGTCGTTGAAAAAGAAGAGCAATGTTGGAGGATTTATAATGTTGCTTTATTTCATTACTTACTATAGAGTTATCAAGATTGTGTGGTATTCTTGTACAGATAGATGGGTTGTCCTAAGTACAGTGAAGTAAAGGCAGAACCAAATAGTTGAGGATGGATTCAAGGGAAGGATTCTGTTGGTTGCCATGGAATTTAAGCTGGTTGAAGAGGGAAGGGAAGAATTAGGGAAGAGAGTGGCACTGACAAGATATAGAAATGGTTGATTATAGGTCAATGGATTCTTTGAATTTACGTACTAGATGAGGGGAGCTGGAAACATAGGAATCGGCGGTTAGCAAGTGGGATGCATGGACTAGTATTATTGAGGGGTGCAGCTGTAGGTAATGTAGGGTCGAGGATATAACCAAAAAAATGTGCAACCAAGGTGTGGTGAAGGCTTAGATCCTTACAGGGGAGTTCAAGGACGTTAGAGGACAAGTGTCAGGCTCATTGATGTGCATATAAACATTCCTACACTATGATACAGGAATAGTAATTGGAGAAAATGACAGCTAGGAGCTGAAATAATAAATGGGGGGGGGACTGTCTGGAATTGGTATATGTTGACAGTAATGAAGGTTAATGGATGGTGCAGTCTAATGGCGTAAGATTTAGGGAGGACCTGCAAAGAGCTCTCTGAAATGGCAGTGAGCCCACCTTGCTCACCTTGTGCCCTGCCTGATGGCACAAGTGCAGAAAGAGATAGGCTGGCTCCATTGACATGCGTGCGGAGGAGAGCACAGGATGAGCGAAAGTTTAGAGAAGAGGCTCAGGATGGTGTTGTCCAGCTGATGAGGAAATATGAGGGCACTGGAAGGGTCTCAGTGGAGAAGTGGGAAGTAGGGTCTCACTGGAATATGTGCAGTCATTCAGGGATCAGCATGTGAGGGATGAGGGAGGGGCAGCCTGGGGCCTGGGCTTTCTTGTGGTGATGGGACAGTGGGCACAGTGAGACCGGCTCCGAAGTTCTCAAGGCAGATAGCTGCAGCCAGGCTGTGGGGGTGGGAAGGGGTAGGTGTTTGCCCCCCTGGCCTTGGAGTTGGACAGAAGAGACACGTGAGGAGGAACACATTGACTTGGAAAATCTGTTTAACAAGAGCAGAGATTTTCCTTGACTTCAGGTTGTGTGATTTGTGTGGTCTGGAATTTGTCAGAGACACAGAGCAGATAACTGGCTGAGAACAAGGCCATTCTAGAGAAACTAGGAAACCGAAATGAGGAGAACCCTCTTGCCAGCATGTCCTTAAAGGGGAATCAATCTACTGGCAAAGATAGCAGTCAAAATATTTATGATGAATTTCACTTGGCGGTTTTACACAAAGTCTCTGTCTTGTGTTGGATATGGAGGCGTTCATCCTTAGGAAGAAGCGTGGCTTAGTGTTGGAGAGCCGGCACTCCAAAGCCAGACAGTGTAGGCTGAAATCCTGGCTCCACGACTCAGCTGCAAGTTATGGGCAAGTTACTTCACCAGGTCTTAGTTTCCTCTTCTATAAAATAGAAGTAATAATAGGGCCTGCTTCCTAAGGATGTTGTGAGGACCAAATGAGGCTATCCATGTAAGTGCCCTTAACATGCTTCCTGGCACCCAGTCAGCTTTCAGTATGGGTGACCGTTGTTATTACTGTTATTTTAGCAACTTATAATCAGAACACACCCAATATTTATATTCTCCCCTGTGGCTTGTTAGCATGTATTTCAGCATAGCTTTCTCCTTTTAAGACTTGTAGACTTTGCTTGGGGGCAATGGGCCATAATGCACTGTGCAGATGATGTTTTGTTGAGCTGTACACTTGAAACCTGTATGGTTTTGTGAACCAATGTCACCTCAATACATTCAATAAAAAAATAAAAGTTTTAAAGAGGCTTGTAGATAAGTAGCTACTTATATAATTCATATAGGATAATGTTTCCCAGTCTTCTAAAACCATGTTTTCTGTGGTGTTTTCTTTTTTAATATTTTTATTGATTTCAGAGAGGAAGGAAGATGGGGAGAAAGATAGAAACATCAATGATGAGAGAGAATCATTAATCAACTTCCTCCTGGAGGCCCCACAATGGGGATAGAGCCTGCAACCAGATCATGTGCCCTGACCAGGAATTGGACCATGACCTTGACACTTAACCACTGAACCACGTCGGCCAGGCTGTCATGTTTTCTCATCATATATTTTATTTCCTTACCAATAACAATATTTGGTCATGAATTTGCTGTATTTTGTGTTATGAAGTAGGATATTTTAACCTTTCATTAACTATACATGCTGCTTCCCCTTTCCCTGTCCTCTGGAAAGTGATATCTTTTCCTTATTTGAGAATCACTGTCCTGTAGGGGCCTTGTGGTTGCATGCTAGAACAGTATGGAGACATTTTTTTCACAGATGAGAGTGGTGGAGTGAAAAGGAATGACATTTAAGTGCTGGTGAGAAGGGAATAATGGGCTCATGGTCTTTTGGTATATACTGGCAACGGTGAAGGATAATGAATAGGGAATGGTGAAGGATAATGAATAGTGCAACCTAATGACATGTGACTCAGTGGTTAAGGAGGAGCATGGAGAGCTGTGTGGAAGTCAAAATAAGAAACAAGGAGGACAGTGTGCTCACCTCCAGGCCCAGTGGGGCAAGTGCTGAAAGGAATTCACTCACTGCCATTGAGAGGCCTGCAGAGTAGAAGGAAACGTCAGGGAAGTTTAGATTTTCAATGAAAGTCTAAGATGGCATAGTCTTATGGGGCACTTTACGAAATCGACAAGATTAAAATGAAATGCCATTTGCCTGGCCAGTGTGGGTCAGTGGTTGAGCATCAACCTATGACACAGGAGGTCACTGTTTGATTTCCTGTCAGGACACATGCCCAGGTTGCAGGCTTGATCCCCAGTGTGGGGTGTTCAGGAGGCAGCCGATCAATAATTCTCTCTCATCATGGATGTTCCTATCTTTCCCTCCCCCTTCCTCTCTGAAATAAATTTTAAAAATATATTTAAAAATAATAATAAAATGAATTGCCATTTGACCTGTCACCCTCACTTTTAAGAATTTTTTTCTAAGAAAATAATTAGAAAAATGAACATTCAGATGTATTAAGAGTTGTGTATGGCCATGAAAATTAGAAACAGTGAGCAAGTGTAACCTTTTAATCAGAAATCTCAAAGATAACCTAAATGCATGGAATCTTACTAATAGCAGGTAGATGGGGAAAACATCTTTAGTCTGTCTGTTTTATATACAGAGGCAATATATCCTCTGTTTAGGTTTGAATCATGCAAAGTTGTTTGAAACTACATTCACTTAGTTTTGATATTTTTTGCTTCAACTTTCCCAGAATTTCATTGTTGGCTTATAATTTAATCTTATTGATAAAAATCGTATTCCCTCCCCCCCAATTTCTTTGCTGTCATGAAGCTCTGCATACATGTGGTCTAAAGTAAACACATATTCTACTTAACAGCTTTTCCAGGTCTTAGTTGTTCGCTAAAGAAACATTGCAGACATTTTAAGTTAAATGTAATTTGCATTTACCTGGGCTGAGTACCTTCTTTTAGTGTTCTTTAGGAATATAAATAACTCATTTGGTTACTAACCAATAAGGCTTTAGAATTTTACCTTTGTTTCTAGCTTGCTCCAGATCTGGTCATTATAAGGGAGATGAATGTGCATTTGCTCTGTAGGTGAAAACCTATAAAGAACATCTAACCCAATACTCAAGTGGTAATTGAAATTATGTATTTTCCTTAATTTTGTTGGATTGTTTGTTTCTTTTTGTTTTAGCAAACCCATAAATACTCTGGAATGCTTACCCACAGCCATTTGTCAGGATGAGTTAGGTATTTTCCTTTTAAGATCTGTATATAAACAGAGGAAAACATTTCACACCTGTTTATCTTAGCAGGGCCTGCAAAGGGAGGAGGTAGGTTCTCCATTAACTCTTCCATGTAGACAGGCGTTTAAAAAAGAGAACATCTGCGACTGCGTCAGCTTTGGGTAAGAGCATTCAGAGCCAGACAGAGGGCCCACAGTTCAGACAAAACCCTTGTCTCCATCTCCCATTTTTCCATTTGAGTCCATCTCTGCAGGTCTTTCAGCTCACGCAGCTGAATTGTCTATGCTCACAAGACACTCCTATGAAACATTTTTAGAAACCCACTTTACGGTTTATAATTTTTTATTTAATGAAAACTACCTTCAGTTCTGGTTCCCATTTGAGATAGTAAATGTCTCTCTCCTCCTAGCATATTGGGAAATCTAGTCGGGATGGGGAATCATGGATCTGTTTCCTGCAAAGGAATATAAGGAATATTTGACAACCTACCTTTTTTTAAAATATATGTATTTGTAATGAGTCTAACCAGGTAGGGCTGATGATCTACCTTTTAAGATATTATTAATTCAGATCAGTACTAAGTTAGATGACATGAGTAAAAATAATGTGTGTGTTTTTTTTACTTAGAAAGTAACAAAGTCCTTTTTTAATTTTTTTTATTAATGTGTTACATGTATACATATCTTCCCATTGCCCACACCCCCTTCCAGGCATACCCTAACCTCCCAGTGTCTTGTATTCATTCATTATGCTTATATGCATGCATATAAGTCCTTTGGTTGATCTCTTATCTACCCCACCTCTCCTTAAACTTCCTGCTGTAATTTGACCGTCTGTTTGATGCTTTACTGCCTCTGTACCTATCTTTTTGTTCATCAGTTTATAATGTTCTTTATTATCCACAAATGAGTGAGATCATGTGGTGTTTCTCCTTCATTGACTGGCTTATTTCTCTTAGCATTAGGCTCTCCAGTTCCATCCAGGTTGCTGCAAATGGTAAGAATTCCTTCTTTTTTATGGCAGCATAGAATTCCATTGTGTAGATGTACCATAGTTTTCTGATCCACTCATCTGCTGACAGGCACCTAGGCTGTTTTCAAATTGCAGCTATTGTAAATTGTGCTGCTATGAACATAGGGATGCATAAATCCTTTCTGATTGGTGTTTCTAGTTTCTTAGCATATATTCCTAAGAGACTGCTGGGTCAAATGGGAGTTCCATTTTTAGTTTTTTGAGGAAACTCCATACTGTTCTCCACAGTGGCTGCAACAGTCTACATTCCCACCAGCAGTGCACGAGGATTCCTTTTTCTCCGCATCTTCGCCAACACTTGTTTGTTGATGATTGCCCTTCTGACAAGTGTGAGATGGTATCGCATTGCCGTTTTGATTTGCATCTCTCGGATAATTAGTGACACAAAGTCCTTTTTTATACATCTTCTAAATCAAAATAAGTGATGTCCTTTTTAGCTGAATCACTTCATAAGTTATATAAGAAACTCAGTCTGTTTTTTGTTTGCCACCACCCCTCATCACTGACTTTCTTCCCACTTAACCATTGGCTGCAGCCTCATGTCTTCACCTTCCCACCTGTCCTGATTTCAGTACCTGCCTCAGTTGTGGTCGCCATCCTGTCTTTGACCATCATCCTGAGTGAATTTGGTGTCCACATGAAAGACCTCTGAGCTGACTGCAGACTGGAGTCACTACCGCTTCTATGACTGTCAGCTCCCCTTTTCTTCAGCCACTTCTGGGTAAAACATTCAACATCTCAGAGTTTAGGGCTGTTCTGCCTTTGGAGGAGCATCCCTCCTCTGCCCATCATTTATTTTCCCCCAACTTCCTACAGCTCTGTCATTCTTCAACCTTATCCTGGCATCTAGGTTTTATTCTCCAAACTCAACACTCACATTTGGATTCACTTGTCTCCAAGCCTAGAGATTTCCCACCATGCACTCATTTCAGGGCTCACTTCTTAATCCTGTTAAATTCCTTTCTGTCTTAAAAAATTAAATATTTATTTTTGAAAGTATTATATATGTCGCCGTTTCCCCCCTATTGACGTCTTCTAGTCTCCCTTACCCCCACGGCCTTCACCACCCTATTGTCTGTGCCCATGGGTTATGCATATATGAATACCAGTTCTTTGGTCACTTCCCTCCCCCTTTCTTGTCTCCTTGATCTTCTAGTCCTTGAAGACAGAGGGCCACAGTGGATTTGTGCATTTGTGCATCACCTAGCTCAGGGTTCTTGTCTTCTTTATGGGCAAGTGATGTCAACATATCAATTTATAGGTTTAGTTTTAATAATTTTTCACTGTGTCAAAATTGACCCTATCATCAGAGGACAAATTTTTACAACACTGAGGAACCCAACTAATGGAATTACAGAGTCTGCAATTTTAACTCCGGGCTACAAACTTCAGAGTCTACATATAGTGAGTAATCTGAAGGAGTAAAGTCAGCCTGGTGTCGCACAGTGGGAAGTGGTGGAAACTGTGGGGAGTAGAGAGAGCAGCCTGCACTGGGCATAGCCGTGTGCTAGTCCAGCAGGGCAGTCACTGTTTAAAACTAGATCCAGACTGGCAAGCTCATGCATACATTTGTTCTGCTGATATCTTCTTTTTGGTCGACACGATATTTTAATTTTCAAGAATGTATCGTCAACATTTAAAACTTAGATGATTTTGCATGAAAATCCAGATTTCTAGCTTCCGTGAAAAAGATACACACTGGATCCCTATTGTTGAGTGGTAACATTGGCAACTTCATTGATGAGGGGAAGGTGCACCTGGAAATATCAGTTTAAAAGATTTAGTAAATGCCCGCCAGCACGGCTCAGTGGTTGAGTGTCGATCGATGAACGGAGGTCATGGTTCAACTCCTGGTCAGGGCATGGTTGCCGGCTTGATCCCCAGTGTCGGGTGCACAGGAGGCAGCCAATCAATGATTCTGTCATCACTGATGTTTCTGTCTGTCTCTCTCCCTCTCCCTTCCTCTCTGAAATCTATAAAAAATATATATTTTTTTAAAAAGAAAAGAAAATAAGTAATATTTAATACATAGCAGAGTATTTTATTAGCAGACATTTCTATTCCATTTATAGGCTTCTCCCACCCCCACCTCTTTTGAAAGTTTTCCCCAAATTATAGGAAGTATTAAGTGCATTGGTATATTTAATTTTTGTTTTGTCTATTTAAAAAAGAGTTTTTAAAATGAAGTTTGTAATAATACAAAGATAAAATTTTATGAGTTATCTCCGAAATGATTTACTCATAAATGAAATAATTATATGGCTCTTACATACCTCATCTATTTTGTTATTTATTTTCTTACTAAAATTCCACTTTTTAGATTGTAACCTAAATATCCTTAATTGCACAAGAAGAACTGGTTCATAATTTCCAAGATTGCACAACACAGACTAGAACAAATGTTAAGATTCTGTAGAGGAGTGCTCATCTAGAAAATACGTCTAAATGAGTCAGAGACATAAATAACTTCTAGCTACAGAAATTTTTGTTACTCTCTTCTGGCACCTAATACCAGAGATACTTTCCTCTTTCCTCCTAAGGTGTGTTAGAAAAATACTTAAGTTATATAAAAGCCTTCGCTGTTCAGTTAGAGTGATGTACCTGCCATTTGTCAAGGTAGGGAAGGTAAGGTGGTGGGTACTCAGGGTAATGGTAAGCTGAGAGGTGTGACAAGAGCACCGTTTCTAAATCTCTGGGATGGCAGGACTTAGCTCACGGGGTTTTCTGTTCTTTCCACAATTCTAACCACAACAATTTGGACCTGAAAACATTTTATTTCAGGTCAGCTATTTTTGTTTCCATTGTTTTCAAATGGAGCAAATCTAGCCATTTAGAACACCTTAAGATTTTGTTTCATTTCTTTTTCTATTTGTCATTCCATTTTCCTCCAATCAGAATATTTCTTAGTCTATTGTGTTGTTTACATTTAAGGAGATAAAATAATTCTTTAAATAGATATGCCTGAAGGAATGAGGTGTGAAGTTAGTAAAAATTAATGAGTCTAGTTGGGGGAGTGAGAACTAACCACAGAGTTGTATGGACCTATTAATTTTTAAAAATTATTTCCAGATTCTTATTTCTGTGTTACTGGTTTGTGATGGAGGAGCAATTTAGAAAAGCTGCATGTGACTATTTTATGTGTTTGTTACTTAGGTTTACTGGAAAGGGGGAGGGGGTGGGTGTCTAATCTTGATTCCTTTGGACATGAACACTCAGGAGCCACAAGCATACACACATATACATGACACACCCACATAGTACTTCCCCCCTTAGGTTTTTGCTGGACTTCCACTCTGGGTTCCTGGAAGGTGCAAGAGTCCTAAATGGCAAGTTTGCCTTAGAAGTGAGTAGTAATTATCAGTAGTAACCATCAGTTTTTGCATCTACATCATCATGGTATATTGGACTTGATTTCAAACTGACATTTCATTCAAGGATTCACAACTTTTTCCTGTTATTTACTTAGAATATTATCATAATAATGACTTTAGATGTCACTAGGTTTGAAAGGTATACAGTTTGTCCAGCTAGTAAATCCTGTCCAATGGGTGGTAATTCGGTATGAGGCTGTAGATCATTGTATCAGCCAGGTTCCACGCAGGAGACAGAAACCAGTAATTTGAAAGGGGAAAATTCAATATAAAACTTATTAACTAGCAAAAGATCAACTACCATTAGCTAGTAAGAACCCCTAAAGAATATGGGAAGGGCAAATGTGGGGGGCAGCTCCCACCTCTAGAGTTTAGGGAGGGACAGACTTGGAACCACCCCTGCCCCAGGCAGAAATTTAGACTTCACTGGAGAGCGTGTGGCTGCAACCTTCTGGAGGATGGGTTTGCTGTGGTGTCAGACTGGCATTGGCCCACAAGAAGCCATCTGCTGGGGTTCCGGTGGAGTTCTCAGGGTTGCCATGGGCTGGGGCTGGTGTGCAGGAAGCCACCTGCTGGGTGATGGCAAGAATCTTCCCATTGAGGTCCCAGTAGGACACGTGAGGGTGAGTGACACTGGGTCTCACTCATGCTCCAGCAGCCACAGCCACGGGGGAAATCACACAGGAAACCGAAGGAGAAGTCTCTCCTCTGCAGTGCCTTGCAGTGTCCCTCCCAGGCCCTCTGTTGACAAAGCCTAGCACTGTGCCAGCTGGCAAAGGAAAACTGTTTAAATGTCTAGCTCCAGTTCACAAGGCAGGGCAAACACAATAGATGGGGTGCTTAGGAGGCAACAACTTGCTAACTGGCACAGTTCACCCCTTCAGCTCCTCGGCATCGGTATACACCCTCACCGTTTGAACTTCCATATAATAATGAAAACTCTGTGCTTTCACCAGTCGACACCAGCTGTCCCTCGTACATGTGAAGAAGTTCTCTTCCCCTAAAATAAGAGACGCACAATCCCAGCAGCCATTGTGTCCATCACTGGCTTTGTTAATTCCCCTTCACATTCTATCACAGCCCCATTGAACATTCTGTTACCTAAAGAGTAAATTATAAAGTTAACTCCTAACAACGTGTATATAAAACATGGGGAAAATAGCCATTTTTTTTCCAAAGGAGATATGCAAATGGCCTCATCATTAGTTTATCTATTTTGTGGAAGATGTGTATGTTCAATCTGCCTTTAAATGTAGCTCCTGTAGAATATCATGCACGTTACCACCTGGAAAGTAAGCGCGTCCTCAGTGCAATAAGTTCTTGTCCATGTAATTCTGTCTCCAGATCATTCATGTACCTATGTGTCCTGGGATAGCAGCTGAAGAACATACATTGATTCATGGCTTTTTGTCATGGTGGGAGCCCTCATCACAGCAAAGCAAGAAGTTCACATTGCTTCAGAGCAACCTCACTCACTTGTGTTTCTCCGCTTAGAGCCTCTACCTCATGGTTTGGGAAAGAAAAGTTAAATTTTTGATGGTCATTGAAAACACACTCTTACATTATTGAAAGTAATAGTAGTATTGTTTTGTCTAACACTGCAAAGGTCAATAGACTAGGGAGTAGAAGAGAAGGTGCATTTCATGCCAGAGAGTTTTCTCAAAAAATTTTTTACCCCTTTATTTCCGTTTAATTTCCTAAATTGAGGGATGTATATTTTGTATACTTTTCCAATTCTGTTTTCTAGTAATACATACATTGTAAGTGAACAGAAAATTGTACCACCAGAATGATTAAAAACAAATGTTCTGCAGCAATATAATTAAATTTCTGTATGGAACTTCAATAGGTTTAATCCGAAGAGTGAGGTATTGTCTCTCTGTGTATGTATGTATGAATGGATGGATGGATGGATATCAATATAAATATTTACATGTAAATTAGAGTGGATATAGAATTTGAGGTTCTATGCCAAAACCGGTTTGGCTCAGTGAATAGAGCGTCGGCCTGCGGATTGAAGGGTCCCAGGTTCGATTCCAGGCAAGGGCATGTACATTGGTTGCAGGCACATCCCCAGAAGGGGGCGTGCAGGAGGCGGCTGAGCTGATCGATGTCTTTCTCATCAATGTTTCTAACTTTCTTTCCCTCACCCTTCCTTTCTGTGAAACATCAATAAAATATATTTAAAAAAAGAAGAAGAAGAAGAAAAGAAAAAAAGGCAGGGTCAGCATTCAGCTGGGCAGCGTCCACACGTTTAACTCTTGAGGCTGGCCACTGCATCCAGGAAGCAGTGTGTGTTTTCTGGATTATAGGAAATGAAAGGAAGTCTGCAAGAATTGTTACCTTGTGTGACAGTCACGTGGTTTTAGAATGGACACTTAGTTTCTCGCCAAACCACAATCCTGTTGGGGTTGGTTTTGTGGCTTTCGCTGAGCATGCAACAGGAAGTAGGGACTAGTATGGTGACTACTCAGTGCACATCAGGATTTTGATCACAAATGAATGAAACAGGAATAAGAAAACCAATTTCCATTGCAGAGGACAACACAGTGGACAATCCCCTCTGCTTATCTCAGTGAGTTTAAGAAAGAACAAAAAGATAGTGGATGTACACTGATTATAAAATCTATGAAGGTGAGGTTCCCATTCCCCCATTCCATTTCCTACCTCATTTAAATCTCTGTTAATATTTAAATCATTTAAATAACCATTTACTACTTTTCTTAAAATGTGTTCTAGCTATTCATAATGGAGAAATAGATGAAAAATACTTCCCATCTAATAAAATAGTAATATGCAAATTGACCATCACTCCAACACACAAAATGGCCACCCTATGTGGTCAGAGATGGCCAGTAGGTGAGGGCAGTTGTGGGTGATCAGGCCAGCAGGGGAGTGTAGTAGTGGGGAACCAGGCCTGCGGGGGGGGGGAGGGGGCTTTTGGGGGGAACCAGGCCTGCAGGGTAAGACAGTTATGGGGGGTGGGGAGAAACCAGGTCTGCAGGAGAGGACAGTTGGGGGGGACCAGGCCTGCAGGGGAGGGCAGTTAGGGCCAATTGGGCTGGCAGGGGAGCCGTTAGGCATTGATCAGGCTGGCAGGGGAGTGGTTAGGTGGTGATCAGGCAGGCAGAAGCAGTTAGGAGCGATCAGGCAGCAAATGGTTGGGAGCCAGCAGTCCTGGATTGTGAGAGGAATGTCTAAATCGGCAGTCATTGGAATTGGGCCTAAACTAGCAGTCGGGCATCCCTCAAGGGATCCCAGATTGAAGACAGACAGGCTGCGCTGAGGGACACACACACACGAATTTCGTGCACTGGGCCTCTAGTTTATAAACAATTGGCTTAGAAACAGCAATTTTGCTTTTTCTGAAGATTCTGTTGTAAAAGGTGACTGTTAGAATTAGCAGCATCTTTCAAATTTAGGATCCCAGCTAAATACAAACATGCTTACATTTTTGAGGAGTTTTTGATGGGGAAGACAGATGATGGGAACTGAATGGCATGGGATAGAAGAAAAAGCTAAAACATACTTTTAGTAAACAAGGCAGCCTTCTTTCTTGGGGAAGCTTTTTTTAAAAAAAAAGCCTAATTCCTAAATGAGATGGGCATGGGGTGCTAACCCCTGAAATGTGTGTATATGCTGGTTTGGAATATAATGTTAGTAAAATTTATCCTAAATTAGTGTAAAAGAAGAGATGACATCAGAAGCCCTATAATTTACACATGTCAACTAATAATGCCTGCCTTCCTTTACCCAACTCTTCCCATGTGCCAGTGTTCAGTGTGCGTAGGTAACACCCCAGTGAGTTGGATATTATTACCAATAGTCAGGAGGAAAAAATGAAGAGAAGGGCACGTGGTAAGTGGTAGATATAGAACTTGAATCCATACCTTCCTGGCTCCTATGTACACTTCTTTCAATTGCACCTCTGTTAACTGAAACATACCTAGTTGAAGCCTTCCCAATGCCTAGTTATAAATTTCTTTTTTATTTTAGCAAGAGCAATAAGTGAGTTAACTTTGAAATGAAACATTTATGGAAATTATTAAAATAAGAAGAGAATGTTATTTTTTCTCTGATACTGGGTTTCTCTCACACTGCCTCCTCCAGTGTTTCTCATGGAAGTTTTCTAATTGCAATTCCCAAGAAGCTGCGTTGGTTTGGGTTTATGCATATGCAAAAGACCCCTGACAGCAGCAGATGGAAAACATTACGGTTACATTGACTTTAATTAAAAGTTTCCATACTGTTCTTTGCATTGTTTTCCCCATAGCTATACAAAGACTTTGCTTAAGATCACGATTTAGAAGGTTTTTGAGCTGATTCTTTCCTGGAAGTATAAAATAATAGATCACTTCCTGTTCAAATAGAATTTCCTTTAAATTCCATTAAACCAGAACCTGTCTGTTGTTTTTTTTTAATCCTTACCTGAGAATATGCTCATTGAGAGGGCAGGAGAGAGAAGGATAAATACCGATGTAAGACAGAGCATCAATTGGTCATCTTCCATATGTGCCCCAACCAGGGATCAAACCCACACCTTTTGGTGTACAGGAAGGTGCTCCAACCAACTGAACCACACCAGCCAGAGCCAATAACCCGTTTTCCCCCCCATTATCAAAAAACATTTTACGCCGAGACCGGTTTGGCTCAGTGGATGGAGCATCGGCTTGCGGACTGAAGGGTCCCGGGTTCGATTCCGGTTGAGGGCATGTACCTTGCTTGTGGGCACATCTCCACTGTGGGGCGTGCAGGAGGCGGCTGATCGATGTCTCTCTCTCATCGATGTTTCTGACTTTCTATCTCTCTCCCTTCCTTTCTGTAAAAAATCAATAAAATATATTTAAAAAAACAAACAAAAAACATTTTACTAGTTTCTTTTATTATAGTTATTGTATCATTACTTGCCATGTATCTGTATGTGTAGGTGTGTGTGTCCACATTTTATAAAAGAAAACAAAAGGGCAATTGCCATTTAATTTTTCAGCTATTCACATTTTGACACAGTTCACCCTGAAGTTCCTAGTTTGGCTTGTGTGGGGAGGGAGTGCTTTCTTCATTTCCATACCTCTCTTTTGGTTCTTGGAATTGTTTCAGCAGACTGCAAAGCATTTTCACTGGACACTTGGTGCATGGGTTTGTCCAGGGCTTGGCTGGAGAGAGGGTCTTTCTTCATCACTTTCTTTACTTTTCTTACTTGCACTGCCTGTGAGCTTAAGGCTTTGCATTTCTTTCTTGTTCCTGGCAGACTATCTGGTAAGTGAAATGAGATTAGCAATGAGAGAGAGGGGAGTCAGCATGGTGATTTGTTGTTACTGGAATGTCATCATATCTGCATCAAACAAAAACTTTAATTGCACCAAAATTCAGAGTTTGACAGGATTTTAGAACCTACCAAAATTCTACTGAAACACGTGGCTATGACTAAAGCAGGATGCATCCTAAAACAGATTTCGACTTGTCTAGAACTTTGAACACAATGTGCATGTGAGTTCTTAGGTATTAAGTTACTTTACATAGTAGTGCCATTTGTTATCCCATGTGCCTTGTAGGGTATAATATAAGGTAACTTGGTAATACACATGCATTTAAAGTTACATGTATAGTAATTGACATGAGGTGCTCCATTAAACAATGCCATGCTACAGTGTACCAGTTCTTTAGGATATGTTGCCATGGAAACCCAGTGTGATAGAGAAGGGGAAAGAGTTGCTTAGGAATTCAGCAATTTCATTGTGAGGTACAGTGGGAAATACAATGTCCAGAAGTAGCTACCATTAAACCAGTCATGTATACAAATAGTTGTTTTCAAAATTGTCAATTAAAACATTTCAAAATGAGTATGAATTATTGAAAGTTAGTTTATATTGTCTGTTGTTTTGTAAGCCAAAGTGCTGGGCAGAATTCTTTATTTTAGCTGGGAAATTATGTGGCATACAGATACCCTTAAGAGAAAAATATTTTAATCAAAGATGAGTAAAACTCAACGTCAAGTACAGAAATGCAGAAGGATGGCGATAGGAGAGTTGGAGGCTAGTCCTCCGGGGGTCTGCTCATGGGCCCTCAGAGTTGGGAATTCTAGGCAACCTTAGGATTGATTTCAAAGCAAAGAGTTTGGAAAGGTGCAGGTTTTAACAGATAATAAGATGTGATAGAAGCAATAGTAAGGACGCCAGCTAATTTGATGTGATTTCACATCCTCCCTGTGGCTAGGAGTAGTTTGCAAACAGGACTAACTCTAATTCTTCTATTTCCTGGAGATATTCCCTGACCTCACCCACAATCATCCCCATTGAAATTCTTCTTTCTAATCAAATGGATTCCAAAACGAGGTCCCTGACATGGAAGGTTAGGATTGCTAAGGAAATGGGTGTTTCATCGCGCTGGATTCTCAACTGTATAAATTTGGTTGGCAGTAGAAAGATGTTTTACAATTGATTCTCCCGTATCGCCGTCTCTGCTTCTTGTCATTCAAGTCATTATTATCTCTCCTTCCAGCGCCTGACTGTTTCCCTTTTCTGATCCATCTGCCAAATGGACACCCATTGGAAAAAAAAAGAAAGAAAGAAAAGAAAAGCAGATCAGATCGTGTCGTTTCTACACCAGAACTTTTGATGGTTTCCCATTACCTATAGAATAATTTCTAACCTCTAAAAATATATTAGACCCTTAAACAAATTTAGTTCAACAATGCTTTCAACCTCTTCTGCTACCTTTCCCTCATGAGAGGACAGAACACTCTCTAAATGGACAGTACACTTTTCCTATCTCCAGCATCTCTACTAGCTCCCACAGGTCAAAGGGCTGTTGTTCTTAAAATTTCCCTCAGTAGCCCTGGCTGGTATAGCTCAGTTGGTTGGGCATCATCCCGTGCAATGGAAGGTCTTGGATTCGATTCCAGTCAGGATACCTTCCCAAGTTGCATTCAGTTCCCCAGTTGGAGTACATACAGCAACCAATCAATGTTTCTCTCTCTCTCTCTTTCTCTCCCTTCTTCCTTCTCTAATATCAATATTAATTTAATTTAATTTAATTTTAAAATGTCCCTCCTTAAAAGCTCTTCCGGCCTTCTGCCCCTTCCCCCCTGTCAGAGTTACAGTCTCTCTCTGTGTTTTCATAGACTCTGCTTATACCTCTATCCAGCATGTGTCCTAAATTGGTTTTGTGTAGTGTGGTGGCTAGAAATACATGCTTAGCATAGTGTACCCCAGTGCCTGGCACATTGTAAGCATTAAATAAATGTTAGAAACACATACTGAGTATATCCTGTGATCTCTTCCACTTCCCAGCTCCCAACAGTGCTTTATACATAGTAGGTATCAAAAATATTTATTGATTAAAAACTGGCTTATTTCCATAGATTCCTCAATAAGTATTTCTCTACTAAAGCAGGTAATGGAGGCAAATAAAATTTAGGGAGAAATATTTTTTAAATATGTTTTTATTGATTTTTTTTTTTTTTTTAGAGAGAGAGGAACAGAGTTAGAAACATTCATGAGAAACATCTATCAATCAGCTGCCTCCTGCTCGCCCCCTACTGGGGATCCCACAACCCGGGTATTGTGCCCTGACTAGGAATCGAATTAGAGACCTTTGGTTCATGGGCTGACATTCAACTCTGAGCCACACTGACAAGGCTAGGGAGGCAATATTTTAAAATGATTTATCTAAATTTCTGTGTATTTTATGAGGGGCAGTATGGTGAATAAACATTTTATATATAACTCATGAATTTTAGAAGAAAGTATAGTAGCAAAGCAGGGTACACTTGGAAGAGTCCTTTACCCATAGTGCTGATGTCATGGTTTTTAACCATGGTAATATAAGTGGATGTTATCTGAAAACAGATTGGGTAACACAGAGAGAAATGACGCACAATTTGGAAAGGAATTTCCTGGAAGAAGCTCTTTCACAAGAGCTGACAGAAAGGACATAGACCAGAGTTTGATGTAGGGAGTGAGAGTCATTCAGGGACTATAGCATCTATGGTACTTTAGAATTTTAAACATAAACATAAAATGAAGGAACAACTGAGAGCATACCTTCATAAAACTATGGAAATATAAAGCTGAAAAGGACCAACCTCACAAGTCTAGTTTTTCTAATTTTGGCTGCATAACTTGGTTTGTTAAAATATATATAGTTGGCCCTACTTCTAAAGATTCTAACTTAATAGGTCCAGATAGAGCTAACACATGTTTGTGCATGGGCATGTATGAGTATTGTCTTTATAACATCCCTGATATAGCAGGTCAGTGGACTGGCATGTAGGTACCCAACCAGAGTTTCGTATATGGGATTATTTCCTACATCATATGATTATCTGGACACTTTAATACCTCTGGTAATAGGAGCCTTATTAATATAAGACACACACACACACTTTTTTTTTTGATTGCCCTCTTTTAAAGACCTTAATTGGCTTTAGTTAGAATTTGCTACCCATGGTCCATTGGAACCACATAAATTGGATCTGATACTTCCTCCATCTGGCAGCCTTCAGATATTTGAAGATAGCTATGATGCCCTTTAAACCTTCTTTTATTTAGGCTGCAGAGCCTTCCTATCGTATTGTGCTGTGGTTTCTTAATTCAGAAGCCATTTATTAAGTACTTAATATGTGCCAGAACTCTGCTGGATGGAGCTTGGAGGACCCACAGGATCTAAGAGTTCAACTGAGAGAAACAAACTTACAAACATACACCTTCAGTGCAGAGGCAATGGTATAGTGATTGTAGGGTCAGACCTGTGTTGGAATTCCTACCTAGGCCACTTGACTAGTTCAGTTTTCAGGCAAGCTCTTTGTGCCCTAACTTCTTCGTTTCTAAAGTAAAGACACTGATATGCCCTACCTTCTATTTGTCTTATTGTGAGTTAAAATGTGCTACACTGCCAGAAAAGCTAATGTGAAATTCAAACTGTGATAAGAGAAACTTGGGATCCTGGACGAGGGAGAACGTGTCCTCTTCACCTGTTGAAAGTTCTCAGTCTGCTCCTACTTTGCTTTTTACTCAATGGGATGTTAGACAAAACAGTTAACCTCTCTGGAACTTTGTTTCTTCCCCTATAAAATGGAGATGATTCCTGCCTAGTTTTGTTTTTCCCTTTTGAAATGTAAAGAGCAAATGTAATGAATGCAAATGATATTGTCACTTTAGAGAATTTTGTCATATTTTATTCATGTGGTTCAAAATCCTTTTTCCTTCATACGACTGACATTACTAGTTTTTAGCTATACAGAATTTTAATTAACTAAAATTTAAATTTACTGAAATCTTAGAGGTTGTAGCATATTCATTATTCTTTGGCTTGCCTTATATTTAGAAGAATGTGGGCATCAAAGGGGTTGACAAATGTAAATTACTTTTGTTTGCATATTCATTTTCAGTTTTTATATTCACTGACAAATCCGTGTGCTAAACTGACCAAGGTAATTTATTTTTATTTTTTAAATATATTTTATTGATTTTTTTTACAGAGAGGAGCGGGGAGGGATAGAGAGTTAGAAAAATCGATAAGAGAGAGACATAGATCAGCTGCCTCCTGCACGCCCCTCACTTGGGATGTGCCCGCAACCAAGACACATGCCCTTGACCAGAATCGAACCTGGGACCCTTCAGTCTGCAGGCTGACGCTCTATCCACTAAGCCAAACCGGTTTTGGCCTGACCAAGGTATTTTAGATAAAGTTGTACTGAATACCCTAACAGCATCACTGCTAGACTAGCAGTGGCAAAAGCAGCATGAACCACCTCATTCAATGAGCCTGCTTCCACTTTTAGGGGGAAAGGATGCTTCAGGAATACAGCAAAAGAACAGAGTGGTTAGTTTTTTTGACACTGTAAGCTGGTGGCCTGTGCTTTTTTGGGAGAGGGGAGAAGTCTCCTTTTCCCAGGCCTATTTGTTTCTGTCTCTTGCATATTCAACTGTTCTAACAACAAACATGCTAATGTGGAGATCGAGATCCTGCCGATTATAGTTCCTTCTAAATATGTCTTAAGCCCAAACACGAAAATTAGAATCCTTTACACACAGTATGACAGTTTTTCATCCCCCTTAAATTGGCATTTTGGATTGTGTCCTCTGTAGTCACCGAAGAGGCTCCATAGAGAAGGAAAGAGACAGAGGGCAAAAAAGAAAGGGAGATTCTAAACGACAGTCTCTTATATGGTGTAAGTTCAATCCCTAAAACAAAAAGTGAAATCGCTTTTTCCCCTAAATAATGTGCTCTCCAGCCTCACCTCTCATCCTGAGAAACATGAAAGGGAAAGTAAAAGAGGTGACCCAAATCACAGAGTGCCTTTGATAGGAGAAATTCAGCTGTTTTGAACACTTACAATCAAAGGAAGTGGTTTCCCTAATTACATGAACTATGTGAAATCTCTCAGAATAGCTCTTCCACCCCAGGATTCCTTGCACTTTAGAAGTTTGCATAAAAGCTCACATGGAGAATCAGATGCAAAGTGTTTGATTCAGATTGTATTAGGCAGAAGAGTGCCCACATCCATCCTGCAGTCTGCGAGTTGCTTAGGTTAGGACCACCGTACCTGGTTTTGATGTGGGTATCTTTCAGACCTGCAACATTAAGATCTTTGTTCTATCCCTTTCTTGCAAGAGGCACCCCTTTTCAGGAACAGTGGCTGTAAAAATATTCAGATTGGTCTTCCCGGGTTTCCCTCCCAATCTAAAAAGGATCCCTGGCTGTGTTTGTGGACTTTGCATGGGAAAACACAATTTCCTGTGTCTGTGTTAGATTTTTACTAAGCTCATTATATATTTTTTAATGTTTTAAATATAATAATGATTTACCATAAAATTTACTTGTGGAGCTTCCCATTTACTATCAGAATCAAGATTGGGAATCTGCCAAAACACTTGGCTTAAAGAATAATAGTGATTATGGCTGTACTAAGTCTTTTGTGCTTTGATAGTCATCTTGTTACTGAGGCATATGGTGCAGTGCAGGTGTGTATAAAGAAGAGAATTATAAATATCTAAGTTCTTTGGGGAGGCAGGCATCAGGATGAAGGCACAAGAGAAGATGAAACATCAATTTTAATTAAAATGTCATCTTGAAAAGACTTTTTTCAGGACAAGTAATTTTATGTGTAAGAGAGGTTGTCTGGTAATCATATATAACAGTAAAAAAGAAGTGTGTTTCCTTTTGTCTCTTTTCCCCACTTCCTTTCAGTGAATAAGGATATTGTTACCTCTGTATTTTATATTCTATAGAGCAGCGGTCACCAACCCATGGTCTGTGGACCACCAGTGGTCTGTGAGGTCTGAAAGGTTGGTGATCGCTGCTATAGAGGCCCGGTGCATGGATTTGTGCACTGGTGGGGTCACTCGGCATGGCCTGCAGGGATTGGGTCAAAACCAGCACTCTGATGCCACTTGCTACTTCTGCCTGCAGCTCCTGTTCATCCTGGCCCCATTGTGCCTGCCACTGTAGCTCAGTAGGCTTGCTGCCGCTCCACTGTGGTCTCCGACTGCAGGGGCCAGCTGTGAGCCCTGCATTTGGCACTTGTCAGTCAGCCAAGCAGCGCTCCCACTGTGGGAGCACACTCTACCAGGAGGCAGCTTCTGTGTTGAGTGTCTGACCCCTGGTGGTCAGTGCACATCATAGCGACTGGTTGACCAGTCATTTGGTGGCTTGGCTTTTATATATATATAGGTGGAAAATTTGGGGCCCTAACAAAGAAATGAGAATCCAGGAGCAAAAGGAGATTTTATTTTGTGTAGTTTTTAAAGTACTAACTTAAATTGTAACCCACATAGAATTTCCTAATACCAGGACTGTTGGCTTTTCGACTGCTAGATTTCAGTAAAAGAAAATAATAGTGTTCTTCTACCAACCAACCGACAAAAATCTACTTAAACAATTGTGTAGCAATTTTTTTATACTTTAGCAATCCTTATTTATTCTTGATAAATAGATTATTGGAAAAGATACAT
This sequence comes from Lasiurus cinereus, assembly GCA_011751065.1. NCBI lineage: Eukaryota > Metazoa > Chordata > Mammalia > Chiroptera > Vespertilionidae > Lasiurus > Lasiurus cinereus. Next base: position 14,555,953 of record JAAGEH010000393.1, on the reverse strand, counting down.
AGCTTAATAAATACTTGTGCCCTGGCCAGTGTGGCTGAGCTAGTAGGAGCATTGTCCTATGCACCAAAAGGTTGAGGGTTTGATCCCCAGTCAAGGTGAGTATTGCAGGCAACAGATCAATGTTTCACTCTCTCCCTCTCACTTCCTCTCTCTCTCTAAAAATCAATAATAATATATCTTTGGGTGAAAATTTAAAAGAATATTGTAATTTTAGAAAGAACATTTAAAATATATAAGTGTTCATGATTATGAATTATGAGACCATGTTGTGAACTCCTAATTATGGATGGGTCAGGATTTGGTTATTTTATACTTAGCCACATCAATATAGTAAGAGAAAGGAGCTTTGAAAGGTGATCAAGAATTGATACTGTGGCAGGTGATTTGCTTAATGGATAGGTTTGCACATAATTATAAAAGGTCTGTTATCTGAGAAATCTCATACAATACTCAAGCTGAAATTTTAAAAGCTCTTTTAATCTAACAATTTCACCCCCACCCCACTAATAAAAATCAGTAATTTGAAGTTCAGAACAGCTGTGTTGGGTAGCAATAAACTCCGGTGCATGGCCCAGGTCTTTGGTTCGCCAGTCTCAAGCTCTTGTCAGGGGCACACTGTTAAGTTCCTACTGTGTATGTTATTTTTAAATGACATTCACTGCCTACCCTATGCTTGTTATAAGAGAGAAGGTTAAATATGCTTGAATGATAGGCATCTGATAGCATTAACAATAAACAGTCCTTTTGCTTTTCTTCTTCATAGCATTTCTAGCAACTAGTGAATAAAGTATCACATAATTCACTATTCGGCTTCTTGATCTAGATCAATATCATATCTGAATCATCACTGAGAATTACTTATCTCTTGTCCAGATTCCACAGCCTCTTGGAAAAACGGCCACTCTAATCCTTACCATTCAGAACTCTGCTTTATAAATAAATAGGTTTAAATAAATCCTTGTTAAGGTTTTAACCCAGTATCCTTTGCCTTATCCTCAAATTACAATAAATAATATTCAGATAATGTATTTACCACTTATAAAATACTGTTACTTACATTATCTTCTTTACAAATGAAACAGGTTCAGTACGATTCACAAAATATAATCCTCGAGAACCAGAGCTTCATCAGAGGTTTTCTGGCTCTGGATCCAGTGCTCTTTACCCTTAGTAAGCTCAGCTCTGGAAAAGACTCCAAGGGACCACATTTGTGCTGCCCAAATCTTCTTTGCAGCATTTCTGCCACAAATGGGCAGTTAACTTTTGTTTGAATTCTGATTATGATTGAATGTCTGTTGAAGCACAAACATTTTTAATTTTTATACCATTCAATTTATTTTTCTTCTGTAACCTATACTTTTGGTGTCATATCTAAAAAAGCTTTGCTATCCTGAGGTCAATAAAATTTACTCCTATATTTTCTTCTCAGAGTTTTATAGTTTCAGCTCCTTTATGTCTAACCCATTTCCAGTTAATTTTTGTGTATGGTGTAATGAAGGAGTCAAACGTGAGTGTGTATTGTGTTTTTTTTGTATGTGGATAATAACTTCTTTTATCTTAATAGCCAGGATTTTGTCCTATGGCCACAATTTAGCACAAGAGGGGTAGAAAATGGAAGTTTGGTTGGGGTCAGTGCTACCTAAACAACTGCCAGAACACATACAGTTTTTGCTTTTGTCTCAAAGCAGTGTATCACCAAACTTCATGAAGAATTAAGCTAATTGCTCAGAACTATGAAGTTGATCAAAAAGCATTCCATAACTGGCTTCAAAAGAAGATTTCTGGATTTTTATTTGTTAGTATGGTTTTTCTAAAGATAATGCTAAAAGTTGAAAGGGCTTACCATTTATTACAATTAAAGAATTTATTTCATTCTTTCTTATGCCTCCACTAAGCTATTTGCTCTTCATCTCTCACACACACATATAACATACACACACTGTACTTTTTATCAGCTAATCTTTTTAAAAAATATATATTTTATTGATTTTTTTACAGAGAGGAAGGGAGAGGGATAGAGAGTTAGAAACATCGATGAGAGAGAGACATCGATCAGCTGCCTTCTACAAGCCCCCTATTGGGAATGTGCCCACAACCAAGGTACATGCCCTTGACCGGAATCGAACCTGGGACCTAACAGTCCGCAGGCTGATGTTCAATCCACTGAGCCAAACCGGTTTCGGCTTTATCAGCTAATCTTACACTATATTTAATGGGTTTGAAAAACATACCTTTAAGTGAACATGTTGGCTTCTCTATGAAAAAACAACTCAGTATTCTCCCTGGTTCTTGGGTCATAAAACCTTATGAAAGCTTAGTAAATTATTATGCTGTTATTGGCAGGATGTTTAGTGACTTTCAGAATAGGTTCAGCTCCAGAGTTTTTCCTCCATTTTTTTTCTTCTAAAGCAAATTGGAATGTATGCACTATTTCCTGATCTCCATAGGATGAGTTGTGTGAGTATATGTATCCTGATTGAGCTTTCTCCAGAGCAAGTTAACAAGCTCAGTGAACTGAGGGATAAAGGAAAGCATCACTTTGCTGCCTCCCCTCACCATAAGCTGTGTGCAGATCACGTAACAGGAAATGTATAGATACTGGTTACTTTCTGGTGTCTATGGAATATTCCCTCTTGAATGTCATGGCATCTTTGTGTAGCTCTGAGATATATTGTTTGATGATGAAGTGAAACGTTGGTGGCTTCTGAGGTTCCATTAATGCCTTTGTCTTCTTGGCTTTCTTGCTCTCCAAGATTGAGCTGCTTTGCTAACTCAGTTGGTTAAAGCAAGATTTTTTCAAGATTTGGTCAAGGGCTCTCCTATATAATAAAGAAGTACTATGCAAATTGGCCATTATTCCAACACACAAGATGGCTAACCCCATGTGGACACAAGAAGGCCAGCAGGGGAGGGCAGTTGTGGGGGACCCAGACCTGCAGGGGAGGGCAGTTGAGGGGTGGACCAAACCTATAGGAGAGGTTAGTTTGAGCAAGGGGTGGGTGGGAAGTCAGGCCTGCAGGAGAGGGCAGTTGGTGGTGACCAGGCCAGCAGGGTAGGGCAGTTGGGGACAACCAGGTTGGCAAAGGAGGGCAGTTAGGGGCAATAGGGCTGGCAGGGTAGCAGTTAGGCATTGATCAGGCTGGCACAGGAGTTGTTAGGAGGTGATCAAGCTGGCAGGCAGAAGCAGTTAGGGGCAGGCAGACAGGCAGGGAGCCAGCAGTCCTGAATTGTGAGAGGATGTCCAACTGCCCTCAAGGGGTCCCATATTGGAGAAGGTGCAGGCTGGGCTGAGGAACACCCTCCCCTAACTCCACCCCCATGCACAAATTTCATGCACCGGGCCTCTGGTAACTATAAAGCTGACTACAGAGAAAATAAATCTATAGTCATAAAGAAATTCTGAACTACAGCAAAATCCTGAGGCCAAAGTTGAAGACTTGGGATTAGTCAGAATGTAGGATGGGTATAAGTACTTATAATGATAATGTGAATATCCAACATTTTTAGTTTAATCCATTCCAGGCAGTTTTGGGGGTGCTTTATATGCATGGACTCCTTTAATACATAATAATAGTAAAATATATTCTAATACCCCTATCTAATAAAATAGTAATATGCAAATTAACCATCACTCTGCTACACCCACAAGCCAATTGGGAACAAGTATGCAAATTAATGCAATCAAGATGGCTGCAGCCACAGAGAGAGCAGGAGGCTTGGGTTTCCCTGGCAATGAAGGTAGCCAAGCTTTCTGCACACCCTGGTGGGCTCAGACCTCCACTCAAGGCTACAAAGTTTCAATTATAGAAGATACCAGGGCCTCTGCTTGGGTTGCTGGGGTGTTTGGCCAGCCTGAAAACCACCACAGTCCCCCTGCCCAGGCCACCCCATGCCCCACCCCATGCCCCAAGGGAACTCCCACCCTGCTCTGGGACATGCTTCAGGGCAAACCAGCTGGCCCCCACCTGTGCACCAGGCCTCTATTTTGTCTTTTAAAAGAGTAATCTGCAAATTGACCATCACTCCAAAACACAAGATGGCTGCCCCCATGTGGACACAAGATGGCCACCACAAGATGGTCAGCAGGGGAGGGTAGTTGGAGGGACCAGGCCTGCAAGGGAGAGCAGTTAGGGGTGACCAGGCCTGCAGGGGAGAACAGTTAGAGGCAAACAGGCTGGCAGGGGAGTAGTTAGGCACCAAACAGGCTGACAGGTGAGTGGTTAGGGAGTGATCAGGCTGCCAAGCAGAAGCAGTTAGGGGCAATCAGAAAGGCAGGCAAGTGAGCACTTGGGAGCCAGCAGTCCTGGATTGTGAGAGGGCTGTCCGACTGCCCATTTAGGCCCATAGGATTGGGCCTAAACGGGCAGTCGGCCATCCCTCGAGGGGTCCCAGATTGGAGAGGCTGGGCTGAGGGACATACCCCCCATGCACGAATTTCATGCACTGGGCCTCTAGTTTATTTTATAAAAGTGTTTTCACATTTATTTGATTTTTATCAAAATCCTGAGGCCAAAGGAGACTCGGGAAACATGACAACTAAATGCAATGTTGTGGTATTTAGAGTGGATGTTAGAACACAAAGAAGACATTACGGAGAAACTAGTGAAAGGTGCAAACAGTCTGACAGTAGTGAATAGTGATGCACTATAGTAGCATAATAAGATGTTAACTGGGTGAAGGCTATAAGGACTCTTATCTTTTACTTTGATTCTAAATGTAATCTAAAACACAGCTTTTTCTCTGAGTCTAAAAATTATTCCAAAACAAACATTTTATTTTTTTAAGTTTATTTAATAGTTTTTATTGCTCCCAGTTCCACCAGTTTTTAAAAAATATATTTTTATTGATTTCAAAGAGAAGACAAAGGGGGAGAGAGATAGAAACTTCAATAATGAGTGAGAATCCTTGATCGGCTGCCTCCTGCATGCCCCCCACTGGGGGTCAAGCCCACAACCTGAGCATGTGCCCTTGACTGGCATTGAAGCCAGGACCCTCCAATTCACAGTCCAACACTCTATCCAAACCAGCTAGGGCCCACCAGTTTTTAACTTCTTGGCAGGCTAAGAACTTGCTGCATGGCCTACCGGAGAAGTGGTGAAAACCCACAACCAAAACCCTACTCTTTGTACTCCTAGTTCAGTGCCTATGTTCAGTGCTGCTCACTAAGCATGCATTGCTCTCTGCATCATCCTCCAATAGCCTTTTGAGATTTGGGAGATAATATCCTCCATTTTTACAGATAATAGATCATTGTTTCCCATGTTCACTACTCAAAAATATTTTCCCCTTTCTTTGGATCTGTAGTCCTTTTGTATTTGAATTAGCTCATACTTGGGGACTCATTTAATGCAACCAGTACAACAATACAGCAGAAACTTCATTATGAGAAATGATAGCCAAGGCCAAAGAGAGTTGTTTTGAAAAACAATGATAGTATAGTGTGATCTTCTGTGGCCTCTGACACAAAAATATAAGAATGGGTAGAAAATAGAAACACAAGAACTCCCCATCAAATTCACATTCCCCATCCAGTGCAGTAATGGTGAGGCTAATGATGGTAAGCCAGCTTTCTTATCCTGTAAGTAGAAAAGCCAAGTGAGGGCCACTTTTTTTTCGGCTTTGCATTTGATTTTTTAATGCTAAGACATCTTAAGACATTTATTGAGAAGTTGAAGAATTGGGCTTAACAACTTGTGGTCATCTTGGTATACCTTGGTCTTTGAATTTAGAGATTTCCCCCTGCCGTGTGCCCCTGAGTATGCAGGGTGGCGCGATGCTGGCTTCGCTAGCCTTACACTGGTCTGCGGTCAGTGTCCTGTCCAGACTTGTGTTTTGGCCTCTTCTCATCTTTATGAGTTTCACTGTGCTCTTGCTATCAGCCGGTGGATATGTTTTCCAGCGATTCATAGTTCTAACTGACGTTCTGTATATCTGAGTTTGGTTCTTTGTATTTTTTTTTTAAAAGAACACATTTTCTTTGCCCACTCTAGGTACAACTACTAGCAACTAACATTTATGGAGGAAAAACCTGTGCCTAGCATGTATTTTCCATGTAAACCTAGTCTTGACAGCTGTTTAAAGTAGATACTGGTTTTCTTATTTTATATTGTAGATGAAGACTGAGCAAGCTTAGGGACATTGATACTTGCAAGAGCCACACGGCTCATATATGATAGGGCCGAAACAGCCCCAGGATTTTAGGACTGTAAAGTAAGTAGGCTACAGTGTAGCTTGCCAACAATCACCCTAAGCCAATGGAGCTGAATCCTGGCTGCACATTATATTCACCTGGAAGCTTCTAAGATGCACCCACTGCAAACCAATGAAGTCAAATTAAGGTTAGAATGTTAGAGTTGAAGAGACTTTTTAGATCATCCATTCTTTCCCTTTTACCACTATATTTTGACATTTTATCAGTAGGTATGCTGAGGCCCCAAATCACATTGCCACCTGCTGTCAGAACCAAGACTAGAACATAGATCTCTTGATTTTGATTCTAGAGTTCTTTGCATACTGAGATCAAATAAGTGATAGAATATTTACTGTGTACAAAGTCCTAGGCATATGTATAGTCATAGATGAGTTTATCTGTATGCAATATGTAGAAATGTGTGTGCATGTACATCTGTGTACATGTATGCCTATGTGATTTTGAAAATAGATACTCATTTGTGAGGCAATATTGCACCATGGTTGAAGTCATAGGCTTTCAGGCCAGACTTTCTGGTTTGAATCTTCTCTTCACTACCTCTTAGCTGCCTAATCATGGGCAAGTTACTTCATCTTTCTGTTCTTTAGTTTCTTAGAGATAAATTGGGGGTGATAATAATAGTGCTGACTTCATGGATTTAAATGAGTGAATATGTGTAGTGATGAGACAGAGTTGATACACAGGAAGCTCTAATAAGTATTAGCTAATGGATGAGTGAGGTTATACTCAACTCACAAGTTCTGAAACTTAAAAGAATGATAACAGTGGCATTTTATGATCTAGTTCATCTTATCAAATCCCTTTCTCCCAGCCTTAAAGAAATTTATATGCCTTTCTGTAGGCTCTTAAAGGGTCTATACACTCATGCTTCCATAGCCCACAATTTATCCATCTCCTTGAAAACACGCTGATGTTCTTCTAATTTACTTTCTTCTTTACCTCTGAGCTCACTATTGGACCTCATTATCTAGCGAGAACCTTATTTCTGGGCTCACTGTTACCGTTTAGCATCATTCAGCAGTGACTTTCTGTGTGCTTTGTTAATAAATGAGTGGGGTGCCAGAAGTGTTACTGTGATGCAGGTTGGTAGGTGTCATCAGTCACTGCCAGGTTTATATATATATACAAGAGGCCTCGTGCACAAAATTCGTGCATGGGTAGGGTCCCTAAGCCTGACCGATGATCAGGGCCGATCAAGTTCCCCACCTCCTCCTTCCCTCACCCCCTCAGTGCCCCACCACTGCCGTTGGTCACCCGCCATGTTCTTCATCGCTCCCTGTGGTCAGCACACATCATAGCAAGCGATCAAACTCCCAACTCCTGGTTGAACTCCCAAGGGGATATTTTGCATATTAGTTTATATATAGATATAGGTATAGGTGTAGGTATAGGTATAGGTATAGGTATAGGTATAGGTATAGGTATACATATAGGTATAGGTATAGATATAGATAAATAGATATATTTTGCATGCAAAGTGATTCTTGTCTCTTGAGGATCCTAGGCAGTTGAAAAGCAGTATTATAGAGAAAATCTTGAATTATTTTATCTGGGACTTTTAGTAATGATGAGAGTCTGTTGTGTGAGAAGAGTTCCATCTAGAGAACTCAAAAGAGAAACCGAGGCTCGTCTCTGATTTCTCCAGGATTCTAAACATTGTTGCATGACAGAGAAATCTGATACACACACACTAATCCAGTCACCAAGCATAAAGAATGGGTCCAGTAACAGTATCATTAAGTTCCATTTAGCAAATGCCTTTAAAGGAGCTTTTTAAACATTTATTTCTGTTTATAAGTATTAAGGTATTAAGAATAGTTACAGTGGACACCCACTGACCAAGCAAAGACAAAAATCAGAATTTGGGGTAAGACAGTATGTGGAAATGAAATAAAAATCTGAGCTAAATTGAATATAGCAAGCAAGATGGAATCAGGATCACAGGAAATTATATAAGTCAACTCCAGTAATTTGAGACAATAGAAAAAGCTGTCTTGAAAAATAGTTTGCCATCATAGGAGTCATAAGACTCCCAAGGATATGGTGAAGCCACCTCCTAGAAAAAGTTGCTGGCTGCCCAAATAGGTCCCTGGTATGGTAGCCTCTGCTTTCTGTGTTCAGAAGTTTTATCTTAAGAGCTCAGAGTTGAGTGAACACAGGATGCTAAATCATATAGCATATTTGACTTGAGACTAAAGAATAAAATCAATTTGCTAATTATTAAATTTTCAATTTGTAGGTGAGTTATATGGAAAACAAACTTAGACATTGCTTCATCAGTGTGGATTCAGAACAAAAGGTGTTATGATGGGATTTTAATACGTTCTTATACTATATTCTGCTGATAATCTGAGGTCCCCAGTGAGGACCTCACTGGGGAGTACGGATGCCTTACAACATCCATCCCACCTCTTCTCCCTGCCAGTCCTTATTATCTCTTTAACTTTTACTCTAGGCCATTATGGCTGACCATCCCTAACTACCACTAAACATACACATGCATGTGCACAAATATACACACTCAAAGCTTTATTAAGTATATTCATACTTTTGATCAAGTTATCTCCCATCCTCCAGATTATTTTTACTGTGTATTTGTTAGGATTTGCTACTTCTTTTTAAATAAGTAGTCTGGCAGTGTCACACAACTGCCTTTGTCATTAGTTATTGTTTGAGTAGGTTGGCAGAACCCAGAAATAGTAAAATCATTAATTCAGTTGAAGAATCCAGGTATTCAAGATACTGTCTAATTGGAGTCTATAAGATGTTAGAGGACTTTTCAGACTATTTGAAAATTAAATTTGCCTGAATTCTTCTAAATGAATTTACAGATTTCCATAATCAATGTGGCAAACATTTCTCTTTTGGGATGTAAATAATCAAACTCTGTTGCACTGTAGAGTAATATTATAAAGCACTTAGCTAATCAGATTGTGAGAGTCGCTCTAAATTTCTAACCATGTAATTTTTGCATAGAGAGAGGGTGCCTCATGCTGTGCAATTACCTGGTTTTATTAGCTATAAATTTGGTTGCTGCAAGCTGCCCTGATGGCCTAGCGCCTATGGAGAATGAGATGGTGGTGCTTAACTTGATCCTGTGCAGTTGAGTGTTCAGAAGGCATGGCAACCTTACCAGTTCTGCACGGCCAGCGCTGAGGCCCTATGAGGGAGTTGATGAGGAATTGTTTCTGGTGCTTCTGTAACTAACTAAAGAGAGCTTGGAGTTTTCTAGGCATGTTGTAATTTTAGGATGTTCTATAAACTAGCCTTCCATTCTGTATTCAAATTAGGTTTGTGAAGAGCAGTGGGGTGGTTTAGTGATTATAAGCAGGGCTTAGAAATCACCTACGTATATTAAAAACCTGACTTTGCCATTTACTATGCTCTTGGGCAGGTTTTTCAGTTTCTCTGTGCCTAAGTAATAGAAGGCCCAAGTTCATGGTTTGCTGTGAGGATTTAAAGGTTTAATCTTTGTAAAGTTCTTGGCCTATCTCATAGTAGGCACTCAGTAAATATTAGGTTTATTATAGAGGAGTCTGTAAATTGGAATCTCTTTGAGCAAGGGCAGCTTTTAATTTAAAAAAAAAGTGTAGATGGAAGAACCATATTTTTATTGGACTTTTCCTTTAAAGAGAAAGGGGAGAAATACATAAAATGAGTCAGAGGTAGGAAACCTAAATTTATATTTTATTACTGACATTTACTAAGCTCCTGGAAAGTGGGCTTGAACAAATCCAATCAAAGGCCTAGTTTTTTAAAAATCTTAAATATGATAAAATAACTTCTTTGTGAGAGTCAACTAAGATAAGTGCTTTGGAATGTTGAAGTGCTGTATTGAGGTAAAAACATAGGTAAACATGTAAGGTCGAATATAATAAATACACAAAGCTAATTAAAATGAAGGTGGAATCCACTGTTGGGAGAGATCTGGATTTGCCCATAAATGATAATCTGACTATAAAGGAAGGGTAAACTGTCAGAGAAAGGGATTAGCATGAGTTGAGCACCTGGCATTTGCTGGCACTGGGCTAGAATTACTGTCCCCATTTTACAAACGAGGAGACTGAGGCCTTGAGAGGTTCAATAACTTCTTCAAGGTCACCTCACTGTGTAAATGACAGAGCCAGGGCTCATGCTCAAGCCTGTTTGACTCTATAGAGAATGTCCTGATGCATCATGATTAATTATCTCAGTTCAGCTTATCAAATATTTGTTGAGTACCCACTCTGTGAAAAGAACTGTAAATCATACTATTTATTTATTTTACAGAAATGCATAGAAATTTAAAGCATAAAGGAATCTGGAAAATAATTCATCCAACCAAGTCATTTACTAGGAAAACCAGGTCCAGGGTGACCAGGTGGCTTTAAGGCCATCTGTTTTGGAACTAGAACTTAAATTTCCACTCATGCAGTCAGTATTTAATTAAATTATATTGCTATTCAGTTGTTTAGAAGTTCAATCCTTCATTAGTTCATACCTTGGGACTAATTTATAGGCTCCCTTTAGGGAGGTTTTCCATGTAATTTTAGCACCAAGTTATTTCTTTGACCAAATTACCTAAGTTGTTTAGTGGAAATCTGGAGTTTGGTATATGCTTCTATCACCCAAACTAAATACAAATTATTGACAATATATTTGACTTTTTCCTATCATCACGTTGACATTCTGTTGTGGACACAAAGACTGTAAAACCTCTTCATCTTTTGATGATTTGCAAATAGCTCTCCAATCCCTGTTCTTAAGTCTTTGCTATTTGTTTCATTCCCTTTGAGCCACCCGCCCATCCTGCCAGGTTAGTCTGCCCTGAATTGGGTGTGTACTTAACTAGGCAGCAGCCCAGGCTGCTCTCCGAGTGGCCACATGCGGCGAGTGTGCTGCAACCCACCAGGAAAACCACGGAGCAATAGGCTTTCCAGCAGTGGGGATGTTCATAATAAATCCCATGGGGCTCCGCTCAGCTGTTCCCCAGGAGTGCACAGAATGACTGGCTTATTTTTTTCTTAGTATTTCTAGCCATTTTCCTCCCAGAGGAAAGTTTCCGTGACATGAAACATCATTAGGAATATAGGCTGTTTCAAATTATAGAACCTGAATTCGGTTCATTTGTCCTTCTTTATTTCCCTGAATACCTACAGGGCAGCTTTTGAAAGAGAACCTACAGAGCTATGAGGTTTGCTGCTTGTCATGTGACTGTGTTAGTGAATGGGTCTCATTAAGCCTAAAGCGCCTCAAAGAGCATGACCTGTGCATGACACTCTGGTGATTAAATACAGGATTGAAAGTCAGGCCTACTTTTTAAGTTGTTCCTGTACGCTGCATTTTTAGGAGGAGAGGGCCTGGTTTTCCATCTTGCCGTATGTGTAAGAATCAAGTTTTTCTTTTAGGAAAATGCCCCTACCATGATACGCTTGGGGTGAAAACGCAATTAATTAAACAGCATTGTGTTGTTTTTTTATTCTGATTTTCGTGACCTGGTACATATAAATATTTTAATTCTTCATATTGAGCATTCTGTCTCAGTTATCATTATAATCAGAGCCTGAGACAGAAAGGAGGGGAAGTCCTACCCACGTCCTGCCTGTAAGAGCTAGGTGTTTTGGTCTTGTAGACTTGTAACACTGTTTTAGGAGTCCTTAAATCAAGAAGTTCCCTTGTCCCTGATATCCCGCTGCTACGAAGATAAGAGCTATGCTGTCCTGAAAAGTACAGTGGCATTGTCTTTTTGAACCTGTTCTGTTCATGAGAGGTCTAGTTCAGTAGCTGTGGACTTTTATGCCAGCCTAATCCTATGAAGAAGACTGTCTTAGTCCATTTGGACTGCTCTAACAGAAGACTGAAGACAGGGAGGCAAATAGACAACAAACATTATTCCTCACAGTTCTGTAGGCTGGGAAGTCTAAGATCAAGGCATTAGCAGATTTGGTTTCTGGTTAGAACCTGCTTCCTGGTTCACATATGGCTGTCTTCTTGCTTCTTTTCTCGTGTGGTGGAAGGGGTGAGAGAACAACCCTAATTCTTTTTTTAAGGGCACCAATCCCATTCATAGGGGCTCCACCCTCATGATGCTCACCTTCCAAAGACCTGATCATATTGGGGGTTAGGTTTCAACATTCAGTCTGTAGCAGGGAACCTACTTGAAATGTAGCCCCACTCCTGAGAATTAGAGCTCCCTTCTCAGTGTGTGGTAGAGGAGCACCTGCCACTGTGGGTAGGGAAACAAATGGCTGGCTTACCTACAGAGGTGGTTTTGGAAATAAATGAACAAATGTATTGGGTAGAAAACTGGAAATGGAAGGGTTAAGCTAAGCAATCCTCTGCATTCTGAATCTGAAAAAAAAGTACAATGCCAAGGCAAGGGCATGCTTGGAGAGTAACCAAAACAGGAAATGGCTGTCAAGAAACTGCTCATTTAATTGCCGTGGACTGCAGACCCTGTAACAGGCAAAGTCTTCATTCTGAAAGTTTAAATCAGCAGTGAGCTGGTAAATACAAATTTCAAATGTAGCTTCTCCTGTGGCTATATAATTGATCGACTGTCATTCTTAAGAGATCAGAGCCTTAATAACCCTTATGCATGTAAAAGAACAGAATAAATGCTGGTGCAGATCTATGCTCACCAGCATTTCATTCTTCTCACTGTACTGTTCAGAGTAAACATTTGCTCACATGGATGCCTTATAGCAATTATTTAAACACACTAAATATCATTATCATCAAATATGATTTGTTCATTCATCCTTAAAGAGTATTGTGTGTTTTCAGTGTAGAAAGCACCTGACCTTTCTCTCTCTGTGGTATTACACTAGACATTCTGCAAGATGAGCAAAGTGGGAAAAGCTTCCATAAAGGGCAGCAGGTATAGGAACAAATATAAAGAGGGAGGGGAACGTCATTTACTAAATACTGATCCAGACACTGAGCAGGCTGAACTCAATCTAGAGTATACTCAGTTTCCAGCACCTGCATCTTTGGTCTCAGGACCCCTGAGAACCTTCCTGAGAATAACCCAGGCAAAGACTAGTTTATTTCAGAGCCATGTCAGGCGAAACTCATAGCTCAGAGATTCACTAAACTAGTTTTATATGCCTACTAGAGTCCTGCAAATGTAAGGCAAGAGTTTCATTTCTTCCTAATCTCACTTAGGAAAATCAGAATTTTCATGCAAATAAATAAGTGACCTGTATATTTTATATTTATACTAGAGGCATGATGCACGAAATTGGTGCATGGGTAGGGTCCGTAGGCCTGGCTGTTGATCAAGACTGATCAGGGCCTTCTGGCTATCAGTTGGGGCCTTACTTTGTTCCGTGCTGCCCCCTTGTGGTCAGCACATGTCATAGCAAACGATTGAACTGATCTCCCTATCAAACTTCTGAGGGGACAATTTGCTTGTTAGCCTTTTATATATATATAGATGTTCTAGTCATACATAGAACCTATAACAATCATGTGTTACTTGTTCTGATTTTTATTTAGGCTTATTATAAAGAATTTGGAAATATACAAACCTTTAAAATCACTTAGGATCTTTCTGCTACCTAGTGATATCCACAATTAATATTTTGTTTAATTTCTTCCCAGTGTCTCTTCTATATGTATAATTTTTATTTTTGTAAAAGATGGGATCATATTGATATTTTAGAGACCCAACTGTCTTTGGAGAGAGCTTTGAATACACTGCAGTAAGGAGGCTGCTTCCTCTGAATGATTGGATGAGCCACTTTTCTGTCTTTTGCTATCATATTCTCATGGAATCATTGAACCTTTGAATCAGTGAGGACATCAGAGATCAGGAAGTAGTGTTTTAAATACCACACACACAAGATATAAATGTACTATCTCTTTTTTTTCACTTCAGAAATTAAGTTTAATAAATGTAATTTATTTTTTACCATGTCACTCCACAGTGGTTTTCAAGTATTTAATGCATTTTAAAGTGTAAAGTATGGCTTCCCTATTAAAATCAGAGCTATAAGCCAATAATCCACCATTCTAGCTTTTATAGTACCTTTTGCATACAATAGGAGAGAAACATTTTTAAGACTTTTTATTGATTTTAGCGAGAAAGGAAGGGACACACACACACACACACACACACACACACACATCTATTTGTTGTTCCACTTATTTTTATGCATTAATTGGTTGATGCAAACTTGCAACCTTGGCGTATGAAGGCAACTCTCTAACCAACTGAGCTACCCGACCAGGGCCAGAAATAACATTTTTAGTGAATGATTAGATAAACACTTATAAATAGATATTACTTGAATCTGTTCCATTAATAGTTAAAAACCTCTACCTTCATTTTATCATGACTGCTCATCCAACTGGTAGAAATTCAGTCTTGCTGCAGCCTCTGAGAAGAGATATTATGCAGAAGAAATATATTTGACTATTAGAAAAATGACTTTCACTTCATATAAATATGGTACCTCCCTCTTTGGTCATCCTTCTTCACCATCAGTTATGCTGGGGTGCGAGTTGGCTCCTCTTTTGTTGCCACTTCAACCCCATTTCAGCCTTTAATTTTCAGAAAGGTTCAAGAGAAATTCTTAAACTTTCAAAAATGCTGCTAACAGCAAGAGTTTTATCAGCATTATACACTTATTGAGTGTGTGTGTGTGTATATATATATATATATATATATATTGAAAATGTATGTAAAAGAAAATTAAATAGGGAACCTATTACATTAGACTTTTGTAAATATGAAATTTTATTTTTTATTTTTATACAGGCAGAAATACTCAGTGTCCTCAGTCACAGAAACATCATCCAGTTTTATGGAGTTATTCTTGAACCTCCCAACTATGGAATCGTCACAGGTAGGAACTCATTATTTGATTTTCCTTCCCCAATTATCTAGTTTAGATTCCTTAATATGCTAAAATGTTTAATATTAGGTTCAGTCATGAATTGTGTGCTACTATCAGATGTCACCTTTGTTGTATAAAGCATTAATAAAACTGATTATATCAATATAATTAAGAATGGTGTTTCCACTTCTACCCATGTTTAATTGTGCTAATTATATCTGCGTAAATGCTATTTAAATGCACTTGCAGCTGCAATACCAATATTTAAAGGTGCCGTTTAACTAAAATTTCATTTAATTATTTGAAATGAGCGATGTTTTTTGTAACTGTGACCTTTTACAAATTAAGATTTCTTGAGCTATTCATGTTATAATTCTTTGCAAGACATTTTAATCCCATTAGAGCATTCTTTCTTCAAGGTCTCTGACATGAGAACAATATTTTTCAGGTTTGGTCATGTAGGTAGGTAATGACCTTGATCTAAATTATCACATAATTTGGAACAGCAGTTTATAACTGATAGAAATGTCCTTTCAAAAAAGGAGCACACAGAAAGTTTGCCATAAAAAGCACACACACATATTTTTTAGATATTTTATGCTCATGCTTTTACAATCCAATCAGCAGCTTTAGGTATATAGTAAGTATAATGTTCAATTTTACAGTAAATAACTTTGATCAGGCAGCTTATCATGGCAGTCCTTTGCCTTAAGAGATTAGCCCTATCTTCTTCTACTCTGGTGGTAAGAACTTGGATTGTCTTTATAGGAAATAACAGCTAAATACACTCAATAAAATGGATTTGGTTAGGTATTTTCTTATCAGTTATTTCATCTGATACTTACAGTAACCCTATGAGATGGGTAAAATAATGTTTGTTTTCGAAATAAGAGCCTAAAATTCTAACATTAGTAACTTCCCCAAGTTCACCGTTAGTGGTAGAATCAGAATGGTAGAAATTTCTCAGATTGAGCTTGTACAGAAGTTCCTCTTCTTGTGTGCAAGCTGTGGTTACACTGGTTCTTAAACTCAAAGGGGATGGCTGCTGTTATTTCCATCTTCTGATAACAGGCATTTTAACATTTTTTGACTCTGATATTTTTACCTGAAGTAGTGGGTATTTTATCCCCAATTAGCTATCTTTAGATCTGTGCCTAAAATGAGGTATGTGGCAGTTTTTGTCTTGAGCTTATACTTTTTCTATTAACTCTAATACCCAGTAAAGGATTATATTGTTAGTCTCTTAGCCATGCTTAACTTCGTAGATCAGACTTCTAATTTAAAATTAAACCTTGTGTCTGACCCAATTCCCATATTGCTCTTTGTTTCTTAGTCTGTTGTATTTACTTCTTAAGGTTGTGTTTACCTTATAAATCTGAACCCAGTTTTCTGATCCTCAGATGTAGCTTAAATTCTTATCTAGTAGATGATAGTATGATATTCCAAAGAGGTTAGAAACTCTGCTGTTGTCTTGTGCCCTTCATGCTTAATGCTTTTGAGGATAAGATTTTTAACTTTAACTCAGTGGACTATTAAGGAAGTTTTCTAGTTTCTTTTGAGATGAGGATGAAGAGTAGAAAAAAAAAATACCTGGGTCATGATGTGAATCCTTTTCCCAGAGTTTACTCTCAGTCCTTAGGAGGATATGGAACCATAATTTTTAGCTAGCATGTTCAAACTGTCTTCTCATCCAAAAGAAGGAGAAAGAATCAAGTAATTAGATGAGTATGTTTGATTGTATTTAGTGGTATTTTTTTAATAGACTAGCCTGTCCTTTATTTCATGAACCCTTCTAATATTTTCTACTCATACCTATTCCTACCCAAAATCTTTGGTTATCAGTGACTAGTTCTTTTTAGATCTATACTTGTTTACCTGTAAGGCCAGTAAGTAACATTAAATATTAACATTAATAATTTCTTCAAAACAACACAAGTTTCAAAATTGTGAGGTAATTGTAAGTTGCTCTTTTATTGACTTATGAGATAGATTATTAAAGATACCTCTTAGCCAATTTTTGATGTGTTAAAATGTACTAATTAGTATTAATTTGTCTTTGTTTCTAAAGATGCTAGTTTAAATTGTTTGTTCACAAGTATCTACCAAAACAGTATGTGAACTTTTCAATCAACCTTCTGCAGCAGTAGGATTTAGCCATACTGAGTGCACAGGTAGTAGTAAACTGAGCCATGTTTGAGAAACTAGATGGGTTGGGGGATGATAGCACTAACCTTGACTCTTTAACACATTGGATTCAACATACAAAAACATCAAAGCATCAATGTTATATAGCTAGAAGAGACTTTAAAGAATTAAAGGAAAGTGTGAAAACAATGAACCAATCAATAGGGAATATCATCAAATAGATAGAAAAAAAATTTTAAAGGACTCAGTGAAAATTTTGGAGTTTAAAAAGATAATAATTGAAATTTAAAATTCTCTGGAATTGACTTAGCATAATTGAGATAGGAGAAAAACATCAGCGAACTTTAAACTAGGTCAATAGAAATTATTTACTCTGAAAAATAAAAATTTTGAAGAAAAACAGAACCTTAAAGACCTATAGGACAACATCAGGTATACCAATTAATGTATAAAGCAAAGAAAGAAGAATGGTATAAAAATAAAAAATAGAAGACTACTTGATGAAATAATGGCCAAAAAATCCCAAATTTGATAAAATGCATTCTTCTACATACTTGAACGAACACTAAGTAGGATAAAGGCAACAGAACACACACCTACACACATCATAGTCAAACTGTTGATAGAATCCAAGTGAAAATTTTTGAAAATAGCAAGAAAAAATGTCTCATGTACAAGGGAATGACAATATAATTAAGGACTAACTTCTCATCTATAACAATAGAGGCCAAAAGGCAGTAAATATTTAAAGTGCCAAAAGAAAAAACTATCCATAAAAATTATGTTTTAAAAATGAAATAAAAGTAAATACATTCTTGGATAAAGAATAAAAGAATCTGTTGCTAGCAATCCTGCCTTACAGGAAAAGTTAAACTTACGATATGACCCAGAATTCCATTCCTAGAAATCTACCCAAGAGAAATGAAAATATATTTCCACACAAAGGCATTTATGAAAACTTTCATAGCAGCATTATTCATAATAGCCAAAAGCTGGGAACAATATAAATACCTATTGAGTGGTCATGAATAAACCAAATGTAAATCCATACAATGAAATATTATTCAGCAATAAAAAGGAATGAAGTGCTGATACGTGCTACAGTATAAATGAACCTTGTAAACATTATGTGAAGAGAAAGAACACAGAGAAAGACACAAAGCCCTTATATTGTAGACTCCATTATATGAAATATCTAGAAAAGGCACAGAGAAAGCAGAGAGAGAAAGCAGATAATGAGAATGGTGAATACTGTAAATGGGCACAGGGAACTGTTTAGGATGATGGAAAGGTTCTAAAAATTGGGTTGTGGTTGTGATTGCTCAACTATATAAATTTACTAAAAATTATCAAATTGTACACTTAGAGTGAACTTTATGATATGTAATTTATACCTCAAAGCCATTTTTAAAGGTGTTGTCTCACTTTCTTGTCCATTTGTGCTAAATTTTAAGGGCTGGTCTAAATTCTGGTGCATCAAGGTTGATTTATTTACATTGTCATATAAACTCTGACTTGTGTTTAGTCTTATCTATCTTATTAGAATAATCATTTTAAAAGAAATATCTATTTACATGTCTGCCTTTGCTTCCAGTACATTCTTTCAATACACTTTTGTGTTTCCAAGTTCCATTTAAGTGACTTTTGATTTTATCCTTGACTGAAGATTAACTATTCATTCTGCTAGTGCTTATCTTCAACAGTTTTCTTTCCAGGATAAGACTAAATTTTAGAAAACACTTTTAGAAAAGTATATTTTTTATATACTTTTGATGTCTTTTGTTAAGTTCTTTAATACATCTTCCTAATGAAAATATAAGTTTTTTTATGAGATGCCCTTTATTTTTAATTATATGCTTATCTTTCCATTAAAAACAGAATATGCTTCCCTGGGATCACTGTATGATTACATTAATAGTAACAGAAGTGAAGAGATGGACATGGAACACATTATGACCTGGGCCACCGATGTAGCCAAAGGTAATCCTAATCCTTCATGAATTCTTGCAGAATTGGTGGATGTCCCAGTCTGACATGGTGACTTAAGTTAGAAGATTTGTTATTCTATGTCTTTTATAAGTTCTTTTTTTCAGATCAAAAGTAACAAGAATTCCATAACTTACTGTATAGGTAATATTTTAGGCCATTGCCTTTTCACTCATGCATTCCTTTTCTCTCTTTCCATTTTTTACTTTCTTTCTGTAAAACCAAGTCCCCACAAAATCAGTGTCTCCAGAACAGCCATTTTTACCACTTTTTTTTTTTACCAATGTAATCAATGAGCTTGCTTGACAAATTAAGTGGAAAGATCATAATTCTGTTATTGTTCTACAAGTCCCTACTTAGATTCAGTATGCAGAAAACATGATTTATTGTAGGATTAATTCTACTCATTTTGTATACATAGTAATATACTAAAAATAGTAACCACTTGCAAAAAATTGTGATTTGTGCTGCTATGTATAAGCAATTCAGATTTTATTTCATATTTAATGTGAACTTGGAAATCACCCTTGGAAATTATATATTTTTAATGCACAAAATCCCTAAACAAGGTGTCCAGTTCTTTTTGCCTCATAAATTCTTACATAGACTAATGCTTTCTGAAGCAATTTAAATTCCATTTATTTTTATCTTTTTTTTCCATTTTCCCAACTGAACATTTCTGAGTTTTATTTATAACTGTCAAAGTTGCTTTGGAAACAACATAATCTAAATAATGAACATTGATAGTTATATTTATATTCTAACAACCTCTAGAAAGCCTGTTACTGAGATAATTAACTCCTTTGAGTTTTGCTATTCCAGATTCTATAAGCTGGGTAGTCATATAGTGACTTCCAAAAGTAACAATAGTCTTTCCTTTGGGGAATTAACTTGTTTGTATTAAGTTTCATAACCACCTGCCAAATTCTTTAAATAAAAAATGTGAAGAGGTAAACCAACTGCTGCCTCACACAACAATTTCAAAACTACAACTAAAAGACAAAACGGATATCATCCAGAACCACAAAAAAGCTGGCTGAGTGGAAATTCTACAACTAGAAGGAAAGAGAGAAGCACACTGAGACTCAGAGGAGCTGCAAGAGGTAGGAAGATGTGAGCGCGAAGAGAACTGATTGCTGAGTGCCTTGGTGGCTTTCTCAAGCAGAAGGGAGACAAAAGCTCCCTACTACACTGAACTCCAGTTCCAGGCAAGACTCTGAGAACCCAGACTCATTCGGGGAGAAATTGGCCTGTTTGGCAGTGGGCAAAACTCGAGGGCAGCTTTCTCTCAGAGGTACTTACAGCAATTACCATGGGATACTGAGACCCAGAGGCCTCATAGAGCAGGGTTGACAGGAATCCAAGGCTGTCTGCTCAGCCCTGAGACTCTGCCCCATCCAAGCTGAGCACAGAGGCTTTAGCAATTTTGCAAGTCTTGTCTCATAAGGCTGACTCTAACACAGAAGTTCTCCCAGCGTAGACACAGCTGATCCTCACATCCAATTGGCCTAGAGGTCAATTTCTCCCAGTGATACCAACAACAATCAAGGGTTAACCACAACAAGGCTGTACACACAGTCCACAAAGAGGTGCACCAAGAATGTCCATCTCAGGTAACTGGGGAGGCTGAGCCACTGGTCCCTATAGTATACTTAGCACACAAAGCTACTCTACCAACTCAGGGAAGCAGTGCAGTGAAAGTGCAGAGACAAAGAAACAGATCACAAATGACAGAAATGGAGGAAAGCAAATGACTGAATATAGAGTTCAAAACCATGGTTATAAGGTTTTTCAAGAATTTCCTAGAAAAGATGGATAATTCAATGAGACCCTTGAGGATATAAAAAAGAACCAACTAGAAATTAAACATATACTGACTAAAATAAAAAAATATTATACAGATACCTAACAGCAGACTAGAAAAATCAAGTCAAAAATTTAAAATACAAAGAAGAAAAAAACACTCAACCAGAAAAGCAAAAAGCAAAAAGAATCTAAAAATTTGAAGATAGTGTAAGGAGTCTCTGCGACAACCTCAAGCATACCAACATCAGAATTATGAGGGTTCCAGAAGAAGAGAGAGAGCAAGATACTGAAAACCTATTTGAAGAAATAATGACCAAAAACTTCCTCACTTGGTGAAATAAATAGACTTACAAGTTCAGGAAGCACACAGAACCCTAAACAAAAGGAATCCAAAGAAGGGCACACCAAGACACATCATAATTAAAATACCAAGAGCAAAAGACAAAGAGAGAATATTAAAAGCAGCAAGAGAAAAATAGTTAATTACCTTCAAGGGAGCACCCATATATTTTCAGCTGATTTCTCAGTAGAAACTATGCAGGCCAGATGGGAGTGGCAAGAAATATTCAAAGTGATGAATAGCAAGAACCTACAACCAAGATTACTCTACCCAGCAAAGCTATCATTCAGATTTAAAGGTCAGATAAAGAGCTTCACAGATAAAAAAAAGCTAAAGGAGTTCATCAATACCAGTATTATATGAAGTACTGAAAGGTATTCTTTAAGAAGAAGAAAATGGTAAAGACAAAAATTATGAACAACAAATACATATCTATCAACAAATGAATCTAAAAATCAAGTGAATTAAAAATCTGATGAACAGAATAAGCTGGTGAATATCATACAATCAGGGGCATAGTGGACTGACAATCCTAAGGGTCAAAGTGAGTGGGAGGTGTGGGAAGAGACTGGACAAAAATCGTACACCTATGGATGAGGACAGTGGGAGGAAGATAAGGGCAGAAGATGGGGTGGGAACCGGGTGGAGGGGAGCTCTGGGGGGGAAAGAGGAACAATTGTAATAATCTAAACAATAAAGATTTATTAAATTTAAAAAAAGAAAGTGAAAAAAAATTTTTAAGTTACATGCTAAATGCTGCTGCTCAATAATATTTCATTACATTATAAAAACAAGCTTTACATTTAGGATTGTGTACTTAAGGCTTTGGCTGTGTTAATTAACTTAATTGTGTATTCATTCATCAGACATCTCAGATCAGCCTTAAAATTTCACATTCTTCAAGACATTTTCATGTAACATCACAGTCACTTCTTTGCATGTCAGTAGTTCACAGGGACAGCCTGTTTGTAAGCAGAGTTATTATTACTGGGAACTGCCTGATGCACTGTGGAAATACACTGACATGAATGTAAGTACATATATAAGCAGTCTTTGACTTAAAGCACTTCACCTTACAGACATTTGCATTTAAGGGTAAGCTCAGTCTATAACACCTATATCATTACTTAACTAGAGGCCCAGTGCACGAAATCGTGCATGGGTAGGATCCCTAGGCCTCGCCTGCAATCAGGGCCATCTTCTGCCTGTTCACCAGTCCCCAGTCCTGCCCCGCCGCCTCCACCCACCCCGGTTTCTGTTGGCTGGGCGATCAATCTGAGCCTGGGGACCAGTGCGGGGACCAAGAGGTCGGCATTCTGCCCACTCGCCAGTTCCCAGTCTTGCCCTGCCACCACCTACCCAGGTTCCCCATGGTTCCTGTTGGTCATCCAGTGATCAGAGCCTGTGGGCTTGGGGGAGGGGACCAAGAGGTGGTCAATTTACCTCAGAGCGACTGGTTGATCCATCATTCTGGTCATTACGCCGCTACTGTTGCTGGCCTTTTATTATATAGGATAGCATTTAGGATGGAGAGACAGCCAATAAACCAGTTGACATAAGTCACTCTGGTTCCTGCTATGCACACACTACTTAAGCTTGCTTGGCTTCCAGCCTGTAAACCTCGTCCCTCCTGGCCCCTTCCCCTGCATAGTCCCTGTCTGAGGGGTAGTCCCTCAGCTCCAGATCCCTTGTCATTCCTGGGGTTTCTCAAGACTGCTAGCACTCTATATCAGGGGGACAAAGAGGAGAAGAAATAGGACTAAGTAGCAAACTGGAACCAGAGCAAAGAACAGGGGTGGAGAGAACAGGAGTGGATATGGGACAATGTCCAAAACTACAAAGTAATAAGATCACGTTTTTGTGGTTGGTGAATTGATCCAAAAGGCCAGTTCTAATGTGCTTGGCTAACCCTCAGTAGAGTGAGGCAGAGAAGATACTTGTTTGTTTATAGTTATAAGTAATACTTCCCAGTTAAGATGGCCTATAAAAGGAAGAAGAAGTCAGTGCTTTTGGAATGACTTCAAACCTCTCAGATAAAGCTATATGTAGAAGTTGGAGATTAAATAGGAAGGTTTGATTTTCACTTATTCTGTTACAAATTCAGCTATGTAACTTTCAGTCTGACCAAGATTGAAGTCACTATAGTAACAAGATGCTGAGAAATCAAAGAATGAATAATTCATTTTAAGGAAGAGTTGGTTCATGCTTTTTGACATAGGCACTGCACCATCACTGCAGAGAGAATGGCTCTCAAAACCAAAAAGGTCCTCTTCTTTTGGGGTAGAGAGAGGGGTGGAGAGAGAAATGGAGAAGGGCAAGCCAGCAAGTATGTCTGAAATTTTTGCAATTCAATAAGCATTGTGTAAGAGGAACAATTAAAACAGATAAATCTGCATCCAGTCTCAAAATGGTCATCATTGATTCCAAATCTCTTCCAAATGACACCAGTCAAATCTTTTTTAGGAAACTCTGAATCTTAAAAATGGATGAAGATATTTTCAGCCTTCTTATTGTTTACAATAAAAATAAGGCAGAATTACAGATGGCACTATAAAAACAAATTAAGTAGAATTTTATATGATTGTGATTACTACCACATTAATGAACACTAAATATTCTGTAAGTTTGTGCTGTGTATTATACACAATAATTTAAGCGACTTCTTTTCTTACTATCTGATATGAGGAGAAAAGTGCCAATATTTAAAGCTTTTGTACTTGAGTGTTGTTGTTTTAAAATCCTTACTTGTCACAAGTGTAGGAACTGTTGTACCTCTAATAATAATTAAACCAGTTCTACCTGAAAATAGTAATTCAGGAATTTGATTCTTAAAGCAAGAGAGAGAAAACTATGAAATGCAGTCATAAAAATTAATAAAAGTTACCCAAGTTGTAGCTATTGAATTTTCACAGTTTGTAGTATGCAAAACTTCTTATTAGATTTCCTTTATTCCAATTACATTGTGTTTAGGATCATTTAAATCAGTAATACTTTTTTGTTAAGTTGACTCTTTTCAGGAATATCTTTATATGGCAGGAGTTTAAATTCTTTTATGTTCTTTGTTCTTTCATGATTCTTCAATATGTAATAATCAAATTAGTAGAAACATGATAGATTATTTTACAATTAACCTTTTAAAATTGAACTTCTCTGTGTACTTAAAAAAGAACCAAAGCCTATTATGTTTAACGGATAATTTATTTCAAAAAGGAGTCTGTCTGATTTGGAAAGGGGAGGGGCTATTTCTTCTATTACTTAGAAAAGACAAAGTGAGAAATAAAAGGAGGGGAAATTTTCCATAGAAAATGTTCTTTATCTTTATTCTAATGGGGTAGACAATACATTAGTACAAAAAAAAAAAGAAAAGAGTCAAACACTACTAAAGGGGTAAGTGTGAAATATGTGTCTTTCAAAGTAATAAAACTATTTAATTTCTATGGATCCAATTTACTGAAGTAATGTGACTTATATTCTAAACATGTTGAAGGAGAATTTGGAGTGCCTATAAATATAGATTATCTCAAAGATTTATTCCTTTTCATTTTTCTTTTCTTTTTTTTTTATATACATATTTTATTGATTTTTTACAAAGAGGAAGGGAGAGGGATAGAAAGTCATAAACATCGATGAGAGAGAGACATCAATCAGCCGCCTCCTGCACGCCCCCTACTGGAGTTGTGCCCGCAAGCAAGATACGTGCCCCCCACCAGAATCGAACCTGGGACCTTTCAGTCCGCAGGCCGATGCTCTATCCACTAAGCCAAACTAAGCACATTGTCTTTTTATTTTATTTTATTGCTTTTTTCCTTTTTTTATTTTTTTATTCATCAAAGACTTTTCTTGTAAGAAGGATAAAATATTTTGTAACCACTGTATATTTTTTTCTATCTGAGGATCATAAAATCCTTTAGCAACCACAGCTAAGGAATCCAGCCAGTTCTCCCCCCAACTTCACACCCCTTCACACTCACGCACACACACAGCCCCACCTCCACTCCCAGGGTCTCACTGGAGTGAGCACTGGGAAAATAAGCCAAACTACAACTAACTGGGTGACCGGAGACATCCAAACAAAAACAGAACACCTCGGTCAGAACTTACCGATTTAGAAGGCAGTGGAATACCTTAGTCATTGGAACAATTCTTCCAGTGGTAACTGTGCTATTTTCGTGCAGACTCCAGAAAATAAGGTGTCCTTATTAGGTATTGTAAGAAGCTAGCTTTACCCACAATCAAATCCCAACTTCCAAGAGATCAAAGACATATGTCTTCCTTAGCATATGAATTTTCCTTAAGGAGACACATCTTGTCTTTATTTTATCAGGCCTAATGTAGACATGTCTGTCTTCCCTCTTTTTTGTTGAATCCTTTGCAAAATGTGAATGTTACTGCTGATGTTTAAAATAGAAAAGTAATATTGATATAGTGTTGAAAAACAGCATTAATGGGCCTTTCTTCCCTCTGTATAAAAAGGAATGCACTATTTACATATGGAAGCTCCTGTCAAGGTGATTCACAGAGATCTCAAATCAAGAAACGGTAAATGTTTTTATTTTACCTATTTTATCTCAAAATACATGCACCTGTGTATAGAAATAAGAATCATACTTTTCATATCTTTTGCAACCTGCTGTTTTGACTAACCACTGATACCATGAAAATCTTTCCACTCTTAATAAATACCAAACTTCTCCATATTATTTGAAGAGGTTACATAGTATCTCACTGTAGGAGTAGTGCTGTGTAGGTATGTGGGTTGTTTACATTTTTTTCTATGACAAAAAAATGTTGAGTTTAATGCTTTTCAGCAAAATTTTTCAACACATCCTTAATTATTTTTTTAGAGTCGTTTTCCAAACGAGCTATTGCTGTATCCAAGCACAAAGTTGTGTATTTCTAGTCTCCTATTTTTAGATGGTTCTACTAGTGGTTTTGAGTTTTGTCCTTGTTACTTCTGAATTATTTGGTGTAAATCTTTTATGGCAGTCATGTTACCTGGAGTAGTGCCCAAAAGTAATCAGCACATTTAGGAGTTTAGAAATTAAAGCCTTACTCTTTCTTTATTCTCTCCTTCAGAACTTTCTAAAGTTTATTTATGATCCTGTAATATGGAGAGAGAGCATTTTAAAATGACTTGCAGGGTCAGACGTCAGTTACCTTCAAGTAGGAGTGTAACAGAATGGTTCTTCCATCACGTCACTTGAAAGTTAATGGGAAAAGGCAGTGGGATTATATCGTGAGCCAGCACTAGCTGAAGTAGACATCAGAGTTTGCTACTAGTAAAAAGCACCTTGCTATGAACTCAATTACATGCTTTAATTGAATTGTTTACATGCTTTCTACGTGATTCTTCTAAGTAAGCAGGAAGAGAACAATTTATTTTTAGGAAAATTTTAAATCACTGCTGTTAAAATGGGTGTATACTAATAGTGCCATCCTTAGAATGGGTGGTTATGGTAAGTGGAGGGAGAGGAGCAGGGAATTGAACAGCTACCCTGCTCGTATCCCAGGACTGTGAGGTTTCTGGGGGTGGAGAAAGGGATGTTGTTGGCAGCTGCCACTCATCAGGCTATTCCACCAGGAGGGCTCATTGTCCTGCCCTTCTTCTACTTTATCACTTCTCCTTAGACCTAAACTTTAGGCACTAAACACTTTTGACATACAGTTGACATACAGAAAGACATTAAAAATAACCTAGAATCTTGTAGGAACTACTAGAGTTTTACGGCTTTAAAATTTTTAGTTCTACTCAGGATTTCTCTCTAAGCAAGTTATTTATTTCTCTTCTTTTAGTCTGCTTTGTCTCTATATCATGAATATCTCATGAGAAGAGAATGGTTAAATTATGGGTGTGTTTTCTTCATGCTGTCACTATGAAAACTAAATAACAATGGAGAATGTCCCTATTTCTTAAAACTACAATTTGTATAGTTATTTGATGGGAAAACACATACACATTGAAACAACATAGGCCTATTTTAACTTTATTTTCCTGGAAGAGGGAATAACAAAACTTTTATTTTCTGTAATATATGTTTTTATAGTCTTAGATATTTAAAAATGAGTACTTTCAATATTATAATAAAAAAGTAATAGATTTAAAAATAACTGAATATAATATTATCAATATTTACATTTTTATCTGAAATAGTTTAAAGCTTATATATAGAATTACATTTACCCTTAGCCTATTTATAGATATTAGGTCATGCAAAGATTACCCCTACCCACCCCCCAGTTATCAAGGTCAGTAGGAACAGCCAATAAGTACTAATCATCTACCATGTTCAAGACACTGCATGGCTTACAAAAAAATAATGCCAAAAACATGTCATTCTTCGGGGTCCTTTCCTCTCCCTCTTTAAAAAAATTTTTTTAATTGATTTTAGAGAGGAAGGGAAAAGGAGAGATAGCAACATCAATGATGGGAGAAATTATTGATCGGCTGCCTCCTGAATGACACACTGGGGATTGAGCTTGCAACCTGGGCATGTGCCCTGACTGGGAATTGAACTATGACTTCATGGTTGAAGCTAGCCGGGCTCCTCTCCGTCTTTATGTTTTTACTCTCACTATCCTATAAAAACCCCATATGCATATTAACATTCCCAAACAGATCCCAACTTCAAAACTACATATCTATCTGCTTATTGGATATGGCCACGTTTGATGTGACCCTAAAATGTGTATATAGTCCAAAGTATTGATCTTTTCATCTTCTCTCTATCCCCTAAAAAATTATTCTGCCTTCCCTTTCTCAGGAAGTGGGGATGCTAGGTGCCTAAACCAGGAATTAGGTGAAAAGGAATTACAACTTGATTCCAGAGCTCCCATTCAATCGTTACGCTCTATTGCCTCCTTATTTGATTGCATCCTTGAGTCCTTCTCCCCCATATCCAGTTGTGTAGGCCCAGTTGGTTCTGCCTCCTACATGTTTTTGGACTTTGGTCCACATCTGCCCTTTCTCCCAGCTGCACTACAGGCATCCTCATCCCTCTCTTAGACTAGACCTGGCACACACAGGTCTCCTTGCCTCCAGTCCCGTTTTTCTCCAATATACTCTCCTCTCTGCACATTTGACCACTCATTCCTCTGCTGAAAGTCATTCACTGGCTTTCCATTTCTCTCAGAGGCTCTTCTGAAGCTGGCCTCTGTCATCCAAAATCACATGCCTATTTCTCTGCTGACCTTTTTTGTAAGGCTCTTTCTTCTGCCTAGAAAACTACTTTTTCTCCCCCAGCTCTCTAGTCACTGGTTAATCCCAATTTGTTCTTTTAGTCTTAGCATCAGCATTCTACTTCCAGGAAGCATCCTCTGACCTGCTTACAGTTAGCTATCCGTGCTTGTTAGTTACATGGCAATCTCTCCTTTCAGCGTGGAATTTTTCCCACTTTGTTATAGATGTGTCCTTTATCGTCTCGCCCTTTAGAATGTAAGCTCCATAAGAGCAGAGACAATGATAGTGTTTTTTACCTTTTTCTTCCAGAATGGAGCACATGGCTTTGCTCAGCAAATATTTGTTAAAACTGAATGAATGAATATTGTCCTTGCCTTCAAGAAAATTACTCTTCACTTGTGAGGACAAAAACATATATACTATGAAGTAATAATACTACTGACTTCCTTAGTACCTTGTTGGCAGCCTAGCGGCAGAACCCAAGTAAAATTTTGGTTCTCCTGACTACTACTGATCTACGTTTTTTTGACGGACAGTACTACATTTGATTTAACTAAATTTCTTAGGAGCCTTTTGAAATACGTCATGGAATTTTTATTTTTATTTTGTTTTCATGTCAGCTCCTTCTTTCAGAATCTTTCAAAGTACAATAACCACTTTAATTTTATCCATCATTATGCTATATGGATATAGAAATAGAACTTTATGATATTTCAGTATAAGATAAAGTAGATGATTTTCATAATTTTTCTTTTTTCTTTTTTTTAGTTGTTATAGCTGCTGATGGGGTATTGAAGGTAGGACTATTTCTTTTAATTTTAAAAAATTGTGAATTTCAAAGGTAGGTGTTTATGACTATGGTTTTTATTAGTCATGAAATAGAAAGTTTATACTTTTTTCTCTTTTCTCAGATCTGCGATTTTGGTGCCTCTCGGTTCCATAACCATACAACACACATGTCCTTGGTTGGAACTTTCCCGTGGATGGCTCCAGAAGTTATCCAAAGTCTTCCTGTGTCTGAAACATGTGACACATATTCCTATGGTGTGGTGAGTTCATTTCTCAATTCTTGTTGTTAAAGGAAATACAAAAAGCAAAAAAACTACAGAAGTGGGATGCAACCATTTAACACAGTTTTAAGACAATGATGTTTCTTGTGGAATGCCTGACACGGTGTAATTACCAGAATGTTTACTTTGATCACTTTTATGCAACTGAGCTATTTTGCCCTATGTTGAGGGGAAGCCAGTGCCACTTCTAAGAGGCAACTTAGATGGAACATAAGCTGGTGTTGGGCCTGAGGCACCCTGTGGTGAGTGCTTTCCTGGGTTGACATGACTGTAGAGTATCTAAGTCAGTGGTAAAGTGGATTATTTGGAAAAGGGCTTCATTATAGTGGAGCAGGAGCCAGCAAACATTGGAAAACAAACAAGATAGTTAGCCAAAAAACAAGATAGTAAATACTTTAGACTGTTAGGGCCATTCATACTCTCTATTGCATTTTGTATGTGTATTGAGTGTGTTTTTTTTAAACCCTTTAAAATGTTAGCCCCGGTCTGTGTTCCTCAGCAGGCCATACTTTGCAGACCCCTCTGTGGAACAAAAGGGATGGAAGAGGAGCAATATGGCTGCAGAACAGTTCAGAGTGACTCAGAAAAGACCACACTTTTCACTGCTTTCACTTGCCCGTGCATATAAACATATATCAGCATAGTTGGATGATTATAGTTTTTAAATTATTTTGCACATTTACATGAGTTAAGACTTGAGGCTTCTTTTAGCACCCCACAGTCCTCATACAGGGCTTTTATTTTCACAATACTCCCCACATCATGGAATTCCCTGACCTCGGAAGTTTTACGCCTGAAAGACACGACTGTGAGTTATGCATAGAGTGAGATTTTGGTTTTAGTAGTATTTCATTTACGAAAACAAACTTCACACATTGCCTTCTTCTAAAGGCTTACAGTGGCAGGGACTTTAGTGTGAAATGGGCCTGCCTGCTTTCCTTTAGCTAACGTAGAATCTTAGTTGAAGTAGCCAAGAAAAGCAAATCCTTTTTCACCCATTAACCATAAAAGATGCTGAGAGGTGACTCCTGTTTGCAGAGCTCAGGATTTCTTCCTATACCATTTAAAATCTCTTTCACTCACACCCATAGACCCTTCATGCTAAACACAGTTTGAACCACCTTTCCGAAGCTGCAAATGCTCAGTTTGGTTTATTTAAAAGCTTTCCTTCCAGGGACTGTGCAATGCCTTTCAGTCATCGGGACTGGGCATTTTTCTTCGGGAATTAGGTTTCCCACTTGTTTACTGACCCTGCCTTTGTTTGTTTTGAGGGATTTAACAAATTCTATCTAATAAAGAGGGAATATGCTAATTTACCATCACTCCATCACAAAGATGGCTGCATCCACAGCTGAGGCCAAGTTCCCTTAAGGAGCCTTAATGAGCAATCAGCAGGGACCTGAAACTATGCCCTTCCCCGCCCCCATGGGGCTTGACACGGGACCTCAGGCCATGCTTCCCACCCGGCAGGGCTTGACAGGGGATCTCAGGCTGCAACCCCCCTCCCCATCCAGTGGGGTTTGATGGGGGACTTCAAGGTGCGAATCCCATCCTGGTGCTGGGCTAGGGGACCTCAGGCTGCTCCCCTTGCCCTAATACTAGGCCAGGGGACCTGAGGCTGCACCCCCCTGCCTGGATGGGCTTGACAGGGGACCTCAGAACCAGCAGGGCTTGACAAGATACCTCAAGGTGCACCCCCCTGTGCTGAGTCAGGGAACTCAGGCTCCGCCCCTGCCCAGCAGGTCTTGACAGAGGACATGAGGCTTTGCCTCCCCTCACCCCCGGCCTTGTGGGGTTTTACATGAGACCTCAGGCCATCGCCCCCACCCAGCAGGGCTTGAGAGGATCTCATGCCATGTCCCCCACCTGTGGGGCTTGACAGAGGACCTCAAGGCATCTCCCCCACCCTGGTCTAGGCTGGGGGACCTCAGGCCACACCCCCCATCCTGGCCCAGGCTCTGCCCCCTGCCTGGCAGGGCTTGACAAGGGTGGGACTGGCCAGGTCTGGATCTAGCCCAATGACCAGGGGAGGGTGGCTGGGTCTCATGCAATTTTGAGGTGCATGTGGGTGGATGGGGACTTGACTCTGGGTCCCCTGGTGAGCCCCAAACTCTGATAGGAAGAAGGTTTTCATATACATTTTACTAATTTTCTTTCATCTCTGACATTTCTATTATAGAGAAAGGGCAAATAGCAATATTAAATTATTTCATCTAATTAATCCCCTTTTAGTATGTACGAATTTTGTGCACCAGGTCACTAGTTCTTATTAAATGGTTCTGTCAAGTAATTTAACTAATTTCAGCACCTGCTTCTAATATCAGTTTTACATTCATGTTAGGGTGGTCTCTTAATTAGTGAAAACAGAAATGCCTTTTCAGTGCATCTGTTTGTTTTAAACAGCTCCTATTTTACTATATTGAAGAGAGTGCTGGTTATTCTTATTCCATAACTATATAGGCAGAATTCCATTCAGGAAAGTGCATATATCCTAATTTAATAATAAATGGAAATTGGGCTTTTATTTAATTCTGACCTCTTCCCACTGTTCTAGATAAATACATTAGTGAAAGAAAAAGTACCAGGCCTGCTTTCCAGAGCCTTGTGTTTAAACAATCAATAATAAAAAAGAAAACCAAGAAGGCATTCCATGTTCGATGTAGGTGTTACCTAAAATAGGAAAGGGCAGAGGTTAGGGAGGGTCCAGGTTGGTTTCCGAAGTTTTCAATGTATAAATTTTGAGAAGGATGCCAAGCTAGGAAAGCAGTGTGGTTATTTAGAATTTTTGATGTCCTGTCAAAACTGGGTGAGTAGCCAGGACTCATTTCTCAGAAGGAGCATCTCTTTGCATAAAGGACCCCATAATATATTAGAACTCTGTTCTGTTCTTTGAGCCCCCACTCACACACCAGTCACAGACAGATGAATAAGACCTTTTTAAAAAGTTGTCCTTTTTGGAAACCTACCCTCAAGTTCCCCATTTTTTTTCTTTCTTTCTTTCTTCTTTTTTTTTTTTTTCTGTTTTAGGCATGTAGCCCTAATATTATCAAAGTCCCTAGCCCTCCCCAGCTTTCTAATCCTGTTGCTTCTGAACACATGGCAAGACTAACCAGCCCTAAAATAAATGGGCTGTGAATGCCAGGAATGGGTCTTGTGATCCTTCCTTCCAAGCTGGTACACTTTGCTAGGCAGGCAGTGTTTCTCTCTTCACTTTAGAAGAGATTTTTCTACCCGCTTCTGGTGATGGCTCTCGAAGGACCAAACCAGGGGTATTTAGAAGGTTGCCCACACACTCAAGGAAAGCATCGTTGCAGAAGTGGCCTCTGAGAACACAGGCCAGGCACTCTCTGAAAACAAGGCTTCCCTGACTACAGCGCAGAAAGCAATACCTCTGGAGAAGCTGCTCAGCCAAACCAAGTTTGAAAATGAAGAGTGGCTGAGAGAGAGCTGGTCTGGCCTGTGAGCCCTGCTTCCCATTATTTGTAAAAGCCAAGGCAGGAAAAGTACCCTGCCTGGTCCAAGTTTCTCTTCTGTAAACTGAAAATAGAAAATTTCCTTGTGAGCAGTTTAAATGCGAGGGCGTCTCAATATAAAACAAGTTGGAAAATATGTTCAGGGTGAAAGATCACAATGTTTGGCCTGTATCTCCATAACTGATATTTTCGGGCAGAGTCGAATATATTTTTAGACCTCCAGATGACTTCCTCAACAAAGTTTTGCCTTTTTGTGTGCCAAATGTCATTGTGTTCAGTGTAGGGAAAGCCGTTGTCCTGTCTCAGACCTCCTACTCTTTGATACCTTCCTGCATCTGGTGGGTTAATTATAGGAATTCAGGGGATGTGCTGATTCTGGAATTAGACCACGGACCTCCTTTGGGCTTCAGAGCCAAGCTGTTCATGACGCCATCCCCGATAGGTTTACCTGCATCAAGTGGCTCCCTCAGCTAGCATAGTTCCTTAGAGACATGGAGAGGGAGGAAAGTGAAACTGTCTTATTTTCCCAGAGTTAGAACTCTTAGAGGAGTATTAACTATGATCTTACTAGATTTTGGACATTTTCCAGCTGCATACTTTGGAATCAAGAATGACATAAATCTTTTTCTGCTGTGATTCCCCAAGCTCTTGGTTTTGCATTTTCCCTGGTCTGTCTTCATGTCTGGACGTGCACAATATATTGTGCGTGCGGGCCGGACTCCAAAAGGGGAGAGGGGGCGCGCAAGGCTGCTCATCTGAACGTTTTGGATCTGGTGCATTTGATTTATTTGAGCCTGATTCCCATTCTCCTTAGGAATGTCAGGTCCATTAATTTACTTGTGCTTCACATCCCTTCCCTTCCCCAAACCCAACACCAGGGGAGCGGTAAATGCAACGAAGTGAGGAGCTTCATTTCCTGCTCAGCCCTCTCCAAACCCCTGCCCCTGCCCTGTGCAGGCTGTCCCTCAGGTGTGATTGCATACCTGCCTCATCCTTCCTTTACTTACCGTGTTTCCCAGAATCACCTCTTTCTGGGATACCCCTTACCTTTTCCTAATCTCTTCTGTTCCTCAAATAGAATTATGCAGTAGCTCCTCAAAAGAAGTACCTTACACATTTGATTAAAAGCCCAAAGAGGCTTCAGTTATTTTTTTTTTCTCCTGCGTGAGCAGCATCTGCCAATTTCCCTGATTTTCCTGCTAATTATCTGCATGTCAGCCAGAATTCATTGAAAATGTATGGCTCAGATAGATCGACTGAGGAAATAGTGGATATAGAGCTAAAGGCTTATAGGAGTTGCTGGAGTATAGTATATATCTTCAGTCTATATTCTTGCTTAGAAATTTTATTGGTTTTTAGAACCAGGTAAATTTAAATCAAAACTGCTGAATTTGTCTCTGCCATGGCCCCACCCCTGAAATATGGCATGTCACCTTCTTCCTGTGCTTCAGCTTTTCCTTCTATAGGGTTACATGGGGTTGAGAGTTTGACCTTCAGAATAAGACAGCAGGTTCCTGTTCCAGCCCTGCCACTTGATAACTGAGTGTCTTGGGCCAGTTCATTCTTTAAGCCTTAGTTTCCTCATCTATAAAATGAGGATACTATCTCTCCAGTGGGTCAATATTAATCTTGATAACATGTCTAAAGGGTTTAACAGTGCCGGAAACATAATCAGTCAATCAATGATAGTGGTGTTAGGATTATAATTGATAAAGTCATAATTACTTTTCTTTTTGCACTTCACAAAATATCGGTAGACTCAAATTTTGATGCTCAGTTGTATTAAATAGAGAAAATAGCTGGGCGTAAAAATCTCCATTACTTAATGTTTAAAAATGAAACCAAAATCATTGGCTGCTCTCAGCCTTCCCAGAATCAATTTGCTTTCTTTGGGCATGCCAGTGCCAATTTATTAATCATGCTGATCTCAAGGCTGTGGGCAGGTGGACATACACATCGATTCTCTCTCTCTCACACACACACACACCACACACACACACACTCTCAGTCTATATATGTACATAAAGTGTTACACTTTAGAATATAGTATTAACAAATTATGGATGGAAATTAATCCCTTACACTAACACATTTTGAGATTTTCTCTAAAACACAAAATCTAAACGTTACAATTTTGCAAGTACCTACTATTACAGGATAAGTGGTTTAGTCAGTGATTTAGATTTGGGGCTTGAGTATTTTTAATGATGATACTTTATTGGATCTTTAAAAATGTTTTAATTCCTAGTTATTATTTATTTTACAGTGAAAAGTATCAGAGATTGAAGGAGGGAAGAGTTTTAACTAACAAAATATAAAATCTAATTTATGGGTATATGTGAGAATTCTAATAACTTACAAGATAAACTTAAATCACTTAAGTCCATTGTTCTCATAAAAATAGAGGTCTGGCTCAATTTTTGTTCTAATTTCTAAATCAGAATTTTTTATTTAAAAAAATATATAATATATGGAAGGAGTCCTATGCATGAATATTACATTTTGCCCAAGTTTCTACAGATGGGATTGGTTGTGTCTGGTAATTGGATACAGTTAAGTGTTACATAAAGTTTCAGTAATATGCCAAAATATAAAGTACAAGAATAAAAATTCCATTTTCTTTTTGTTCCAGGTTCTCTGGGAGATGCTAACAAGGGAGGTCCCCTTTAAAGGTTTGGAAGGATTACAAGTAGCTTGGCTTGTAGTGGAAAAAAACGAGGTAAGACTACGATTCTCCATTCAGGTACATAGATCAGAAAACAGTATTGGGGTTTTGCAAAAGACTTTTTCATCTTCTTCAAATTGAAAGTAAGTTCACGCTTATGGAAAGATTAGCAGTAGGAGCTAACACAAAGGGTCAAAGTGATGTTATTCCTCATGAATGGACCCTTTACATCTAATTGTTGCAGCTTCACGTCGTGATGCTGTAGATCAAAAATTGTACAAGTACTGTACTAGTTTCTCAGTCTCAATTGTAAAACCTAGGGGTTTGTTCTTAGTGATGAAAGAAGCCATTGCGTCCAAGGTAGGGGAACAGTTTAACTCCATCTCCTGCGTTTAGGACATCTTTTTTACTGGCTGGGAGTTGATATATCTGTAAGAGACCTTCAGCTACTTCAACTTACCTCTCCCAGCAGGAGTCACTATAGTACAAGAAACTGTCGCTTAGATGAGAATTTCAAAAATAAAAGAAGAAAAAATAGTTTCAAAAAAGGGAAAAATTACAGTTTTGCCACCTACGTTGAGCACTACATTGAAGATGAGCTCCTCGCTGGAATTGCCGAGGCAGTGGCATAACTGTGCGCTTCTTCATGCAGAGCCTTTCCATTTCAAAAGAACTTCAGTGGCGTAAACACCGTTTGTGCTGTGTCCCCAGCCTCGCTTTTCTTCTTCCCACAAATTGAGGCTTTCAGTTAGTTGGACCTATGAGCCTACATCAGAGAACATGGTACATTCATATCAAAGAGAGCAACTACGTTTTGAAAGGTTTAAAATTGTGACTGAAACGCACAGCCATGGAAATTTTCAGCATACGGATGAAGCATCCAGTTATCAGGGTATTAGGAGAACTTAGATTATGTCATGGAAGCACGCGGTTGTCTTTGCAATGCAAAACAACCTCATTGCACAGAACTTCTTCATTTCCAAACCTGGTGTGTACCCCCTACAAAGGGTACGAGTGTAACCTGAGGATAAAATAATTTGCAAAAGATGAATATCTATATAGAGAGAGTCCCTTTTTAATGCTTTAAAAGAATTAGATAGATCTACTCCCCATGTGAGTGCAGGAACAAACTAGATTAATCAAACAGCTGCTATTGACTAGGAGAAAGCAGGTTTCCATATTTTAGATCACATAATCCAGAGTTATTAATTTGTCCTCTTGAGCCATTGGGAATGGATGAAATGTTCGTGATAACTGAACTTGATAGGAGAGCACTGCCAATTTAAGAAAAATTAAAAGGGGTTACGTTCAAGAATGTGTCTTACTCATTGTTTCACGGGAACTGCTCTGTTTTAATTAAATGTGGGAGTAATTCCTGGTGTGTTATGAAATCAGGTCTCGCATACAGGAGAACTGATATTTTCATGATATGAAAACCCCCTTGTTCTGTTCTGTTTCTTTTGCCAGCGAGATGATGAGATGTTTGGTTCTGGGTTTACAAATGAGAGTGAAGAAAATTATTGACCTTCTGTTGACTTTGCAACAGAACACTCAATATCCTTTTTTCCTCTCTACCTTGTTTGAAGATAAACTCCTTTTAAAGCTAACTAAACCCTCCAAATATGTATAGAATAATTAATCACTTAAGTAACATTTTATCTAAAGGATAGCAGAATAGGTATAAATCTAAAGTACTTTCAAAACATTGGAGTGTCCATCAAGGAATTTTAAAGCTAGAGAGAAAAGTGAATTTAGAAGGTGACTGGATAGTTGATGGGGAATCATCCATAACCTTCAGAACCTCCTCAACATGTATACAAGGAAGCTATCTCCCGCTTATCCCTAGGGACCCCCTAACGTAGACTACTGTTTTATCCATGGTGTGATCTTACTGTCAGCTAATAACTGATGGAGACTGCTCAAATACCTCCCATACTGTAGTTATCACATATACTAGTAAGTTGAAAAAAACTCATGAGGTGAAATAAGTTTTCTCAATGTTCTAATAAACTTCAGGAAAACTGGGCATTACAAATATATTTATTTATCTGCCTTTACTGTGCACAATATTTATTTGTCACAAATATGAAAATTAAGCATAAATGTAGTTCCATTGCCATTGAAGAAGGTGTCTTGGGTTATTGAGTTGAAAAGACAAAGCTGTGTTTTTTTAAAAAAAAACAAGCCTCATTAAACAAAGGATGGTATGTTTAAATTTTCAGGGAGATATTTAAAGTGTGACCTATTCACCCTAGAATGTACCTATAGCCAAATATTAGGGTTATCTTTTCTTATTAACATTTTATTCTAAAGAAATAATAGAGTCACAGGAAGTTGAAAAATATCAAGAATTTCTGTGTACTTTACCCTCAACTTCCCCCACCGGTGACACGGAGGCATAGTATATCAAAACCTGGAAATGGACATTGAAACATTACTCTTAACAACACTGTAGACCTTACTTGGTTTCACCATTTAAGGTTGCTTTTTGCATCTATAGGAAGATCAGTACTGTCTAAAAATTATATCTGAAGGTCTTTGCTTCTAAACCCTAAGTAATGAAATAAAATCTTTAAACAATAGTTTTTCCTAATATTAAATCCTATTAAAACCAGATACATAAAGCACTGTTAAACTTTACAGAGCAAACAAGGAACCCCTATAAAAGGCATGAAATTAAGACAGCATTAATAATAAATATCTTAAATGTGACGGATATGGCCCAGCCAGCTTGGCTCAGTGGTTGAGTGTTGACCTATGAACCAGGAGGTCATGGTTTGACTCCCAGTTAGGGCACATGCCCAGGTTGCAGGTTCAATCCCCACTAGGGGGCATGCAGGAGGCAGCCCATCAGTGATTCTCATTGATGTTTCTCTCTCGCTTCCTCTCTCTTCCTCTCTGAAATAAATAAAAACATATTTTTTAAAAACCTGAGTCTAGATTTAACAGACCTTGTCAGATCATTTAAAATAATTATGGCTCCTTGTATAATGTCCCAGATAGGATATCTAAAAAGTTTATCAGTAAGAAAAGACAATAGAAATTATTAATATCCATATTCATTCTGTTAACATTTCAGTTTTTAGGAAAAAAATGTATTGCAAATGTTATCCTTTATGAAAAATTATTTTTCATTACACATGAGGCACATTCAGTTGCATAAATGCAATTACTGTCTGTTTTATTAGTTGCTACCCAAACAATCTTATTTTAAGAAAAGTAAACACCTGATTTTTCTTTTGACCGTCATCAAAAAGTGCCAGTTCACATTACAGTTTATTACCAGTACATTGTATGCTATTCTATGAAATCCCTAGGCTGGAAGATAAAAGACGTTTAGCATAGCCTTCAACTCGGAGAGAGTTTTTAATTTTACTTTTAATTTTATTTTTATATTGGTTTTAAGGTTATCTGTAATTCCAAATATAGATTGTCTGTTTTCTTGCCAAGGCAACAATATTTCTACCTTTACACATAGCTTCCCCCAATTCAACCAACTTAGTTCAGTTTTAAGTTTCCTATTTGCAAAACTTCTTTGTCAAACAATACTGTGGAATAAATGTTCCCAGTACTTCTTAGTACAGCATTTCTCAACTCCAGCACTTCCAGGGCTTTTTATAACCATGTGAATGCCCACCTCTACTTCCATTAAATGAAATTCAGAAGTAATACAATCTACCTATACACATTAGATTTTAAATCAATATAATGCTCTAATGGAATATAAAGAAGAAATTAATGGAATGCATATTGCACTTGCAATGTGTGAATGTTCAAGGATGACCACAATGAGGTCATGGAGAAGTTATAGGTGCTGGCACCTATGGATAAATAGACTTCAACAGCTACAAGCGCAGAGTTGGGTTAATGACTCCGGTACCACGCATAAGCAACACTGTTGTCTGTGACATTTTCCAAAACTTTTAGTTAATACAAAACTCACTCAGCCCTTGACTTATTTCATTTGGTAATTGCGTTCTTAAAACATTCAGTGCACTTAAAAGCTATTCAAAAAAATACTTTGGGTTTATTTGTAAGTCAGTGTTAGAGTCTAGGCTCAGATCATTGTAAACCTCATTGTTTGCTTGTTTTACTGACATGAATGCACATGGGGCAATTGAAGTTTAATGGAATATAAGCGAGTTCTTAATCAAGTAGGACTTCCCTGCATATTGAAGGATGGCTTGCATTCTTGACCTGCTTCAGGGGCAACCCACCAGTTTTTTAAAACAAACAAAAATGCTCCCACGGACTTCTAAACAGCCTCCAGGAGCGTTGTATGTTCTGTGAGAACCACTGCTGTGGAATGTTAGGACAGCACCGATTCTCACATTGTCATCTTTGTTGTACCAGGTCCTTACCGTTTATGAGTTTGACTAAAACGAAGTCATAATGAACTATGCATTCAGAACATCCTGTTTACTAATGGCAGAGTGTGCACTTCATTAAAACTGTCTCGGTGGTTGTCTGTAGTGAAGATGTTTTCACAGTTGTGCACTACTGCCAAAACCGAACTGGTTTCCAAGTTGCCCAGCCTGTTTGCTTATTTCACAGTTGCCTATAAAAGTGCAGTAATAGATTTGTGGTTTTAGATTTTGTATTTAAGTTCAGACTTGCCCCTCTCCTTCTGTAGTTCCTTTTACACTTGATTTTGTTTTGTTTTGTTTTGTTTTGTTTAAAGCATTTGTTGTGCCGAACCTGATTCTCCATCCACTGAGATTACTTTTGTGGAAAAGTACAAGTGTCTTCAGAGATTAGATATTATGACTCTAAACATAAACTCTCTCCTGTCCTATATTAATCAATGCAAGATTTAAATGCAATGCCTTGTTCATGCTCTTAATTCTTTTATGACCCTTCAATTAGTATTTGCTTTCCTTAATGAGCAAATCCTTATGTTTTATTTTGCTTTTACTCTCTCTGGTAGAGATTAACCATTCCAAGCAGTTGCCCCCGAAGTTTTGCTGAACTGTTACATCAGTGTTGGGAAGCTGATGCCAAGGTATGTACATGTTTTTTTGTTGTTGTTACTATTCAGAACTCTGGAATTTCACTTGGGGGTGGCGGGTAATAAAATCTATTACAAAGCAAAGCTGGGCTGCTGTTCCCCAGATTGACTGTGAAGGCTTTTTGTTCACATCTGCTTATCTTGACCCCTAGAAACTCAATAAACTTGGTCTTTTTTACAGCACTCTAACATTCTTGACTCAATAAAGAGAAATTTGTTCCTTTCTTTTTCATCTTTAATGGTAACTATTGCACCTTCATGTTTTAAAGATGGCCAGCACACAGTGCTTATTATATGTCAGGCACTGTTCCAAATACTTTATGTGTATTAACTCATTCCTCACATTAGCTCTATGAAATAGGTACCTTCATTACCCTCATGTTATAGATAAAGAGTCAAGGCACACTGAGGTAGAGGAATGAGCTCCAGGCTATACTGCTAATACGTGGTGGGGCTGGACATGAACCCAGGCAGTCTGACGGGTCCCTGCTCTTAGCCATTATGCTCTATTGCTCTTGTAACCAAAGACCAGAAGTAGCCCTTGGAGAGAACCTTGATACCTACTTCCTGTCCAGTTTCAGTGATGTTTTTTAGACAATCACAATGGAGTTGGAGAAATTCCAAACTTTGGCTTTCATGTGGTTATCACATTTAAGCATGAATGGCCCATTTCCTTTCCCTACAAAGATCATTTTAAAAGACTCTCACATACATACGGAAATATTTATAGATAAAATGATAGGCTAGTCTTGGATTTGCTTCAAAATAAGTTGAAAGGAAATGGTTGATGGTATAAATGAAATGAAATTAGCTATAATTTTTGAAGCTGAGTGATAGGTATATGGAGGTTCGTTATATTATTCTGTCATTGTGTATGTTTGGAATTTTCCATAATAAGTTAAAAATAAAGAGTCTCACAGATTAAATATTGCCTATAGTAAGAGAGTTATACTCAAGAAAGGAACTAAAATTTTATTGTTTCAATTTGTCCAGTTTCTCGTGGAAATATATCTGTTGCAACCTGACCTTTAAAATAGAGATCTAAACATAAAACCTTAAGGATAAAATTTCTTCCTTAATTTAAACCCAGTTCCAGTCTGGCCCTCAAGAGGAATGAATGATAACATATAGTACATGTTTCTCTAGTGGGAGTAACTCATAAATAATTGGTGAGTATGGGAATTGTGTTAGTATAACTCAGAATTCCTGATGAATCACATGTAACGTTTCCCAGCACTTTGTTCCGCACCACCAGGTGAGAACAGCTGGACATCAGGTATGGCAGGCAGCATAGCCAGCAGTGCAGCAGGGCCCTTCCACCTGCCTGCCCCTGCTGCTGGCTGCCAGTGGGCGCTTTGTCTTAGAAAGATTTGCCGCCCTGACTGGTGTGGCTCAGTGAATGGAGCGTCAGCCTGCGGACTAAAAGGTCCCAGGTTCGATTCCGGTCAAGGGCATGTGCCTTGGTTTCGGGCACATCAACAGTAGGGGGCATGCAGGAGGCGGCTGATCGATGTCTCTCTCTCATCGTTGTTTCTGACTCTATATCCCTCTCCCTTCCTCTCTGTAAATAAAAGAAGGATTTGTCCCCTTCTCCCCCACTTGAGCATTTGCCTTTCCTCTCATTACCAACAGCCTCCACCTTTGCTTTTACTCCTGTTCATCAAACTGTCTTTGTCTTATAACAAGTAGAGTCTTTTAAAATGTGTAAACAGTGCTGGTTTTTTTTTATTTAGGGTAGCTGTTGTTTTTATTAGTATTCCGTGACAAAGTTACATGGGTTTTGAGTGGTCAGCCCTATTTCTGTTTCAGCCCTGTTCTTTAGGGTGAGATTTCCCAGAATGCGGGGATTTTTAAGCATTAAGATAAAGGCCTGCACTTTGTAACTAATCCAGTAGAATCTATAAGTGGCTACTTGCAAGCTTGCTGTAGCACAGTTATTTGGTACTGTTCAAATACTACCCTTTTCATACTCTTCCTAACAGTTACAAATCCATTGTGGCATATTCAGTAATTCCGTCAGTATTTTCCTCTCTGACATTTAAATAGAAATTTCATCTGAAATTATTTGCATTGAATTAGATTAGTGCAACTAGATCCCTATAATTGTAATTATATTTCAGTATGCAAAGCAGGTTGCGAATTTCTTAATCAGAAACTCTGTACTACCTTAATTAAAATTCCGATAATGTACATTTATGGTGCATTAATGAAACGGTAGTATAAACACCTATCAGCACAGAACATTAGGCCCCATGTTGGTGCTGTGAAGTTGGCATGTTTTTAACATGTGCTAAGCTGAACTTCCTTAGGACTAAAGGAATCTTGTGTTCTAGCCATGTGAAGTATAAAAAGAAAGTTTGATTGGTTTTTATTTCCTAAATTCACGACATTTTATTTTGATCAAACTAATGCATGGCGCCTGTTCTTCATCCAATTATACACCCAGCCGCAGCCCACCTTCCCAGCTCCATTGCTGAGCTCCTCCAGACACGCCTCCTACCTTCATTCCCAAACATGCTCTCCTTTCTTTTCTTTTCTCCCTCTTCACTTCATCGTCAAGCTTCCTGGGTTACTCTGGCCTATAGTTAGTGTTTCTTTTCCTAACCCACAGTCTGGGCTAGTGCCTTACTTGTACTGTTGTATTTTTTAAAATACCTTTTCTTCCTAAGTTGATTGCAGATAGATAAGGGAATAGAGCTAGTTTTAATATGTGTTTCTCTATAGCTCCTTACATAAGTTGAGTGATAGATGCCCAACTTGTGGTTGACTGAAGTAGCCAAGCGAGGCTTATTTTAGTTCTCTGGCTGGAAGTACATAGGATTTCAACCAGAAGTTGGTGCCAGACTTGTGCACATATAATAATTGGTTAAAATATTTTTTCCAGTCCTTGAGTTTTAGAATATTAACACATAGATTAAAATAGTCAGCTATAAAGATGTGTTCTTTTGCAATGAGGAGGAGGAAATGTGTACAAGAGCAAGCCGGTTTTAGGTTAATGTCCTGTCATCCCAGTGGCTTACCCCTGGGGCTCAAAGTATTTCAGTGAAGAAAAGAAGGAAGTGAAGGTAGGTACTGGTTCAAGGTCTAACGTGACATTTCTAAATAAGAAAAAAGATAACAGTTAAAAGAATTTAAAAAATCTTAATTTTATCAATAAAATATGCTCTCAGTGAACATTTAACAAAGCAACACCAATGCAGACTTTTGTGGTGATGATAGTTTATGAATATTCTGACTGCAGAAGTACTGAATCTGAAAGGAAGTACTATTTTACCCTCCTGTGATAAAGCATTCTGAAGGGTTATGTGCATGGTCCCTAACTCTGTGGCCTGCTTCCTGTTTGATGCTGGGCAGTTGATACTTCTCTAAGACTGATTTTCCTTATCTATAAGATGAAGATAACTACAGAAACACTGTGTGTATATGCTTAATAAAGGGCCTCGTTGTGATTTTTAAGTAAGGAACGCCTGCATAATTCCTTAAAGGAAATTAAGTTCCTTCAGAGGAACTTACATAAGACCTTAGCCCAAATCTTGTCTTCTGCAGTCAGAATATTCATAAACTATCATCACCACAAAAGTCTGCATTGGTGTTGCTTTGTTAAATGTTCAATGAGAGCATATTTTATTGATAAAATTAAGATTTTTTTTCTAGGGGTACTTGACATCCAGTAACAAAAAAATTTCACCTTATTGTAAGAATGATTATGTAGGAATATATTATTTAAAACTTCATTATTTCTTCTGCCCCTTTACTGCAAAATGAAAATCCTATATTTATTATGTAATTTTTTCCTATACAAAGAATTAAAATTTTGCAGCCTTACACACAGTGGTAGAAATTAAA
This sequence comes from Lasiurus cinereus, assembly GCA_011751065.1. Taxonomy (NCBI): domain Eukaryota; kingdom Metazoa; phylum Chordata; class Mammalia; order Chiroptera; family Vespertilionidae; genus Lasiurus; species Lasiurus cinereus. The sequence goes on along the minus strand of JAAGEH010000393.1, from coordinate 14,511,404 downwards.
ATAGGAACAAAGTTAAAAGAAGACAATATTTTTCAAATTTTCTATTTGTAGCATTTTTCTTTTTCACTTATTAAAAGGCTTGCTATATATTAATAACATTTTACTACTTTTACCCTCTCTTAATCACACACACACACACACACACACACACTCTTAAAAGAACTCAGAAGAAAAAAAAGAATGCAGAATAAATATCTCCATTTCATATTCCTAAGAAATGGGAAAATTGCCTTTCTTAATGTAGGAAGCACTCATGTCCTGAGAGCAAGCACCTCAACATTGTTCCTTCTTGTTTTTGTGCTCCTAAATTAAAATGCATGTTTTAATTGCTGCAACTGTAATTTATTCAGAAATGCTATAATTATGAGGCATGATGAAGAGAGAATATGCATCATACTTGTATTATCTTTCTCCATTTTTGGTTTAACCTTTTCTCTCAACCTTGGCTCCATTCTAAAGAGATAGACTACTGTAGTTACTGCAAGCTAAAGAAATACACATAACTATCCCTTTTCAATTTCTGCTAAACAGTATGCTAGTGTTTTCCAGCACCGAAGTTAGTTACAATATGGAATGAATATTGAGAACAGTGAAGTTATGATGGCTTTTAAATTGGGGAAATTTTCTGAGCAAGTGGTTTAGGAAGTTTTGTTAGTTCTGATAAATTTATAAGTAGATTTCCCCCAAAAAAATATTTTACTATACACATTTCAAAGATCCGGAAAAGTTGAAAACATTTTACAGCGAATACTGGTATACCTATCATCTAGACTCTACCATTAACGTTTACGTGCTTGCTTTATCACATAGAGTTTTAAAGGACTTAACTTTTACCTTTTAGGAGTCCTGAATCATATCCCAAAGAGAGAATTAGTACTTTCCTTACCTGAAGAAAAACTGAAATTATTCCAAATGTAGGCCACAGATAGAAAAAAGGCATGAGTCTATCCTTATGAACAATTGGTTGAAAATAAGAAATATAGTTCCCTAAACCTGAGTGGTCTGGTGGTATTAACTAAATCGAGACTTTACATCCAATTTTATTTTGTAATGATAGGATGAGCTTCTTACTATGCTTATAGATTTTTTCTTGAAGATCTATCTGAATTTCTAACAAGTGGTTATTTATTTTCTCTTCTTCAGAAACGGCCATCTTTCAAGCAAATCATTTCAATTCTGGAATCCATGTCAAATGACACTAACCTTCCTGACCAGTGTAACTCATTCCTGCACAACAAGGCGGAGTGGAGGTAGGTAGGCCTGCTCAGCAGGCATCTCCCCTGGCTTTAAGGACCAGGACTAACTAACGTGAAGGCAGAGAACCAGGAAACTAGATAATAATCCTGATTTATAAGGATAGTTTAGGAATTGGGGCTTTTTATTTTGTTTTTAATATTGCTATTGATTTCAGAGAGTGAGGAAGAGATAGAAACATCAATGAGAGAGAGAATCATTGACCTGTTGCCTGCTGCACACGCCCAAACTGGGGATCAAGCCCACAACCTGAGCAGTTGCCCTGCCTGGGAATCGAACCGTGACCTGCTGGTTCATAGGTTGATGCTCAGTCACTTGAGCCATGCCAGCTGGGCTTGTTTTGTTTTTGTGTCAAAAATCTCTGGAGATCTAATAAGTCTTCTATTTCATATGTAAGCAAAAATTAGAGTTCCCTCTGAGCGTGTTGTATGAGTATCTGGAAAGAATACTGAAATCAGATCTTCTGAGACAGAGGACAGTTAGTTACCATTTCTCTGTGTTAGGAAGCTTTGGTCTCTGTCTAGTGAGAAATAAAAATATTGTTTGCCTGGAAATTTGCAGAGAGCACTGAATGTTGATGGGGAAGATAGGGAGACTATAAAAACATTTTTGAAAGAAAACATTAGATGTTATAAATCCTATTAAATTGTGTCAAATGTAAAACAAGTTCAGTAATGAGAACATGGTATTGTGTGAGTGGAAGAAGTAAGCCTGGGATGAGACATTTGAGCCAGGTCACATGATGCTTTAATATAAATAGCATGTTTGGGAGCTGACATTATTCCTCCCTGACTCAGCAGAGACTTAAGTAACTGCATCTCTGCTCCCGAGAGCCCAGGCGGTAATGAGACGCTTTGCGCCACCTGCTGATGCCAAATGAATACTGCATGTGCTTTGAAAATGATGAACTTGTTTTCTCCTATTCTTAGACATGTTTTGGGGCTGTTTGGTTGGTGTTTTACAATAACTTTATTTTTATTCTTTTGAAATCTTTATCAAAGGCCAGCACGTTAAATGAATTTTTATTTAGGGACACAAAAGTAATACTGTCCGCTCTAGTCTAGGCACAAAGGATTTGGTTCTGGGCTGAAAGAATTAACTAAACTTATAAAATTCATATTTTTTTTCCTAAAATAAGAGTTCAGCACAAATATACAAAATAGTAAATCCACATGAAGGGGTTCCCCATATTATAGGACAGAAGCCAAAATACTTAATAAGATTCATGAGACTCACTTTACTCTGGCCCCAGAGCCTCATCTTAAGAGCATCGGTCTGGCCCTGACTGGTTTGGCTCAGTGGACAGAGGTTTGACCTGAGGATTGAAAGATCCCAGGTTTGATTCTGGTCAAGGGCATGTACCTTGGTTGCGGGCAGGAGGCAGCTGATCGATATTCCTCTCTCATCGATGTTTCTAACTCTCTATCCCTCTCCCTTCCTCTCTGTAAAAAATCAATAAAATATATATTTTTTTTAAAAAAAAGAGCATCGGTCTGTTCTTTATTTCTGGCTTTCAGTCCCTCAGAAGGTGCATAGTTCTTCCTCCCTCAGAGTTCTTGCAAAATATAGTTTGTTTTGTTTAAAATTCATCCCTGTTCAGAACATTCACAGTATATCAAGTAGATAACATTTTACCTATCAAACTGATGAAGGTAAAAAAGCACTGATTCTCCTCCAAGTACATGGACTATGAGGCAGGCACTCACATATTGCTTGCAAGATTGTAAACTGATACAGCCTTCCCAGAAATCAATTAGAATCAGGAACCTTAAAAGTTTTCATATCGTTTGTCAGAGAAAGTCCATCTTTAGGAATCTCTTGTAAGGAAGTAGAGATGTGGACAAAGATATATGCCTAAAGGGTTTTATAGTTAAAAATAAAAAGCATCTTCAAGCCTCACTGGTGTGGCTCAGTGGTTGGGCATGGACACATGAACCAGGAGGTCACTGTTTGATTCCAGGCAAGGACACATGCCTGGAGTTGTGGGCTTGTCCCCCAGTAGGGGGGCATGCAACCTAATCTAGCTGGTCAATGATTTTCTCTCTTTCTCCCTTCTTCTCTGAAATAAATAAAAATATTTTTTTAATTTTAACTTAAAAATATAAAAATAAATAAAGCTCATCCCTCTTTAAAACATCAACTCTAATGACAGCAGCTAAAATAACATGACTTTTAGGAAGTATTTCCTGGCCCCAAACTACATGAGGTTCCACTTTATGTGCTCAGAGAACATTTCCATCATAGCCCATGACTGCTAATGGAATTAATAAGTAATTTACTATTTATTTAATGTGTGTGTCACTGGCTAAAATTCATCAGGTTCATCACTGTACCTACAACATCTAAAACGTGCCTTGATCATAGCAGTTGCTTAATAACTATTTGGGGAAGAGAATGCAATGGTGTTAATAATATTAAAAAACAAAACAGTATGGTATTGCATAAGAGAATATAAATATGCAAGTTAATTTGTTTGCCACAACAAATATGTTCTTACATGCATTCATTCAAATATTCATTGAACTTTGGCTGGGGAAAGGTGCCCTTCTAGGTATTGGGTTTGGTGATGAACAGATCAGTCCCAATGCACATGGAATGCCCAGTGTTGAACTTCTATACCAATAATAGAGGAATATGCAAATTGGCTGGGACGCAATCACATAACGACCAATCAGGACAGTGGCAGAGAACTCTCAGCACATTTGTGCTGGGGGTCCAAAGGGTATGGAGAGGAAGGGAGAGCAGATAGGCAGTTAGGAGTATCAGGCCAGAAGGGGAGTGCATATAGGCAGTTAGAGCAATCAGGCCAGCAGGGGAGGGCAGTTAGGGGGATCAGCTGGCAGGGGGGAGCAGTTAGGCAGTTAGAGGGATCAGGCTAAGAGGGAAGAGCCGTTAGGGGCATTAGGCGTGAGCAGTTAGGAGCCAGTAGTTCTGGATTATGAGAGGGATCCCAGATTGGAAGAGGGTGCAGGCTGGGCTGAGGGCCCCCTCCCATGCACGAATTTCATGCACCAGGCCTTTAGTGAAGTATAATTATACAAATACTTATTACTATTTTGAGAAGTATTATGAGAGCATATAACCATGAAACCTAAACAAGTCTGGGAATATAATTAAAGGATTCCTCAAGGAAATACTGTTTGATCTGTTATCCAAAGCAGTGGTCACCAACCTTTCAGATCTCACGGACCACCAGTGATCTGTGGACCACCGGTTGGCAACTGCTGATCCAAAGGATTTATAAGGTTTTAATCCTACTGTTAATACCCTACTATTGAAGTATATCAACAAAATTAGAAAACAAGGGAAACGTTAGTAAGTTTTCTATATAGAAATGTAAAACCTCCAAATGTCCAAAACCAACATCATGCTTCATAAATATAATTCTAAAACAAAGGCCACACTGTAACAGCATTTTGTCCTGTATGATAGATCAACAGTTCTAAAAGTTTGGGGTCTCAGGACTCCATTACACTCTTTGGCTACTAAGGACGCCAAAAAGTTTTGGTTTACATGTTGCATCTGCCAATAGTTATCACATTCAAAATTAGAACTGAGGAAAATGTAAATATGTATTTATTGATTCATTTAAAAAATTATAAATACTGCTTCTGCATTCAGCCTGTGGCACTATCACATGCCACGAAGCCTCTGGAAGAGTCTGCACACTAGTGGGAGAAGGAGAATAGCAAAAGCAAATCATCGATTTGCTTAATGTTCCTCTGAAAACCAATTGAACCTCTCAAATTCTTTGTAAAGCTTTCATGGGTCTTCAGACAGCACTTTGAAAACCACGGTGATAGACAGAGTTACTGTTTAAAAGAACATTTTAATTAAACTATCAAACTAAAGGACATGAAAAGGCAGTTCACAAAAGAAGAAACCCAGTGGCCAAGAAACATATGAAATATACTCAACCTCATTTAGCAATCAAGTAAATAAATATAAGGGAACGTAATTCATTTATCAGATTAGTAAAAATTTATATCATGAAAATATCCAGTGTTAGGAATTTCCTCATGCATTGCTGGTGACAAAAACATTACCTTTCTGAAGAAGGTATTCCTAAAAAATTGAATGAGAAAATTGTGCAAGAATATAGGACACCTCTGTCCTTACAATCATAAAACTAGAAATGGCGTGAAATGCAATTAAAAGGAGATTCATTTTGTTTTTATTGTTTATTTGTGGTTTTTAAAAGTTATGATATCTCCATTCACAGAATAGTATGGAGCAATTCATGATATCAGAGATCTGATAAAAATTATTTAAAAAATAGAGGCTATATGTTTCAGTGTATAATTGTGTGTACATAGGAAAAATATCAAAAGGTCATTGTTATTCATTGGGTAATAAGATTATGGAAGAATGTTTTCTAATTGTATATCTTTAATTTTTTTCTACAATAAACCTGGGTTAGCTGAATAATAAACGAAATGTTTTAAAGGCTTCTAAATTAAAAGATAAGGGGAATAAAATTGGTAAAACACTGTATTTTAGCAAAAGGTGAATAGTTGCCTAGAGGGCTGCCTCATTGTCTTTCAGGAACGAGTTAATCCCGACAGCTGAGAGAGTATAGATCTTTACCTGGACCACTAAACTACTGTTGAGATGCAGGAGAGCTGTTTCATCTGAATTTGGGCATTGGTTAAAAACATGGAGAGTAATATATTAATTAGAATAACAATAATAGGCACAGCTCTCAGGTATTATATTCTTACCAGATAGTTTTAGTTTATTCAGATTATCTTTTTTAATCCACATACCAACCCTGACATCACAGGGCCTGAACAGGTGGGGTAACCTGCCCAAATCATGTTGTATGAGAGGGAGCCAGTAGAGGAACCCAGGTGTCCCATCCCCAGGCCTGCAATAGCACACACACATGCAGTACTATTCTGGGACTGGGGCCAGTGTCACACCATCCACTTATTAACATGCAGTGTTCACTTAACCAGGCTTCTTTTTAGCGAAGAGAAATATTACAGGGCCTGTAATACCTTGTTTTAGGTTATGAATAAGGTAAAACAACTATTTCACTCAGTATACCAAGTGGTAAAAAGAATTAAATGTTTTGTCCTTTGGGTATTTCAAAGGACAACACATCAGACCACTCCTCTCTCTCCTCTCCCCCCACCCCTCTTGGTCTGGTGTCTGCAACCATGTGGAAGCGTGTATTGAAAATTAGAGTCACAGTGAAGTCAGATTCCATTCCTCCTCTGGTGTTTCTGACAAATGCTTGTCTTTTCTAGTTGAGCTTCCTCTATACAAAGACCAAATGGAACATCTATCCCGTTTTAGAAAGTTAAATGATTATTCTGGAAACTCTTTTTAAAACTAGGTTATTAAAAACCACCTTAACTATGTTCTTTCCCTTGACCTAATGAATGATAGGAAAGAAATCTTGTCCACATTTCTTGCTCACCACACCTTCAGATTGTTTCGCCTCCATTGACTTACTAGCAATAATGGCAGTGGGCATTAAGAACAGAAAATATGTCATCCTGTTTCAGTCTTCATTGCCTCGTGGGGTCGTCTGCAGCCTGTGGGAACCTGTGCTCTGTAAGCTGGGTGGTGTGTGAAGATCACTCAGATCTCTGCCTCCGCAAAGCCCTGTGGGTTGTGGTCTGACTTGTGATCAAAAACTCTCCCTGGGGCATGGCTTCTTAAAAACAAAGATCAAAAATATTTAATCTTCTCTATTTGGATATTAGCACAATTGATTTAAGACATAAGAATAAATATAATCTACACCTGATATACTTAAGCTGTTTTTTACTAATTGACCTTTTATTTCAAAGGAAGTTTCTGTCTAATAAAAGAAGATAAGTGTAGTTCATTGCCTGTTATTAGCATATGGAAAATTCATAGGAGTGGCAGTCAACCTTTGTTAGGTTTTGTTTTAAGGGTAGAGCTGTAATTTCCATCAGTTAAAACATTTAAACCATATTTTTTACAACAGGAAAGTTATATAAATGCATTAAGAGATGCATTTGGATGCAAAACAACACATCAACAAAAGCAAGGACAGCAAGGAGCGCAGGCTTTTTTACTCTTTCCCTCTCATTGGCTGAAGATGGCTCTTTGTTATGAAAGGTGAACCTAAGGTTTTCCACTTTGATTTTCCTCTTCAGTCCTCGCTTTGAAAAATAAAAACAAACTTATTTATGAGTGGATATAACATTTATGTCTGATACCATACATGGGGACTATCGTGTGACTTTACTATATTGTTTTCATATGACACCAAGGAAGTAAAGTGTCAGACCCAAATCTAGACCCATCTCAATAGGTGTTCCCTGAGTTGGAATTTGCCGCTAATAGTCTTGTCTGCATTCGTTTAGTTCTCATCTACAAGGACATTGGAATAAGCTGTCCACTTATTCTGATTTTCCCTAGGAATAATAAAAAAAGAAAAAGGCAGCTTTTGGTCACACATATTCATTAACATAGATCTGGGGGCTTCTACTTTCCATAGACAAAGTCTCGGCCAGAATTTCCGAGTCTGCCATGCAGATTTTCTTCATGGCACCTGGAAATGGCTGCTGGCAGCGCTCAACGGCAGCCGCACAGGGCTCTTTCCAGCCTCTTCCTGCTCTGTGTGTGCCTTCTCCAGCCTTTCTTCCCTAGGGTGTTCTCTCTCTCTCTCTCTCTCTCTCTCTCTCTCTCTCTCTCTCTCTCGTCTCTCTCCTCTCTCCCTCCCCCATTCCCCCTCTCTCTCTTCTTCTTATTCTCTTTTTTTTTTTTCATTACTGTTACTTTTCTCAAGGGCTCTTCAGAAACTCAAGGGAAAGAACATCCAGCTCTCAAAGTATAAGTTTAGGCTTAAACATGGTAGTCCTGAAAGAGGGGAAAAAAGGCATTGAGCCATCTTAACAGCTTCAATTTCTATGAAGTGGTGAGGTTGGTTGGCCTATGCAGACTCAGGAGGGGGCTTTCTTTTACAATTATTTGTTAAAAAGGAGTACATACAGCCCAGAATTTCCTACACTTGCCTAATGGTAAAAACTATCTGGACCTCTTATTAAATAGTATTAAATTCCTAAGCTCCACCCAACCCTACTGAATCATGAGCTCTAAGGAAGGATCCTAGAAATCTGAGTTTTGTTGTATGTGTTTGTTTGTTTGTTTGTTTGTTTGTTTTAATCTGCTAATCAGATAATTATTAGGATCAGGCAAGTTAGGAATCCCTGATAAAAGATAACCACCACCCCTTACAACTCAGGAAACAGAATTAGCTTAATCAATTGATTACTTGACTTAGCCAGAGGCTAACCTGAATTTACTAATGGTGTGATATTGATCACCTACCTTGAGTATCATTTCTCTCTCTCTCTCTCTCTCTCTCTCTCTCTCTCTCTCTCTCTCTCTCAGATTGCACCTGTTTCTTGGGACTGTTATGAAAATAAGATGAGATCATATAAATTGTCTTTTGTTAATTGTAAGGAGCTAGAGGAATGTAAGCATTTATTAAATGGCTAAACTAGAACACCAGCCCCATGACTTCGGCTCTTTAATTCTTTATTAAAGTATTTGAGTTTATTTTTCCAAACTAGAAACTACTCATTGATTTTGAAGGCCATGAAAGATGTGTTATTCTCTGAGAGTTTGCTGTTTGGTTTAAAAGCATGAGTTTTAGTCTTTTACCTTGATTACACATTCCGCTGGACCCATTTAATCACTCTTGAGCAAAGTTGAGACTGAAACCAGTTATTCCTGTGCAGGTGTGAAATTGAAGCAACTCTTGAGAGGCTGAAGAAGCTAGAACGTGACCTCAGCTTTAAAGAGCAGGAGCTCAAAGAACGAGAAAGACGTCTGAAGATGTGGGAGCAAAAACTCACCGAGCAGTCCAACACTCCGGTGAGTGTTCCCCACAGGGTTAACCGGCCCCCCCCCGCCCCGCCCCCTCACGTAGAAGACATGGCTGAGCATGGCGGCGCATGGCAACTCTTCCCCTCCCTCCCTCTCACTACCCCCTCCTCACTCCCTGCCTAACACCTGTATATTATAAGGCCCACACTGATACTCAAGTAGAGCTCCTATCTCATTTCAGTTACAAAATGCCAGGAATGTAGAAGAAAAGCTTACTCTACTTCTGGCTCTTTGCCTAAGAACCATTATTCTGTCAGGGTATTCATATATTAGAATTACAAATATAAAATCCAATGTATTTTCACACCATCTGCTAGCTGCCCGGAACATATGCCTCATACTGCTTAACTCTTTAAAGTTCGTCAGTTAATAAATGAAACACCAAGGGAGCTAGTTGTCTAAGAAAGTCTTTGATGTGTCAGAACCTCACCGAGTTTTTCTTCTAAAAGAGAGATAATTTAATGACTTATAAATGACAAGCATTAATGTTCCTTACTCAATTTAGCATTATGATCATGGGCAGTAAAAGTCCTCCAATGTTTATTACACCTAGGAAATATCTCAGTTTACTCCAAGCCTTATAATTCAAGAATGATAAAAATTCTTTTTATGGATTTTGCTATTTATACACTTACCTTGAGCTTATATATTGATATGTTATATTAAAGTCTAATCAGCCCTAACCGGTTTGGCTCAGTGGATAGAACGTCAGCCTGTGGACTGAAGGGTCACAGGTTTGATTCCGGTCAAGGGCATGTACCTTGGTTGCAGGCACATACCCAGTAGGGAATGTGCAGGAGGCAGCTGATCGATGTTTCTAATTCTCTATCCCTCTCCCTTCCTCTCTGTAAAAAAAAATCAATAAAATATATTTAATAAATAAATAAAGTAAAATAAAAATCTAATAAAATGTCAGCATTCTTTTTTATTTTAAATGATTTATCATTTTGGAAATCAAGTAGAAATTTATCATTGGTTTTTTTCAGGTTTTTTAATGGGTCATATTTGTCACTTTAAAATCACAAGGAAGGGTAAGATTAAAAGTACATTTGTTATATATTTTATATTTACTCTTGATAGTTGCTATGGCAATTATACCCAAAAAAATACATAGATGCCCTTCATTTTATGATTTTCAAAAAGCTTCCCCATTTTTAAAAGTCTTAATCTCCCTTACGCAGTCAATGCTCAATTGCAAAGTATATTCCAGCATCTAATGAATAAAATAATTTGTCTCCTTTTTCCATTTATGTGGAAAAGCAAGCTGATATCCAAAAAAGGGAAAATACAGTGAAGGTAAAATGTTTCTTAATCAGATGTTACTTTTTCAGAAAAGTAAAATTCAGGGAATCCCAAAGTAAAACCTGAGTTGCTATACATTCAGACTATCGTGGATATTAAAAAGGTACCGCATTTTGTAAGTTCAGTGACGTTAACTGGGCTCCCAAGAAATAAGCCGAGGGAAGTTTCCTGTTCTGGTTGAGTCGCTGCCAACAGGCAGATCAGAAAGCGTGGCCCTAGGACCTGTAAGGAGCTCTGCTTTTCTGAGAGCGGATGAGAGGCAGAAATCCGGCCATCTCCTTGAGTTGTTTGTTTTTTTTTCCCAGTATATTGAAATCTTCAGCTATAAAGCATTGCATGGCTTGACTGTAAATGTAGCGTTGTAAGAACACACTTTAAACCACCTCTTAGAGTAAGCTTTGGAACCTTTCTTTGGTTTGTTGGCATTCGTTTTGCTAAGAAATTATGGGCTGCCTTGCACACATTCTTGCTATTATTAGTAACATAGTTGTGTAATAATGAAACACTGTGAGTGCTCTGTAGGTTGTATGCTGCATTTTAACTGCAGAAAACTTTCTGTAAAGGAGCTGTTCTGAGGGCTACCATCTAATAATGGCCAGCATGAAGCACCATCTCAGCGAGGTTTTCTTCCCTTTTCTCACTTGTGAGCGCTAAGTTTTCTTTCTTTACATACCTGCCTTTAATGTCTCTCCTGCTTAGAGTTGGTGTCTCTGAAGAAAAAGAAAGTTTGTGCTCAGGTACTTTATAAGTAGGTATTTTCTTTAATCCTCACACCAGTTTCCAGATGACTATAAATGAGGTTTCTGAGAGAAGGAATAAAAAAAAATAAAGCTTTCAAAAAGGAAGTGGCTGGAGGTTTAAGTGTCCTGTAGGTAGCCTCATCTTAATTATAGAAGTTTAAAATTGACATATGTCCTTTAAAATTGTATTCTTGGATTTATTTTGAGGAAGGACACTGTTTTCTTCCCTGGAATTAAAATGTTACTTAAAGATACTTGGGAAGATGAATTCTCTATACATATATATGAATAGTGTTGATTTTGTAATTATTATTGTAGCTTGATATTAAAAAAAACTTTATTTCTTTTAAGAGTAAAAGCTTATTTGAGAGACATTTATTAAGATCTTAACATAATGTGAGGAAGGACCCATGAGATAATAAAATAAACAAGCAACAAAGAGTTTCCCAAGAGCATCTGACAATTGCAAACAAATTTGCAAAGCTGGGAAATTTAACTACAAGGAAAATAATATCCTATTTTCAGTGTTAAAAGATCTAAAGGCATTGTTTTCTATAGAAGAATTAAATGAAATTCTTTTGAACTAACAATCTCAGAAGTCTTTTCTTAATAGAGTAGGATATTTTAAAAACTCAGCTCCAACTTTAATTTAAAAATTAGGAAATTGCATATTTATACCCAGAAGGTAAAAGTCATCCCACAAGGATATATTTGTATATTATCATAAATTTACCCATACTGTATTTAAACATCACCAAAAATATAAGCCTTAATTTGCTTATTTCTCAAGAAAAGAAGCAGTTATACTTTTCAGAGCCTAACAGTTTTACTCCCAAAATAAATCTGACCAACATTTATGGAAATAGGTTGGCTGTTCAACATAATTATGTAAGGTAGAAAAGTAAGTGTCTGTATCCACTATGAAAAGGAAAATTCCTAAAAATAAAATCATGCTAAAGAAGAAAAGTTACATAGTAGAGAATAAAGAAAAAAAATAACAATCTAAATTAGCAGTAATTTTCTTTCCTCCCAATTTTCACCTATATTTATGTACTTTTTTATAACATAGCTATTAGAGACAAAATCTAGAATTTGTTCACAAGTAAATTATTTCATAAACTGGATAACTAATATTATATTCTATCTGGCTGTAATAAATAATAAATGGAAACAAGTGAATTCTGGCCTCATTTTTGGTTTAGAGTCAGATCCTAATTTAGCTAAAAGGGCAATTAATGACCCACATATTTTTTTAAAACTATATTGACTGCTGAGCTGTTTCCATGCTTCCTCTAAGCTTTTCTTCTTTGGTTCAAGGTTTCTTAATTTTTTTACTTGAGATTTCATCTCCACTTAATTTCTCTTTTAATATACTAGTTAACTAATGTTTCTCCGATGAAAGTGAAATTGGGAAAAATTAAGAGAAATCCTGAAAACTATTTTTGTTTTAAGCAAAATGAAGGCTTAAAATGTGCAGCTTCCTCCCCATCTGAAATTTGGCTTCCCATAGTGCTTTGCAAACTTTGGGTTGTGATTGAGTCTGTCATTTATAAATTATGGCAAATCTCCCTGAGTCATATGTGCCAATAAATAAATTCTCACATAATTTCCTAGATTGACTTATTTCCCTAATCATGCACCTCTGGGCAGTGCCCGCTAATTTTGTGGTATCTGTTTTCCTTTGTTTAAATTGATCCTAATTTCTCTTTTTACTTCTGTCCTTTCTTTCCTTGTGATAGCTTCTCTTGCCTCTTGCTGCAAGAATGTCTGAGGAGTCTTACTTTGAATCTAAGACAGAGGAGTCAAACAGTGCAGAGATGTCATGTCAGATCACAGCAACAAGTAACGGGGAGGGCCATGGCATGAACCAAAGCCTGCAGGCCATGATGCTGATGGGCTTTGGGGATATCTTCTCAATGAACAAAGCAGGAGCTGTGCTGCATTCTGGGATGCAGATAAACATGCAAGCCAAGCAGAATTCTTCTAAAACCACATCTAAGAGAAAGGGGAAGAAGGTCAACATGGCCCTGGGGTTCAGTGATTTTGACTTGTCAGAAGGTGACGATGATGATGATGATGACGGTGATGAGGATAATGACATGGATAATAATAGTGAATGAAAGCAGAAAGCAAACTCATAAAATTGAAAAATGTTTGGAAAAAGAAAATAAACTTGTTATCTCAGTCTGTACAAAAGCCAGGAAGGAGGTAGAAAACCAAGTATGTGTAGGCCAATTGCATTTCTATAACAGTCATTTCTTTATTGATTTTACTTTTGATTTGTTTTTGCATATAGAAAAATGGGAATGGGGGAAATCAAGCCAAAAAGGCATATGAATCAGCAAATGTGGTGCCTGATTATAGAAACTTGTGATTCCATTTACAATATAGTATTTTTAACTAATGACATTCTGGCTTTTTTTAATTTAATGATTACAGCTTGTATTTGATTTGATTTGATTTCATTTCATTTATTCAGTTGCCTAGAAAACTTACATTTTTGACAAGCACTCTTAACTCCTAATCTTCTTTGACACGATTGTCTTGTAACCTACTACTTTTTTTTCTTAAGGCGATACACTGTCCTGTCAGAAATAATTGACAGTGACTACAAAATCCAACAATAAAAAAAATGAGATGCAAGAAGGTTTAACAAATACTTCCTCAGAAATACCTAACTGCCGAGAACTTTCAATACTTAATAATAGCACAACTAGTTCAAGTGAGACCTGAGAGATGTTTTCCATAGCACATTCGAAGGAGAAACACTCTCTTCTAAAAACAGCAGCCGATGTCACAGGCTTTCACACCAGTGCTAGCCCTGGAAGCTTCTGAACAGCATCTGTCATCTAAGGCTCACCTTCTCCTGTATACAGACAAGGACATGGTCTTAGAAGGACCCTTACAGGCAGTGTGTTGACACAGGTCTGCCCTGTATTCCGGTAAGGGCATATGCCTGTTTGTTTCCCAGAGGATTCTAAGTATATGTATAGATTTTTTTAAAGAAGGAAATAAATATTCTAAAAGGATTGGCAAAGATAAGTCCTCACTACTTAGGCAAAAGTACAAGAGGAAGTGTTCTTATATCAGATGGAGCCTTCCAGGGCTGTCTATTTTGAACCCTAAGTGATGCTGGAGTTAGAAGTTGATGTGGGCGCGGCTCTAAAAACCTGGAGATCATCTCTGAATGTTACCACCTATTTGTGAAAGCTTGTTTCAACTATAAAACACTGTTTTTTAAAGAACTACAGGACATTTATAGTTATATTTTTGTAAAGGCAAAAGAACAAAGACTTTTTTTATCCAGCCTAAATTAGAGAGCAATGCTGTTTATTTCACTATTAAATCAAAGTACTTTTGGTGATTCTTTTTATGGAAGACTTAAGAAAGGATATCATCATAGATACTATCTAATCCTATTTCCAAGTATATTTGGTCAAAAAAAAGCCTCTTGGAACTTGAAGTGTGGTGTGCTTCTAATCCCCATTTAAAGCTGAAAAATAAAAAATACCACAAAATTTTCATTACACTGTTCCAGCTTTGTTTGGAGAAAAATAACAAATAAAATGTTCTGGGTGCAAGAAGTAGAACAGCCTATATAAATAGAGTGATAACGAGAGGGATATGAAGTCAGATCGTGATTCAAAGCCCTGCATCCACTTGCTATACAATCTTGGGCAAATTATGTAACCTCTGTGTGTCTGTTTGCTCATCTCTAACATGGGAACGATAATAGAATCTAGGTTAAAGAATTGTTGTGAGCATTGTTGTTGTTGTTATTATTATTATTAAATAATATATGTAAAGCACTAAGTAACCAGGCCCATGGTAAACAGTCAGTTAATGTTAGCTGCTGTAATTATTCCAGTGAAAAGACAACAAAAAAGAAATGGTTTCAGTAACCTTCTGGAAAACTGTCGGCTTTAAGTGATACTTGTTTAGTATGAAATATTACTTTCCGGAAAGAAAAAGTGTGAACCATAGATTAATCCTGTTGCTCTTTGAAGCTACCACCCACAGACTAGGTAAATACAGAAAGAGTAGGTAAGCCTTTAACCTGGAAACTGGGTTCCCCCATACCCTATCTGATACACCGAGTGCTGGTGACTAATAGTGCACATACTTAAACAAGCATCCTGTCTGCTCCCTGGCTCAAGCCAAGCCATGCAAGCAGAAAGTCTTGGAGTGGAGCAGAAGGGACGCTTTTCAACTCTTGACTTCCCAGCATCCCTCCGACACAATGGCTTAGCAGCCTAAAGGAGAGAGCCAAAGAGAGTAGTTTAAAAGCCTCTTGCACATTTTACCAGGCAAAGACAGTCAGTCATCCACAGATATTCACTGAGCCCCTTCTCTGTGCCAGGTGCTGTTCTAGGGAGCAGCTAGACAAAAAAATCTTTGCACGTGTGGCGCTTACATGCTAGAGAGCAGTAATAAGACAACGCTAATATATCGTATGGAATGGAAATATTTGGTAAGTTTATGCTGTAAAATGAGCAGGAAAGGGGGATATGACCCATGGGGAGTTTTAAGGTTTTTTAATGTCTGGTCAGGAAAGGCCTCACTGATAAGGGAATGTCTATGGGCTAATTTTGGGACCTGAGCACTTTATGGAAGAATGTAAACCTTGCCCCTCAATAAATTTAGAACAGATGAACTTAATGAAACTGACTTTTTTTTTGTCTTACATATAAATCTATTATGATTACACACAAAGTTTTGTTGCATTAATAAAAACAGCCAAGTGGGGCCAAAAGAGAAGGTAATAGGATTCCATACCAGACCCCGATTTACCATTAATTAGGTAATATTCGTCACTCTTTCAACTGCTGCCATTTCCCACTAATATTCCAGAGATGGTCATAGCTCAGTACTCTGCCATCAAGAAGCGGCAAGGACTCAGGATCCACCTCAGGACTAAGCTTGAAACTGTTCTCCACTGAGAATTAGGCTGCAGGTAATTACCATATGGCACTGGCTGTTTTACGTTCTGTTCCAAAGCAGTATCTTCTTAGGGTTTTCAACATTCCTGAAACCCAAATCAGATAAACGGAATTTTAAAGCAGTCTCACTCTGCGAATATTAGAAGACTTTAGACTCTATTATAAGTTTTATTAATTTTATAGAGAAACAGTTATTAGCCATATGGAGAAAATCTAATCTGATGTTCATTGGGCAGCTTCTAATTAATATACTTTTCAGATCAGTTTTTGAAATAGCAAATTATTAGTATTTGCTTTATATCCAGTTAGTTGACTTACAAAAATTTTCATTTATAAGAGGAAGAAACGTAAATTTGAAGGTTCAAAATGAGAATTGAAACTGTGAATTATAGTAATAATTGTTGGAGACATACAACTGAAAACATATTGCTCTTTCATCTTTTTCTCTTTACTCATAAAGTTGATCCTGTAGAATTTGATGGCACCTACGAGTGGTTCTCAGCCGAAGGTAGTGCTGTCACCTAAGGGTGACTGGGAGTGCTGGGTGTCATGGTGACTGGGGCTGTATTTAGTGCCCAGTGCCAAAATGGTAACTGCCAGGGACAGTTGCACCCAGTAGAGAATTCCATTGTCCCTTCCTCCACGAAGAAACTTGCTAAACCAGGAAGTTTTAGAGTTGCATGTCTAATTGTTTTCCCCCAAACAAAACCACCCAAGTCAAAAGATGCATTTTCAGAATCTCAGCTACACAATTAATAGGTTTGTGGCATTTATCTTAAATCTCCACTTGTGGGAATGGTTTCTTTCCCCATAAGAATGCTGGTGGAAACTATGAAACTGAGTTTACCCTCCTGTTACCCCAACGCCACAATAACTAAAGGAAAACATCACTGAGATAGCTACAATTCTGCAAAGTGTCCAGCTTCACTTAAAAGGGCCCTTTCTCTACCAATCCCCATGTAATACTTTACATAAGTAACCAAATGGCAAGAGGTAGCAGGCACAGAGCCCTCTTGTTTTTGATGCTGTAGAACTGTTGAAGGCTGGGTCTGGCCAGTGATTTTTAACATGCAGCAGATTAGTTAGACTTTAGCACCAGCTGAAGCATGCCATCTTGAACCCCATTAAAATCTAGGAATTGTGGGTGGGAGAAGGTTTGGGAGTGATCCCTAAGGACTTCTGCAGCACTAGGATAACTTTATTTTCTGAGTTCTCATTGAAGTGGTAGGAATTCATGAAAGGTCATTTTAAAACTTATTCTGAGTTAAATATTGATACTTTCAACTGTTATAATACACTAAATTTATTGTAGCCTTTTGAAATTAGCAGTCTCACCAAACCACGTATGTGACAGAGCATACATGTTTCTATAATCAGGTGCCTTTTACTGATTTTGAGTAAGATTGGTTTCCTGTTTAGATGTTAAGTATTGCCAGAGAGAAGGATGTTCAGTGCTTTGACTGGGGCATAGCCTGGCAGCTCTAGATGCAGCATTTCTGTGATGAAAATGAGTGTCTACCAGGAAATCTGGAGGACTAGCCACGTTTCCTCTGATTCTAACTTATTTGCATTCTATTGCCTGTGAGGAGCTTTCTGGCATGTGATTATTTACTTCAAAGTAGAATTTCAAGCACCTACATTAATTATTTTACATCGTGTGCAGAATAATATATCTTTTCGTGTCAGATACGATACACTGCTCATATTGCTTTTACACTGTTTTAAAATTTTGTACTAAATAATAGAAAATATTTATATTCTTTGAGTGTGAGCTTTGAATAGATGGCATTATCACTTTACTGTTTTTTGGTTTTGTTTTTGTTTTTTAACAAAATTTTTCCTCAATTATTCTACTGCAATGTTATTCTGAGGAAGTCATATACCAAAATCTTGTGTAATGTTTGTATGGAAGATTAAACTTTACTCTTGTGTGGTAAGACTACTCAGTGATTGACTTCATCGTTGGAATTTGATATTCCGGCACAAAGTCCACAATGTATTCAGAAATCCAAGCTGGTGTCATAAATTTCATTTTGATGTGAACTCTGCTTTTCTTTGTTTTAAGACTCCATTTTACAATAAACATTTTGACAGTAAATCCCTTTGTTGTGTTACTGTGTACTAGTATATCACATCTTAGGTTAGACTCCCGACACCCTTTGAGGTCACACGCATACATGTGAGTGCGAGCTTTTCTCTCCTGAAATCGGGTGGAGTGTATGAATTTGTAAAGGAGGGTTTAGTCACAGGTAGGTTTTTTTTCTTATCCCTCAAGAGAGACAGGAAGGCTTGGCACTCTCCCTCCAGCACATGCACTGACATGTTAACAGGGTACAGAAGACACAAAGGAGACAGTAAGCCGCTGTGCGGCTGGAGGTCATTAACACTCACCCCCTGTCCTGCCAAGCCCAAGCCATCCTGCAGCCGTGTCTTCCCCTCGCTGCTCTCTGCCAGCATCTGCAGGAGCCTCGCCAGAGGGGGTCCCACACTGAACCCAGGGCCTTTTCCTGGACATCATCGGCATGAGCCATCCTCTCTCGAAAAGCCAGCCCTGGTGCAGGGAAGTATTTCTGTAACTTAGCCTGTTGTTTCTTGAACTAATCAGGAAAGTTCCCTACTTCACATTTGTTTCCGTGGTGGGGAAAGGAAGTGACATGTTTCTGCAGCTGGATCCAGCTGCCCTGCGAAGAAATAAAACGCGTCATGTGTTTCTTTGATGAAGTTCTGTTTAGGTCCTATTCCTCCCGCCCTTTTCCTTTCCGCATTATTATAGCAGGTGAGTGCATGTGACCGCTGACTCCTACACACACCGGGTATTGCAGAGGAGGAAAGGGGCAATCCCCCGGGAAGGAGTGCGTCGGGCAGCGGAGTACACGGAGAGCATAGGGAGTTATGCCCTTGCAACCGATCTATAATACTCAGACTCTACCCATCCGTAGTCATTGTGACCAGTGGGGCTTGTTAAAGGCTGCCTGGCCCCCAGAGTCGGCCTTATTTCTCTCTATTCTTAGACATACACTGCCTCTGGTGCCCTGGTTAGGCAAATGAGCCTGCCCATCCTTCCTCCCCCCACACCACCCCACTGCTGGTGTTCTGCCCTGTTGCTTCTCCTCACCTGCTCTTCTCCTTGCCCTGCAGTGCCCAGCTCAAGCCACTATGCCTTCCATCTCCCGGTCTTAGTCTATGAAAGCCTCCCTCTTCCCGGCACCCCCATAGGCACTGAACTCTCTACCGGAGAACTTAGCATGTTAGTCAATACATCCTGGGGTGTTACTCGTTCAACAAACTGTTCAACAAAAATTTACCAGGTATTGCATGCCAGACACTGGGCGAGGCCCTGTGTAAACCAAGAGGAGGGTGTCCTTGATGCTCCATGTGTAATTCTTACCCCCCATTTCAATGAAAAGCTCCTTTTAGTCAGCGCCATGCCTTTCCGAGCAGGTTCCGCACCTGTGAGTACAAAATACCTGCAGGTTAAAATATTAACTCACCCACCTCTGACTTTGTCACTAATATTAAAAATAAGCAAATTCAGCATTTTTCCAACTCGCCCACACAAAAAAATATTTGTGACAGAGTAAAACGCATTTTGCTACAGTTATCTCATGGGCGGTTCAACCACTTGGACAAGTTAAGTTAGTAAAAGCGGGCAGCTATATAGCAAGCTCTAATTCAAGTCACAGGAGACCCAGATAGGGATTTCTTATTTAGTCTATGACCACGGGGCACTTCCTGCAGTGAATAGCCTTTTGGCTCTGAAAATGGTGCCAACTGAGGTCCTCTTGCCAAGTGACCTTTCCTGTTGGCACCCCGGAGAGGGAGCGAGTTTTGTTTGTTTCAGTTAGAGCCACTCTGCAGCCTGGGCTGCCTTAGAGCAGTTCCAGTTTCGCTTGTCCTTCCTCATCCCTGTCTCCTAATATTTGTGTTTTGTTTTGTTTTTAAATATAATGCAAGCAAGACATTGAGTTAAACACTTAGACATTCTCCTATAAGAATAAGCCAAATGGTCGCTTTGGAGTTTTCATTAATAATCAAGCGGTCCTCATGTTAACTGAGAATTCCGAAGAACGCTCTGGCGTTCCTTGACATCCCTTGACTGCCAAGCCCTATTGTGGGATATGAAAGGACTCTTGGTGTGCCAAGTACGAAGAGAGAAAAATCTCAAGATGTGCCGAGTCCAGCCAGGCAGCTCCCAGAGAGCAGTGAATTGTTACTGAGCGGTGGATGCCCATGGTTGGCTTCTGTGGGCAAACTCCGTGGAGCCCTGGAAACTTCTCTTAAGGTCAGGAGACTTGTTTCCCATTCAACCTCACCTGCAGGAGGAACCAACCAGAGCAGCAGCCAAGAGCTGAAACAGACCAGGGGATAACCCAGAAGGACAATGATAATATGCTTGTTCTATTTCATTCCTGTTTCCCATGCAGCTGCTGCCTTCCTTTGAGATTAGCACATGGACGGAAGATGACGTGGTAAGCTGCTTCTGCTAATGCCGCGTAGGACCTGGGCGAGTATTTAATCAGTGTCCACAAGTTACAAACTTGAGGACACTGATTCTCAGGAACTAGAAGCTGACAAATCCCATGCTTTTCTGGTTTTAAATCAGTAATGTTTAAAATAAGACCTCAAGAGCAGAGAAAGTATGGCTTCACATCTTACAAGAGCATCCCACCTCCCTGTTTGCTTTGAAAGGTGCCCCCGAATAAAATAGTGCATCCCAATGACTAAAGGAAAGGGCTGGTCTGGGATACCAAATAAACACAGTTAAAAAAAAAATCTTAAATTTTCCTAAAATTACAAGGAATGGACTTGAACCACAGTAGAGAAAGATCTGATACCAGCAGCACTGGGCTGCTCTCAGGCATTCTCTGCAGCTGGAGCCACAGGAGCCCAGGTTTCTGAGAGCAGTGGGCAGACTCAGTGGAAAGGAAGTCCTGCACCCCACCCTCGGGGAGAGACCCTGAAGGAAAGTCCTACTTAGCCCTTTGTATCTCTGTATCTGTTTCCTTAGTGAAAAAAAATGAGAATTCTGGATCAGAGACCTCAGGGCCTTGTGTTCAAGGTCTCATTAAATGAGAAAGAAGGGAAAACACTGTCATGCCAGCCTTAGCAGCCTCCGCCCCAGGAAACGGCCCAGGCGCCACAGGTACAAACTCACCACCAGAAACTCTGGGGAGAATCTGTTTACCTAACTCAACCTGATTTCTGGGCCAAGGCATTTCTTTGTATTTTGTGAAGTAAAAGTGCTTTCAACATCTGCTGGCCTCTGGTTTCTACAGGGAAAGGAAACTTGGTACCAGTTGCATCTATTTCGTCCCATTCGCTGAGTCCTAGTGAGCCTAAGGTTCCTGCTTAACAGGGAAAGAGGACATAGGATCTCCTTTGTTCAGGGCATGGATAGAATCCCTCAGTTGCAGGATTGGTACATCGAATTTGAGAAGAAGTTTTTTAAAGGCTATTTTTAGTCTTTGTCCTGGGGTTCAATGGTTTTCAAACCATTTAAATAAAATTCCAGGAACAATTCCCCCCTGCCTCCCTCAAAGACTTGATGGGAATGGATCTGGCCTCCCTTCTATCTCCCTTGACCAGGGTAATGTGAGACGCTACCAGTAAACATGTGCCACGTGAAATTCAAGGACTCGGTCCAACCTCATCCTATTAAAGAAGCTCCATGCTTTATCTTGTCTTGGGCCACATACTTACTTCATGACCAGGCCCAGAACAGAAGAAAAATTCTACCTATTTCTCTGTCCACCGCTGTGTGGTCCCTGTTACTCATACAACTTCTGGCTAAACCAGTGCCCCTCAGCAATTTCAGGGACACAAATGGAAAATCATTGAGAACCTTCTTGAAAGAATTTTAAAATATTTTTCCTCCCAGATAAGGAGGAAAACCAATATCCACCAAGTGTTCAAGACCCCCAAAGAGAGAGGGGTCCAAAATTCATAAAAAGAAAATTTTCTATTTTACCTTTGTGGTTGAGCCAAAATTCAAGATATTTTAACCTCTGGAGAACTATGGCTTTTTATTGCTAAGTCTGGCTGTGGATCATGTATGAATCTTGAGATGTCCTCTCTTTCGCAGTATTTTTGGGTTCAGCAGCTCGTCAGAAAAGGCAAGTGAAATAATTTACCTTCTTAATTCATGGAGTTAACTTTGCTGTGGACATGATTTCATCTAATTTTCTTCCACCTTCTAATCCCTCCCTTCAGGTGACTCTTCAGTAGAGATGAGCGTGTACGCGAGCTTGTTTAAGGAAAACAACATTACGGGAAAGCGTCTGCTTCTCCTGGAAGAAGAAGACTTGAAGGACATGGGCATTGTCTCCAAAGGGCACATCATTCATTTAAAGGTACCTCAGAAAGGGGGAGAGCATTCCACAAATCCTCCCTGAGCGCCTGCTCTGTAACCAATCACGTGGTCTATGGGTAGCTGAGGACAGACTCACAGCTGCGCTGGTTGTACTGAACCATGTCCACACCAGCTGATTATTAGCTGCTGCCCCCATGGCTCCCTGCTTCCTCCTCGTAAGCCAACAACAAAAAGGTTAATACCTGACACAGTGGAGGTCATCTCGATACTCCTGATGATCATCCCCAGGTCCTCAGGAAGTCTCTAGTCTAGAGGAGAAGAGAGGTATTAATCATGCAACATTGGTAAAATGACAGATGTAAGAAATACCACGAAGAAGAAGTGAGGTTGGGCTGAGGAGGGGCTTCTATGAAGAAGTTGTGAAGCAGTTAAGAGCTAAAGAATAAGAAGGTGTTAATCAGGTGAAGGCGGTTGCAAGAGGTGTTCTAGGGGGAGAGTATGCCTGTGGAAAGGCCCGGGTGGGAGGAACCTTGGTATGCCAGAGGACCCAGAAAGAAGGCAGTGGGTGCCTGCAGAACTGGTGTCCAACCCAGAATAGCAGGATGCAACTTTAAGGCCAGAGAGGCTAGGTATCCATTCGGAATCCCTAAGGATGACAGAACTCGTCCATGGATTGGGAAGAACCTGAGCCACTTCAGTACCTCAGATAATAGGAATGTGTGTGTTTTCAATTTGTAATCTTCATAATTTTGACCTGCAATAGACACACCATACATGTACTTTAAACCCTCATTTTCTCAGGAAAATCTCACATTAATCCCAAAACTTCATTCTTGAACAGTTTCAAAGCTAAGCCTCTATTTTTATTGTTCCTTCCTTATAGTTTAGCAACCAGATCTGTTTATGTGTTTGTTTGTTTTAGTTACTGAAATCAAATAAGAATTTCTGGCATCTTTGCATCATTGCTATTTTTTTAATTTAATAAATCTTTATTGTTCATATTATTAAAATTGTTCCTCTTCCCCCTCCACCCATAGCTCCCCTTCACCCCTCCGTCTGCCCTTACCTCCCTGCCCCATTGTCCTCATCCATAGGTGTACAATTTTTGTCTAGTCTCTCCCTGCACCCCCCTCACCCCTTTCCCCCTGAGAATTGTCAGTCCACTCCTTTTCTGTGCCCCTGATTCTATTATATTCACCAGTTTATTCTGTGCATCAGATTTTTAATTCACTTGATTTTCAGATTCACTTGTTAATATGTATTTGTTATTCATAATTTTTATCTTTACCTTTTTCTTCTTCTTCCTCTTCTTAAAGAATACCTTTCAGCATTTCATATAATACTGGTTTTGTATTGATGAACTCCTTTAGTTTTCTCTTATCTGTGAAGCTCTTTATCTGCTCTTCAATTCTGAATGATAACTTTGCTGGGTAGAGTATTCTTGGTTGTAGTTCTTGCTATTCATCACTTTGAATATTTCTTGCCACCCACATCTGGCCTGCATAGTTTCTGTTGAGAAATCAGCTGACAATCGTATGGATGCTCCCTTGTAGGTAATTAACTTTTTCTCTCTTGCTGCTTTTAAAATTCTCTCATTGAAAAAAATAAACGAAATAAAATAAAATAAAATAAAATTCTCTTTTTGTCTTTTGCTCTTGGTATTTTAATTATGATATGTCTTGGTGTGGTCCCCTTTTGTTTGGGGTTCTATGTGCTTTCTGGACTTGTAAGTCTATTTCTTTCACCAGGTGGGGGAAATCTTCAGTCAGTATTTCTTCAAATAGGTTTTCAGTATCTTGCTCTCTCTCTTCTTCTGGCACCTTCATAATTCTGATGTTGATATGCTTGAAGTTGTCCCAGAGGCTCCTTACACTGTCTTCAAATGTTTGGATCCTTTTTTGCTTTTCCAGTTGAGTGTTTTCTGCTTCTTTGTATTTCAAATCTTTGACTTTATTCATGCGTTCCTCTAGTCTGCTGTTAGGTCTCTGTATAATATTTTTTATTTCAGTCAGTGTATGTTTAATTTTTAGTTGGTCCTTTTTCATCTCCTCTTGGATCTCACTAAATTTATTCATCTTTTCTAGGAAATTCTTGAAAAACTTTATAACGGTGGTTTTGAACTCTATATCCAGTCCTTTGTTTTCCTCCATTTCTTTTGTTTATAATCTGTTCCTTTGTCTTCGCATTTTTGCTGCTTCCCTGAGTTGGTAGAATAGCTTTGTGTGCTAGGTGTCCTATATAGCCCAGTAGCTCTGCCTCCCCAGTTACCTGAGGTGGACTCTCTTGGTGCACCCCTTTTTGAACTGTGTGTATAGCCTTGTTGTAGTTAATTCTTGATTGTTGTTGGTATCACTATGAGGAATTGACCTTCATGCCAATTGGTTGTGAGGATCAGCTGTGTCTACACCAGGAGAACTTCTATGCTGGAGTCAGCCTTATGATACAAGATTTGCAAAATTGCAAAAACCTCTGTGTTCAGCTTGGATGGGGCAGAGTCTCAGGGCTGAGCCAAGAGTCTCGGCTTCTTGTCAGTCTTGTCCTATGTGGCCCCTGGTCTCAGTGTCCCTTGGTAATTGCTGCAGCCCTTCCTCTGCACTCACACTTGTATGCCTCCAGACCTCTGCCTTTCCAGCTCCCCTGAGTTTCTGTGTGATCCAGGGACCTGTATGAGTCTGGGTCCCAGGGTCTTGCCCGAAACTGGTGTTCAATGCAGTCGGAACTGGATTTCAGCACAGTTGGGAGGTTCAGTCTTCCTCCTGCTAGAGAAAGCCAGTAGCACAATCAGTAGTCAGTCCTCTCTGCATGCACTTGTATGTGTACCTCCAGACCTTGCCTTTCACGGCTCCCCTAAGTTTCTGTGCACTCCTCCCTTTTCCCAACAGTCTATCATCATGGGTTTTGGTGAGGTGCACAAAAGAAGACTGGATATAGAGTTCCATATGAGTCTCACCTGGAACTGGGGTTCAGTGCAGTCGTAACTGGGGTTCAGTGCAGTTGGGAGTCTCCATCTCCCCCTCACTAGAGGAAGCCAGCCAAGCACTCTGCCGACTGTCCTCTCCACGCATGTGTCTCTGTACCTCAGCTTTTTGCAGCTTCTCTGAGTCTCCATGAGCCCCTCTCTTTCCTTCTAGTTGTAGAATTTCCACTCAACCAGCTTTCCTGTGGTTCTGGATGATGTCCGTTCTGTCTTTTAGCTGTAGTTTTGAAATTCTTGTGCGAGGCAGCAGTTTAGGTGTTCACCTATGCCGCCATCTTGGTTTCTCCTTTGCAGGATTGCTATTAATCAGAGGTCATTTCAAGCAAAATCTTAGGATAAAACCAAGTTTGCTCCCAAAACTTCCTTAGCCCCAGTGTGGGTAGATGGAGGGGTGGGCACAAGTTAGAAAGAAGAGAAATAGAATAAAGAAGGAAATGTAGAAAAGCAGCTTCCATCCAAATCCATATCTTCACAAAGCCTCAACCAACATGCCAACTATTTTTCCCTTTGCCTCAATTAGAGCCCCTGATACTAGTCTTTCTAGGGAAATCCCCTACGGTCCAAAGAGAACCATCTACTTGCATTTTTTGTGGGCTCTGGATCCATGGAAGGGACATCCTTAGAGTCCTTAGCTTATAGCCTTAAGTGATGGCTTAGCCTCAACCTTAATGTCTTTTCCCTCTCAATAGATGGGAAGGAAACCTCACACATATGGATATACCTCAGAGACTGGAAAATATTAATTTAATCTCAAGCTCTGGGTGTAGGCAAGTCCATTCCCAAAAGTTATGTGGCTTAGATAACCTATAGTAGGAAAAATTATTTATTTATTTTATTTTTTTAATTTATTTTTATTTTTTATTTTTTTAATTAATTTTTATTAATTTTTTATACATATCTCCCCATTGCCCCCCTCCCTCCCAGGCATACCCCGACCCCCCAGTGTCTGTGATCATTGGTTATGTTTATAAGCATGCATACAAGTCCTTTGATTGATCACTTATTTACCTCACCTAACTTTAATCTTTCTGTTGTAATTTCACAGTCTGTTTGATGCTTTATGATTTTTGTCCTCCTGAGAATTATCAGTCTACTCCCTTTCTGTGCTCCTGATTCTATTATATTCACCAGTTTATTCTGTTGATCAGATTTTTAATTCACTTAATTTTTAGATTCACTTGTTGATAGATATGTATTTGTTGTTCATAATTTTTTGTCTTTTACCTTTTTCTTCTTCCTCTTCTAAAAGAGTACCTTTCAGCATTTCATATAATACTGGTTTGGAGTTGATGAACTCCTTTAGCTTTTTCTTCTCTGTGAAGCTCTTTATCTGCCCTTCAATTCTGAATTATAGCTTTGCTGGATAGATTATTCTTGGTTGTAGGTTCTTGCTATTCATCACTTTGAATATTTCTTGCCACTCCCGTCTGGCCTGCATCGTTTCTGTTGAGAAATCAGTTGACAGTTGTATGGGTGCTCCCTTGTAGGTAATGAACTGTTTTTCTCTTGCTGCTTTTAATATTCTCTCTTTGTCTTTTGCTCTTGGTATTTTAATGATGATGTGTCTTGGTGTGGTCCTCTTTGGATTCCTTTTATTTGGGGTTCTGTGTGCTTCCTCGACTTGTAAGTCTATTTCTTTTACCAGATGTGGGAAGTTTTCAGTCATTATTTCCTTAAATAGGTTTTCAGTATCTTGCTCTCTCTCTTCTTCTGGCACCCCCACAATTCTGATGTTGGTACGCTTGAAGCTGTCCCAGAGGCTTCTTACATTATCTTCACATTTTTGGATTCTTTTCTCTTCTTGCTTTTCCAGTTGAATGTTTTCTGCTTCTTTATATTTCAAATTTTTTACTTGATCCTTGCCTTTCTCTAGTCTGCTGTTAGGACTCTGTATAATAGTTTTTATTTCAGTCAGTGTATTTTTCATCTCCTCTTGGGTCTCACTAAATTTATCCATCTTTTCTAGCATATTCTTGAAAAACCTTATAAGCGTGGTTTTGAACTCTATATCCAGTCGTTTTTTTCCTCCATTTCTTTTGCTTGTAATCCCTTCCCTTGTCTCGGCATTTTCACTGTGCCGGGGAAACTTCTGTGCTGGATTCAGCCGCAGAAGCCTCTGTTGAGCTTGGGAGGGGTGGAGTCTCAGGGCTTAAGGGACCGCCTTACCTTCCAGTTGGGCCCACCCTCCACGGCCCCTGAGTCTCACGTGACTGGGTAATGGCTGGAGCCGTCCTTGTGCCTCTAACAGCTGCCTTTCCGGCTCCCCTGCGAACCAGGACCACACGAGTCTAGGTCTCCAGGGTTTCGCCCAAAACAGGGGCTTAGTGGACTCAGAAGTGGCACAGTTAGGAGGGTCTGTCTCCCGCCCACTCGCGAAAGCCAGCGGCACAATCAGCAATCTGTCCTCCGCGTGGTGCCGTGCTCGACCAGACCTCTGATCCTTTGCAACTCCCCTAAATTTCTGTGCACTTCTCCGTTTTCACAGTCCAAACTCCCCCCGTATGAGTCTCGGCTGGATCTGGGGTTTAGTGTCGCAGGACAAGGCGTTCAATGCCTTTGAGAGTCTCCGTCTCCCTCCCGCCAGAGAAAACCAGCCAGGTACTCCAGCACCCGCTCTCTCCTCACGCGCGTCTCTGTACCTCAGCTTTTTGCAGCTCCTCTGGGTCTCTGTGAGCCCCTCTCTTTCCCTCTAGTTGTAGAACTTCCACTCAGCCAGCTTTCCTGTGGTTCTGGATGATGTCCGTTCTGTCTTTTAGTTGTAGTTTTGAAATTGTTGTGCGAGGCAGCAATATAGGTGTTTATCTATGCCACCATCTTGGATTTTTCAGGAAAAATTATATTTTTAGTACAAAGAAGTGTCTGGGTTCCAAGAGAGAAATCTGGTAAAGTTTATGTTATTTGACAGCTGCCCAATAAGATGCTCCCACCTCCCCTTCCCCTCTGCTGGCTTTGAAAAGGGACCACACTCCTTAAGGAGCAGTCAGGAAGAAAGGGGGGGGGGAGCTGTAATACCTCACCGAAGCCCATGATGATGGAAATATTCCCAGACTTGGCCAAGAACAGCCAACGTGCCCTATGCATGCCAAGTTGGTATCATGAAAGCAAGCAGTATCCAAACCTATTGGCTATTGTTCAACAAATCCAGCAAATGCCTACTCATTGCAAGACTGGGCCTGAAAAAACACAAAGGACAATTCTCCCCAAAGGAATTTATGTCCTGGGAGAAGAGATAAAGCAAGCACATACAACTTCTCATAATACAGGGTCTTGGCAATTTGGAGGAAAGTTACTACTACATTACCTCCTCTTGGGAGGGGGAATGGCAGGGGAAGAGGAAATAGAAAGGGGAAACATCAGGGGATGTGTGCCCTTGAGCTGGGTCTTGAAGGAAAGACAAAATTTGAAAGGTAGATGGGAGTGGGAAAGGAAAGAACATTGGTCGAGACAGAGAGAAGGAGTTAAGAGAGAAGAGCAGCAGAAGAGAATCCAAAGGAACAGTGTGTGTCTCTGTCAAAAGGAAGCCCAGGTGCAGGGAACTCAGCATACACAAAGCAGAAGGGACATGGAGAGCATATGACTTTAGGCCAGGGATCTGGGATGGGACCTGGGACCTGGGGTCTGTGGGGACTATTGGAAATTTTGAGAATTGACATGTTTAAAATATTGCTTCTGGAAGTTATCAAGTGGGTTAGAAAGGAAAGGCTAGATTTTGCAAGACCAGTTTAGAGGCTGTGGTATAGAGAATAATAAGGCCTCACCAGGGTAGGAACATGTGAATGGAGAAAAGGAAGGCAGCCCAGGTAAGAGAGCTGTAGGAAGTAGCACAGCGAGCAGGGAACAGTGTCACAGAAGCTAGAGGTTGAAAAGCTTTCTAGAAATGATCCATGCTACAGAGAAGCCCAGAAAGAAACACACGTGTAGAGAAAACATGACTATGGGAAGCTGCCAGGTGGGATGGGGCAGTGCAGTGTCCTTGGCTCCAAAAGAGGGTGTGGTCACCCTCAAGACTCCTCTCAAGCTCCTAGGTGAGTCTGCATGTGGTTCTCAGAGTGGTAGACACTCCACCTGAGTGCCAGAGCCAGCCTATCTTAGAGGGACATGTAGTGGGGCTCAGCCAACAGGCGACACTCTTAAACTCAGCTACATGGCAGGTAATTCTGACGAATAAGCTTATATATGAGAGGGGAAAATTAAAGAAGAAGAGTCATGGAAATTTGCTCCAGGAAGTAACTGTATATGCTAGTACTTGGGATACTGAGGATACACAATGCTTCAAGCTTGGCCTTTTGGGATGGGGTACTGGATGAGACTAGAGGAGTCCCCATGGTACTTGTCAGAACTGTTACACACACACACACACACACACACACACACATTGATGGGGAAAATGGACCCTTCATTCTCTGTTCTTTCACTAATGTAGGCACAGGCATTTTTGCATACCTTCTCTGAGTCTAAGCCCTTAAACAGGAGGTCATTGGAGTGGTCTCTGACCCTTCTGCTGCTCAGTGGTCCCTTTGAGCCTGTCTTGGCTCCCTCCTGTGTAGGGACTGCGTACAAGGGATAGGGTTGAACATCCAATAAGTGTTCACTACATTGTCAAGTATCAACAGCTTTCATTTCTCTTTATAAAATGCATCTAATTTTTCTCACATTGGCATTTTTTACTCTCTACATGATATGTTCAGTTCATAGAAAAGCCGGATTATACCTGATGAGTAGAAAAAAGAACCATAATTTAAATTGTCCTCCTGTCCTTTAAGAGCTCTTTGTGCTTCATTGGGGGAGGGAGTATTGGATACATACCCGTAGAAAAGCCCTTACAAAGCAGCAAACCCTTTGGTGAGATTTCTGCCTTAATGAAGGTCTCTGGTGACATATTCATGTTCTTTGTTGTTTTTCCCAGTTACTCAGGCTGACACTGCATTCTATACACCGGAACATCAACTTGTCACTATTATACCTGTGATTGAAGAATGGTTTTATTTATTGTTTAGTCTGATATCTAAATTCTTAAATATCTTCCTGTTCCATTAAATAATTACAAACTGTATATAATACTGTGAACAGTCAGGTTTATTCTCCATAGATATTGGATATTAACATCCCCAAGATATTTTATGAACTACATAAAGAATGTCTTTATATGTGCACAATAATTTTAATCCTCTCGGCATTATCGGACCATTAATAAAGCCATGTGATTTTTTTTTTTACAGTCAGCCATTGAGAAATTAACCCATGATTATCTAAACTTGTTTCACTTCCCACCACTAATTAAGGTACGTAAGCTTATTTTCTTACTGAGAATATGCTTTTATCGACATATGCACCTGCCACCTCCACACCTAAATTTGCCAGTGTCGGGAACTGTTGTTTGAAGTGAAATTTAATCATATCTGTTCAACAAAAGGCCCTTTGAGTGAAGCTCAGGATTTGTTTAAATTGAACACCCTTATGCCCTGAAAGTTGAAACATTAACAATACATTCATGATAAGAACCACACATGTCACCTTAGTGGCTAGAGGATGGAGGTGCCAACCTCTGGCCTCCCACCTGGCTCTGGCAATCTTTGCCTGACTCTTAAGTCACTGAAGGAATTCACATACCTGAGCTCAGGATGGTCACTTGCAATTTGGAGGCTTATGGTTTGAACAACATATTAGTATATGTGTCAGATTATTTTGAATATACTCTAAAGGTATATGGTATATTTGTTATTAAATAAGTAAATACTTGCTCTTTTTTATATTTTTAAGTATTTTATTTTAAGCAAATACAGGGCTGGGAATCATTTTACTTCTACTGTGGTCGATATAATAGATCTTTGAAAACCTAAATAAGCTTACTGACTGCCAAACCTTTCACATTATTTAACTCTGCTTAATTTTCACATAACCAGTTATTTTTATGGCTTATATTCTCACTGAACCAGTTTTTTGACATCATTTAAAATGACTGAAAGACAAAGGTCTCCAATATCTATGAAATAAGTAAATGCATATTAATAAGAATTAGAACACTTACTCCCTTCAAGAAAAAACATTAGTGACTTGTTCCTGAATTGTCTATTTATCACTTAAGAAAATTCACTTGGGAATTTTTGTTTCAATTTTGATAGCAAATATCATACTATTTAGAAGCCATTCACTAGTCTTAAACTCACATTCCATATCTTAATCTCCAGAAACTTGCTCTTAATACATAGAATTCTTCTCATTCATTAACAAGTATGTTTTTTCATCTGTAAGCCCTAGAAGGCTCATTTGTTCCTCTGCTTGGTCCTCATCTGCTTATGCTCTCGGAACTGCTAATTCCTCTTTGGAAAGAGTTTGTAAATATTTTGAGAGCTGTGAAACGCTCAAGGTAAAGTCTCTCAGTGCATCTCCAAGTGCTCCGTGCGTTTCTGGGGTAAAATTACACAATGCAAGAAGCACTGTGAAAAACATAAGCTGGTGACATTCAACCTGGAGCAGGTGAGATAAATCACCTGGGAAAGTTCTCAAAAGCTTAAGATGTCATCCCATTGCTTTAAGTAATTGTAATTTGAAGCTTATTTCAAAAAATAACCAAAAGTTAAAAAATACATTTGAATGGAACAACTGGTGCTGGGAAATCATCTCTTTTACATGAGAAGTAAAAGTAAAAATTCTATCTAGAATAAATGGTGTTTGGTTTTCTGTTTCAGGACTCAGTAGGTGAACCTGAAGAAAATGAGGAAAAAATAGTGAACCTTGAACTTGTTTTTGGTTTTCACTTGAAGCCAGAAACAGGCCCACAGGTAAATTGCACTTTAAGTTGTTTGGATAAATTTCAACCTCATTTATTCTTTTTCTCTTCTGGTATTCTGTTACCCACCCCCCCCCTCCCAGCTGGTGACTTGACTCTGAGTAAATTTATAGACTTTATAAAATAGACTTTAGTTGAAACTCTGCCAGCTGTCTCTGTAATCCCATCTAGGGATCTGACTCTCTCGCCACCCAAACCTTCAAGGAAATAGTAAAGCGTGGACAGGGAGGGGTGAATATGGACTGTTTATGCTGCTTTGCAACACAGCTGCTTGTTTCCTGTTTCCTAAAGGGAAGCAATTTTTAATATCAAGAGTAAAACAACGCTGAAAATGGAACAGTAGGCAACATGGAAACTCAAATTATTAGCTCTAAATAGGGCAGCAGGACATTTGACCAAGATTCATTCAGGCAGGCTTTCACTCTGTTATATTTAAAGTCTGGAAAACTTCTTTGACCCAGGCAGCATAACATATGAATTGGAATCATAATAGGGTTATGTTACTTTGGATTCCCACAGATAACTAGTAATAATGATACCTTCTAATTAAGCACATGTGACATTCCAGGTATGCAGTACTGAGGTGTTGATGATGTTTTCTCCCATTTACAAATGGGGAAACTGAGGCTCTGAAAGATAAAATAACTTGTCCAAGGTTTACATGGCTAGCAAATAGCAGAATAAGGACTTGAATGCAGGTCTCTCAGACCCCAGAACCAAGCTTTTAACTACTGCACAATTTGTACCTTTCCTTGGAGGCAGCCAGAGACCTTGTACATAAATGCAGCTCTTCTAAGCATGTCAAACTCAAGGCTGGCAGGCCACAAGTGATGCATGTGGCCCAGCTGCAAGTTTGACATGCTTGCTAGCCAGTTGCTCTGGTAGAGCTAGTGTCAGCCCACTGGCTCTTCACTAATTAAAGGAGGCTGACCCAGGCCATACCTGGAACCAGTGCTTGGGAATGAACTGAAATTGTTGCAAAGGGTTGAAATTTCACCAAGGGCTTCCAAAGATGCTCTTTCTAGACACCTGACAGAGTCTTTCCTGCACTGCTGCAGCTGTATTGATGCTTTTGCTGAAGGGAAATATTTACATCCCTTGTTTGAGCCACATAAACTTGGTGGAGTGAGAGCTGCTCTTTCTCCAGGTGTCCTGTCTATGAATATTTTTCTTTTCCCTCTGCAAATGGGCCATTGTGTACTTATGCCTGTTGTTAGAAACAGCCACAGAAAGGGGGAAGGACAGTAAGTTCCTCTCTCTCCAACAGCAAGCACAGGACCTTCTAACCCTGAGATTCTGTAGCGGTGAGCACCTTTGAGCCCATCTCATGTTAAACAAGTTGCACATTTTAATTTGCCTTCTTTAGTAACCTCGGTCTCATGGCACTTAACTGATGGGTACTCTGTGTTTAAATGTGTTAATGGCTTGAGGTGATAAAAGAAGAGGAAAAAACTTTATATATATATACATAAAGAACTTTATATATATATAAATATATATATAGAAACATAGATTTACTGCCCCCTGCTTGTCCCCCACCCGGGATACACCTGCAACCAAGGCACATGCCCTTGACCAGAGTTGAACCCAGGACCCTTCAGTCCGCAGGCTGTCGCTCTATCCACTGAGCCAAACTGGTTTCGGCGGAAAGAACTTTCTTGAAACAGACTTAGTCAAGGGTAGTCTCAACCAAGAAAATAATTTTCAACTAGCAAAGAAATGATTTGTTAATGTGGAAAATTAAAAAAATAATTGCTTAGCTATAAATGACATTTGATACCAAATACAGCAGTCTGTTTTGACCATAATTGTGTAGACTTCTTGAGTCATTCGTTATTCATAAAGCCTAAAATCACCACCGCCTTTGATACTCTGCTGATCCTTGGTCACCTGCACAGAGGAATTTCCCCCATTCATTCAGCACACATTTACTGAGGACTTCCAGTATGCCTGGCTCTAGGCTAAATACTCCATGATACAAAGTCAAAAAGTACAGTTATGGCTAGCAAGGAGCCAATAGCTTATCAAGCTGTGGCAGTGCAGTGCCAGGGGTTCAAGGATACTCTGAGATGGGCTGGAACAGACTTTGTCACTAGCTGGAGATGGGTGAATGGAAGGGAGGAGCCAGGATGGTACCAAAGATTCTAGCGTGGGCCCTGACTAGTTTGGCTCAGTGGATAGAGCATCGGCCTACAGACTGGAAGGTCCCAGGTTCGATTCCAGTCAAGGGCATGTACCTTGGTTGCGGGCACATCCCCAGTAGGGTGTGTGCAGGAGGCAGCTGATCAATGGTTCTCTCTCATTGATGTTTCTAACCCTCACCCTTCCTCTCTGTAAAAAAATCAATAAAATATATTTTTAAAATTAAAATTAAAAAAAAGATTCTAGTGTGGCATCAAGACAAGTGATGTTATAGTCAAAAAGTGAAAGTCAATGTGGATGTAATGCCAAGGTGTTAATAGTATAAAGAAGCAACTGAAATGGATGAGTTTAACCAGGAAAAGCTTTTTTTGGAAGGGATGAATTTTGAAACAGGCCTGAAGAGGTTGTTTGCAAATAATTCCCTGAATATAGTGTTTAAAGCTTATGTTTAGAGAGTACTTCTTTCTAAAGAATAAAGGTTATTTCACAAATGTCATCTCATTTATCCCCCTGACATTTATCTGAGAAATTTTATTTTTATAAAATATAATAGATCAATATAATAGATCTTTGAAAACCTAAATAAGCTTACTGACTGCCAAACCTTTCACATTATTTAACTGTGCTTAGTATTGTCAACACTGGTTAGAAAACTGATAGAAAGCAAGTGTAAGCTGAGGTGAGGACAGAGCTGAGTCCAGATATTACATCTTTATTATCACCTCTGTATTAAACAATTGATCTCTCTCATACCTGACCCAAGGTTTTTAAGCCATCTGTAAATGTTCATAAACTAATACTATAATACATTACTTTCCAGTTCTAAACTAGGTGGTTATGCCAGACTATATCCTTACATTATAAAATATTTTCTTACAAAAGTACTTTAAATTGAAATTCTCCACATGAATATTTTGTTACTTTGACCCTTAAAGGTAGACCTAAAAAAGGATATCCTCAAAATCCCAGTTAACTGAGTTCTTACATACTCATCTTCATGGAAAAGATAGAGCCTTTGGCCCTGTTTCCATGATCAGAGTGAGTTACAAGAGGATATTGGAGCTTCAGAAATTCTCTCCAAAGCTGAGAAATTTGCTGTCCATTTCACTTTTTCTTTTAAAAATAAAATGAGAGATGTGTTCTAATGACAACCACTAGGGATAATGTCTGATAGTGCTCGTATCATGGAAATAGTAGCTACCTTTTCCCATTGTGTCTGAGAAGGACCACCAGCTAAATACCACTTACAATTGGAATGTCAGCTAAGCAACTGACCTATTAAGAGGAAACCATGAAAATATGACCTTATACACAAATATACAAATATATGAAGAGGAAAAGCCTTTCATTGAAAGATCTGTCAACCTTTTGATCTAAGAATTCATGCTAACATTTTTTTCTATTTATTTATTCACTCATTCATTCATTCATTCAATCATTCATTCAGTTATTGTCTAAAGTTTTATATATGTCTCCTTTTTCCCTGCTTGACACTGCCCACCTTCCCAGCCAGTCCCAACCCTAGAAAGCCCCTACCACCCCAGTGTCTATGACCATTGCATACATAAAAGTCCTTTGGTTCCTCCCTAACCCCCCTCCTCTGCCTGGATCTATTCTTATTCATCAAATTATGTTGATCATTATATTCCACATGTGAGTGAGATCATGTGATATTTATCTTTCTTCAACTGGCTTATTTCACTTAGCATACTGCTCTACAGTTCCATCCATGCTATTGCAAATGATAAAAATTCCCTCTTTTTTATAGCAGCGTAGTATTCCATTGTGTAGATCTACCACAGTTTTTCAATCTACTTACTCATCTGCTGATGGGCACTTAGATTGTTTCCAAATCTTAGCTATTGTAAATTATGCTGCTATGAACATAGGAGTACATATATCCTTTCTGATTAGTGTTTCTGGTTTCTTGAGATAGTGCTAGAAGTGGGATTTTTAACTTTTTGAGGAAACTCCATACTGTTTTCCACAGTGGCTGCACCAGTCTGCATTCCCACCAGCAGTGGAGGAGGATTCCTTTTTCTCCACATCCTTGCCAGCACTTGTCATTTGTTGATTTGTTGATGATAGCCATTCTGACAGGTGTGAGATGGTATCTCATTGTTGTTTTGATTTGCATCTCTTGGATGATTAGTGACTTTAAGCATGTTTTCATATATCAGCCTTCTGTATGTCCTCTTTTGAAAAGTGTCTATTTAGGTCCATTGCCCAGTTTTTTATTGGATCTTTTATCTTCCTTTTGTTAAGTTGTGTGAGTTCTATGTAAATTTTGGAGATTAAACCCTTATCTGAAATATCATTGACAAGTATGTTCTCCCATGCAGTAGGCTTTCTTGATGTTTTGTTGATGGTTTCTTTTGCTGTGCAGAAGCTTTTTATTTTTATGTAGTCCCACTTGTTTATCTTCTTTTTGTCTCTATTGCCCTAGGAGCCATGTCGGTAAAGACTTTGCTACAACATATGTCTGCTGTTTTGCTGCCTATGCAGTCTTGTAGGACTTCCATGGTTTCCCGTAATACATTTAAGTTCTCTAGCCATTTTTAATTTGTTTTTGTTTATTGTGTAAGTTGGTGATCTAATTTCATTTTTTTGTATGTATCTGACCAAATTTCACAACACCATTTACTGAACAGACTGTCTTGACTCCATTGTATGCTCTTGCCTCCTTTGTCAAATATTAATTGAGCATACTCACTTGGGTCAATTTCTGGGTTCTCTGTTCTGTTCCATTGGTCTGTATGTCTGTTCTTATGCCAGTATGAGGCAATTCCAAGAACCGTGGCTTGGTAATATAGCTTGATATCTTGTATTGTGATCCTTCCAACTTTTGTTTTTCTTTCTCAGGATTGCTGTGGCTATTAAGGATCTTTTTTTATTCCAGATGAATTCTTGAAGAGTTTGTTCTAGAACTTTGAAGTATGCCCTTGGTATTTTAAAGGGGATTGCATTGACTCTGTAGATTGCTTTGGGTAATATGGATATTTTAATGATGTTGGTTCTATTAATCCATTAATATGGTATGTTCTTCCATTTGTTATATCTTCCATACTAACATTTTTTAAGCCTTATTTACAGCCAGATGAATTATAACACCAAAGGGAGGTTGCTTTGTCCAACTGAGCAAAACCAATCATATGTGAGAGCTTGTGCCTGCTACTGTGGTCAAGAGCCACTGTGCCTGCCTAGATCTTAGTCCTTGCTGACATACCCCTCTGGAGAACCGGGCTCTCACCAGACCATAGCACATCTACACTTCAAGATTCTTCCACAAATGAAATAGCCATTTCCTTTCCTTTCCTTTTTTTGAGACAACCTGGCAGAGTAAATGATTGGACCAAAAGCTTCACTCACTGAAATTTTAGATTAAATTAATAATTATTGAGGATGCATTTACCTATTTACCTGACCTCTTTCTAAAGAGTGCAATTAATTATTAATTGAAGTAGCATTTTATGTTTAGGCAGCCTTGAAGTTATGACCATGGAACTAGCAGAAATTGGGTCTTTCTCAGCTCAAGTTTCCTGTGCTAGGGGCTTGAAATGCCTATGATAATTATTATTATTTTATACTTCTGGAAGACACTGTGGCAACTGCTTTTCAAACATTTTTCTCATGTAATCTTTACAACCCACCATCACAGGGAGCATTATCCCTGTATCATCCCTCGGGGGGAACTGAGGAAGGAAGAGGTCAAGTTTTTCATTCAGAGTTCCCACTTGGTAAGGGCCATAACCATATTGTCATATTGTCTTTTTTTGGAAGTATCATCATCCCCCAAGTATATTAGTAATAAAAAAGCAAAAATTGTTGGTCACTTAATACTAAATTGCCATTTTGTTTTGTGTAGAAAGTGCCTTGTGTTTTGTAATCTAAGGACTTTCAAAAAAATATGTGTTTTTATTGATTTCAGAAAGAGGGAGAGAGAGAGAGAAATATCAGTGTTGAGGGAGAACCATTGATTGGCTGCATCCTGCATACCCCTACTTGGGATCAAGCCTGCAACCGACGCATGTGCCCTAACTGGGAATCAAACTGGGATCTCCTGGTTCATGAATGGATGCTCAACTCCTGGGCCACATGTCTGGGTATAATCTAAAGCCTCTGACGTGGCACAAAGGAAAGGGGCTCCCAAAATCCCAGGCTGCTTCATGCACCCCTCAGGGTGGCAACCACCCTTTTTCATTGAAATATTCTGCTGCATAGAGTTTATTATAATATCTGTAAAAAACTCACCACCAGTCAGGAATATTGATTCTCAAATTGCCAAGGAATAAACAAATCACCCAGCAGTTTTCTCACTAAGATCTTTCTGAGACTTCATGCCATAAAAATTCAAAAGCAGAGTTACGAAGGAACTATCTAGGAGGCCCTTCATTCCTTGTTGGCAGTCACACACTTTGCCCCTTCCCATCCTGATGTCCTCCTTTTCCCAGTGAGGTGAGGAAACCTGATTGCGGCTGGGCTCTTGTGGGTAGACGTTGACTACCTGCCATTAGAGAAGAGACGGGGGTTGGAAAAGCTTCAAAAAAATATGTGTTTTTATTGATTTCAGAGAGAGGAAGAGAGAGAGAGAAATATCAGTGTTAAGGGAGAACCATTGATTGGCTGCATCCTGCACAACCCTACTGGGGATCAAGCCTGTAACCCGGGTATGTGCCCTGGCTGGGAACAGCAACGTCTCCCCCAACACCCGGCTTCAGAGGCCCTTACACAGAGATAAGCTTCCTCATCCCAGTCTGTCCCACAGATGACCATCTCTTCTGGTTATTTTTTTTTCTTCTTCTTCTTCTTCTTTTTTTTAATATACTTTATTGTTTGTTTTTTTTTTACAGAGAGGAAGGGAGAGAGATAGAGAGTTAGAAACATCAATGAGAGAGAAACATTGATTAGTTGCCTCCTGCATACTCCCTACTGGGGATGTGCCTGCAACCAAGGTACATGCCCTTGACCGGAATCGAACCCGGGACCCTTCAGTCTGCAGGCTGACGCTCTATCCACTGAGCCAAACCGGTTAGAGCTCTTCTGGTTTCTTTTGAGCTGTATTTTGAAGGAGCCTGTTTAGAAGAGGCCATCAGAGCAAAGGCTTTTCCTGTCCTCTCCCATGTCCTCTTTCTACACACTCATTGTCCCCTTCTCCCACTCCCACTCTCTGGTTCTTTTCATCTATAGGTTAAAAAGCTGATTTTTTTACAAATATTTCCCACTCACTATTGTGCTTTTTAGGTCTTTATTAGATTGCTTTATAAAATGTTGCATTTAATAAACTTAATTGAATCTCCAGGCCCTTTCTCACAGCACTATGAATATCAAAAACGGTCAAATAGGACTTTTTTCCCCTATTGTGTAATTTTTATAAATGGATAAACATGAATAAAATAACACAGCACAAAGAAAAGGATTTTGTAAGGAAGTAAAAAGCCAACACCTTTTGTAAATTTCAGAATAGCTAAAACTAGCACTTTTTTTACTCTTATAGATCTTGCATTTATTAAAAATTTAGCATAGGAAAATTTATTTCCCAGGTTCAATTATTTTGAGGGGGAAATATATGTACACATATATGTTTGTGTGACTAAGTACATAAGCTTGCAGTGGTAAGGTTCTATAGGAAACCAAATTTTACTTGACAGCAAAGGAACAAATTCAGTTCAGAATTTGCCTACACAACATGCTGCTGATTTCTAATTAGAACATGGAAATAGACTTCAAATGGGTTGGGCAGTGGCCTATATACAATTAAGCGGACCTGGGAGAGGTGCTCAGTTCGTACTTGCCACTGATGTGTGGAAATGGCATGCCAGAAAATGTCTAACAACTGGAAAAGGCAGCCCTCACTTGTAGTGTTTGCATATTTCCATGGTTTAAATAAATACTCCAACCACAGCCGAGTTCAAATTACCAATATGACATCACTGAACTTGGAGTCAGGGAGAGATGTGAGCCCTCATACCATGAGAGCTGGCCCCCGCACACCATTGGATCACCCTTGGTCTTCTTAGTCGAGATTTTGAATTCCTTTTAAAATAGCTAATAGCGAGGATCTCATGAAAAGACTTTGGCCTGAACAAATTACAAATACATTGTTGCTGGTTTCCAGCTGTAATTATATGCAGAGTTAGTTCAAAGGGCGCTCCAGCCTCCCAACGATCCATTGTTGGCTTAGGTCACCTTGAATCGAACTGGCTCATACAGATGCACTAATCATATTATATGAATCAAAGATTAGGATTTGAGCTTGTACTCATGGAAATACTTAAGGAAATAGATTAAAAATTTTTTAATTTGTGGTTGTTTTTTAAAATGTTGGGAAGTTGTAGTTGTTGACTCTAGGATGTTGATAGTAGAGGAGACGTCTGCTTTGACACGAAGGTTTCCCAAAGCCTCTAGGTGCTCATTGAAAGTTTGGCAGAGAGGACTTCAGTAACTCACAGTGACCTGTGTTTTCTGAACCAACAATTGGGTCTTGAAAATAACCAGCGATAAGAGGGAGAGATGGTTTGAAATGAAATTAAAAGCAGCATATTGTAAAAGCAAAGATGTATGACGACTGTGTCAACCATGGACATTAGTATTTGGACTGAGAATAGCTCAACTGGTAAACAATGCCTATTAACTAGACTAGTGGTTCTTTAAAATTATATTTCTTGCCCTAGCCAGTTTGGCTCAGTGGCCTGAAGACTGAAAGGTTTCGGGTTCTATTCTGGTCAAGGCCACATGCCTGGGTTGCGGGTTCAATCCCTATTAGGGGGTGTGCAGGAGACAGCCGGTCAGTAATTCTCTCCTTATCATTGATATTTTTATCTCTCTCCCTCTCCCTTCCTCTCTGAAATCAATAAAAATATATTAGAAAAAAATCGTATTTCTTATAGCCATAGAAGGTAAAAGGAGAATTGAATATGTAAAAGAGCTGTTTTTATATTTTGAGGGACCTAGGTAAAAGTTCTTTTGCAGCCGATTTCTCAATATTAAAAAAAAAAATTAAGCAGTAATTAGGTAAGCCTGACCACCTTCTACTAGTATATTCATTAAGAAATTCAGTCTGAGATAGAATAGAGTCTTAATTATTCAAAAATCAGTAACAAGATTTACTATTCCTTTTCTATAAGATGAATATCTAATACCTTTCAACTTCAAATACAGTTTTTTTTTAAATAAAAAAAAACCTTTTCAAACATGTCAACTAATATCCACACCATTTCAGGTAGTCAAGTGTCTAATACATCATATGAAAGTATGTCTCACTTGATTTCACTTTATTTTACCATCATCCCCAAAGCCCCTTTTTCATACATAACTCAAATAACAACCCCCCCAAAATGCAATATAACAACCTTATCTCCACTAGTGTCTAGTTGGCACCAATCTGCCCTGACCTTAGACACAAGCCATTGTTAAGAGTGTAACGCATTTACATATTTTGCAATAAAACATCAGTTATTTGCATTACTGTGTCAAGTTTTATTTGATTCTTTCACCTAAAAATGACTCATTTTCCTTTCTTGTATTTTAAAAACCAACTACTCTAAGCTTGTTTGAGAATAATCAAAAATTGCCCATTTAGCTAGAAGTCATTTTCTTTTCAAAAGGCAAATGTTATTTAATCTTTCAGCTGTGCATTGTGCCATCATAAATACTTTCTTTTCAGCACAGTTGTGGGGACTGAAATGAGCCCACTAATTGCCTCCCATTTCGACTGACATGTGGTGGTTTAGTGGAAAGAGAACACAGCAGGGAGAAGGAAATAGGAGGCTGAGAAAATGAGAGCTAATTATTTTCACTGCCTCATGTCAGGCTCTGTGTCAGCCTTGTTTTTACAAACTGGAAGGTTTAGCACTAAATAAAACAAACTGGCGTCATGTTTTTATATACTGGCAGTGTCATGGAAGCAGCTGCACATCTCAAAGACAATATAATGCCTGCGTTCGCATGGACACCATCTGACAGACACTGTGAGCCACAGCTAATGAGGACATCACAGTGGTGCCAAGTGAAAGGTGCTGAATTATGTATGATTCTTCATCAGTACAGCAATAGTCCTGTACATCATTATGAGACATTGTTTTGCTGAAGAGATGAAAACATTCTTAGTTCCAGACCCTGCAACCTATATGCGCTGAAAGAGGTTATTAATGGAATTTTTAGGGAGAGTTTCTTGCGCATTTCTTTTTGGTGGAAAAACAAATCTCGTGGGACAAAGCCGTGATGGGTCACGACACTGGACAGATAAAGAAGAGGAGCAAATTAACCATACTTGCATTATCTTCCTTTTAAAGGCAGCATCATAAAATCGAGTGTAGCGGGGTGATACATAATGATAAATAACCCAGGTGCTAGCACGGGATGTTCCCCTCTCCTGCCTTTAAAACAGCAGGTTCCAGCAGCTGAGCTAGATAATAGCAACGCATGTAAAGACACCTTCAGAGACCTAAATCATCAACATCTTACTACTTTTAATACCAG
The DNA here is from genome assembly GCA_011751065.1 of Lasiurus cinereus. Taxonomy (NCBI): domain Eukaryota; kingdom Metazoa; phylum Chordata; class Mammalia; order Chiroptera; family Vespertilionidae; genus Lasiurus; species Lasiurus cinereus. The sequence continues at coordinate 14,468,599 of JAAGEH010000393.1, read as the reverse complement.
CATGACCAACATCTCTATGGTATTTTTATTTCATCTTGCGTTTCTTCTTACATTTTGCAACAGTCAGTCGCCTGCTATGAGATTGTTTCCCTTTCTTCCCCCCTCTTGAATCTTAAAAAGTTTATTTCGACCTCTGTGTTTTATATATTTTAAAATGTTTCCTCATTACAGGCCTTTGTATGGTGGAGGAGCATCTTTGCTCGAATTCTGAGAGTTCTCTGATGATTTTACTTTTCCTCTGTTCGAGGGGGATAGATAGGGGACTGATGGGGACTTTAAACAGCAGTGTGTCTACCATTAGACGGGGCATGCCCACCACTTAAACTCCAATTCTAGGGCAGCTAAGTGAATTTTCTGCAAATCTACATTTTCTGAGCCTCAGTCTGCTCATCTATAAAATGGTATCTATGCCAGGGTAAATCTGTGAAGATGAAGAAGCATGGCTTCACTTCAAAAACCCATATGGAAACAGCTGGATATATACAGTGCATTCTGTAAATTCCAGCTCTGTGAAGTTCCAAAGCAGGCAGAATTAATCAATGGTGATAGAAATTGGAACTGTGGCGGTGCCTCTGGTTGCCCGAGAAGGATAGGCTGGGAAAAGGCCCGAGGGCACGTTCTAGGGAAGTGAAAATAACATTGGTGTATACGTCAGTCAACATTTATTAAACAGTGCATTTAAGATATTGCACTTTATTGTGTGCAAATCATACCTCAATAAAAAATACATTAAAAAATGTTGTCTGCAACCTTCAGGAAAAGGTGATCTGTAGGAGCCTGAAAGCCTATTTTGGGGACTGTTTCCTTCTGAAATGTCCTGAAAAATCTTGGCCTTAGATGTTTAAAGAATAATCTGTAGTATTCATATTTACAATAAAGTGTTGGTAGGAAAAAAATTAGAGGAGATTTTATTTCCTGAGTTGCTCAATTTAATACAGTATTTAAAGTTTCACTTTTGTACTCACTTTAATTCCTTTTCCCATTTGGAAAATTTATCGCTATCTTGATTTGTGTGTGTATGGGGGGTGGAGGGAGCAGGGATAGCTATGCTTGGCATCATGTATACTCCAAAGAATTTTAAACAGCTTGCAAAGAACATAATAATGATTTCTCAAAAGACATACTGTAGCATTAACTGAGTGTTGTTTAGAATTTTGTCTTTATAGGGTTAATAGTTTCTGTTTTACTTGGCCAGTAATCTTAAATCAGAAAAAAAAAAAACTTTCATAAAGTTGGCAATGCTGAAGCAGTTCAAAGAGAATGAATGCTTGCTTGTCCTCCATCAACCAGGCACTTGCTCTTAAAATTACCTACGTATTTCAGCAGCTGCCCAGATAAATGGTACATATCCTGGGCACCCAACAGAATTGTCACCTTTTCATCAGTTTCAAATGCAAAAATCCCCCTCTCCTCAACAAAATTCCATATGTTTCTTGTAGATTTGCACTGGGAAGCAGATTATCTCGCTGGAAGAAAGGTGTGGGTAACTGTTCTTTTGCTATTCAGTACCCTAACAAAAGCTTCCCAGTGCCCAGCTTTGCTCTGGTCATCAGTGTCTTTTCCCTATTGAACAGTAATCAGCATTCCCTAGAAATGTGCATCAGGGTGCAGATATGAGCAGTGAGCATGTCCTCAAGTGGGAATCTAGTTATGAGATTAAAATCCATGGTAGCCAGGACCTGTCCCATGATCTGTTTGTGTAACTACACAGGATTGGGTGGTTGTTGATTTGGGAAGTGGAAGTCATACTTAGCCACAAAGCCCTTTATGCCAAGGCTGGAAGGAAGTGTTTGTGATTCCAGACTTTGGCCAGATCAGTCAAGGAGGAGCATACAGACAGTGGGATTTTCAACAGTGGAGGGGGAAATTGGCCATGTTGGACTTGTTAGAGATTCGGTATTTCAATCTCTGCCATGGAGCCTTATAAAGGAATTCATTAAGATAATTTAGACTATTTATTGACTTTGGAAGATAGAAGTCCTCTGTACTATAATTCTTACTTTTGTTAACCCATAACACAGATTGTTCAAGATTCAGAAAAGACTGAGAAGAAACCTGCTCTCATATAGTAGACCACCTTGGTTCAATTCTGAACTCTACAAATTGCTGTCTTGGTCAAATACCTCATCTCTCCATGTTTTAGTTTCTTCATCTGAGGCAATGCTCTCTGGCTGTCAATCACTTTTCATAGCCATTGTACCTCCAGATGATGTTCCTATTGGTAGGGCCGCATCAGGATTCATTGATGCAGGAAAGGAAGAATTGGTATTGTTACTTTATCCATCTATGTAAGAAGATAAAAATTTGCTCCTTCATTGATTTCTTTCATAAAATCAGTCATTGTTATATTGCCATTTGGCTGCACCTTCTTCTTTTTTTCCAACCTTGGTCATTCCCTAGCATTAGAGTTATTTAGTGTCTTCTGGATCCCCAAATTCATGCCCAAGTAAGATGCTCTGACCCAGCCTGCCTGCTCTGGCCAGATCCCAAGTCTAGGCACTCCTCATATCTTCCTGCCCAGTGAACACGCATTACCTTCTGGTCCATTCCCTTAAATTGCTACTAGATAACGGGCCAGCCAGTCCAATACAAACTGGACCTCTGTTGGTAACCAATATTGGTAACTATAATAACTACTCCTCTTTGAGCTCCTTTTTTGGCTCTGGCACTGTGCTGGGAACTTAATTTACATTACCTCATTTAAACCTCAGACAGCACAACCAATCATTTGTAAATAAAAGAACACTAAGGCTCCGACAGGATACATAACTTGGCTAAGGTTGGGAGAAAAAAAAGTGGGGTGGCGGGGGGCATTCCAACTCATGTAGTTGGACTTTAGACTTGTGGTCTTTTCCCTCCCCCTCCTGCTGCTCCCCTAGTAAATGGCTTAATGTATCATTCTTCCCTGTATTGTTTCTGTTTTAATAGAAATCCTCAAAATCTTCAACCAAATGAGTGAATAATACCATGGGTGAAAGAGTTTTGCAAAAGGATTTCTTTGAGGCCCCACAGGCTCTCTCGAATTACAGAGTTACCTGCTTTTGATTTCTGCTTGTCAGAATTGAGAGTCATTCTCACACGTCCAAAGTGACTCCAGAATGTTTCCAATTCAAAAATCAATACCCACCTTTCTGTTACTCACATCAAGCCAAAACCAATAGTGCACCCTGATTAAACTGAATGGTTTTTAAAACAGAGCCCTCATTTCCATGATCTGGTCCCTATCACTACCAAGGAATTGAAAAGGTAGCGATTGTGCATGTAAATGTATTGGGTTTGCAAATATGTGGAATTGTTACTTTGAGTGATATTACTGACAATTCATCTTATTTGTATGAAAATGTTTTCAGTGATCAGTTGGGTAAGAACTTGTTCCATGGCATTCCATCTGGAATTGGGTCCTATAGAATTCAATAACTTGTTTTAAATCCTAGGAATTGTGGGGAATGCTCATTAATACTGTATGACTCAGTGGGTAACAAAAATACCAGGAAGCCATAACTGGTTTGGCTCAGTGGATACAGCATTGGTCTTCGGACTGAAGGGTCCCAGGTTCGATTCTGGTCAAGGGCATATACCTTGGTTGTGGGCACATAGCCAGTAGGGGCGTGCAAGAGGCAGCTGACAGATGTCTCTCTGTCACTGATGTTTCTAACTCTCTATCCCTCTCCCTTCCTCTCTGTAAAAATTTAATAAAATATATATATATTTTTAAATACCAGGAATATTCTTAAGGTAATTTGAAATTGAGCAAAAGTTAAAGAATTTCATTACTTTGTGGATTACTCTTCTTAAGTAGACAACAATCGAATCATAGAGGCCCTGAAACTACCTAAGAATAACAGCAGGGCATTGACAGACTGAGTTAATAATTCAAGTAAACAATGCATAGTCTCATTCCTTCTCACCCAGCTTTGTAACAAGAAGTACCTGCTTTTTAATGAATGGAGAATGCCACCCTTGTCTTATAACTGCCTTGATTATACTTTTATTGCTTCTGCAGCTGTTTTCCTTTATGGTTCAGGTGAAAGGCTTTCTTTCAGATAAGAGAAAAAGGGAATTTAGAAAGTAGAAGGTCTATAACACTATTATGTAGATCTTTGTTTCTCCAAGAGGGCAGGACTGATGGCCACTTGATTTTTTGGTTGTATTAGCAAAATATTCTCTGGTCCTTCTCCCTCCTGCCTGTTGTCAATAGCTGATCCCATTGTGCAGCTCCCCAAACCACCCAGTGAGTTCATCCTGCCACCCTTCCTAACTGTCCTTCCCCATTGGCTTCTCCTCCAACTTGGGAGCCAGGCTGCCTTGTGCGGTTACCATCCCACCTCCACCACTCATTGGCTAGGAAACTCTTGGAAAAGTCCTTCATCTGTCTGAAGCCCATTTTCCTCTGTTACCTATTATTAGGATATCAAATAAGTAAGTTGATATTAACTGCATAAGTTCCCGGCAACATGCCTAGAGCATAGTAAGCATTCCACAGTTGTGAGTCCCTTCCTGTCAGCCCCTTCTTAACGTAGTTTCTCTGAGCATGTGCACTTTGGGGAATGAGATCATAGAGGAGTACTTGGGTTGTGAGATGGGAGAGCCAAGCAGAGGGAATTGGACATTTGCATACAGTTCAAGGTCTTTTGACTGTGCTTTGACTAACTAAATTCCAAAACTTGACAGGTAAAAGAAACAGAACTAAATAAACTCAGCAGGTTGAAGGCTTTTTATCCCAGCCATTGCCTTGAGTCTGTTTCAGAGAAGAGCAATTGAGACTCCAAAGAGTCATTATCCTGCCCAATTATCTCTGGGCCCATGTTGCCGCGGTAGCAGTGCCTCCAAAACAAAGAAATACTGAGAGATTTGTCAATTCTGAGTGACTGATTTGACTTATGTTAGCCAAGAGCTAGGTTTTCACATTTTTTTAAATAGACCTTTTCCATCACTAAGTGTCTCTCCTTCTTGTGCCTGTGGCTGGGGAAAGAGGGTGACTCCCCTCAGGCCTGGGCTCCTCTTGGTTCTGCAATTCTTCTACAAGTTTTCCTAACACATCAGGCTCCCCCAGCTTCCTTCTGAAGCCAACAGGTTTTCAACAGCCTTTCTGTTAGGGCTCTTTCATAATCATTTTGTCGGGGCTTGCTGAGGAAGCATTCCAGGGCTAGTGCTATGAGAACATTTTCTAGTTTCAGCATGTAAGGTGCTCAACACATTATTCTTAATCTCTCCAAATCCTTCAAAGAATATAAGAAAGAAGGTGAATTTATAGTCCAGGGGTCAAATCGGATGCAAAGACATGAGTTTATTTTTTCTTTTAATTGTACACACCGTATTCATCCCAACATATATTGTTAATACAGCAAAGTTGAAAAAATTTTATAGTGAACCCTCATATATCCACCTTCACACTTCAGCCATTAACATTTTACTCTACTTGCTTTATCACATATCTCTCTACCTATCAATCCTTATTTTAATGCATTTCAAGGTAATTTACAGACATCATTACACTTTCTCTTAAATATTTCAGTATGCTAAGAGTTCAATGAGAAATGTACACATCTCCAATATGCATTTGCTTCCTTAATGCTTATACCTATATAATCCAAATCTCCATCAGTAGAGCATTACCACTCCCAGAAAGTTCCTCACTCCCCTTCCCATTCAATACCATCTGCAGAAGCAACCACTCTTGTGAATTTTTTCCACAAGATTGGTTTTGTCTATTCCAGAAAGTCTATAAATAGAATTCTTAGTATGTTATTTTTGTATAAGACTTTCACTCACTGTAATGTTTGTGTGATAGACCCATGTCATTACATGCATTAGTAATTGTTCCTTTGTATTGCTGAGTAATATTCCATTCTATGAATATACAATAGTTTATCCTTCTGTTGATGCACACTTGGCCTGCTTCCAACTCTTTGGCTCTCATGAGAAAGCTAATCAGAACAATACTGTGCAAGTCTTTTTTCATTTCTCTGGGGTAAATACCTAAGAAGACTTAGTGGGTCATAGAATAGGTGTATGTTTAGTTTTATAATAAATTGCCAAAACTTGTTTCCAAAATTATACCATTTACACTCCCACTGGTAGCTTCAAATCCTGGCCACGGTTAGGTGTTATCAATCTTAGCCATCTGGTAGGTGTATAGAGGTATTGAATTGTGGTTTTAAAGTCCCCAGGTGACTAATGGTGTACTAGTAAAGTACTGTATCATTACATGGTTATTTTCCTGAAAATTTAACATGCCATCACTTAAAAAAACAAGTTTTTACATAATCCAGATATCCAGTTTTTCATGAAACATTGAAGAGCTTAGCAATACTGGGCTTGTATTCCCACAGTGGACAATCAACTGAAGCTGAGTGGTGGCTGTTGTTCCTTTAGAACAATTACCCTTTTGTTCCCCACAGTCCCTTACCCTTCCCATAACTCCCCAGTACTTAGTTAGGCCAATTGTCATACATCATCACATTTGTGGTATTTTCTTCCTTCCTGTTAAAAGGAAAGTGAGTTCTTCCTTGAACCCATGTTATTATCAATACTGCAAAAGTGAAAGGTAGATTAAGAGGGCTTTATATTTTTAAAAAAAAAGTGGAAAGACTACATCTCTATGTCAATGAAAAAAAATATTCCTACAATGTTTAATATGTAAATTAAATTGGTCAATTTTGAAAGATAATTTAAGGTTCCATAATGAACTGCCTAGCTTTACTCATTTTTATTATCTGCTTGGCCCCTTTAGGATTTGGAGTTTGCAACCCTTATAATAGAATACTTACATGAATAAATTATGTCTGAAGTATTCAGACATAATTTATTCATGTAGAAAGATCTATTGAAATGAGGGGTGGGGGAAACACACCAATAATACTTTATTTAAAACTGAGGCATAGTGCACAACATTCATGTCCCTCAGCCCAGCATGCTCCCTCTCCCAGTCCAGGACCAATCAGAGGACCCCACCACACTGTACTTGCCAGCCATGAACCTGGCTTCTGGCTGAGCAGTTCTCCCCCTGTGGGAACACACTGACCACTAGGGGGCAGCTCCTGCATTGAGCATCTGCCCCCTGGTGGTCAGTGCATATCATAGCAACTGGTTGTTCCACCATTTGGTTGATTTACATATTAAGGTTTTATTATATAGGATAATTCATGTGTTATAAAACATTAAGACTAAAAAAATTTTTTTTCACTTTCTCAAATTCTGTAATTTTGCCTTTAATTCCAGGACTGTAAGTGGAAAATGTATATGGAGATAGATGGGGATGAAATTGCAATAACCTACATCAAAGATGTAACGTTCAACACCAACCTACCTGATGCAGAGATTTTAAAGATGACAAAGGTAGGGTTCTATTTACAACTTAAAAGCTTTCATGAATTCACAGATATCGAACAAAGGCATTAAAATACCCCAGCAGTGTGCTTTTGTGCTGTTGACGCTCACATCAGCTGAGCCTCAAGCTGGCTGTTGAGAGGCACATTTTATTTAGCAGATCATAATAGTTTTTTGTTAAAATTCCACTTATGCTGTGTGAGCTAAAAAGTATTACAGAAGGTATCATTTAATTTTTTTTCTACATTTCTTTATGCTCGTTCTGTCATTTACTAAAGGAAAGAAAACGCTAGAGATGAAAATATTTACCTCAAATTGTAGCTCATTTTAAACTTTGGAAAAGTTGTACAGAGGAAGGTGTTCTTGGTTGTGCTCAGTTTCTTGAAGGGCAGTGATGAGGTTAGTCATGAGGCACGTGTTGAAGTCTTCACAGCTTCTTGAAGTTCACACCTATGAATCCCTGGAGAGGCCAGAGAGCATGTTCCTGCTTTAGGGTCAGTGGTAGAAGCCTGCTCAATGAAATACTTAAGAAAGACTTAAAGAAATGCTTAGCTTCTCCTAAAAAATGAAATGAAATGAAATGAAATAAAATAAAATAAAGACTGCAAATCTCAGAGGGAAAGCAAGGGTGGGTGGGAAGAAATTAACCAAAGAACTTGTATGCATTTATGCATAACCCATGGACACAGTAGGATGGTGAAGGCCTGGAGATGGCAGGGGTGGAGGGGAGCCGTGCTAGAAGGGGTCAGTGGGGAAAAAAAAAAGGACAATTGTAATACTTTCAACAATAAAGGTTTTTTTAAAAAACTCAATTAATAAAGAAGTTGGGGGAAAAAATGTTCAACTCTGTCCTAATCACACTGAAAATATATGTATATATGAGGCTTAATTTGTAGGAGGTCAATAACAGCCATGGTATCAATAGGACTGTCACCCTGAACTTCACATGTACACTCTTGCCAGTAAGTGTGTATTTGGTGTTAGTGGAGGAAATGGAGTTGGTAGCAAAGAACCATGGTTCACCCACGTGGGAAGTGAAAAGAGTCTTCATAGCCACATCATTAGACTTGTAAATGTGTTCCCTTCCAGGGATCACATTGCTAAACTCCCAAATCCTTTTCATTTAAAATTGCTAAACTCCCAAGTTCATCCAGTAGATTGATTTGATATTCACTGTTGGATTTCCCTGAGTAATGGAGTTGTTTCAATGGTGTTATTTACCTGTAAAGGTTATGATCTGGTTGCAGCTTTCCTTTATTTTGTTGGAACATACTGCTGTGACATCTTGAAGACTTCTTTCCTCCCTACCTGTGTCCGCTCTGGTTGCAGCAGTTGTTCATTGCTTCAATGTCACTTAGGATCTAAGCCATTGCCTGCTAAGGGAAGGAAAGTGTTTAGGGCAGAAAGACCAAGGTGGAGGTGTTATATCAAATACAGGTGTTTCTTCTGTAATGCCATATATGCCTTCCTGACGAACCACATCGTCTGCAAAAATCACATTTCAACATTAATAGGGCTTTTAGGGAAAATAGAATTGGGGCAGACCATTCAAAATATGTAGAATATTTTTAACACCATCAGAAGCAATAACAATTCTAATCAAAACAACAACAAGAGGAACAAACCAAAAACCTACTAGCCCAGTTAAATCTCAGCTGCATTTGCTTTGTACCCAGTTTACAGACACCTGGGATGAAGGGGGGTTGAGGGGAGGAGAAGAGAGAGATTCATTTCTAATAATGACCATTTTCATCAAAATTAAAATGGGATCCAAGGAGTACACTTCTTCGTTGATCCTTTGTTTTAATATAGTGGGAAATGTCTCCACAGTTTCATTTGCATGCTTTTCTTTGTCAAGAGCCTAATCCTAATATAGGGGAGAGTAGAGTGGTTGTTGAAGCCACTGAACTAACCGCTGCTGGAGGAAGGTGCTTCTCAGTCTTATATTATTAAGGATTTCTCTTCATTGTGAGAAAGTTTTCTGCTGATGCTTCAAAATATTAGCATGAATGAATGACCTAATGATAGGATTGAGTGATATATCAGAAAAGAGAAGATTGTGGGAGACCAGAACTGGATGTTTATAAATATATGAAAATATGTCTTATAAAAACCCAAACCCCATACACTAGCATGCTATGAGTAATCACATGTGAACATGCTGTAGCAGAACAGGCTGTACCATTGTCCCACACTGGCCTTTTTTTTCAGCCCCCATTTGTAATGGAGAAGTGGATTGTAGGAATAACAGAAAATCAGACTGTAGAATGTACTGTCACATATGAGGTAAGCTTGGGACGAGGTGGGGGAACAGGGGCAGGGGTGGAGGGGTGGAGAGGTTGGTGGCTTTCTCAATAGGAATTTATTTGCTCCCTTGGAGTGCTTAAAATTTATTGGATGAGAAACTATTGAACCAACATGAACATGGGAAGATCAATATAATTACTCTAACAAAGTGTTGGAAAGGAAAGAGAATAGGATACACTTACCTAGATAGAGACTGAAGTAGTCATTCATTCATTCATCAGTTAATGTCTGAGCACATGCCACATAATGTGTTATGTATTGGTGATGCCAGTGAATAAAACAGAGTACTTAGAGTTTAGGGGTAAGAGTAGATCAGTGATTCTTCACAAGGCTAACCTCAACTTCAACTACCTTCTGGGTCTGTTATTAAAAGCACATTCCATAGATTTTATATACAGAAAATTACAAAGACTTACACTAAAAATATACTATTAAAGTTAAAATTTATATATTTAGCAAATGCCTACTGACAAATACTGTTCTGTGATTAGGATAGACTAAATCTGTAGTTTGTTGAGTCTTATATTCCAGTGGGAAAGTGCAGAGATAGAGAAGAAATAGGTAACAAATAAATAAGTGATGTCAGGGAATGATCAGTGCTAACCCGAAAATAGTGAGACTCAGGCATGAGATTGCGTGACCAGGGAATGCCGCCCCTCTGAGGAGAAAGAAGAAGCAAGAAACAGCAGAGAGAAGGCAAGTGCAAGTTCCTGAGGCACAGAGGGCAATGACAAAGCTGAGAGGTGGACGGGTCTGGAGCATGGAGTTGGAGTTGGATTTACTCTCAGCATGAAGGGGAAGCCAAGTGGTTAAAATAATCTATGTTTTGAAAATTAGCAAGACTTCATGGCTGATGGGACATACAAAGTAGAGAAACCCTGGGGGATTGGGACTGAGGGGGTCAGTTATAGCCCCAAGTCTTGGCATACATGGGGACATTGGTATGCATCTACAATCAATATGATGTGCATTTCATTCATTCATTCAAGGAACATTCAGTAAGGATTTACTATGACCTATGTACTATAAGAGGAGTTGAAACATTTTAGCTCATCAATCTTGTGTGAATACCGAAAGATAGGTAGCATTGTCTTCACTTGGCAGCTAGGGAAAATAGGCTCGGAGAGATGAAAGGTAGCCCCAGGTTTGGACTTGTCAGTGTCATTGTGGGTGGAATCCCACCAGGTTCTCTGACTGTAAACACAGTTTCCACTCTTTCTCAGCTGTCCCTTCTGTTCCCTTCCCATCAGTAAGATGTAGGAGTCAGCTTCCAAGTGTACTCCATGCACTAGCACATTATAATGGTCTTCTGAGCCATCTGGGTGTGGCTTTTCAACTTTAGAATCCAAACCCTGGCCAGTTCCCTGCCCCAGGGTGGCCCAGTGTGGGAGCCAATAGTATTGCAGCAGCTATGTATCCTCATCAGCCAGAGTGCACAGCATCCCAGGGATGAGGCACCCGAGAAATAGCATTAATTGTCAAAGTGTTGTTTGCAGGACACAAAACCTAAAAACAGAGGTCTTGAGAAACTTGGAATCTAGAATATTCTAGAACCTGTTGACCAGTCCCCACCCCACCACTGAATAAAATCCTCTTTTTACTAACCAGACAGTGATACTAGCTAGACTTCCTCTCTGCCTTCCTTAGTCAGTAAAGAGACACATTACACCAAATTCTTCTCTTCTCCTTCTGTCTCCCCTTCCTCTTCTTCCTTCTCCTTCTTCTCAGACTCCATGCTGGTAAGCCACTGACATCAGTAACTCTCACTGCAGGGCTCTTTAAACATGTTTTTGAAACCTTATTGAATCCTGAGAGGCTCTTGAATCCTGCTTTGTGACACCTGATGAGTAGGGAAGTTTTGGAACAAGAAAGTGCTGTGTCTTGATCTGGTGTCCTCTTCTTTTCCAAATTCTTGGTATTGACTCTATCCTCTCTCCCTTTGGTATCTGTTGCACCTTCTGTGGGGTAATTAGTCCCACAAAACTACCCACACTCCCCCAGTTACCCTGCTGATCAGAAGCAGCCAGGCAAAATGGTGGTCAGATTTTTATTTATTCAGCAAAATGTCAGCTTTCCAGTACTATAAACAGAAGAAATTGTTTTTTCATTTCTTATTTAAAAAGAAGTAAGTTGTGATTGGCCAAACATAATAAATTCTGAGAGAAGATAGCCATATGTTTAATGACTATACTCCACTAAGGAATAAAGTGCTAGCATCTGGAATAAGGTGGTTAAAATATGCCTTTTAATCAAATTACCATATTTAGGCAAACTATAAATATTTCACCTAATACATTTATTATAGTGTTCTAAGAATTAAATTGAAGTGATATGATAACCTGATTTTCTTTCCTTCCTATTTTATTAACATGTGTATATTTGGTTGTGGGTTTCACTATTTTATTTTAATTTATTTTTATTTTATTTCTTACAGAGTGATGTTAGAACTCCCAAAAGCACTAAACATGTTCATCCGATTCAGTGGAATAGAACGAAACCTCAAGATGAAGTGAAAACCGTCCAACTTGCCATTCAGACACTATTCCTCAACTCAGAGGGCCACCCTGGAAGCAGGTCTAACTCAAGTAAGTTAGGTGTGCACTAGACTAAACTCCAAATCCTTAGGTACCAAATTCTCATGCCAGGGACAAGTGCACTCTGTGAATAGATATAGCTTTCTAATATAATACTTCCTTCTATTTTTTTGAATATATTTTTATTAATTTCAGAGAGGAAAGGAGAGAGAGAGAGAAAGATAGAAACATCAGTGATGAGAGAGAATCATTGATTGGCTGCCTCCTGTACAACCTCCACTGGGGACGGAGCCCACAACTCGATTTACTGGAATCAAACCTGGGACCCTTTAGTCTGTAGGCCGAAATCTCTATCCACTGAGCCAAACGAGTTAGGGCCCTTTTCTATTTTTTGAATATTTGTTTTGAATAGTATTTATGGACTTATAGATATGAGGATATCATAATAAATTTCAATATTTGGATAACTGTGATAAAACATGAAAATTAAAGATTATGTTATATTGCTAAATAAAATAAGTATATCTATTTATATACATATATATATTTAGTTTTCAAAATTGTAGATAAAGATATGAATCTTCTATATCCAACAAATGTTCTTATGAAGCTACTGCGCAACTTCCTGAGTCCTGAATACCATATACAGTGGTACCTCGAGATATGAGTGCCCTAACATACAAGATTTTTGAGATACGAGCTGTCAAGCGAGCGATTTTTGCTTTGAAATACGAGCAACATTTGAGATAGGAGTAATCTCGTGGATTGGCTGGCTGCACACGACCCACCAGTTTACCGCAACTCAAGCGTCTCATAGTTTCCCATGCCTCAAGGTTACGGAACGAATTAAACTCGTATCTTGAGGTACCACTATATATGGTTGTATCAAAAGTCAGTGAGCTAGATACCAGACACCTTAACGATCCAATTAATTAGGAGTCATTTATTGCGCAGGTTCAAAGCAGATTACTTCTGTCAAATTCTAAACACTCAAAGGAGGAAGCATTCTCTTTTTATATCTTTTTGGGTCCCTGTATAAGTTAATTTTGCAGACAATTTGTTACCTTGAGTACTATCATATCTAACAAACATCTGTAACCTTGAGTCCATATCTATAGAGGCACCTGGCATCAATATCAGTTAGATTGCTAGCTTGCAAGGTCAGACAATTAAGTTTATCTTTTCTATTCAAGCAAAAAACAAAGTTATATTTTACAGAATAAGATACTATCTAAAAATAACAGAGTTGACCTACAGAATAAGAGACTGTCTAAGAATAACAGAGTAGTTCAAAGAGCAGTTTCAAACAATAGTTTTTCAAAGGAGGGATTACTATGCTTCAATACATCAAAGCATAGGAATGACATGAAGGAGGGAGGGAGAGCTGGAGGGAGGAAATGAGAAAGGAAAGGAGGGAGCTGGAAAATAAAGGTAGAAGAGGAGAGTAAAAGAGAAAACATGATATGCATATAATGGATAGTGGTGATGGTAATTATCTACACTAATAAAATAGTAAGATGCAAATTAAGCATACCTTCACAACACCCACCAGCCAACAAAGCTGTCGGGTTAATTTGCGTATGCAGGTACCAAGTGTCCAGGGACAAGGCAGGATGCTTGTGTTGTTGCATGGTGACGACGCAGACATTCAGCACTACCTCAGCAGCTCCAGGCCAGAGCAGAAAGGTAGCTCTGGCTGAAGCAAGGCAGTGCTGGCAGCCTGGGGAAGAAAGGCCCATGAATCTTGCATGAATCTTCTAGTAGATGACAGAAAGAAACAATTTAGAAATAACATCGAGGAAGGCCAGTTGACTTGATGGTAAATTAGTCATCATTCAGGGAAGAGATTCTGACCATCACCTTTGTGGGTCCAGAAACTCATATACAAACCAGAGTTATGTTCTGCAGGACTGTGACAAGCTAAAAAACACATGGGGAATGGATGCATAAACCTCATGTAATTCAGTTTTTATCATGAGAAATATACCTGCAAACAAACCAGAAATATATGTTTTTCTGATCAGTGCATTTTTCCCTAGTAAGAAAAATCTACCTGAAAAGCCATATCAGAAGGTTTTTTTTTGTTGGCATGGACACAAAGGACCCTGATGGCTGGTGTCACAGAGTTATAAGGGCCTGGTTATATGTCTTCTACTGTAAGGACTGGTTTGTCAACCAGCCCAGATATTTTTACATATGCACCAGCCAGAAGGCCCAGAATCCTGAACAGTAAGCCAAACTCTCCAACAAATACTTTGATAGCATGCTGGACCTGCCTTCCTCTGTCAACACAGTTGATTGGGTTATTTTCTCTCACAATTGATCACAAGATATTCTGACCGTCACAATTGGGCCTGAGTTTTTACTGGCCTTCTCAACTAGAAATGCATCTTCAAACATCTCTTAGGGCATGCTATCTCTACATATGACTGACCCCATATTGTAGGTGTTGATCCTCACTAGCCTCTCTACAGAAGGAACTCTAAGTTCTTTCATGTGCTAATTCAACAGTCTTGTGTTGCATGCAAATACTATCAAGCCTTTAAGGATTTCTTACCATAACAATTTTCCCCTCCCAAATAATTAATATCTTAAGGCACATTTTACTTCTGTAAGACTATCATAGTCATGATCCCACTTGATGCATAGAACACCCACCCTTGATATCTGTAGGGGTCTTCTCTCTCCACATCTGCTGTAGTTTTCTCTTTTCTTTTCTTTTTCTTTTTTTTTTAATATATTCTTATTGATTTCAGAGAGGAAGGAAAAGGGATAGAGAGATAGAAACATCAATGATGAGAGAGAATCATTGGTCGGCTGTCTCCTGCATGCCCTCTACTGGGGATCACGCCCACAGCCTAGGCATGTGCCCTTGGTCGGAATCGAACCTGGGACCCTTCAAAGGGAGGATATTGCTGGCAGAGAGAAGTGAGCATCCTCTGTTCTTGTCAGAAGCTCTATCAAGAGAGGACCACTAGGGAACTCAGGGCAACGTAGTGCGGGGCCCTGGAGAAGACAAGAGAGATCCCAGGTGTGAGAAACTTGCTTATTTACTAAAATATAGCTTACAAAATGGTTCTTGTTAGTTGACCTTTTTTTTTTTTTTTACCTTAACCCAGTGGTCGGCAAACTCATTAGTCAACAGAGCGGCAAACCCTGGCTCGCAAGCTGTGGTTTGTCGACCACTGCCTTAACCTTTTTCTGTTTGCTTCATTTCCATGTCAAAAAAAAAATTTTTTTTTATTCCTGAACCTCAGGAATCTCTCCTCTAGAAATACAAACTGTCTTTCTTCCAAACAATATCTAGCTTTCTCCTGTTGGAATCCAATTTCTTTTACCTGCAGAGTTCTTAAGGACTTAAAAGTGCTGGCTGAGAAAAGCTTTTTGTTTCTAAATGTGCCCCTGCCATCTAAACACACTCACACAGTGTTTTCAGAAGTGAGAACAGGGCTAAGTGGGAAGATGGGATTTAGATGCAGAAGGGCCCAGAATTATTAGCTGAGTGGCCCTGGGCCAGTTATTTATTTCCCAAACTTGCTCCTCCTTTATGGAATAAGATTATTAGTATTTATTTACCTGAAAAGAATAACAAAATGATTAAATGAAGTAATATAAATAAAGCATATGGAACAATGACAAGCATATAAGTGTAAATATATAGTGTAAAGGCCTTTATTTTTTTAAAAAACATATTCTATATAATAAAAGCCTAATATGCTAAGTGACCAGTTGCTGGTCAGCTGTTCAACCAATCAAAGCATAATATGCTAATGATGTGCTAAGGCCACTCAATGCTTGCTATGACTGCACTGACCACCAGGGAGTAGTCAACTGGTTGACCAATCACTATGACATGCACTGACCACCAGAGGGCAGATGCTGCAACTGGTAGGTTAGCTTGCTGCTGGGGTCTGGAGGATCAGGACTGAGTGAGAAGGGCCGGAGGTGCCCTGGAGTTTTTTCGTGATCCCTCCTCACCTAGCCGACCTCTCTCTCGTCACTCCTCAGCCCCCATCGTGCACCGGTGGGGTCCCTCTACCCGGCCTGCACTCTCTCACAATCTAGGACCCCTCTGGGGATGTTAGAGAGCCGGTTTTTGGCCTGATCCTGCAGACCAAGCCAAATTTTTGCACCAGGCCTCTAGTTTATACTAATAAAGGACATGTCCTTATACCCCCAGCCTTGAATTTCTATGAACGGTAAAGCTTAGAGCATCCCAAGCTTCCATTCATCCAGAGGCAGGCTGATGAAATAGACCAGTGGTTCAACCTTCCTAAGGCCACGACCCTTGCATACAGTTCCTCATGTGGTGGTGACCCCCGACCATGAAATTTTGCTACTGTTATGCATCGTGATGTAAATATCTGCATTTTCCGATGGTCTTAGGCGACCCCTAAAGGGGTCGCAACCCACAGGTTGAGAACCGCTGAATTACACAGTGCAGCTTTGCGGTGGCTTCAGAGATGCTCACTTCCATTTCTTCTGCAGATGCTGATTGCCAGTGGCTAGACACTCTGCGCATGCGGCAGATTGCCTCCAACACTGGTTTACAACGCTCCCAGAGCAACCCTATCCTGGGCTCCCCCTTCTTCCCCTACTTCAGCGACCAGGATTCCTACGCTGCTGCGGTGAGGCGGACCCAGGTGCCCATTAAGTACCAACAGATTACACCCATCAACCAGTCCCGGAGCTCCTCCCCGACCCAGTACGGACTCACCAGGAACTTCTCTTCTCTGCACCTCAACTCCAGGGACAGCGGCTTTGCCAGTCTCACCTCCGACACCTCCTTGGAGCGGGCCCAGTCCTCGGGCAGAAGCCGGAACAAATACGACCGCGGCAGCGCGTCGCTCAGCTCCTCTCCCCGGGGGCGGTACGGCGGGAAGAGCCCGCACTCCACCCCGTCGCGAGAGCGATACTCGGGGAAGTTCTACCGAGTGCACCAGTCCGCGCTCGCTGCGCACCCGCCGCCCGACTTCAGGCGAAGCCCGAGTGACCGCCACCAGCGCCGGACCATCCCAGGGATGCCTGCGAACCCCGAGACGGACTCGGGGGCCGGCGAGGAGGAGAACAGGGTCAGCGAAGGAGGGTGGACGAAGGTGGAATACCGGAAGAAGCCCCACCGGCCGTCCCCTGCCAAGACTAACAGGGAAAGAGCCCGCGGAAGCTACCGCGGGAGGAGAACCTTCTGATGGACTGAACCAGATGAGCTTTCTTTCCAAAGCAAGCTTAAAAATAAAAAAAGATGGGTTTTCACAACAGGATGCCTTCAGATAGAACTGACAAGAAGACAGCTTTTCCATTTTGGGGGGATTTGGGAAAAACATTCTAATGGAAACTACTGCCAAACCAGACCCTAAACTATGGATGTGGGTAGACCAAGGATAGTAACTAGACTTAATCACAATGTACTTATTCCACACACCCTCCTCCCCCCGCCTCAGAATTAAAATTTTCAGAGGAGGGGATATGCCATCACAGTACCCGAATCTTTGCTGGTCTGGTTAGCAAGAACCTGGACTGGCATGAGGTTAAGTGGGGCACTCGTCTTGGGTGCAGAATTTAAGGGAGCACCCCAAAGCTCAACAATCAAGAGAAGCAAGACGTTAGTTAATGCAATACTTAAATAAGTGAAAAGTAATGCAAAAAAATATGCGATAAAAAAATTAAAATCTTAGATAAAGACAGAATCAATAGTAATGATTTTTCTTTTTTGTCTAAGGCTCCAATATGGCTTGACAAGGTGCTGTTATTGATCTTGTCTTTATTTAAAATTTTGATATTTTGTTCAACATGATATTTTGGCATTAATTTTCTTTTCTTTTTTTAATATAATTTATCCTGATTATTGAGCTGCTCAGTTCTGAGGGGTTTTTTGTTGTTATTTGTTGTTTAATGGCCCCTTAAATTTTGTGCCCAAGGCAAAGTGTCTCACTTGCCTCATCCTAGTCTCAACACTAGTGGTGAGTATTTATTTTAGTGAGATATTTGGGATTTTATTATGGTCAGAGCTGAACTGATTTAGGTTGTCATTTTTGTTTGTTTGTTTGTTTAATATATTTTATTGATTTTTTACAGAGAGAAAGGGAGATAGAGAGTTACAAAGATCGATGAGAGAGAGACATCGATCAGCCGCCTCCTGCACGCCCCTTACAGGGGATGTGCCTGCAACCAGGTTACATGCCCTTGACTGGAATCGAACCTGGGACCTTTTAGCCCACAGGCCGTCACTCTCTCCACTGAGCCAAACTGGTTTCGGCCAGGTTGTCATTTTTCAGGCGATAAAAATGTTATTGAACTTAATGTTGATTACGATGCATATCTCACTCATTAAAGACTTATCAGAAACCAAAGATCTAGGAGACCTATGATTATTTTCCTAAGCAACTGGAGGCTTTTGAATATTTTTTTCAACATTTTATCAAAGGAGGAGCGCAGAGGAAAAGTTGGCATGTCAGAAATCTAAAATCTGTAAGGAAACTGACACAGAGCAGGATAATAATGTCATAAGCTAAGACCCAAAGGAACTTCAAATGACCAACATCCTTGTCCCAGCAACACAGTAAATACTATCTTTGCAGCAAGAAAGTGCTAAGCAGCTGGGGGCAGAGATAAGGGGTGCAGGTGTGAGAAAACTGCCTGCCATTTAGGGTGGGAATTGTGGATCTAACGTGAAATTTTACAAACCGAAAAGGCTGGGGCTGGGCGGGTTGGGGCGCGCAACCAACTTACTATGTGTCAAATAAATTAATGTCACTCAATAGATTCTGAGATTCTGTTCAACATTCACTCACCCTAAATATCGTGTCCCTTGCCATGCACAGGATTCGCCATGTCCTGTAGAAATCCTGATGACACCCTGGTAATTTCGTGGGTTTCAGTCCTCTTTTAATAGAAATCACTCATCAAGTACATGCAAACATTATTAGTCCCAGAGTGGCTGACCTGCTCTAATTCAGTGCTCGGGCCTGGTGGGGAAAACTGTATTTGGGTAGCATTGAAGTCAAGGTTGTAGGAAATTACCTTTATTTATGAGGGTGATCTAAACGTTGCTTCAACAACTTGATTTTATAAGTCATATTGTTTGCCATCTGCATTTACAAGCAAAAGCAATGGGAAATGGTGAGATCAAATAGCGAGGCATTCTTTTCCATCTTGGATATCTTATCTAAGGTTTTAAGCTCCGTTTGGATCCTTTCTCACTAAGCTTATATCAACCACAGTTTTTAGTTACTTTTCCCCTTGTTCGTGTTTAAATTTATTTTTTAAAAGTATATTTTATTGATTTTTTACAGAGAGGATGGGAGAGGAAGAGAGAGAGCTAGAAACACCAATGAGAGGGAAACATCAATCATCTGTCTCCTGCACACCCTCTACTGGGGATGTGCCCACAACCACAGTGCATGCCCTTGACCGGAATTGAATCTGGTACCCTTCAGTCTGCAGGCAGATGCTATATCCACTGAGCCAAACCCGCCAGCGCTGTTCGTGTTATAAATGTAAAGAAAAGTGGACTGATACAAAGTATGCTATCTTAATGGTATGCTACATTCAAATGCAATAAAATACTTTCTTTGACTAGAATTTTTGGTAAGTAGCTGAACGCAGGGTCTTCACTGAGCCACTCTGAAAGGAACACAAAATATGGTTTTAACTACTAAACAAAAATGTGAATTCCGGGGAATTAGTTAAAACTAGTTTAAAAGGCACTGTAAATGATTGCTGTTTTTCCCTTCTTGCTTTCTTGGACCATAGGTTATAGAGTCCAAGCTGCTAGTAAAATAACTTAGTGACCTCAGCCCTGTTTCATGTAGCAGCTGGTCACAAAGAGATTATTTCAACAGTCCACACAACTGGCCATTTTGTAGTATCTCGTGGGAAAATACATGTCAGCATCAATGCTCTCGGTCAAAACCAAAATAAGAACATCTAGAGTCTGCTTATTGTTTGTAAAAATAATAATAAGATTTGGATGTTCTGCCCTGACCCATGTTGCTCAATGGTTAGGGTGTTGGCCCAGTCAAGAGCACATTACCTGGGTTGCAGGTTCAATCCCAGCTCCAGTTGATGTATCTCTGATGTAGATATTTCTCTCTCTGATGTAGATATTTCTCTCTCTCTCTCTCTTTTCCCCCACCTAAAACTTAATAAATAATAAATAAGAACTAACCCAAATAATTACATAATCCTAAATATGTAAGGGAAAACATTTTATCAAGGGTTATTTATTAAAGATTACTTCAGATATAAATATAAACTGACAATTGTTTTCAACCACTTCATGAATTTAGTTCATAAAAAGTGATAAAATTAAGCTGCAATATTTAAAACTATGCATAGTAAAATTTAGAACAAGAAAATCTGACCTGGGAATAATCAGATTAAAAACAATGGGCACACACAAAACCTCTTAGTGGCACAAGTGATAATTGGTATGAACAAAAGAAAATTTGATATGTAAAAATCTTCATTATAAAATTTAAATTGAAAAGAACTGACCTCACAGTACAATAAATTAGTACAATAAAAAATTTAATGAGAAACTATTATGTTGGGTAGAGAATCGGGAAATTAAATTGACATAATAGCAGTCACTCCATGAAATTCTTTCTTGACAAAAATAGTTACATAGTTCTGCTTAAAAAAAAAAATCCCATAGATATAGAGTCAAAATTTTTCCCATGGATATATGTCAAAACAGCAAGATCAGAACATCCAGTAGTTTAAAATAATGACAGGGTCAGAACATTTTGGCCACAGTTCAGGGCATTCTGACTTAACTGCAACTGTTTCTGTTCAGAAATACCAAATATTGTATGTCTTCTAACTTACCATTTCATCTCAAATAATTACATCTCTGGCATGCATCTGAGACACTGGCTCTCAGAAACTACTCAGTTATAAGATGCCATGATTTACTGTATTTTTCTGGTGTATAAGACGACTTTTTAACTCAGGAAAATCTCAAAAGTCGGGGGTCGTCTTTTACACCGGGTCTCCTCTTATAGGGTGGATATATCTCAAACTCTATATTTTAACTGGAAAAGTTGGGGTTTTTTTTATATACCCAGTCGTCTTATACACCGGAAAATATGGTAGGTTGTGCCAACTTGTTCATTGAAATTTTTAATTGTAGACACTGTACTCAAGAGGCTTATAAAAAAATCTCTTGCCATCATTGGGTTTGAGAAGCTACAATTAAGCCAAGATGCCTTGAAGAAGTTGGAGCATAAGACCTTGACCCAATTCTATCTTCTATTACTGGAATTGGTTTATGAGCTTGCAGAGGTAGAATAAGTACCAAGTTCATGGTCAAAATTGTCAAAGCGTTAGTGTTGCAGATACCAATGACTTCTTATTCAATTGCTCTTTCCCTTTGAGTAATCAGCTGGCCAAATACTACATGGCCAAAGCAAGAGAGTTAAAAAATGAAAGCAACTTATGACCTCACAGTTCATTCCAAACTAAAATCAGGATTTACTCTTCAGAACCAATGTTCCATTTACTCAGCTGTCCCAAAGAATTTCCTTCCCTATAATCCTAGATGAATCTCACTCAGCTCTCAGGGTGCAGGGTGTTGCTCAATGGTTAGGGTGTTGGCCCAGTCAAGAGCACATACCGAAGGCCTTCCTACATAGTTCCAGCCACTTTCTCCATTCTGTCCTCCTCTTGGGAACCTTCTTGTCACACACTCCTTTGTACCATTACTTAACCCTGGCCATCCCCCTCCTCTGCAAGTTGTGAGAACAGTGCAGTGATGCCCACAAAATTGATAATAGGAAAATAAAACTAAGTCCCAAGAATTAATTGATGGAATGGCCACAACACTGCAATATCTCTTAGGCCTGAAAAACATATTTTTAAATCAAATGAGAGCTATGAAGCAATCCTAAGAGAGCCTGAGTCTTTTAGAGGCAGTGGCAGGGTTGCAGGTGAGTTTGGGGACAGCCAGGAGTATCAGCCTTGGAAGCCCAGATAAGGTTATCCACAAAGAAAAAGGTTAGCTGCACTATCCACACCAGGTCTTCATGGAGGGCATAGTCATGGAGGCCCATGAACAGGACAGCTTTGTCTGGTAGAGCTCCTTCCAACTGACTTGAGAATTTACCCAGTTGCAAAGAGATAAACCTATTGTGGAGATGGTCATATCATCCAGCTCCTGTTATCTTTTCTGCATCTTCATTTGCCTTTCCTCATAGCAATCAAACACCATCCTACAGCCCCACTAAATTCGCCACCATGCCTTCTCTTGTTTACAAAATTTTTACTCCCTCCATCAAGCTTCCCCCACATTGTCTGGCTAAGTTATCCTTCAGCTCTCTGCTAAGATATCATAACCTCCAGGAAACCTTCCCTGTTCCCCATCCAGCTCTGGGCAGGCCCTTTCTGAAGTGTTCAAATAGAATCTTCTGTTTCAATCATATGTCTCCCCTTTGTTATCATTGTCCCAAAATTTGCTTGTCTGTATTCCTCACTGAACTGTCAGCTCCATGAAGGCAGGGACTATGTCTATCTTGATCACCAGTGTATCTCAAACACATATTTGGTACTCAGTCTATTTGTTGAGTGAATGCATTGATTGATTAGCTTATTAACCAGGCTAACAAACCATCAAATCATCTAAATTCTTGTTCTAATCTCATGCTCCTTAAGTAACCTTAACAACCATCTCTGATCAACCTTAGAGTTGCATTTCTGGTGTTCAAATAATTGCCGTTTTTATTTTATACATCAGTCTTCTGTGAGTTTTGCCAATGGGAGCTGGCCGTGAAGCACAGCTCTGAAACAGAGATTATGTTTTTAGACATTGCTGAGAGCAGAGTCTGGGTATACCAAAGGCTCCCAACAGAAAGTTCTGTCTGTTTTTCCCAAGAAGCAGCCGCTTACATCATAGTGAACTCATTTCCATTTTGAACTCTACCTAGTGTAGTACTATCAAAGCAGGCTTTCAATAAACACTTGTTGCAGGGATAAAAGACAATAGAACACTATGTATGCTCAAGAAATTCACATAGCGACACTGTCTTTTTAGATATTTATGGAATTTCATTATATCATTTTTCACTTCAAGGGTCCAAAGTTCTGTTTTTGTTGTTGATGATGTTTTAATAAATATGTGGGTGAGGAAAAATAGTTTGCCCTCTATACTTCTAGGATCTTGGCTGAAACCCTCTCCACCCCCCATAATAAAAGATAGATTAAAAGGATAAAAACAAACAGAAATGTGATAACATATCTAACTCCTGTATACAAGGGAGATACCCAGGAAAAAGGAGTAACTCCCCAAATGGCTAAAGCCATCACCTTAAAATACCATCTCAATCTAAAGACAAAAGTAGATGGTGGTGAGTAGGGGTAGGGAACCAGGTATGGAGGTGATCAGGAAAAGCACAGTAAACAGAGTAAGGTTGCTATGCAGGTTTAAGTCATTGCCTTGTCCATTGATTCGAGTTTCTAGAGATTTGGTTATCCTTCTCTTCCCTTACAAATGAAGGTTTCTCTTCTATCTTTTACAATCAGGTAACTTTACTTGCTTCCAGAGCTTCTGTGTCTTCCGTTTCTTAAAAATAATCAGCCTATTATAACAAAGAGGCATATTTTAGGACAACAACTTCTGGTGCCCTTCTGAGATCAATTTTTCTTAATTCTAGTGGGTTCTACAGTCCTGCTGCGCTGCTTCTACAGCTTCACGGAAAGCCTGACCTGGCTGTTTCCCCTTTTTGTACCCAGAACACCAGGCACACACACTCCTGATACCAGCTGATGCCTGTTCTGGTTGAGACTGCGGGAGACTTAGCGTTGGTTCAGGGACAATTCAAGATTTGTCAGCTGGCTGTGACTGATTATCAAGATGTCCAAACTGCCTCCTTTGCTATGTGTAAGCAATTTAATTTTGTGCCTAATTTTAATCTGCAGTGTACTGTATGTTTGCATCTGCTGTGTTAAAGCATTCATTAGCATTTAAAGGGGAGCTGATGGTATTGATCACTCTTATTAAAACCAAAAACAATCATGTGGCATTCTCTTCAACCACGGAAGCCACAGCCAAAGTTTATATACTCAAAACACCATCAGGAAGAGAAGATGCAATATGAAAGCAGGGATTTTAAAGTGGCATCTGTTGTAAGCATTTATGGTTTGGCACCACTCTCCCCACCCCCAGCTTCCCAGATTTTGAGCTTCTTGAAGATAGGAAACTTACTTTTCCCCCTGAATTTCTATCGCCTGGCACAGTGTCTGACACAAATAAGTTTTCAATAAATTTTCTGATGAGTGAATACATTAAGGAGTGAAGATGAAACAACCAATCCATGTTGTAAAATGTTTATTTTTTTAATAGACATTCTATGTAAGAAAACTCGGTGGCTTAAAATAAGCATAAACATTTGTTATCTCACACAGTGTCTGTGGCTCAGGAATTCGGGGTTGGTTAGGTGATTGATCCTGGCTTGGGTTTCTGATGAAGTCAGTCCAGGTGTTCACTGAAGCTGCATTCATCTCAAGGCTTAGCTGGTGCCGGAGGGTCTGCTTCCAAGACAGTTCTCTCCATGGTTGTTGGCAGGAGTCTTGAATCCCGTCTCATGTGAACCTTTCTACAATGCTCAAGTGTCCCCAAGATATGGTGGCCAAATGCCCCCAGATTGATATAAGAAAATAAGGTGAAAGCTACCATGTCTTTTATGACCTAGCCTCCGAAGTCACACTCAGTCACTTCTGTAAATCCCACTGTCTACGCAGGTCAACCCTATTCATTATGGGAGAGGATCACACAAAGGTATGAATACCAGGAGGCAAGAATAACTGTTAAAAATCACTGTACATCCCCACCACCACCACCACCGCATTGTAATTTGCCGTCTTCTTTCCTGAACTCTGCATTTTCTGCATGGTTTACATTTCCCACGATTTAAATTTTGAACTTGAGCATACTTTAATTTAGTGTTCAGGACAGAAGGTATCTTAAAAACCATCTCCAGAAGATTAATGTCTTCATTTTACAGCTGAAAAAAAAAATCTGTAGGGATGAAGCAACTGTCTGGTCACCCAGTGGGTTACGGGCAAAGGCAGAGCTCAATGGCTACACCATTCTCCTGGAAGCCCAATGCTTTGTGAAATGTGTAGTTACATGAGAAATTGGTGTTCATGAGGTCTGGCAGCTCTAAGTTAACACTTATTTTATGTTGGTATAGTTGAGCCTTCTTGAGTCTCCATGGAGATTGGGAAAGTCATGGTCCATTGGTAGGTGTGACTAAATGCTTCTAAAAATAAAACATTAAGGCAATTATTACATGTCCTCTTTCTTTCACCAGGCCTATGTTAGTTTCCTCTGGATTCTGTGGTGCTTTCAAGAGACCATTTGTTTTATGGAATAAGTATTCGTGACAAAGTTGTCTGAAAAGTACATTTTATTAGTCACTTCAGGCAAGCAAACATTTGCTGAGATCCTTCCCTGTGTTAGGCACTGGCCCTGCATTCCCTCTGATTTCCATTGTTAATTTAGAAACAAGTCTCAGAGGTAGGAGGAATTATTTTCCCATAGACTAAATTAGAAACTTGGAAAGAAAAAGGTAGAAAAAGAAAAATCATTTCTTTTAAGGGATAGAAATAATTTATTCTCTACTCTTTAGCCAATTCTTTGGCTCCTTCTACATACCATCCCACACCACTCCTTTCCTTTAACTATATGCATTACTTTCTTGCCTGGGGGACCTGTGGCTCTGAATTTCTCAGAATTTCAGAAATTTAGCTTACCCAATTATTCTTTCTCTTTGTCTAAAAAAATGACAAAATCTCATTAGTCCCTGCTTTAATATAACACACTCAATAATGATCTTTCCTTAAATTTGTACCATTATAGCAAATCATTGTCTTAATTTATCAGAGGTCTAAATGAATTCACTAAAAATGAGAGATCCAATTCTATATGACCACTTCTCCAAAAGCCCGTACTTCTTACCAGCACAGATGAAGTGCCAAGAAGATGCAAAAGGAAAAATACACCTACTTGTTTTACGGAAGTTTCACTATAAGAAGCAGAGTGAAGATGAAACAACCAATGCATGTTATAAAAACGTAGCTAGTTCAAACACAGTTAAATGGATTGTATTCATGTAAAAAAAACCATTGACACCTGTAAAGAATTTTTATGAGTTTATTTGAGCCAAACTGTCCACATATGCCGGGAAGCAGAACCTCAATGAATTGAGGTAATGCTCTGGAGAGTGGTTGGGTTACATCTGTATTTATACATTACAATCAAAGGAAAGGGACATAGGTCGGTTACATGAAATCCATTAGTGATACATTTAGGAGGTGGGATAAAGCAAAGGGGAAACCTTTGGGATAGGATAAAAAGTGAAATGATGGACATATGCTCCTTTTACATAGATGGATAGAGGATAGTTTAACATAATTAACAGTTGATAACAATAACAATGAGGGAATGTCCTGGTGCCATTTGTTGTGTCTTGAGGAGTGGGGGAGGGGGAAGAAAGGAGGGAGTTACAAGTTACCCGTATATTATCTTAGCGGCAAAAAGACAAATGGGCTCATTAAAGATCTAAGTTGATCTTTATCAGAGAAAATACTGGCTTAGGACATGACTATCCACTATAACCTGTTTGTAGTTAAGTATTTAATTTTCAGCTTATCCTTTGTGGTTACTTTAGGTCTCTGAGTCTGCAAGACTGCCATGCAGGCCTCCCCTGAGCTTGTCAGGTTAGCATGTGGCCCCTTTCATCCACAATTGTAACATAAAATATATCATGGAAGAATTAACATAAATTCAGTGATCACTATATGCCAAGCCCAGTACTAAGCCCTTCCCTCACTTATTCTCCACAATCAACCCCATAGGTAGATTCTGTTATTACCTCCATTTTCCAGTTAAGGAAACTGAGGCATAGAGAAGATGGCTATTTGCCCAAGGTAATTCAAGGGGTGTCACTGTCACAGGATAGGACCTCACAAAGACTGCTGGAGGGCTAAAGGCCTGGGGAAGGTTGCTAGGTACTTGCCCCTAAGCTCTACCATTAATGTAACTCAGCTATGCTCACATGGCTGCTGCTTTCCTTGTCGCCAATGTCTGTTTGCTGCCCCCCTCTCCCCACCTTAACTGCCTAAAAGATTACAGACAGAGGGCCTGTTCTAGGAGGAAAAGCTATCAGCAGAGGTGACTACAAACATATGGGCTCCTTGTGATGAGGGAGCTCAGCAGAGCTTGCAGGCCCAAGCCTTCTCAGTGTCCCATTGTCTCTGCATGGCCCAGAAAACATTTTTTTACCAAACGCATGGTATTCCACCTTCCTGTGAATTGTCTTCCTTCCCCTCTGAAGTCCCACACTCAACCCCCTTCTCCTTAGTTCAGAATAGCACATAAGTCCAAATTGTCAGATTGCTTGTGGGCCCCCCTATCCTTATGGGTCCCCATATGTCTGAAATAAAATTTATCTTTTTTCTGCTGTTAATCTGTCTCATATCAGTTTATTTCATAGACCAGCTACAACAGTAGTTCTCAACCTTTCTAATGCCGCGACCCTTTAATACAGTGCCTCATGTTGTGGTGACCCCCCAACCATAAAATTATTTTCATTGCTACTTCATAACTGTAATTTTGCTACTTTTAGGAATCATAATGCCAATATCTGTGTTTTCTGATGGTCTTAGGCTCTATAGCAGCGGTTCTCAACCTGTTACAATCCACAGGTTGAGAACCGCTAGCACGGTTGCCTAAGACAATCGGAAAACACAGATATTGACATTATGATTCCTAACAGTAGCAAAATTACAGTTATGAAGTAGCAATGAAAATAATTTTATGGTTGGGGGTCACCACAACATGAGGCACTGTATTAAAGGGTCGCGGCATTAGAAAGGTTGAGAATCACTGAGCTAGAAGAACCTAGAGGAGAAATCTTTCCTCCTCAAACAGTAGGTGTCCTTAAGCAAAATCAACTTTAATGGCCAGATGCCCATTTCTCCGCAAGGCGACTCTAGCTGAGATCCTGGGACCTCTGACCATGTCAGCATCCTGGGTCTCTGTCTGAAGACCTGGTGGAAACAAGACTGGTGAATGCTTTTTCTCTCTTTCTGAATTCAGATTAACAGGAGAAAATAGTTATGGAACTATTTCCTTGGGCTTAGTAAAATTTTATTTTCTTCTGTTAATGTGTCTTGAATCTATTTAATTCTTAGACCAGCTGGAAGAACTTAAAAGGAGAGAGGAAATTACTTTTTCCTCCCCAACAACATAAACTGCATTTATGCCAAGACTCACTGGATGCAGTGCTTTGGTTTCCCAGTAGTTTGAACAGAGAAAAATGATGACAGAATTGAGTAAAGGGAGGCACTATATTCATGATGGAAACAGAAATTTTACTTCAAAAAACATCGTTCTTTGTATCTAATTAATGTTTTTGTTTGGCTTTTTAAATATTTAATTTTAAATTTGCATATCATTGAATGACAACTATAAGGTAAGGGGTTTATGCTTTTTTAGGTTGTGGTACTTATTTTAAAATAACATTATAAACAAAATAGGTTAATAATGCTGGCAGAACTTAACAATTCTTTTCCTTTAAAAGGATGTCATACATCACTCAAGTTTGAGGAATGCTGATTTAGGTCATTTTCAGATGGTAGGCAAGAGACCCTGAAATATAAAGCAACCTCTGAGCTACTTAGCAGAACTTGACTTATTCATTCCCAGTTCCCGAAATCTAGATCCTCAGTTCACTGTTGTTGAACTCAAGGGCCCAGGACCACAGCAAGATGGTAACAGAGCCAAGACTAGCTTTTTATATCTGCCTTCTTTCCTAAACCCCACGCTGGGAGGCTTGTCAGTCCTTGCCTATCTAAATTGCTGATTACTTTCCTTTTCTTTTTTTAGTTGAGTATAGTTGACATATAACACTGTAAATTTCAGATGTCCAATATGTTGGTTTGATACATTTGTATATTATAATTGCCATTGTAATGATAATTAGTGCCTTCATCAGGTCACATAATTATCATTTCTTTTTAAAGACTGGGAAAATGAAAACCCATGGTTTTCCAAATTTTCCCTGCCTATTCTTTTGTTGTTGTTTGTTGTTAAATCCTGAGGATATTATTCCTCATTGAGTTTCACAGAGAGTGGAAGTGAGGGAGGGAGGGAAAGAGAGAGAGAGAAATGTTGATGTGAGAGAAACACATCAACTGGTTGCCTCCCACCCGTGCCCCAACTGAGGGCGGGGAGCCAACCCAAAACCCAGGTATTTGACCAGAAATTGAACATGGGTGCTGGGGCCAATGCTCTAACCACTGATGAAGACTGGCCAGCATCTCTCTCCTAGTCTTAGTAGCAAAAATAAATGTAACAACAATTTAACTACAGCTTACTATGTGATCAGTGCTTTATTGACAATATCTTATTTAATGTTGAATTCAATTTCTCAAACTTTGAGTTGTCCAGTTTGTTGTTTTGTTACAGAGAACCGGAAGAATCAAACAATGCTCGGAGAGTTTGGAGTTACATTTATTACGCATGAGTCCAGAGGAAAATGTTTCTCAAATTCTGGGCCCCAAAATGCAGAAATTTTCCCTGTTTATATGTTTTTACCTTCTTTGTCTCCCAAATATGGGATGTTTCCCTCCTCTTTTGCAAGTTTTTAAAGAGCCCCTGTGTGCTGGGGCCTTGAGACCTCAACCAAAGGCCTGGCCTGGTGCCAGCACTGATAATTTTGTCTGGGGAAGGTTTAATAGCCTCTCTGGAGTGAGCATAGTCTCATTTTCCTTATTATTTAAGCAAGCAAGCATTTACAGAAGCCAAATAGCAAGGTTAAAATTTCAAACAGCAGTTTTTATATAAGATGGATGCTTCAGTTTCCCAGGACTTTGTCTTGTTGAAGAAGTTTCTTTAGCGAGGCAGCTTTTCAAGATGAATGGGTCCTGAGTAGTCCTGAAGGGTGTCACTGTCAACCGAACCAGGCTATCACATCTATTTGCTGGAATGAGGAATTAATGATACTTGTCCAGTCATTATCTTGAGAGCTTTTTATTGTCCTTAAAGAGAGACAGTTCATGGACTGTGGTTTGGTTCTCAATAAAAGGCTGTTTACATGCTAGTGGAAACCTTTGTGTTTTTGAGTGCTCTGCTGTGAGCTACTTTCCTTAGCCAAGTTCCTTGAAAGAAAACACCCTTCCTCTTCTCTCAATCAATCATTTTTATGTAGACCAGTTTCTCAAACACAGACAGGAAAAGTGTCAAAGGTAACAATGCTCTTCCTTTATGCAGTGCCTAACAACCAAGCCACAAATGTCCGGGCCATACCCAGTCCCATAAACCCACCCCTTGTCACTGTGAGAATGCCCTTATCTCTGTTTTGCAGAGGTGAAAAGATGTTTCCTTCAGGTATTAGAAACATCTAGAGTGCTGTCCAAGTTGGAATGCAAAAGAACTTAAATTTAGCCTTTAATTCAGATCATTGTGGCCCCATACACAATTGCAAGACTGATTCCAATCATAGCAGCAGAGAAGAACAGCACCATTGCAGTGGGTGGAAAAGTTTTCCTTTACCTCTTAGTTTCCCTGGCTGGGTATGAAAATTAAACTGACAAAGATCAATAGGAGAAAAGCATACATATATAATAAAGGGAAACCATCCCTCTTTAATTTTATGCATATCTTAAAAAAGAATTTCTCAGAAGAAATTCCTGTTGCCAATTGCTTCTATTGAATGGGATAGGTATCTCAAATTTTGTTATTTACTAAAGGTATGTCTAGGCATATCTAAAAGATGTATTTATTCTGCAGCTCCCTAGCACAGATGTTATATCAAGACTGAAAAAAGAGCCTTAGCTGGTTTGGCTCTGTGGATAGAGCATTGGCCTGCGAACTGTAAGGTCCCTGGTTGATTCCGGTCAAGGGCACATGCCTGGGTTGCAGGCTCAATCCTCAGTAGGGGGCATGCAGGAGGCAAGCAATCAATGATTCTCATCATTTATGTTTCTCTCTCTCCCTCTCCTTTCCTCTCTAAAATTAATAAAAATACATATTTTTAAAAAGATTGAAAAAAGTAACAACATTGATTCTAGTTTAAAACAAATAATTAAGAACACACACAAAAAAAATAAATATAAAGCAAATGGTCATTAACACACTGTCCTGTTCAAATCCTCATTCCTGAGTTTGCTGATTCTAGCATTTGAAAACTAAACATTAAAACATTACTACTAACAAGGCAAAGCAAGGAAAAGAAATCCCATCACTGCAACCCTCCGGGGTTCAATCTGTAAATGTGCCAAAGGCGAGCTGGGTGGAGGGTAAGGAGCGCCCTCCTTAGCACACCCGCTTGTTGGGACACACCACTGAAAGTTCTGGCTCTTTTACCAAAGTACACAGAACTGAGAACTAAAACCAAACAAAATAAAGATGTTTAATTTTTTAAAGGTCATTTTGGGGATAATTTTCTGTCTCCTAACTGAGGGGTAGCTGAATGTGGCCCCAAAATACGCCTCTAGGGTACAATGATTATTTTGAGCTAATTATTTTAAAAAAATTGTAGATGCAGAAGCTCTGGAAACAGAATAAAAATCACTCTTTTGTAAGCGAAATCTACATTTAGAAAGAAATTTACATTAGAAAGAGGGCCTAAACCCGGAAGCGAGCAGTTCCCAGGTAATTGTTTCACTTGAGGAGCTTACCTGCATTCCTCTTCTCAGCTGCCTCTGAATTGCTTCCCGCTGTGAAGTCTCAGCTCCTATCCTGGTCCTTAACTTAGAATGGTATATAAATCTCAATTCTCTGCCCACCTTTGGGTCTCATTTTTTTTATGGGGTACGATGTAATTAAAATTGTGTTATTTCTCTCCTATTCATCTGTGATTACTCCAAAAAATAAAAGTGAGATGTATGTAAACTACTCAGTTTAGATCTGGATCCTGCCTTGCGATCAATAAATTATAACTTTTCTCTTTGCTATTAGTATTTTATTAGATCAAACTCACATGGCCAGGCCTGAGACAGAGATGGTAACACTCTCCACTGTTTTTGACCAGGTAAGCACTTACTACTACACACCTGTTTTGGTCTTTCTGTTCATCCTTTTAATGTAAATCATTCTCCTCAGCCCTTTTTTGTTTAGTTTTGTTTTTATGTTGCTTTAAGGATACGGTACTAGTAATGGATCGATTTTTAAATTTCTTAAAATCTCATCATCTAGTCAGCTTCCGTGCGCTCCCTGCCCTCCCACCCCAAAAAATATATACCTTATTGTTAGGGACTTGGTTGTATTAGTTTGTATTTTCCTAAACACTAAATACCATAGTGAAACAAAATTTTTGGATTGGAACTCAGATTCTTTGTCCGCCAGAATCAAGGCCAGAAAGTGGAATAGCAAAGGTGGAGATTTATTGAAGAACAAGTACAGACTCCCACATGGGGAGAGGGAAAGGGTTCCACTGAATTCTTTTCCTGCAGTTTAAAAAGGCTGCAGATCCTGGTGCCTTGATTTCCCCTCTGATTGGTCACTATTCCCCTATGGTTACTACAGTAACTCCTAAGCTCAAAGGTTGAATCTCAGCGTGGAGCGTGTGAGGTTCTCCCCGCTCCTTCCTTATTGTTTTCCTACTCCCTTTGGCCTTTCTTCCTCTCCTTCTGGAGGAAGGGCTTTCTTCTCTTCATTTACCTTCTCTTTATTTTGTAAATATAGACCTTTTGCTGTTCCCAGCTCCCTCATTCTATGGAAATGTACCTTCTGTTGCCCTGCAGCCCTGTACTTCCTCCACGGTCCCCTTAATTTCCAAAATTTCCTAAAACCTGTCTTTTCCACTCCCCCAAATTCCTGTTTCAGTAGTGGCTTTGAAGCATCCCATCTTATATAAAAACTGCTGTTTGAAATTTTAACCTTGCTATTGGCTTCTGTAAATGTTTGCTTGCTTAAATAATAAGGAAAATGAGACTATGCTCACTTCAAGAGGCCATTAAACCTTCCCCAGACAAAATTATCAGTGCTGGCACCAGGCCAGGCCTTTGGTTGAGGTTTCAAGGCCTCAGCACATAGGGACCCTTTAAGAACTTGCAAAGGAGTGAGAAACATCCCATAGTTGGGAGACAAAGAAGGTGAAAACATATAAATAGGGAAAATTTCTGCATGTTGGGGCCCAGAATTTGAGAAACATTTTTCTCTGGACCCGCATGTAATAAATGTAACTCCAAACTCTCCGAGCATGGTTTGATTACTCCGGTTTTCTGTAACAGCTTGGCAAATTGAATAAAATTCTAGACATTTTTAATGGATCCCCAAGATTCCAATCTAATATTCTGATATTATTAAATAAAAAAAGTCAAATTTTAAAAAAACCACTGTGTGTGTGTGTTGAAAATAAAGTCTGGAAAGATATATAGTAAAATATTATCTTTATCTCTGGGTGGTGGGATAGCATGTGCTTTGTATTTTCTCCTAGTTCTGCTATTTTTGTTTTTATACTTCAAAAACGAAGGTGAATAATTTGTATCTTTTTTCAGTTAGCTTAAAATGTACTTATATAAATATTATAATCTAAAATCTTCAGATAAACCGACTAGAGAGAGCTTTCTATCTCCTCAGCCCAATGAATTCATTTTGTATTTCACTAGGGCCTGAAGGATCACTCCAGTTATTCAAGATGTGCCCAGTTCACTGTCTGCACCCCTAATTCCAGCCAGGCATTTTGGAGGGGTAACCAACAAACGTTAGCGCAGAGATACCACTGCCACTGAAAAGGCTCTCTATGCTCTTATCAGATGTGAACTGACAACTTCATCTTTGGGAATGAGATAGCCCTACTAGTAAATGTCAATCCCTCACTGAGGGAATTATTAGACACACATCCCCCACCTACAACTGTTGCAGTGTACCCCCATCTTACAAAGCACACCTCAAGAAGTCGAATTATGGAGTCATTTATTAAAAGCTGGTGGCATACGATGGAGCCATTCAGCACTCCAAATCTCACGGCCCTGAACAGCTTGCCACATCTGGCTGTATTTACACAATATCACAAAAGTATCCATTACATCTTTGGGTCTGGAATGGGGAACCTATTTATTGCAAAGCATTTACAGAAGCAAAATTGAGCAAGTTAGTTATCTAAAGTAGTTATGAATCACTGAATCAACAGAAACACATTATCTGGGACCACCAGGGCAATTTAGAATAATTGTGCTGTCCAGATTCCGGGACCACTGAGTCACCCAGAATGCATTATCTGTAGCTACTGAGGCAATTTAGGGTCTGTTCTGATTCCAGGACAACTGAATCAACCAAAACTCGTTATGTGTAGGTACTGAGACAATTTAGGATAATTGAGCTGTCCTGGTTCCCAGAAGAATGTGCTTTGATGACCAGTGAGATCACAATCAATGGGATATTCAAACCATCATCAATGGAGTATTGGGATAGCATACATAAGTTCAGAAAATCAAAATAACTTTCTATTTTAGCAAACAACTAAGTACAGAAGCCAAACAGCAGTTTCTACCTGAGATGATTGCTACCACACTTCACAACATGGGTACAAGGATTCTGACTTCACAGGAGAGTTGTATTGCAGATGAGTGTAACACTCCAAGAGCCAGCTTTCAACGAATGGAAGTCCTTTTTGATATTCCTCTCTGTAGGTAAAAGAGCCCTTTCCACACCTCATAAGTGTGAACACCTTTGAAAGGAAGTGCCTCCTCACATAGCCTTGCCAGTGACCCGGAACCAGTTGCACTTCTTTGGTATTGCAATGATGAAGGTGTAGTACCTCTTCAGACAATACTATCTTATATCTTTACAGACAGGTAGATATATAGCCATCTAAACTGTGTTTGTATTTAGTTCAGCCACTTAGAGTGGTTTAGCAGCTGGTAAAATGACCACCAAATCAGAAATGTTATTTATTGCTAATCCCTGAACAATTTAGTGTTTGTCCTGCTTACCCATCCAATTTATCAACCTCCTGTATTCTTAAAAAGCGTCTCCCTCTCTAAATAATTAAGTTGATAAAACACTTATTTAACAGGTTCTTCATTCCAGACCTAAAGATGTAATCGATACCATTGTGATATTCTGCCAATATAAGCCAGAGGTTCATTTCAGATTTCTCAACACCTCTGAATCTGTGCTTAAAAAACAAAACAAAACAAAAGCAATTATCTTCTAAGTCTTTATCTCTGAAATGCTTAGGCTTCAGCCAGAGGCCTCTCAAATCAGACTGCCTCAGCTCAAATCCAGCTATTTCAAACTGTGTGACAAGTTACTTAACCCCACTGTGTTTTTGTTTCTTCAACAGCATAGCTTCTATCATATCTAATAGGTAAAGTGCTTAGAATTGCAAGAGCTTGGCATATAGTAAGAAGCTGTTATTATATGTGAAATAGACTTCACGAACATTTTGCAGCTCCATCCGTCCATCAGAATGGCAAACTGCCTACATGCATGATTGTGTTTCAAAAGATAACTATTGTCAGAAAAGCATTAATGTGCATACAATTGTCATAGCGAAGAAAACGCAGCAGACATAGACAGTCTCAAGTAATTTCTGTGTGACGGATGTTACTGGAAGTTGAGTGGCAGAACAACGTGAATCTCTCCTGTGGAGAAACTTGGTTTGGGGGTTTCCAAGAAACTACACTGTCCTGTTGGCTTTGCCTCCAGTCAAGTTCAGTGATCTTGGATGTGTATGAATGCTGAGTCCCTGATTACTTGTTTAATCCTGGTTTTACTCTCCTTTCTTCTGGCCTCCCCAGCAGATGTCCCCACAAACGTGAAAGTACTTGAAGAAGACTAGCAGAAGCTACTCCCTGACCAGTAGCTGGAAATTGCTGAGCTGATTGAAGGGCACAGTTTCTCTAACAGCCGTGGCTCCTCCCTCCTCTCTGAGCAGTCACTCATAACCAGCATGTCTGTGTGCCACCGGGCACGCCCCTGCTACCAGGTGTAAGCGATGCTGCTGAGGAGCAGACTTTTGTCTTCTAAGCCTGTGTTTTCCACGGATAGTGAGGATGTACCTCAAAGACCCTCATTTGAATTTTTAGCTCCATAGTGAAGTGCCCTCTGACCTAATTACTCTTATTATCTTGAGCGACAAAGGACAAATTGCTTTATTTGGTAATTGACAGGAAAAAAACCTGAGCCAGAAGGACCTCTTGACATTTCATATCAATACGTCTGAAGAAAGAAAGCTGTGCTCCCCTGGAAAATAAAATAGAGATCAGCAGAACTATTTGGTGATAGGCTACAGGCGACAGGGAAGCCTTTGGGTCTAGTTTTTTACTCTAGTCAACTTTCAGAGCTCCAGAATCATATCGTTGGTTGTAGCAGGTTGGAGGTTATGTAGAAGGAGTTTTCTATGTCTACAGTTAATACCAGTCTGTGGAGATTATATTTAACCACGTGTAAAAGCTGGTGTGGAAAACCAGAAGAGGCCCCATGTTAGACCCAGCTGGAAAGTACCAGAATGGGTTAGCTGAAGATGCCAGAGGCAACCCAATGTTCAGCTGTCTCTTCTGCACATCTCCAGGGTGCATGATTTCTCCCTGTGACTCTCTGGCCTTCCCTAAGTATCCAGACTCACTGAGAGTTTCATTTTCCTTTCTCAAAATTTCTACACTGCTTATGATCTGATGTTTACATTCTCACCGTGGATTTTAATACAGAATATGTAAATAAATTTAAAATGGTCTATTTCTATAGGTTGATCTTTTCTCACTACACAATAGCTTTCTCCTCATCAGTGATTGATAATATCCTTTGAATATCTAATAATTTCACAAAAGTAAGAGGCCCAGAGAAGCTGACACTGACAATGAATTCAAATAATGACATCAGTGTTCAGACATCAGACCAGGCAGCCTACTTTTTTTTACCACATATCAAAAGGCAAATAAAACGTGTCCTTTTATAAGACAAAATGCACTTAAATATTTAGATATTATTCTGGTATGGTGATCTGGCTATATGTCAGTTCTGCAAATTCTCTGTGTTTTCTTGGGCAAATTAATACCTTGTTACAGTCTTAGTTCAATGAATACACGTCATTTAACAAATTTTCATTATTTGATTTGTGCAGAACATGGTAGTAGGAAGGCAAATAAGGTTTCCTCAAATCTATTTTCCAACATATAATTTAAGTTTTTATTTCTGTGATTTTATTTTGAAAAGCTTTCCTTTTGTTGTTATCTGAATATTAATCCCTTCTTTTTTTAAATCTTCACCTAAGGATACATTTTCATTGATTTGAGAAACAGAGAAAGGGAGAGAGAGAAACATCAATCTGCCTCCCTGAGGTATCCCTGGGATTTAACTTAAAACAGTCTCCGTGTAAGGGTTGATGCTCCAACTAACTGAGTCACCCAGCCAGGGCTATTCATTCCTTCTTCATAGCTCTCTGTTCTTGTTTAATATCTTCTCATTTCTCTGAGGTTATTAATGCCATTTTTTTAATGTTTATTTTTTTCCCCTGTAGAATTTGTTCTCACCAAGTTGCTTTTTCTCTATTTTGTCTCTCTCACATCAGTGTTTCTCTCTGTCTCTCTCCCTCCTTTCCACTCTAAAAAAAGAAAGAAAATTCAAAGGCTTAAGATCTTCAGTCCACTGCCATTGTTAGAATCACGTTTTATAACTTGAATGTAAAAGTTATTGAGAATATAACTTTTGAGAATTCTAAGAGGTTCTATCTTTGGTTCCCTGAGATGTTTTTATCCTTATAGATTGTCAAATTTTGTAAAAGTCAATATAACGTGTTCAATTCCACTTCTGATTTATGTTTTTTATTTGATTTTTGCTTTCTATTTCCAACCATTGTGAAGGTAGCTTTAAAACACCTCTATAAATTCATTTGTTTGAATGTCTCTGATGAAACTTCAATTTCAGGAATATCTATATAAAAGAATACCTTTCTTTTTTTCTGCATTGATCTTGATCCTGAGGAGAGAGATAAATTTTTCTTTTAAGTCATCTGACTCTAGTCCTGGATCAGGTCAATATGACCTGAACAGTAACACTTTTGTTATCCAAAGAATATAAAGAAAATAAACCCCTAGGGAGAAAGCCTTGACTAGAGATTAGAAGAAGGAGCTGTCAGGATGATAATCCAATTAATCAGCCATCCTTTTTTTAAACTCTGCTACCAGTCCTTTCTTTCCTGGCTTTTCAAGGTTTGGTATGACCAGGTGGTGCAAATATTTAGATAATGAAGGCAAAATTTTATTTTCTTAAGTAACTAGGTTTCAGTCAGTCCACTGTGGTGTAACTGGTTATTTGATCTATTTTGAAGGATGGGACTGAAGAAAAAAATTCTGATAATTCTGTTAAAAGCCTGATTTTATGAACATGTGTCCTTACTGTCTTTTTCGGCTAGAGGTATACTAACACTGAATTGCACTAAAACACAAATTTTGAAATACTTAAATAAATACTTCTGAAGAGAAGTCAATGGCCATTTGTATTGTATTCTTCCGTATTGTTTTAAAAAATTTTCTGTTCATCTTTGGTCTTCAGAAAATTTAGCAAGGCTACCACAGATGTAGTTTTTTTCACATTTATCCTGTGTAGGGTTTTCTGAGTTCCTTGAATCCATTATTTTGGGAAATTTTCTCCCAACTTTCCTCTAGAACTCCAATTACTCAAAGGTTGGAATTTTTTATATTGCCCCGTGGGTCAGTAAACCCCTGTTCTAATCTTTTCCTTTCTTCTTCCCAATCTTTTTCCTCTCTATTCTTCAGAAGGGATAAATTCTAATAATCTATCTTTATGTTCAGTATTCTTACATCATCTGTAGCCTGCTGTTCAGCCCGTCTATTAGATATTATATTTAGGTTACTTTATTTTTCAGATCTAAATTTTCCATTTATTTTTGCTTTTTATATACTTTTGATGTCTCTACGATATCTTATTTGTTTGTTAATTATAAGATATTATCCTTTATGTCTGTAAGCATAGTTATAATAGCTGTTTTAAAATCTTTGTTTGCTAACTTCAACATTTGGGGAATCTTGAGGTCAGTCTGCATTGATTTCCCATGAACCATGTTTTCTTTTGTTCCCCTATGTCTAGTGATTTTGGATTTTATTCAAGACAGTATAAATAATCATTGTGGAGATTCTAGATTCTATTCTATTCTTCCAAAAAGCCTTGATTGTTTATTTTAGCAGAAAGTTAACTAGGCATGCTTCAGACTTTAAATTCTGACTCCCCTGCTGTTGGCAGCAGCTGAAATCTCTGCTTAGTTCTTGTAGCCATGGAGAACTTCTTGGATCTGTCCTGTAGCAGCTTTATTTTTTAATTAATTTTTTTATTTTTGAGACAAATATAGATTCACTTGCAATTATAAAAAATAATAGAGACTCCATGTACCCTTTAACAAGTTTCTCCCAAAAGTAGCTTCTTATAAAACTACAGTACAATATCTCAACCAGATACTGACATTGATACAATGAAGATACAGAACATTTCCTCCCGGCCAGTGTGGCTCAGATAGTTGAGTGTCATGCTGAGCATTGTCAGATTTTGTAAAATGCAAATGTTATAGTAATGTTCCATTGCTGGGTTCGATTCTCAGGGCACCTACTCAGGTTGTGGGTTCAATCCCTGGTCAAGGTGTATGCAGGAGGCAATTAATCAATGTTTCTCACATCAGTGTTTCTCTTTGCCTCTCCCTCCTTCTCTCTCTAAAAAAACTCAATAAAAAATAATTTTAGAAATACACACAAATGATACAGAATATTTCCATCACCATAATGATTCTTTATAGGCACATCTACTTCCCTTCTGCCATCATCTCCTTAACCCATGGCCACCACTATTCTGCTCTCCATTTCTATAAGTTTGTGATTTCAAAAATAAATGGACTTACACAGGATATAACCTTTGGGATTGGCTTTTTTCATTCAGCACTGGGGATGGGGCCTAAGCTGGCAGGCAGACATCCCCTGAGGGGATGCAGGCTGGGCTGAGGGACGCCCCTTACCCCAGTGCATGAATTTCATGCACCAGACCTCTAATGGCACATAATCTCTACAGTCAAAACATGTACTCACTTCATGGACCATCAGAAACTAATAAAAAGAAATTCAAAATTGCTATCTGGCCCAAGGGGACACAGACCCATCCTTGAAACATCTGGCATCACTGTCCCTTGGTAAGTGTCACCCAGTGTGAAAGCAAATGACTCTGAAGGATGCTCAGGCTGGCATAGATATCTCCTAGCACACTTGTGAAGTATAGGCCCAAAGGGATGTTTTGGAGTGGGGCACAATGATTCCATTCAAATGGTCTCCAATACACCTGGTGAAACTTGTCTCTCCTGAGTTATAACTCAGCATAGGCTACTCCCTTTGTGATTTAATGACACAATTGTAAAGATGGGGTTGGGGAAGAGGCTTTTCCTGTCTCAGCAAGACCAGCATCTGCAGCTACAAGTGTCAACAAACATCTGCAGAAGATGTTGTGAGCAGAAATGGCAAGATGTTTTGCTGACTAGGACCACAGAATAGGGGAGCAGAAAAGAGGCACTGGCACATGCAACAGGAATTATGTGACAGAAACAAAGGCGATCACGTGAGCTTCTTCTGCTAGAATTTATAAGGCCTAAGTAGTTTGAGTTGTATCCTAAAGGTGATAGGGTTTTGAGATAAGGAATATTACTATAAAATTTGCATTTTAGAAACATTATTCTGGCAACAGCTGAAGATTGTGCAGTAAGGGAGCAAGAAGGCTGGATCTGAGAAAAGAGTTTGGAAGCTATTCCAGTTGAGAAATGATGAGAGTCTAAATTAATGTCATTCAGGTACAATTAGAAAAAGGGGAACATAAAACTGAATATAAGAGATATTTAGGAAGTCAGAGTGAGCAAGCATAAAACCAGTGGGAGAGGAATTTAAAATGGTAAGATTGAAAAAGAGACTTAGTGTGCAGTAAATAAAAGGAAGAGAATCTCATTGGTTTTCTCAAAAGCTAGCCAAAGGTCAACATTCATAATACTGTAAAAGTTTGGATATATACTATATGTGTGCGCCATGAGAGTGAAAAGTACTCTTATTTTGGTTTATTAAGAATAGTTTCTGGGAAACCAAGATGGTGGCATAGGTGAACACCTAAACTATTGCATGGCACAACAATTTCAAAACTACAGCTAAAACACAGAATAGACATCATCCAAAACCACAGGAAAGCTGGCTGAGTGGAAATTTTACAAATAGAAGGAAAGAAAGGGGCTCACAGAGACTCAGAGGAGCAGCAAAAAGCTGAGGTACAGAGACATATACGTGGAGAGGACAGGCAGCAGAGTGCCTGACTGGCTTCCTTTAGCAGGAAGGAGATGAAAACTCCCGACTGCACTGACCCCAGTTCTGACTGCATGGAACCCCAGTTCCAGGTGAGACTCATACGGGGGGAGTCTGGAATGTCATGAAAAGGAAAGAGTGCAAGGAAACTTAGGGGAGCTGCGAAAGGGAGAGGTCTGGTGGTGCGCATGCAAGTGTGTACAGAGAGGACTGACTGCTGATTGTGCCACTTGCTTTCCCTAGCAAGAGGAAGACAAAAACCTCCCAACTGCGCTGAAATCCAGTTCCAACTGCACTGAACCCCAGTTTTGGGTGAGACCCTGGGGACCCAGATTCATGTGGGAACTGGAAGGGCAGAGGTCTGTAGGCGCGCGAGCATGAGTGCACACAGAGAGGGCTGCAGCGATTAACAAGGGGCACTGAGACCCAGGAGCCACGTAGGGCAGGACTGACGGGAAGCCAAGGCTGTCTGCTCAGCCCTGAGACTCCACCCCATCCAAGCTAAGCACAGAGGCTTTTGCAATTTTTCAAGTCTTGTCTCATTAGGCTGACTCCAGCACAGAAGTTCTCCCAGCATAGACACAGCTGATCCACACAACCAATTGGCTTGGAGGTCAATTTCCCCCAGTGACACCAACAACAATCAAGACTTAACTACACAAAAGTGTGCACCAAGAGAGTCCACCTCAGGTAATTGGGGAAGTGGAGCTACTGGACTATATAGGACACCTAGCACACAAAGCTACTCTACCAACTCAGGGAAGCAGTGAAAATGCAGAGACAAAGAAACAGATCACAATCGAAAGAAATGGAGGAAAACAAATAACTGGATATAGAGTTCAAAACCATGGTTATAAGGTTTTTCAAGAATTTCCTAGAAAAGCTGGGTAAATTTAGCGAGACCCAAGAGGAGATGAAAAAGGACTAATTAGAAATTAAACATACACTGACTGAAATAAAAAATATTACACAGAGACTTAACAGCAGACTAGAGGAATGCAAGAATCAAGTCAAAGATTTGAAATACAAAGAAACAGAAAACACTCAAATGGAAAAGAAAAAAAAAAAGAATCCAAAAATTTGAAGATAGTGTAAGGAGCCTCTGGGACAACTTCAAGTGTTCCAACCTCAGAATTATGGGGTTGCCAGAAGAAGAGAAAGAGCAAGATACTGAAAACCTATTTGAAGAAATAATGACCGAAAACTTCCCCCACCTTGTGAAAGACATAGACTTACAAGTCCAAGAAACACACAAAACCCCAAAGAAAAGGAATACAAAGAGGACCACACCAAGACATGTCATAATTAAAATGACAAGAGCAAAAGGCAAAGAGAGACTATTAAAAGCAGTAAAAGAAAAGCAGTTAATTACCTACAAGGGAGCACTTACATGACCATCAGCTGATTTCTCAACAGAAACTATGTAGACCTGATGGGAGTGGTAAGAAATATTCAAAGTGATGAATAGCAAGGACCTACAATCAAAATTACTCTACCCAGCAAAGCTATCATTTGGAATTGAAGGTCAGATAAAGAGCTTCCCAGATAAGAAGCAAAAGGAGTTCATCAACACCAAACCAGTATTATATGAAGTGCTGAGAGGTACTCTTTAAGAAGAGGAAGAAGAAGAAAAAGGTAAAGATAAAAATATGAACAACAAATACATACCTATTAACAAGTGAATCTAAAAAGTAAGTGAATTAAAAATCTGATGAATAGAATAAACTGATGAATATAATAGAATCGGGGGCATAGAAAGGGAGTGGATTGACAATTCTCGGGGAAAGGGGTGTGAGGGGTGCGGGAAGAGATTGGACAAAAATCTTATACCTATGGATGAAGACAGTGGTGGGGTGTAAGGGCATGGGATGGGGTTGGGGATCAGGTGGAGGGGAGCTATGGGGGAAAAAAGAGGAATATATGTAATAATCTGAACAAAAAAGATTAAAAAAATAAATGGCATAAATAGTAAATTAAAGCCCTAATAATAGCTCAGATGTATTGAGAATTTACATCATCCCACACTTGGATTATTATCTCCATTATATAGATAAGAAAATAAAACTGAGGTAGAGAGAAATTTACATGACTGATGTCATAAAACACGTGGTGGGTGGCCAA
This sequence comes from Lasiurus cinereus, assembly GCA_011751065.1. NCBI lineage: Eukaryota > Metazoa > Chordata > Mammalia > Chiroptera > Vespertilionidae > Lasiurus > Lasiurus cinereus. The sequence continues at coordinate 14,425,025 of JAAGEH010000393.1, read as the reverse complement.
GATACTATTAGAACTTGGGTAAAACCAAAACTCTCTACCATCATACCCAGGCCCAGTTGTTTAAGTACCACATTTGATACCAAGTGATAATGTTTCCCTGCTCCCAACCACCACAGATTGGACTCCTGACATAGGGTCTGCCAATTCACAATACCTTAGGGACCCTATATAAGCATACCCAAGATGAACTTACGCCAATCATTTTCTTTCTCTTGGTTTAGCCTAGTTAACATGAAATGATGCTGGCCAATGGTAAGATTGGAAGTGCAAGGAGGCTCTGAATCCATGACACATCTAGAGAAGGGACCAAATGACTAGTAAGAAAGCTGGGTTGCTTTGAATAGTTAAGGAGAATTATCAAAAGTTGGAAAAATTAGAAACTGTCAAGACTGCCTGCCTGTTCAGTTTTTACAGTCACAACAGCTGCTTGGGCTACCATAAGAAATATAGCATAGACTGGGTGGCTTAAACAACTAACATTCATCTCTCATAGTTCGGGAGGCTGGGAAGTGAACAGTGAAGGTGCCAGTAGATCTGCTTTCTGGTTTGCAAATGGCTGTCCTTTCCTTGTACCCGCACCTGTGGAGAGCAGAGAGAGAGGAAGCAAGCTCTCTCATGTCTCTTATGATAAGGGCCGTAATCCCATTCATGATGGCTCTCAACTTTCATGGCTTAATCACCTCCAAAGGCTCCACTTCCAAATACTATCTCATTGGGGTTTAGACATTGACATATGAATTTGGGGGCACACAAACATTCAGTCCATTGCACTGGCTCTGTAAGTCATGAATACTAGTTGGAAATTGGTAAAGCCTAGTTATTCAAGTTATTTTCTTTCAGAGGTCTGAAAGATGTAGTTTGTCACAAGAACTGTAATGGCAACCCCATTTCTAGGTAAGAGCCTAGTTGAGCTGGTTCTGTCTGGATCCCTCTTTTTCATACTGGAGACTGGAAGCCTATGTCCTGTGTCTGCCATTAAATACCACACACTAGGTGGCTTAAAAGAATAGAGACATATTCTCTCCCAGTTCTGGTGAGCATATGTTTGAAATCAAGTTATTAGCAGGACTGTGCTCCCTGCAGAAGCTCAAGGTCAGATTTTCTTGCTGGCCTCTTCCAGCTTCTGGTGGCTGCCTTCATTCCTTGGCTTGTGGCTCACTCCAATCTCTGCCTTCATCTTCACATGCACTTCTTTGTGTCTCTTATAAGAACACTTGTTACTGGATTAGGTCTCCTTGAGTAATGCATGGTAGTCTCATCTCAAAGCCCTTAGTTATATCTGCGATGACCTTTTTTCCAAATAAGGTAGCGTTATTGGTGGGGTACCCTCTGTGACCCCATCTGTTCCGGGTGGTGGAAGTGGAGTTCTTATGATATTGCAAAAAAAGGAATTTCCGGAAACTCACACAGAAGGATGAATTAAATCCACAAGTTTCCAAGGTCCCATTTCCCTCCGCCCTGCCATGGAAAAAGTCCAATCTTGTCTTCAGTAGGGCAAAAATTAAGGCCACTCACTGCCCAGAGTTTCTGTTCCATATTAAAGTTTGGTCCAGGCCCTGGCTGGTTTGGCTTGGTTGATAGAGTGTCAGCCTGCGGACTGAAGGGTCTTGGGTTCAATTCCAGTCGGGGGCACATGCCTGGGTTGTGGGCTCGATCCCCAGTGTGGGGTGTGCTGGGGGCCGCTAACCAATGATTGTATCTCATCATTGATGTTTCTCTCTCTCTCTCCCTCTCCCTTCTTCTCTGAAATAAATAATAATAAAAAGTTCAGTTCACCATCTGGCTAGCTTATCTTGTGTCCTCAGCTGCAGCCCATTGCACATGTGGTCCACATGGCCATGGGCTATGCAGCTGTTAAGGACACATAGCAGACTAGCACATGGCAAGTACGGGTCATAGAACAAGAGACTGCTACAGCAAACACGAGAGACAGAACCCTTTGTCCGGGGATTATGACCAGGAGCTTAACCAATTAACCCTTCAAGATTTCACACACTTGCAGTGGCTTCGCCCCCTTAGCCAATTAGCCAGAGAGGAAGACAGTCAGGTTAGACAGTCAGGCAAATATCTTCCCTATGTCACCCTTACTTCACTGAGAATGCACCCATCTCTCCCTTTGTTCGATCCTTTCCCCCAGTGATCTGCAGGGAATGGACTGGTGGTTCCCTGTGGAGCATGAAGCTGTAGCTTCAGTGAAGCTACCCAGATGACCATGCCTCACAATGTCTGCCCTCACCTTTGCTCTCATCCTAAGATTAATAGTTTTATTTATTTCAGACAGGAAGGGAGAAGGAGAGAGAGAGAAACATCAATGATGAGAGAGAATCCTTGACTGGTTGCCTCCTGAACGCCCCACACTGGGGATCAATCCCATGACCCTGGCATGTGCTTTGATCAGGAATCAAACTTCAACCTCCTGGCTTATAGGTCAATGCTCAACAACTGAGCCACTCTGGCTGGGCTTCCTATTGTTAATATTAATAAACTACCTAATTGTGACAGCATTTATAGAGTTTGGGAATTAGACAAGAATATATATTTTGGGGGCCACCATTCAACCCACTATGGGTGTGGTACCATCTGTTTTTCTGAAGGTCTAAGGAAAGTTGGAGTAGACTAATAAGCTTTTCAGTTTTCTGTGTTTATTTTCTTTAATGAATTCTGTGAGTTGGGATTCATGGAATTTCAGAATGACTGGTAGAACTGCCTGTATAACTGAAAAGCACTTCACAGCTGGTAGTACGTCCCCCTCTTCCCCTATAGACACTCACTTCCTCTCTGGCTCCTTCATCCATCTGCTCCCCCTAATCCTTCATCCTCTGCAAGTCACCATAACTTGCTTCTGTGTCTCTCCCTTTGCATTGCTTGTTTTTGTATTTTTAAGGACAGGGAGCCACTCTTTTGTACTTTCTTCCTGAGTTTCAAAATCATTTGTGCTCATTCTAGAGAAATTGAAAAGAACAGAAAGGAAAAACAAAGAAAAAAATCACCTACAGCTCCCCCCATCATAGAAGAAATCTCTGCTAATATTTTGCCATGTATCTTTATCTTTCTGGTCTTTTTTTTTCTTTTTTTTTTTTCTCCTTGTGTCATATACATCCTGAGGATATTTTTCCCATTGCTTTTCAGAGAAAGTGAAGAATGAAAGGGAGAGGTGGAGGGGGACAGAGAGAGAAATATCAGTATGAGAGAGACACAAGGACTGGTTGCCTCCCACAGGTGCCCTGATGGGGATGGAAATGGGCTGGAGAGCAACCCACAACCCAGACACATGCCCTTGCAAGGGAGTCAAACCTAGACTCTTCAGTGTGCTGGCCAACACTCTAACCATTGAAGAAAACTTTTAAAAAAGTGATCACTACATAGCTATCATCAAAAAGGCAAGAGATAACAAATGTTGGTGAGAGTGTGGGAAAAAAGGAAGTCTTGCACACTGCTGGTGGGAATATAAATTAGTGCAGCCACTATAAAAACATATGAAAGTTTCTAAAGAATTAAAAATAGAACTATTATATGATCCAGCAATCCCACTTCTGGGTATTTATCCAAAGGAAATGAAATGACTATCTTGAAGAGATATTTGCACCCCATATTCAGGTGAAAATTAAAACAAAAATATTATGGAAGGAAAAGAAGTTAGAGGGGAATTTTATATGGTAAAATGTAGGTAGAGTTAGGCTATAATTATCATTTAGCTTCTATAATGTTGGAACTGACTGATTCAATAATCAAAACTCGACTTTATCTCATACAGTGTTCATAATGCTTTAGTACTAACAGTTAAATATGTATTTCACAACTAGAGGTCCAATGCCCGAAATTCATGCAAGAGGCTCGGCTCTCACAGTCCTGGCTGGCCCTCGCAGCCCCTTGCAGCTTCATCCAGAAGGTCATCCTGGATGGTCATCCAGAATGTCATCTGGATGGTCATTCTGCTGTTTGGTCTAATTAGCATATTAGCTCTTTATAATATAGGATGAACATTGCTGATCCAGGAAAGAAACAAAATATTTCTTTTTGTTCAAAATGCCCCCATTTGCATTCATGTTTCCATACTTCTTTCTCTAACCAAGTATCAGATGTCAGAAGACTGAGCTACTTGAAAGAGTGTTGACATACAGTCAGAAGCACACATCCAGTGTAGTTTGGAGTGCTGGTTTCTGCACTTGCCCTAGACCAGTGGTCGGCAAACTCATTAGTCAACCGCGAGCCGCGGTTTGCCGCCTTGTTGACTAATGAGTTTGCCAACCACTGCCCTAGACCCAACCAGGGTGGTAGGGGTTGGGCCCTCCCACAGAGCGGCTGGGTAACTCTAGGCCTTTTAGGTTTCTTGCCTTTGTGCATCCTGAAAGCCAGCACTGGGGATGTAAATCTATAATTAGGGGTTATTGAAAACAGAGATTTGTGACCTGACAGACTGCAACCTGTCTGTATCCATTAATAGTGAAAACTCTTTCCAGCCCTTTGTCTGGGAGTGTGCATGGTCTATTGAAGGTTCCAGAGCTGCTTGGGCTCATGTTACATTGTCTGAGAGAAGGAAGGGTGTGTGGGACTTAATCTACCAGATATTGAAATGGCATCTAAAAATGATACATCTTATTAGTTGTTTCATTCTTTATGCTAAAAGCAATAATCAAGTTTGACTTCAGCTTTCTTCTTTATACAAGTCCTGAGTGATCAGAAACTCAGGGTCAAGCTTCAAACGTAGTAAGAGGGAATGGAATTTTTTCTGCTATAGGACAATACACAATAATCCTTAACATTCATAACTGTTGGAGGAATTCAAAGCTCCTAAACAGGAGACTAGTATTTTAAAATGTTTTACAGATTTAAAACTCCACCTCAGTCATTCTAATTGGTAAGTGTTTACCGAGTACTGTTGTATTTACAGCCCTTATAGCAAATACTGTCCCTATAGGCCAGGTGTGTGCTTATGAAATGTCATTCCTTATGAGCTGTTGCTGCATCCTGGGCCCCCATCTCTCTCTGCACATTGCATTTCCATTCATGTTGTGTTTTTCCTTAAAAATGATCATATTTACTGGACTATGATTAACACAGTGACATAAAACTTTATGAGGTACCTAAAATAGCAAGGCAACTTGTATTCCCATTTATAGAATCCTATAAAAATGTTATACATATACTTAAACACTATAAATATACAAGATGTCCCAAAAATGTATATACACTTTGAATAATTACAAAGGCAATGTTTACTAAAATACATTTCATCTTCAACATGTAATAGAATCAGCTGTTAAATTGTGTATACATTTTTTTAGGACACCCTGAATATATCTTGAATGACAAAACAAAATTTAAAAAGCTTTTAATATAACAGCTATGTTTTACTATGCTACAGATACAAAAAACAAAACATGGAGAGTAAAAATATAAAAAAACACTCATGTACCCCACCACTCACGTTTAACACTTTGCCATTATTGCTTCATACCATTTATTTGTTTAAAAAAGCATTACTAATAGAGTTTAAAACCTTACCCTCCCCTTTTCCCTCCATCTTCTCTTCTTCAGAGCTTATCTCTACTCTACTGTGCTTGGCCATATTATTATAATTTCACAACTTATGTATGTTTTGTGTTTTTAAAATTTACATAAGGGAACTGCCTTACAGAAACGTTTTCAATTTGCTTTTTCATTCAACCTTGTTAAGATTTAGCTACACACTCTTTTCCTCCTTGGCAGCTTCAAGATTGGCTCCCATCATGACGACACAGTAACTATCCAGACTGGGAAGTTCATGACCAACACAGGACTTTAGCAGAAAAAGGTGGTCATTGACGTCCCTTACCCTGGGAAGACAACTGTACCGAAGACAGAAATTTGGGAAAAACAAGTCAAAATGTACAAGATGTCATCTTTGTATTGGGATTCAGAACCCATTTTAGTGGTGGCAAGAGGATTGGCTTTGGCATGATTTAGGATTCCTTGGGTTACACAAACAAAAATAAACCTCAACAAGTTTGCACAACATGGCCTGTATGAGAAGACGACCTCAAGAAAACAGTGAAAGGAACAGGAGAAGAGAATGGTCAGGCGACTGCAAAGGCCAACGTTGGGGTGGCAAAAAGAAGTATAAGTTCTTCAGTGACTATCTGTGGTGATCATAAGGCTTTTTCATGAAGATCAATAAACTAAGAACTTGAAAAAAAAGCGATTTATCTACACGGATACAAGTAAGCTATGCCACCCATTTGAATTAGTATTCAAATCCCATTGCATGAATATAGCATTGTTCATGTATCATTTCCCTTCTGAGGGGCATTTAGATTGTTTGCAGTATTTTACTGATATACAATGGTACTATGAATGAGCCATCCATCCCTCGGTCTGATTATCTCTGCCTTCAAAATAATGTATCTTAAACTGACCGTTTTTAACTTATCTCACAAGTACCCCAGCCCAAGCCATCACTTTCTCTTTCAGGGACTTCTAAGTCTCTCTGACTTCCACTTTTGCTCCCGTTCAGTTTATGGAGTCAGATGGGATCTTTCCTTCAACAAAATCCTTCCCATCCTACCTGGGATAAAATCTAAAACTCTTTCCATGGCCAGGAAGACCCCATGTCATCTGGCCCCTCTCCCTCTCTTTCCTTTGCTCTCGATGGTGCAGCATACTGGGTTTCTGGTCACTGCTGGAATCGATTCTGAGATCCTTCGGTCTGCAGGCCAATGTTCTAACCACTTAGCAAATTGACCAGGGCTTATTTTTTTGTTTTATTTCAGAAACAAAGAAACGGGAAAATATGCTAGGTGCAACAACTAAGTTGAACCTGTAGTATGAAAAACTCTGTTTTAGGGTATATATCTGCTAGTGGTTTTGTTGGGTTTTATTAATCACTATTGAATTGCTCTCTACTAACATCATTGTAGGAATTTCCTTATATCCTTAGCCAACACCTGGTCTTATCAGGCTTTTAAATTTTTTTCCAGTCTGAGTGAAACTGTATCTCCTTGTTTTAATTTGCATTTGCCTGATTACTAAAAAGACTGTCAGAGAGATCTGATCCTTTAAAATCTATGTAAACCAAATTATTTTCTAGTGCCTCCAGAGGGCTAAGAATTTTCCTTTCAGAACCTTTCATAGGCAACGTGGCTTAATCTTCTACCTTATGCATTTCACAATTTCAAATTCTCATATATTTAATTTTAGTGGCACACGGTTGCATGGCCAAGGACACAGCACTAACAATTTTAGTTCATTCACCATTCATATAGTTGCTTATTTGCTCAACAAACATTTATTGAGGGTCCCCTACTACCGCAGGAATTTCACCAGGCAGACCAGCAGCCTCTCCAAGCACCTACCTTGTGACAGTGAGTTCTTTGTCTCTTGCACTGTGGCACTGCGGCCCTAGGTAGGTGTTTTTAGAAAGATTGCAAGACCCTGAGGACCAAGTTCCTTCCAATTCTCCCAATCCATTGTTCTCGTGCATTATTACTTGTTCACAGATTTTTTTGTATTAATTGCATCGGAAGAGGAACGCAATGTGTTCACGCATGCTCCCATACTACGTACAAAGAAATTATTCCAGAGAGAAAAAGTTTTGAAGGGGGAAAATGGAATGTTTATTTCCAGCACTTGTTTTCAGTGTAAGATTATAGTTAGGGTCTTTTAAAACAACCCAGATTATTTTGCTTTTTCTTCTAAAAGCAATTTCCCCCGCTCTTTACAAACATTTGCCTCTTCATTTCATTGTAGTGTCAGATTTCAGTAAAAAGAGCAATTCTGATTTAGGTGATTCTAATTAGGTTATGAGAGAAAAGATCTCCTAACCACGTTAGTACCGTGTTAGCTTCTATCCACTCCAATAGATAAGTCCTAGCATCGCTCTTTTTCTAATTTAAAAACCTCAACTCTTAGGTGAGACAGCTTGGTTTCCTCTGCTTGTAAGAAAGATCAGGATTTAACACATTTTGTTGCCTTAGAAGAGATAATGGCGTGGCTACCAGATAAGAAGTGCAAACAAGGAGTGGAGTTCGTGGATGATTCTTTGATTTTGATTTTTAATCATGCAAACTGCAGGCCACTCTGGAAGTGCTCAGGGCTCAGGGCAGAGACCCACCGGACCCTCGCGGGTTCTCCATAGCCCTCACCTTCGTTTCTTCTCCCAGCCCGGAATTCATGCAAATCATCTTGCTACCCCCCCCCCTCCATCCCCCGCCCCCGCCCCGCAGCAATACAAACCACTTTCGCGCCGTTCACTCAGGACCGTGCAGCAACATAAAAGAGACAAGTCCCGGAGCCCTAGAAACACCACTTTTTCAAGGCGGATTTTAGGGGAGGCCGAGGAATTCACGGGAGTTCATAATATTTGGCGAGCCTCTTTTGTTTCTGGGCTGAGGGGGTCGGGCGCTCGGACGGGCCGATACCACAGCTTGCAGGACCTGCGCTCCGCCGCGGGAAAAGCCGGCCCGAGCCCCGCCCTTCGGGGCCCGGCTCTGTGCGCCCGCCCGCCCGCCCGCCCGCCCGCCCGCGGCGGCTGCTCGCTGGGACCGCGGCGCGCACGGCGACCCGGCTCGCTCTCCTCCAAACGCGGGCCTGGGCCCCAGCTGCCGCCATGGATGCTCGCCGCGTGCTGGTGAGGGCTTGTTGGTGGGCAGACCTGCAGGGCGGGCGCGGTGGGTGCGGGCCGACCCCCTCCAACGCCACGGATTGAGTGCTGCTCAGCCACGGGTGGCCTTCCTGGGCGGCGCCCCTGTAGGGAGGAGGGAAGCCCCACGTTTCGTGTCGTTGGGGGTGATTGCGATCTGGGAGTGTCCCCGCCGGGCGTGCGCCCGCGGTGCGCGGCGGCTCCGAGGTCCGAGTGATTTGCAGGAGGGCTGGCTGGCCGCGGTGGGGAGTCCAAGGCCACGTGGGGTCGAGGTGCACGTGCCGGACAGCGCCCGGGGCCGGCCAGGCTCCCCCCCCCGGTGTCTGCGGGGGGCGCCCCCACTGTGTCCGCGGGCCTGACCCTGGCCGGTGGGGCGCGCTCCTTGTGACTCCCATACCCGGCGGCGCCCCCGGCCCTTTCCAGCCGCCCGCCCGCCCGCCTGTGCCACTTGCAGCCGCTCAGGGCCGGTGGGCTTGAAGTTTAAAGGTCTGGCAGACACTTGGGTGGTGCGCACGGGCGCAGGCGTCCCTAGGCCCACGCGGTGACTCGGGACAATCGAAAGACCTGGAGGTCCAAACTCCTGCAGCCAGTGGCTTCCCCCCACTCCTGTCCCCAGCCCCCCCAGCCTTCCCCTCAAGCTGCAGGATGTGTTGGCCCGGTGGAACGTTAGTTACTCTGTGCTCTCAACGGAAACCGGAACCCGGGGTCTGCCCCGGGGGCGGGTGGACGGTGGGGGGGGGGTGAAAAGGAAGACTGTGACATGCTGAAAATAAATCTCCGAGTTGTTCGGGCCACCTGGGGGGGGGCGGGGGGGGGGGGGGGGGGGGGGAGGGGAGAGCGGGTTGGGCACGTGGATCCAGAGACCTCGCTGGAACTAGGCGTCGGTTTTCAGGGTGAAGAAAGCCCTGTGTCGCTGAGCTTGGCATCTGACGTGCCTCTGTTCACACTGAGGCAAGTCGCTCGACTTGATCATCTCACCTCTCTGAAGCTCAGCTTCCCCGTTTTGTTAAGCGGGAAGAATGATGCGCCTTTGTTGCAAAGAATGAATTATAACGTGAAAGCAGACTTAGGGCCTGGCACCGAGAACACCTACTAAGTGCTGTTAGTTTATCTGCCAAAAAAAGTTTTATCTCAGTCATGACTATGCGCTCGTGTCTTCTAAGTCGTTTCCTGCAAACATTTGCCTAGTAACAACTTCTGGCATGTGCTGACTTGTTAAAAGCCCAGCATTGTATTTCCCTGGCTGCTTCCAATGGAATGCCTTCCTTAATGGATCTGTGTGGAGCCTTCGCTTGCAGATAGGTTGATGAGTAAATGATGATGATTCCTGCAGTAATGCCAGAACACTGCTGTTTTAGGAGATTGTAGGCCGAATTCTCCTTCTAGCCCTATGATCTTGGACAATAAATGTCATCGCCCCAGAGCCTTGAATGTCCTCGTCTGAAAAATGGGATTCCGAGATCCTTTCAATATGTAGTAAGCTCTGCCTTTTATCATATTCTCTTCCCTTTCTAAAAGGACAAAAACTTCCTAAGATGATTGAATGGAGTCTACTTAGGAGCATAGGATGATCGGGTACCATCATCATGAAAATAACGTAATTTTGTTTGCAAGAGATTACTTCTCTTGAAATTATCGTGTTTTCTTTGATTGCAAAATCAATTAATTATTGACTGGTTAATAATGCAGATTAACTGTCAATCAGTTAATAATGCAGATTTTGTAATCCAAAGAAAACACAATAATTTGAAGAGAAACATCAAAAGTCCTTTTATTCAAAGTAATGTCCATCTCTAGCTACTTCCTTCATTTTTCAGGTAATTTGTAGATCCATCCCAATAGAACTTTCCTTGTTTTGAGGCAAACGGATTTAGAGACCCAATTTTCTACTTCTTCATAGTTTTGAAGTGCTGCTCAGAAAGTGCGCCATCGATCGGAACAACATTTTACTGATGACTTTTCGGTTTTCCATTTGTCTTTCGTTCAGTTGATGTGACACCCATTTTCCTTCCTTTAAAACCTTTCCCATTGCTTGTAAAAGATCGGAAATTGTTTGCTGAGCAATGTTTAATCTTTCTGCAAGTTGTTTTTGAGTTTGACTTGCATCTTCATCCAGTAATGCTTGTAATTGTTGGTCTTCAAACTTTTTCGGTTGACCTGGACGTTCTTTGTCTTTCACATCAAAGTCACCACTTTTAAAGCGTTTAAACCAGAGTTCACAAGTATCTTGAGATGAAGCATGTTCACTATAAGCTTCCTGAAGTATACGATAACTTTTTCTTCAAAATAATGAATAAAACTTCCCGCAAATGCTCTTTTTTGGGGGCACAAAATTCGACATTTTTAAGTGTAAAAATATCTATGATGTTAACTTCAGAAAATTTGACATGAAGTTTTGAAGCTTGCTGTCAATACAACAAAATAACATACATATCAAATCACATAAATATCAACATGTGTAACACCATCTATTAAAAATAAAATCCGCATTATTAACCGGTACACCTAGTATGAATGAAAGAAGCATTTTTATATCTCTAAATAATTTGTGCCTTGTGAAAGGACTTCTTAAAACGTAATACTCATATAGCAAGGGGGGCTGTGTTAAGAGTTTTAAAGTTAGGCCAGGCAAGTAAAGTGCTGGGGTGGAATCGGCCTACTCCCTGGGTTTGGAGTTCTGTTTGACCTTTAACTTGGCTCCTGGAACCTTTGTTCACTGTGTTGATATATTCTACTTGTAAGGACTTGTGCTGAAATCACTTTACCCTCCCTGATCGGAATAAGGCCTCTTTTAAAGACTGCCATCTTGAAGTAGAAGTGCTGTCCAGTTTGGTAGTTTGGGAACTTAGTGTCATAGTATATAGCCCAAGGCTTGCAGCAGAAGATCTGATTAGCTTGATTTTTAGCTGAAGGAGAGAAATCACTCCACCATTTTGCACTTTTGAAGTACCTTTTACTTTTTTTTAAGGGCGGATTTTGGGAGTTTGGCATTAAACTCATTGGGAGCTCAGTATAATGCTAAGAACTTGGAGGAGCTTCAGGTAGATAGGGAGGTAGCTCTACAGTTATTTATTTAAGTTGATAAATATCATTACAGTTTTTCCTTCAGAGGGGATCCCTTTTTAGGATTTTAGTTAGTTTTGAAAATTTTTTTGTAGCAATTGCAAATTCCTCTTTTCCTATACAGGGTTTAAAAATGGATGTATCTGTGCTGTTGGAAGCTACTAAACTAAAAAATAATGTTTTAGTTAGCTACTGTAGTGAGCATCCCACTTAATGGTACTGCCATTTCCATTTGCAGCAAAAGGATCACAGAGTAAAGACGAACTTCAAGAAATTCAGCTATGTGAAGTTGATTTCCATGGAAACCTCGTCATCCTCTGATGACAGTTGTGACAGCTTTGCTTCTGATAATTTTGCAAACACAGTAAGTGCTGCCTGAGAATAAACAGAATTGAGTCTGCAGAGCTCAAAATGCCCCAAATGCTTTGTGCGTGATTAAAACTGCTTGCTTTTTGCCTACATTTCTATACAGCGGTTATGAAAATACAGTGTGCACTGTAATTTCATTTCACTTTTTGCTGTGGTTCTAGGTAGTAATTGTTGGAGGTAGATTAGCTACTTATTCTATCCTTTTGAAATGTCGCCTAACCTAACATGCTTGATGATTTGCCATAACAACTCAGAAATCATTTGTAAACCTCTGAACCGTTTTTCTTTGTAACAAAAGCTATTCTCTTGTAGTGCACTTGTGAATGTGATTTGCTCTCTGCACGGTTTATGGGAAATTGGTTCTTGAAAGAGGGGGGAAAGATGCACAACCACATTTATTTATTTATTTTACAGAAACCTAAATTCAGGTCAGATATCAGTGAAGAACTGGCAAATGTTTTTTATGAGGACTCTGATAATGAATCTTTCTGCGGCTTCTCAGAAAGTGAGGTGCAAGATGTGTTAGACCATTGTGGACTTTTACAGAAACCAAGGCCAGATGTCACTAACAAACTGGCCAGTATTTTTCACGCCGACTCTGACGATGAATCCTTTTGCGGTTTCTCAGAGAGTGAGATACAAGATGGAATGGTGAGTTTGAGAATTTCACCAATATCAAGAAGTAAGGTACATTTTGAGGCGTGATGTACTTGCTTTTAAAGAGCTTTTTTTTTTTTTCCTTTGAATTTTCATTTGAATCATGCCAGAGTTTCTATTGACCGTTTTAAAATTTGAGAGTATTTAAGTCTTAAAGCAGTTTATAAAGTAGTCGTATGTGTTTTGTAGGCTCTGAAAATCTTGGAAACTGCTAAGATTAACTTGGCCCAACCTTCAGATTTTCATTGCCACAGAAATCCAGCCTAATCAGAGGAAGCACATGTGTGTCCTCAAGATTAGTTACATTCACATTTAGGTTCAGTTGCCCAGTCCAGTGCCTGGCATAGACCAGGCCTTTGGTAAATGTTCCCATAGTACATCCATGCATTTGAAAAGCCAGTGCTAATGCATGTGCGGGGACCCAAGTATAGATAATGACAGTTAGGGCCCTTTCTGCTTTCACTTTTGCTCCTTGGGCCTGCTTTTCCTGCACACACTGCCTTACCTTTTTAACCTCTCCTCCTGCTCAGGCAGCCTCTGCCGCTGCTCCTGCTGCTGCTGCACCTGGGTCTCACTTTCCCTGAACGCACTGTTCAGCTCTGCAGATGGTTTCTTGGTAGCAAGACTTGTTTGACAAAGGAAGCCGTGTGTGCGTTTGCAGCCAGGTGCATGCTCTGCAGCTCAGTGTGGCCTGACTGCCGGGAACCACACTTGAATGACGCTGACATAAGTGAGAGTGCCTGACCAGGGAATGTTTTCATGGCTCTCATCACTTCGTGGGAGTGCAGTATTTCCTGAAATAAGTAATATTGGTCTCAGTCAGTGCATGTTGGAGTAGTTATCGCCAGGGCAGCTCTGGAAATCTGGATGTGACCCACACATAGTCCTACAGCCTGAACCACTTCTGGGTATTGTTTCAATTTTTTGTAGGTGTTGTAATCAATAAAATGCCAATCAATTAAAAGTCTTCAAAACTCATGAAAGCTTTTTGTCATTTTATAGTTTCAATTTTGTGCACACTAAAAGTACATGAAGAATAGTAAAAGCTATGGGGATTTTTAGAAATTTTTCAATTTTAAAAGTGGGTTTTCAAGTACTGGGACTTTATGGGAGATATTTTTTCTTGTTTCTTTTTTTCAACCATCACAACCATCTACTTTAGGATATTTTTATTACTCCAAAAGAAACCCCGTACCCATCAACGGTCGCTTTGCATCCTTTCCTAACACACTCAGCCACTGGCGACCACCAGTGTGTTTTCTATCATGGGTTTGCCTATTCTGGACTTTTCATAGAAAAGGCACCATACGATATGTGGTCCATTGTGGCTGGCTTTTTTCATGTAGGTTCTTCCAGGTTGTGACATAAGCCAATACTTAATACCTTTTTATTGCTGAATCTTATTCCATTGTGTGAACATACCACATTTTATTTATCCATTCATCAGTTGATAGATGTTTGGGCTCTTTGTACCTTTTGGCTATTATGGATAATACTTCTATGAACATTGATGTACAAGTTTTTGTGTGGACATACACTTTTGAGTATTTACCCAGGAGTGTAATTGCTGGGTTATAGAGTAAGTCTGTTTAACCTTTGAGGGTCTGACAGACTGTTCTCCAAAGTGGCTGCACCATTTTACATTCCAACCGGCAATGTATGTGGGTACGAAGTGGTATTTTATGATCCTGATTTGCATTTCCCCAATGGTTAATCTTAACACATATTTAATGATGGGAACCTACATTACTTTAAAATAAGAATTTTCTTATTTTAGCCTTGTGATAAGAGGATTAGAGAAGTATCTAGAGTAGTCAACTCATAGATATAGGAAGCAGAATGGTGGTTGCCAGGGGCTACGTGGAGGGGATGGGAGTTGTTTAAAGGGCACAGAGTTCCAGTTGGAGCTGATGAAAAGGTTCTGGAGTTGATGGTGGTGATGGTTGCACACCATTCTGAATGCATTTGATAATAGTGAACTGTACGGTTAAAATGGTAACTTTTTAAAAAATATATTTTATTGATTTTTTTACAGAGAGGAAGGGAGAGGGATAGAGAGTTAGAAACCTCTATGAGAGACAGACATCGATCAGCTGCCTCCTGCACACCCCCTACTGGGGATGTGCCCGCAACCAAGATAAATGCCCTGATTGGAATCAAACCTGGGATCTTCCAGTCATCAGGCTGACACTCTATCCACTGAGCCAAACCGGTTTCGGCAATTTTACCACAATTTTTTAAAGTAGATTAAAGCCGTGAGCCATCTTCAGTATAGTTTAATAATGCCATTAGCATTGAAATCATGTTTATGGGAGAATATATATATGTTCCTGTAGGATTTCTTTTGAAATACATTATTCTTTTTTATAAATCTATTTTTAAATTACAAAGAGAGTTGGGATTTTCACATTAAAAAAAAAAAAAGGCCCGGAACTGGCCTAGGGGCTGTGAAAACGGCATATAACAATGTGTCCCAGATATAATTCCTGGCTTTGTTACCCAGAGCTGCCAATTAAAATTGACAATTAAAGTGGCCGGTTAAAATGTATTTGATGCGAGCATCTTTTGTTAAGAGGTGATGTAGCCATGCTGGTGCAACTGGTTTAGCAGACAAATCTCTGATAACTCAATTTGTTCTGATGAACCAGCGATTACAGCCAGACCATGCAGGCTGTAAGACCCGCAGTCAGAGCAGACGGTCCGGGCCCCTCCGGGTGGCCATGAAGTTTCCAGCTCGAAATACCAGAGGCGCGGCCAGCAAAAGAGCGGCAGCTCCTGCACCCCCGGAGAAATCTGTGACTGATTCCAACTCTGATTCAGAAGATGAAAATGGCATGAATTTTTTGGAGAAAAGGGCTTTAAATATAAAGCAAAACAAAGCAATGGTAGGTATCTCACTTGGAATGTGTTAGAATAAACTCTTCCAGCTTTTCTCCAAGCCACTTGTTGCTTATCTGTCAAGAATTGTTTTTAGTGCATCTATGAGGTCGTTATTTTTACAATGTGTGCTTTAAAATGTGTTTCTTTCCCTGAGCTCACTTTTCTTTTTAAAAAATCTATTAGTCTTGGTAAATGTGTAGGAGAAATCAGAAACTGAGATATACGACAGTAATTCCCATTAAGTTGCTCATTTTCAGCAGTTATGCCAAACCAATAATTTCTGCTTCGTTTCCTTCCTTTTCAGCTTGCAAAGCTAATGGCGGAATTAGAAAGTTTCCCTGGCTCGTTCCCTGGACGGCATTCCCTCCCAGGCCCCAGATCAGTAAGTGCAACTCCTTGTTGGTTTAGTAGTATTTTGGGCAGGTCTGAGGGAAATTTGTTAGGACGTTTGAAAACCCAGTCTCCTTATTTTGTGTGATCTTATAGACAGAGAGGAAACCTTCTCATAGATCTGAGTGGGGATGTATGTGAGAGGGATTTTATAGACAAAGGAAATAGAGGAAACCTTCTAATACATCTCTGGGATTCTTCCTTATATCCTGGGGAAGGTGTGGCCTCCCTATGCCAAGCTTGTGCAGTGCTCAAACCCCTTTTGATTGGTTGTTTCTCTTCTTTCTAACTAGACTAAACCCCTCAAGGGCACGGACTAAAGATAGGAAAATATTTTTTCTGTATTCCCAGCATTTGCACATTTCTCTTTCATGGTAGATGCATAGTAGTTGATGTTTTTAAAATCTGAGAAGGAAAAAAAATGATTTCTTAACCAAGCCATGGCCTAATATAAATGACTATATTCTGAGAACTAAGCTAGTGTAACTCGGGGAATTTGGTGTTGTCTGCTGTGGTACAAAAGAAAAGACTTTCCTTCCCTACCTCTCCTTGAGGAGAAAAGGAAGAAGGAGAACCACACATACATTCTCTTTTGTGCACTGTAGAAACAGTGAGTGTGTCGGGGCTCAAGAGATGTCGTAGAGCCCGGCCGGTGTGGCTCAGTGGTTGAGTGTCAACCTATGAATCAGAACGTCACAGTTCGATTCCTACTCAGGGCACATGCCCAGGTGGTGGGCTCCATCCCCTGCGTTGGGTGTGCAGGAGACAGCCAATCAATGAGTCTCTCTTCTCATTGATGTTTCCATCTCTCCCTCTTCTTTCCTCTCTAAAATCAATCAATATATATATATATATATATATATATATATATTTTTTTTTAAAGAGATGTAGAAAAAGTTGTTTCGGAAAATGAGATTTATTCTTACATCATTATTAAGTAGATGCATAAGTAAATTATTTCTCAGTTGGAAAGAAGCTGGACTTGGTGTTATAAAAGCAAAATTATAAAGGCTGTTTTGTTTTTTGGGCTCATTTTCCATGCATTATAGAAAGGACAGAATAATAGAAAGTGGAGCACTCCCTTTACGTAAACACATACATAGGAGAAGGTGCCAC
Source organism: Lasiurus cinereus (assembly GCA_011751065.1). Taxonomy (NCBI): domain Eukaryota; kingdom Metazoa; phylum Chordata; class Mammalia; order Chiroptera; family Vespertilionidae; genus Lasiurus; species Lasiurus cinereus. The sequence continues at coordinate 14,407,933 of JAAGEH010000393.1, read as the reverse complement.
TTCTCTTCATTCTGGAATAAATGGGTTCTGTCATGTGTTTTGTTTAGCAATCAAAGACACCACGAAGGCGCACATTCCCAGGTGTTACTTCCAGGAGAAACCCCGATCGGAGAGCACGTCCTCTTACCAGGTCAAGGTCCCGGATCCTTGGGTCCTGTGGCGCTCTTCCCGTGGAGGAGGAGGAGGAAGAGGAGGAAGATAAGTACATGTTGGTGAGAAAGAGGAAGACCATGGACGGCTACATGAACGTGAGCTCTTCACATTTGTGCTTGTTCTTCTGGTTTTCATCTTCTGTAGACCCGACACCAAGTGATTCACATTAAATGTTCTTCTCAAACCACTCAGAAATGTTAATGTCATACCAAGTTATTTGGTGATTTTTTTTTTCTAAGTCATCAATAACAGTGTAGAAACTTCAAATAACATTCAAGAAATTTCAAATAGCATTTTATAAATTGAAGATAATTAGACCTTTCCACAGATTTCCTTGCTCCATTGACATACAGCATTTTCATGAGTTTTAAATAATTTTAACTTTTTTGTTGTTAATCCTCACCTGAGGATATTTTTTCCATTGCTTTTCAGAGGGCAGGAGGGAAAGAGAAACATTAATGTGAGAGAGACACATTGATTGGTTGCTTCCCCACGTGCCGAGGGAGCAAACCTGCAATGCAGGTACATGCCCTTGACCAGGAATTGAATCTGAGACCCTTTGGTATGCAAGCTGATGCTCTAGCCATTGACCAGCCAGGGAAATTTTAACTTTTCATTCTATTGGAATTTAACACCTGACATTCGTTAACCTTCAAAAGTAATAGACTTAGTGTCCCCTAGTATGAATTTTTTTGTGTTCATTGAAAGAATTCATTAAACTTACATCTTCACTACATTTGTAATGTCTGTGTCCTGTAGGAATTCTGTGGTGTATCCAGGCCATTTCTAAAGGTCTTGAGACATGTGTATGGTTTCCATCTTGTATGAATTCTGTCAGGACCACAAAGTTGTACATTTTTCATAAAGCTGGTTTCACTTAATACCTTCGTAAGGTTTCTCCCTAGTAAGAATTCTGTTCTGTTCCATGAGACTTAAACTTTGGATAAGCCTTGCCTTACATTTGTTTAGTTTCTCTCAAAAATGTACAGTGGTTGGCAAAAGTAGGTTTACAGTTGTTTGTATGGAAAAATATATCATACAAGAATAAATTCAGTGTTTCATGTACTCCCGACCACACTTGTATATTCTGTTATCAAGTGAGGTGTGAGTCCTGGGTACAGGCTTGTCCACATACATGAGTTTTTATATGATTTCTCTCCACAGTGGAGCCTCTGACGTTGAGTAAGGCTTAAACATTTAACATAAGTTTTATCTCAGTCATATGTATAAGGTTCCTTTCTACTTGAATTCTTTGATGATCTCCAAAGCTTGAGCTTTGAATAAAAGCATTGCTACATAAATTAGGTTTATAATGTTTCTGTTCAGTATTTTCTGATACTTAGTAAGGCTTGCAAATGGGGTAAAAACTTTGACACATAACACTACCTTTGTAAGGTTTCTCTCTAGTGTGGATTTTCTTATGTTGAGAAAGATTTGAACTCTGTCTAAATGTTTTACCACACTGACTACATTTTTTAAGTTTTCTCTCTCATATATGGATTCTCTCATGACTCCGAGTTGTGAATGTCCAGAAAATTTGATGATTTCTGTTAGCAGATAAAGGAGTCAAAGTTTTCTTCTTTGTCAGCTTTTCTTAGTTTTGGGAATCATTTCCATGACGGTGTCCTGTAGACTTAGGACTTGTCTCCTCTCCACAAGCCTTAAGAAAGCTTTTCCAAGTGGAATTCTCTGTGAAGAAATGATAAATCAGGTACCTGAGACTCAGGACTGGGGAGAGCCAGTGATAACACTGTTTCCATGCTTGCTGTAATACAGGATGATGACGTGCCCAGAGGTCGTCGTCCGGGATCCATGACCCTTCCGCATGTCATTCGCCCAGTGGAGGAAATTACAGAGGATGAGCTGGAGAACATCTGCAACAATTCTCGAGAGAAGATATATAGCCGTTCATTGGTAAAAGCCCCCACTTTATGAATGAAAATGTAAATGGCAGCGAGAGGAAGGAGTTTTGATGATGTTCTAAATGTCCTAGCATATGGGATGTGTGTCTGAGCCTTTCTTTCCTATGAGGAAAGAGAGTTTTGTAGCATCTTTGGGATCTAGCCCTCTTAAGTCTTCAGTAGCATTAACTCTTTTGTGTTAATTTAGAAATTGGTTCATCCAGCATATATTTCCCGTGTATCTATTATGTATGTCTACAAAGATGGGTGCTGGGGATATGGTGGTGTGCTAAAGATAAAGGATTCTGGGCAAGCTTTTTTGCATGTTAAGACCTTTACTGGAAGGAAAGAAGTGCAGGTAATAATGAATCTGCCGGCTGAATGAAATCTCCATGCTTGACCCATGTCCTAGCATATACATGTGTATATAAGATAGGAAATAAGATTAAAAATGTCAGACTACCTATAAGGGAGGACATTCTTTAAATAAGCTGCTTTTCTCTACAGAAAGCAGTGTCGTTGTTTTCATTTGCTTTTTATTTGCAGGGGTCTACTTGTCATCAGTGCCGCCAGAAAACCATCGATACCAAAACAAACTGCAGAAACCCAGAGTGCTGGGGCGTGCGGGGCCAGTTCTGTGGTCCCTGCCTTCGAAACCGCTATGGCGAAGAGGTCAAGGACGCCCTGCTGGATCCAGTAGGTGCCTGGAAGGGTGGTCCTGTGGGCTTTGGAGGCCAGGTTCTAGCTGATTGGGCCAGAAAGATGGCATCAGTGAAAGGGCTGAGCCTCCTGTTGTGGAGAAGGCAGGTGAATTCAGGGTGTTGGTGCTGGGTGGGTGGGAGCCCCTTCTCGAGAGCTCGGGACTTGCCTGTTCAGGGGAATCTGATTCTCTGCTCATGTTCACCCCTGGTAATTGCCATGTGCCCCTCTGTGCTGGAATTCCTAAGGGAACATTAGGCATGATTATTGGTTATTAACCATATTAAGATTTTTTCTTTTAATAATAAAAAAAAGATTTAAAAGCGATTGATGATACCCACCTTAGAGGTTTAAATAGGAGTAGGTAAGTAAGGGGGAGAGAGAGGGGAAGTAGGTTTGATTTAATTGTGCCTTTTCATAATTCTGCAGAACTGGCATTGCCCGCCTTGTCGAAGAATCTGCAATTGCAGTTTCTGTCGTCAGCGAGATGGGCGGTGTGCAACTGGGGTCCTTGTGTACCTAGCCAAATACCATGGCTTCGGGAATGTGCACGCTTATTTGAAAAGGTAATGGTTGTTTTTTTTCCCCTCTTCCATACCCAAACCTTATATTCACTTATGTGTCTTAATAAAAGAATGGTAGAAGTCAGAGTAATGATTACCTTAGGGGGTTGGGGGTGCAGGTATTGACTGGAAAGGGGCACATTGAGAGTCTTTTGGAAATGTTTAAAACATTTTATATCACCTGGGGCAGTGGAGATCTGTGCAGGTGCGTGTGTGTGTGTGTGTGTGTGTGTGTGTGTGTGTGTGTATGTAAATTCAAGATGTATACAACATGTGTTAAAGCATGTATGTTGTAACTCAATACAAACATTTTTTTAAAAGAGTGAATTAGGCTTTCAAGAGAGAATTCTTAGTTTGAAAACAATGCCTTGACATGTTTCCTTTTCTTTTTGCAGTCTGAAGCAGGAGTTTGAGATGCAAGCATAGTATTTGGAAGATCCACTACCTGCCTTCCACCGCGCTAGTCTTCCTTGTTAAAGTTTTCAATGTTGTCATGCAGTTGAAACCTGAGTTAAGAATTCTGATGATCGGTTTGTTTTATAGGAAACTCAGATCAATTTAATCTCATCGGACGTGTTTCCCAGCAGCATGGAGGCATGTTTCTCGCTGTGCTTTACCCTCTTGCTATTTCTTTGCTTTCTCCTGCTCCTCCCCCTACACCATCCCCCTCTATTTACAGTGCTTCTCTCTCACCCTCTAGTTTCTGAATTCTTTTAAAAATGACATTTCTATGAAAGCATGTTTGATTTAATCAGTGTTAAAATAGCCCTGAAATCCACCTATAAAACCAAGCACTTAGAAACGCAGTAGTAGTGATGTTAACTAATTACATCTATTGAGACCAGCCCTCTAACTTGTTTACCCAAAAACAAAGGGCATGATTGTCATACTAGTTGACATTTCTTACAGAATCAAGGCCCAAAAATCTTAAAACCATGTGGAGGAATGAGGGTGATTGTTGGAAAGTGGGGTGGGTATGTTACTTTGGACACCTCTAATGAGAATATTCCATTACGGTGCTTATTGTACAAGTAGTCACCACTGGGATTCAGTTGCTGATTTTTTCCACCATGAATTTGGGTGGTACATCAGGCTCAAACTGGCACAATCCAAAGAATTTTGGACAGTGCTATATTTATAGAAAAGACATCCTAGGGAAATTAGTATGAAATAGGGTGGTTTGAATTTATGATATAACCTTCAGTATAATGATAGCTTGCCAAGTTTTTTTCATTTCATAAATGTAAGGCATTTCAAATTCTTGATCATTTTGCAATGAAAATTGAAACTAATATTAGCATACAGTTAGCATACAATTTTTGTTTTCTTGAAGAAATTTTTTGTTTTCAGACATAAGGTAGAGGCTTTTACCAAGGAAAGCTAGGCACGAGGTTCGTGTTGAAGTTTCAAGCACTTTTAGAGCCATGAGAAGTGCCTTTTTGGAGATGGATGACTTTCCAGTTTGTTGACTTGACATCTCTGCCAGATTAGTTTCTGGGCAGATTTCATGTGTCCCCTCTTCCTTCCCCTCCCCTATTTTTTTGTGTGGCATTAATCACTGGGTAGAGGTGGGGTCTAAGTGTTGTCCATTTCCCTTGGCATGTGCAGCCTGTTGCTGTGTCCTTTCAGTGATGCATACGTGGACCTGGAATCAATAAATGTAAATAGAGCTTTTGATCTGTAATGCTTTTATATAAAGTTTTTATTTTGATAATAAAACATTTTGTTCTAGCTTGTCTGATTTTAAATCTATAATGCCCACTCTTAATGCATTGAATTTTCATTTTCCCCTTATATTTAAACATCAGACTATTTCTTCTTTAATCTCCCTTTTGTATTAAGTTTCTGAATGTCAAAAAAGGCCAGCTTCTTTGAGCAGCACCTAACTTGGTGATAGGACTGATAGCTGGGATCAGAAAACCTACCAAGACAGATAGCTAGATGGCCAGATAGAAAATGATGTGTGCCCATGAAGTTTTGCAGTATTTCTTTTACCATTTGCCAATGCAAGTAAAAATAGTGATTTCACAATACTTCGCTTATTTTTATCAGCCATTCAAATATTTACTTAAAGGCACACTGTGCTTTGAAACTTGTTCCAGGACTGAGAATCTAGACAAAAAAGGCATGCTCTGAAAGCTCTTAATAACCCAAATCTTCAGTGTCCAGGGTTGGCAAACTACAGCCCATTCGCCATATCCTGCTGCATGCAACCTTATGTTCATACGGCACAGAAACTGTTCTATGGGTGTTTTTTGTTTTTTTTATACACATTTTTGGAGGTTTGTGAAAAAAGTGACAGGCAATATGGCCTATTTGGGTTGAAGTGTTATAACATATGTAGATCCAAAGGAAATGGGTATCTTCAAAAACTAGAATCTTAACCCAAATTATAATCTAAAATTTTTAGATAATATGATTAGGAAGCTTACATTTATAGAGTTATTCAAATTGATGATCTGGAACATTGTGGTGTTACCATATTTTTTACTACTATGAACTGAGAGTGGTTTTCGTTAGAAATACTGACTAGTAACAGTTGACTCCCAAGGCCTTAACTCTTAAAGGATTTACAATGTAGTGGAGAAACTAAGACACAAACCCATAACCTGATTAGGAATGAAGAGAGGGAAAGTGGCATTTCTCATTACCAAGGATTGCATACCACTGTGAGGCTCGTGAATTCTGTAATGACTCCCATCTGACAAGGAAATAGGTCAGTTGCTCAGTCCCAGCCTTGGTTGTGAGGACCCCATGCTTTCTTCAACACACTCCACTGAAAGCTCCACACACCATCCTTAGAGTTGAGAGAACTCAAAAGTTTTGGTGATTAGGTGTAGAGAAGTAACGTTATGACAGTCATGTCCCAAATGAGCAAGAACTGCCTGTATATTTTCTTTCCAACCTGATTATATCAAAGGTTGACATGGTATGTATCTTTATCGCCATTACTACGGTTGAGGACAAAATCTAAACTATAATGTACTCAAGTAACTTCATAATGAAGAGGGCAAAGGCAGTAGAAGGGGCTGTAGGAGTGCTTTATTTGTGTTTTATTTTTAGAACTAAGGAGTGAGAACTGATGGCTCAAGGTCAGGTAGAATATTGGGTTATTTGCAAACCAGAGGAATTCGGTTAAGAGTTCAGTGCTTTGGAGCCAGGCTGGAGGGGATTCCACTTTGAGAGGAGAGTCACAGCAAATCTGAGGGAAGTGAAAGGTGAGCAAATGTTATTTCATGTTAATGTTTACCACACATTTATGGGGTAATACCTCAAAGATGAAGTAAATCCAGAGGAGGTGATAAAACTGCCCGATGTCACATAGTGGCAGAGATAGACCGTTGTGTTACAGTTTTGCTAATGTTTGTTTTTTTAAAACTAACCTGAGCTTGCCTGCCTTAAGACTCAGAAAAGCGGAGGTGGGGGTTAATCAGGTTCTGACTGTCAGTGAGAATAAAGGTGTCTTGGGTGTGGAAGTCTAGCTGAATGGCTTCTGCAGAAACCTTGTCAGGAGAGGACAGGCAAGGCTGGGTGGGGTCCCAGGGCTGTGTGGTCAGGAGGGGCTGGGAGTGGGGTAGTAGGGAACTAGGGTATTGGATCATTCAGCACAGATATTTGAAATCCTTCAGCTGTTTAACTGGGGGCCATTAAAGTCCTAGAGGTAGAAGACTTCTTAGAGTAACTACAAGATTGGGGAAGAAGAATGCTAAGAGGAGGGCAAGAACCTCAAAAGTGGTGTTGCTATGAGCCAGTGGAGGATGGACTAAAACTTAGGCAGTAGGCAGCTGGGGATCTTTGCTTGGGAATGTGTAAGGAATGGATTGGTCACAGAGAAATTGACATGTTCCAGGTAGAGGACCTTTTCCAGGATAATATCCAGATGATGCCAGACTTGTTTGAAGGAAAGAGCAAAAAAATAAAGGAAATAGTTAAGGTTAAAAGTTACTAACAATCTCCCCTGCATTTTGTTTTATAAGGTTGTGTTTATGTTTTATATACAACTTCTTTAGCATGAAGAATCTCAAAACACTTCAAATGACTATACAATATTTGTTTATATATGATCCATAGTTTACTTAATTTGCAATCTTGGGATATCTGGATTATTAACAATCACTTGCTATTATGTGTAATGCTGTCATTGATATTGCTGTGCCTGAATCTTGGGTTAGATTTCTAGAAAGTGCAAAAACTCAATTACTGGGATGAAGGAAGATAGGAGATCAGGATTTTGCAGAATGTGGGGCTGGTCTATAGACCTAAGCTGCTCAGGTGACCTTGAGTGCAGTCCAAGGATGGGAGGAGAGGAGGTGAGCTGCTTAACTAGAAACCGAAATGGAGGCATGGTTCTCTGCTGGTGGGCTCAATCTGTAAGATTGCAAATATGCATAGCTGGACAAATAAACATTTTTTATGTAATCCCCTGACTTGGATTTGTTAGAAATGTTCATTGTCAGATGAAAGTACCTGCTGATAATGCATGATTGCAACCATGCTCAATCCAACATTATGAATATTTGCCAAAGGAGGGAAATATTCCCTCCAGGCTCAGTGCTCAGTACAGTATGTTAGTTCTTCATAGAAGGTCCTCTAGAGATGAGGTGACTCAACAAGGTTAAGTAATTTCTGAAGACTCAAGAGCCATGCGTGCTCTTCTAACCGAGGAAGAGGGATATTAGAACCAAACACTCTTCTGAGGATTTCTGATAGATCTGGCTACATACCTAGATTGTGACACATAATACTCCACCTATAGTTCATTTAATTTATTTCCCTTGGTAGCCCATCTTTGATCCAAATACCCTTATCATGTAGTAGACACTAAACAAATATTTATTAAATATTTATCAAAAGATAAGTTGAGTATACTGGGTAGGAAAATTCCTGAGATTTTGGTAGAGAGAACTAACATTAGGATGGAATCCCAACATTAGAAGCATTAATTCCTGAGCTGTAACCTTTCTTTGATAGGTTGTTAGGTTCATTTGTGTGTTTTTTTTGCATTTGATTTTAAAGGCTGCTTTTTTTAAAAAATTAGAATTTAATTTTGTTTTATATTGATGTAAAACAGTTAACGTATTTCCAAAGTCAAGCTTACAAATAAGATGTTTTTAGAGAAGTCTGGATGATATCTCCGTCCTTCCACCCTGATTCTTCTCCCCCTCTATAGGTAAACATTTAAAAGGTTTAATGATTTACTAGAGGCCAGGTACATGACATTCATGCAGGGGGGTGTGTGTGGGGAGGAGGGGGTGTTTTCTCAGACTGGTCTGTGCCCTTTCACAGTCCTGGAGCCTTGGGGAATGTCCAACTGATAGCTTAGGCCACAGTCAGACATCCTTTGTGCTGCCACTGTGGAGGCAGTCTGCTGAGCTCACCAGCTGTCAGCCTAGCTTGTGGTTGAGCAGCTCTCCTGCATTAAGTGTCTGCCCCTGGTGGTCAGTGCACATCATAGCAACTGGTTGTTCTGCCATTCAGTTGATTTGCATATTATCCTTTTGTATATAGGATTCTGATTTTCAAAACTATAAGCAAATATGAATATTTGTACCCTCCTCTTGCTTCCTCAAATGGCAGCATCACTATATATTGCATACTTCTCTCTATTATGCCTTTTTTTTTTCAACTTAACTGTATATAGTCTATGGGAGAGAGAAACATAGTTAAATGATCATACCAAGAATGATGATATATACTCACATATATGAACATGGAACTAAGCTGTAACATTTCAGAGGAAAAGATATTGTGGAGAGTGGTTTTCTCTCCTACTCAAATACCCAAGGACAGACTGTTCTGTGAGTTGTGCTAAGGAAGTTGAAATCTCATATCAGCTGGAACCAGTATTTCAGTTTTCTCTTATTTTTATTTGATTACACGTTCTTTTATAGGCTGATCCTCAAGTTTGTCTTCTAAATTAAATAGCTGTAAATGTTTCTCACTTCTTGGAGACCATCCAGTATGGCTTTCTAAAAAGCAATCATTACCACTGGCGCTAGCCTGCATTTCTAAGACATGACCATTTTCAGTATCTATAGAGCTTAAGGAGGAAAAATATGTAAATAAAATTCCTTTATGCACATGCTTCCTGCAACTCTTGTTGCCAGCCAAATTCTTGTAAATCATCATAAACAGATGCTACTGAAATAAATGACTAAGGAAAATTATGGAGATAGATTCTATTTATCTTATTTTTCAGCATTGGAGAGGGAGTAAAGGATATTATCTAAATTTTATCTGTCTGCATGATGATTAGGGCCAACACCAAGAGCTCTATTAATTGATGTCAGTAAGACAAGATGTGGGACTTGAGAACTAGAGAGCTGCTCCTGGCAATCTGGTTTGCTTTACCAAGGAACTGGGTTTTGACAATAACCCAATGTCAAGCTTCCTGGGTCTTTGCTTACTGTTTAGCTTTTTGTTACTTTGTTTAACTTAAAAAAATTGAAGTAAAATTCATATAACATAACATTTACCATATGTATAATGTGGTTTCCAGTACATTCACAAAGTTATGTAACCACTGTCACTATGTAGCTCCAGAACATTTTTAGCACCCCCCAAAAAAACTGGGTACTCCATTCTCCTCCTCAGCCTTGGGAAACTCATCTGCTTTCTGTTTCTATGGATTTGCCTATTCTGGATATTTGGGGACATACAATACGTGGCTTTTTGTGTCTGGTTTCTTTCACTTAGCATAATGTTTTCAAGGTTTATCCTTGTAGTGGGTATCAGTACTTCATTTCTTTTTATGGCCAGATAATATTCGTTTATAGATAAACCACCATTTACCTATCATCAGTTGATGGATATTTTGGTTGTTTTCACCTTGGCTATTACAACTAATGCTGCTATGAACATTTGTTTACAAGTACTTGTTTGAATACCTGGTTTTAATTCTGTTATATTATACCTAGGAGTGGAATTGCTGGGTCATGTAGTAACTTTTTCATTGTTTGGGTAACTGCCAGACTGTCTTTTCACTTGCATGATCATCTTTTTTGATACACAAAAGGTTATTTTAATAGATACTAATTTATCAATCTTGTTGTTGTTGCTTTTGGTGTTATATCCAAGAATCCATGAAGATTTATGCCTATGTTTTTCTTCTAAGATTATTATAGTTTTAATTATTACAGTTAGGTCAGTGGTTCATTTTTAGTTATTTCTTGTATATGGTATAAGGGTAAGGATTTAGTCTTATTCATGTGTATATGAATATCCAATTGTCTCAGCAGTATTTGTTGAAAAGACTTTTTTTCTCATTGAATGATCTTGGCAACATTATTGGAAATCAGTTAACCATAAGATGTGGGTGTATTTGTGGACTCTCAATTCTGTTCCATTGATCTTTATGTCTATCCTTATGACAATACCTCACTGTTTTGATTTCTACACTGTTTTATAATAAATAGTGAAATTAGCAAGTGTGATCCCTCCAACTTTCTTCTTTTTCAAGATTATTTTGACCATTCAGCACCCTTTGAAATTCCATATGAATTTTAGGATCAGCTTATCCATTTCTGCAAAAATGGAAGTTGTAATTTTTATAAGAATTGCAGTGAATATGTAGTACTTCAATTTGGGAAGTATTGACATATTAACAATATTGTCTTTTAATCCATGATTACGGGATGTCTTTCCATTTACTTAGGTTTTTAATCTCTTTTAATAATGTTTTATAGTTTCTAGTGTACAAGTCTTACATCTCCCTGGTTATATTTATCCTTCCCCAAATTTTTAACGTATTTTTATTATTTCAGAGAGGAAAAGAGAGGGAGGGAGAGATAGAAATATCAATGATGAGATCAAGCCCACAACCTGGGCATATACTCTGAGCGGGAATTGAACCATGACTTCCTGGTTCATAGGTCAATACTCAACCACTGAGCTATACTGGCTAGACTCTCCCAGTCCACCTAAATTATTTTTTATAATCTTGTAATTGAAATGATTTTCTTAATTTATTTTCAGATTGTTTTTGCTTATGTATGGAAATACAACTCATTTTTGTATATTAAAGTTACCATTATTTTTAAGGAAACTTCCTATCAGTGAATCTTTGAGAACTATTTCTAATTCTTTGGGGTTAACAGTCACTTTCTGATCCCCAGTCTTTCCAAATGCTAACGGATATTACCACTCTTCAGTGTCTCACCCTAAGCATTTCAACACTTCCTTATTAAGAAGTTCCTACTCTTAAATTAAACATAGATAATAATCCATCTGAAAATGCTGACTGAATTTAATTTAAAAAATAAAAAGAAATAATAAAAAAAGAAAATGCTGACTGAAATGTTGGGGAGGAGACTGAAGAGAGATGGGAAATAAGCTAACATTCATTATTTTAAAATGTATTATGTATTTTATTTTTTGTTTAATAAATTTTGATGGTTATAAAATATATTTTGATTTCTTATGAGATAAAAGTGAAATTTCATAATTAAAATCACTCATAATCCTTCCACTCTTAGGTAACCACCGTTAAGAACTGGGTTACTCATTGGTGCTAAACATGAGTATTGTTAATATTGCTAAGACCATACTTTCCATATAACTTTAATCTTTCCTTTTTTAAATATCTAAATCATAATTATTAATTGTTAGAAAACATCAATTTAAATACACTACAAAAAATAAGAAATAATAGTAATTTCTTTACATTTATCTGGGACAGCCACCTTTGACATGTCTTTTATTTTTTTTAATGTTTTTATTGATTTTAAAGAGAGAGGAAGAGAGAAGGAGAGAGGAAGAGAAACATCAATGTGAGAGAGAAACATCAATCAGCAGCCTCCATCCTGTACATATCCCGACCGGGGACTGAACCTGGAAGTTGGATGGTGCATGGGATGATGATGCTCAACCAACTGAGCCACACTGAACATAGCTGGCATGTCTTTTTTATGGGTCCTTCTTTCTTTTTAAAAATTCAAATAGCATGTGCATTTGGTTAAACAATCAAATAGTTCTGAAGAATTCATAATCAAAGCAACAATGCTTTTCCCCACTTCTCCAGGGGACAACCCTTTTAACTCAAGTTTTTATAACTTTTGAGGGATAATCTCTATCTCTCAAATAATTTCTTTCCTGACATTTCTTGATTTATTAATTTTATTTATTAACACTATCCTTTGACCTCCTGACCTCTTCCCCCCTCTTCCTCATCATCCCTTAAAGTCTGACCAGAATAAGCACATTGGCCTCAGGGTTTTTTTTTTGTTTTTTTTAAATATATTTTATTGATTTTTTACAGAGAGGAAGGGAGATAGATAGAAAGTCAGAAACATCGATGAGAGAGAGACATCTATCAGCCGCCTCCTGCACACCCCACTGTGGAGATGTGCCCGCAAGCAAGGTACATGCCCCCAACCGGAATCGAACCTGGGACCTTTCAGTCTGCAAGCCAACTCTCTATCCACTGAGCCAAACCGGTCTGGGCTGGCCTCAGGTTTTAAGCGCAACTAGAATTTCCTAAGCACTTACTGTATGCCAGGCACTCTACTCTAAAGTTGCCATTTTAATCCTTGTATCAACCAAATGAGTCAGTTTATGTTATTTTAATTTACGAACGAGGAAACAGAGGCTTAAGGAGGTTAAGAAACTTGTCCAAGTCAAGCATTTTCCTTTTGTCACAACACGATTTCTGGTCCCACTCACTCTTCCAGAACACTGCCATTCCCCCTAGACTTAGAACCAGAGAAGCATTTGTGCCTGCCTCAGTGAATAGAATGCTGTAGAAATATTGTTACTACATCACTCACAAGGCTGGGTTTTCAAAAGTAGAACAGCTTCTTTTTTTTATTTAAATAAATCTTTAGTGTTCAGATTATTATAGATGTCACTCCCCCTCCCTTCCCCGCCTAAAGCTCCCCTCCACCCGGTTTCCACTCTACTCCACGCTCTTATCCCCTGCCACTGTCCTCATCAAGAGGTGTAAGATTTTTTTCCAATCTCTTCCCGCACCCCCCACACTCCCTTTCTCCTAAGAATTGTCAGTCTGCTCCCTTTCTATGCTCCTGATTCTATTATATTCACCAGTTTATTCTGTTCTTTAGATTTTTTATTCACTTGAATTTTAGATTCACTTGTTGATAGATATGTATTTGTTCTTCATAATTTTTATCTTTACCTTTTTCTTCTCCCTCTTAAAGAATACCTTTCAGCATTTCATATAATACTGGTTTGGTGGTGCTGAACTCCTTTAGCTTTTTCTTGTCTGTGAAACTCTTTATCTGACCTTCAATTCTAAATGATAGTTTCGCTGGGTAGAGAGTAATCTTGGTTGTAGGTTATTGCTATTAATCACTTTGAATATTTCTTGCCTCTCCTATCTGGCCTGCATAGTTTCTGTTGAGAAATCAGCTGACATTCGTATGAGTGCTTCCTTGAAGGTAACTGTTTTTTCTCTTGCTGCTTTTAATATTCTCTCTTTATCTTTTGCCCTTGGCATTTTAATTATGATGTGTCTTGGTGTGGTCCTCTTTGGATTCTTCTCGTTTGGGGTTCTCTGCACTACCTGGACTTGTAAGTCTATTTCTTTCACCAGGGAAGGGAAGTTTTCAGTTATTATTTCTTCAAATAGGTTTTCAATATTTCGCTTTCTTCTTCTGGCACACCCATAATTCGAATGTTGGTATGTTTGAAATTGTCCCAGAGGCTCCTTACACTATCTTCCTATTTTTGGATTCTTTTTTTTTTTTTTTTTGCTCTTCCGGTTGGGTGATTTTTGTTTCCTCATGTTTCAAATCTTTGACTTGATTCTTGGGATCCTCAGGTCTGCTATTGGATCTCTGTATGTTATTCTTTATTTCAGTTAGTATATGCTTAATTTCTGACTGGTCTTTTTCCATTTTTTTTATTTTTATTTATTATTTTGGCATTCTCACTAAGATCCTAAGTTCCTCTTAAAAAGACCTATTTCCAAATACAGTCATATTCTGAGGTACTGGGGTTAGGACTTAAACATGAATTTTCAGAGGACAATTCAGCCCACAACAACTATCTGCAGGGCATTCTGGTGGTCTTGGGCCTGGAGCTCTGGCTCCTATTTCACTTACCTCTCTCCTGACTTCATTCACTTAAATCCAGGGCAGTGGGTTTAAACCTTGGCTGCATGTTAGAATCATCTGGTGAGTTCAAAAAAAGAATAGTGATAGCTGAGCCATACCCCAGATCGACTTAATCAGAATCTGTGGGGTGGGGCCAAGGCATCTGCAAACATGTTTTACACTTTCCTGGGTGATTCTGATGTTCAGCCAGGGTTGAGGATGACGGCTCTGAGGCGGAAGAGAGGTCTGAGGAGAGATGAGCCAGGAGAAGTGAGGGTCACTGGGAGCAGCAAATCAGAGGAAGAAAAAGTAACATCACAGAGCATCCCTTCACGTTTCACAGTAGCTTAGGTATGAGGAGGATGGAGCAAGTGGAAAAACAAAAACAATAACAGAAGATGTAGGGAAATATCCATCTAAATAGTTAAGGGGTGAAAGTCCATGACTCGACATTAGAAATCCCCCAAAAGAGGAAAAGCAGGAAAGCACAAAACATTTAGTGGAAATGAAGAAACACACGTGAATAACTCGTGCTTGGGAGTTACAGTCTAATTTTCATCTTTTCCGTTGGAAGTCAGTAACCGAGCCGAAGTTAGCGACTCTCTTTTACAAAATGCAAACAAAATCCCCTGCCAACATCCTTGTTCTGCCGGGGAGGAACCACCCACAGGCCTGGAGGCGCAGGTTCCGCCTCCACTCACAATGGGAAGTCTGAACAGCACCAACCGGCCCCTGTCTTGGTCACAAACACTCCGCAGACCTTTATTCTGGACAGGTTTTTCCTCTCCTTCCGACTCCCCTTTGGCTATTTCTGGAGCTGAATGCTGCTTGCGAATTGCCGCGGGGGATGTTGTCTATTCCCGAAGCCAGTCAGATGGGTATTACTACAGTAAATTCTTTATGAAATAGAAATCGGTAGTCACCAACATCATGAGTAGTGAGGAAAATAATTGTTTATGGCACTCAGCTTAAGCTGTTCTGGTAATCACGTTGAAAAATACAATATTTATTCATTAGATCAAATTTAATGAGGCCTCCTGGCAGTAATTATAAAAATTACTGTAGCAGTAAATTACTAATGAGTTGTGATGTGCTTCCTACCTGTGAAGGACTGGGGGTTGGAAAAGCCTGCTACCCAGATGAGGATGGAGGGAGGGAGCCCCACAGGCCTGCGAGCTCTCACCCAGGCAGGAAGGGATCAGAGCACCCCAGATCACAAATCAAATAAGAGAAAAAAAACCAAGGACAGGCAGCCAGAGAGGGGGGGATTCTGGCAGCCATTGGAGCAGGATCAAGATTAAAGCCTTCTGTTCCCCAAAGGTGAGCATCACCTTAGCGCCTTGGAGTTTCCGGCGCGTGCAGGGGTCACAGGGGAGCACTAATCGGATGCCCGGGAAGGACAGAGCTTCTGATTAAGGCCGGGAAAGGATTCCAGACACGCGCCGCCCTGCGAGTCTGAGGGTCGCCTCTGACCACGGAGGTGCAGGCTGGGCTGGCGCTGGGAAAGCCAGCCGGGAGGGAGCTGGCTCAGTGCCTGCCTCAGGCCAGCACGCGGGCCGGTTCCCTAGCGCCCGGGGGCTGCCTCCTTCTTCGCTGAAGGCTCAGCACCGGCTAGAATTTTTGCTGTTCTCTTTGTAGCATGGAGCGAAGTTATTTTCTAAAAGGATGCAGGTGATTAATTTTGATGGAGAACCTATGTGTAAGAGAGTCAGAAATTAATCTGACCTGAAGGCAGGCAGAGTTTTGTGTTTTTTATTTTATTTTATTTTATTTTTTTAAATACCCCCATAGAGTGCAATGGTAACATGACACCTTGACAAGCTACGATTGGGCTTTAGACTGCAGGTTTCCGGATGGATGGAAGTCATTGACGGTGGGTCTGGCCTTACCCCGTACCAGGGTTACAGTGGCGGTTCCCAAGGCAGCCTTTGTTCCCCAGAGGGAATCAGGGCTTGCCGGTGAGGGACCAGCCACGCCAGGTGATGGAAGCTGGTCGCCAGCAGGAACGCGGCCAAAGCCCCTGTATCACGCCCCCCTCCGTCCCCCACCTCCCCAAATACGCGTCTGAGTAGCAGGTGGGCTGTCGTCTAGAGTGACAGCTATCTGTTCAGGTAGCGGCTGCTATTGTCTTCTCGCTTGTAACACCAAGAGGGATTTTTGTTTCACTTTTAAGAATTCTGACAGCATCTCAGAATGTCGTACTCCCAGTGGGTTCGACCCCTCCTCTCGTGGGGAGGGCCTGGTGACATTACAGTATACACCCCCCCCCTTTAAATTGGAGATGCCTTAAAATGAGATTGTCAGGTTTGTTGGCTTGTCAGACTAAAGTATCAAGATTGTCACCGTGTATTATATCACTATAATATGATCATTGTACACGAAACTAATGAGTAATATTGTACTTTGTGGTGGGAC
Organism: Lasiurus cinereus; assembly: GCA_011751065.1. Classification (NCBI taxonomy): domain Eukaryota; kingdom Metazoa; phylum Chordata; class Mammalia; order Chiroptera; family Vespertilionidae; genus Lasiurus; species Lasiurus cinereus. The sequence goes on along the minus strand of JAAGEH010000393.1, from coordinate 14,391,151 downwards.
TGAGGCACACGAACGTTCAGAATGGTGAGCAGCCTTGCCTTGTAGCGGGAGAACCTAGGAAAGGTGGCTGCCCCGCAGGAGGGGGCCAGGACTTCCATTCATCGTCCAGGGAAGGGCAAGAGGCCTCGTTGGAGAGGCAGGTGTTGCCGAGGCCAGCGAGGGCCGTGCTGGGGAGCCCAGAGTGGAAGGGAGGCCTGGCTCCTCAGGGAGGCTGATTGAAGCACTGATACCTGCTCGGAAGACTGGTTTTTGAAGGAAGGAGCAAATGATAGTTGAGATTTTTTTTTTTTCTACACGGAAAATCACATGTGGCTACACTGGAAGCAATTTGAGGAGGATACAATGAAGCTCGGTGTTTGCAATATCTGTCTTGCTTAAGTCTTCCTTGGCCAGTCACCCATTCCTTCACTCCTTTGTTCATCGTATGTTAATACTAGTGGCCTGGTGCACAAAATTTGTGCTCATTAAAAGGGGATTAATCAGGGGAAATATTTTAATATTGCTATTTGTTCTTTCTCTAGAATAGAAGTGTCAGAGATGAAAGAAAATTAGTAAAATGTATATGAAAATCTTCCTCCTGTCAGAGTCTGGGGTGTGCCGCGGGACCCAGAGTCAAGTCCCCGCCCACCCATGGTGCCTCAAAATCACGTGAGACCCGGACCCAGCTGGCCCCACCCACTCTGGGTGAGATCCAAATCCTGCCAGCTCCACCCCTGTCAATCCTCACTGGGCAAGAGGCATTGCCTCAGGTCCCCCAATCTGGTGCCAGGGCGGGGGGTACAGCCTCAGGTCCCCCGGGATAGGGTGAGGGGCATGGCCTGAGGTCCCCCTTCCCAGGAAAGAGGAGAGCAGCCTGAGGTCCCCTGGCCCAGCATCAGGGTGGGGGGTGCATCTTGAGGTCCCCCGTCAAGCACTGCTGCGTGGGTAGCACAGCCTGAGGTCCCCCAGTCTGATGCTGGGGTGAGGGGCATGGTCTGAGCTCCCCTATTAAGCCCCACCAGGCAGGGTTGCAGGCTCAGGTCCCTGCTGATTGCTCGTTAAGGCTCATTACAGGAATTTGGCCTCCACTGTGGGTATAGCCATCTTGTGTTATGGAAACCCTGCCTCTACAGTGGGTGCCACCACCTTTGTGATATTTGCATATTTTCTCTTTATATAGATAGATGCCCTACTGCATCCTGGGCATGTGGCAGGCACCAGGCCCCCAGTGTGAGTGCAGACTTTGAATAAGTACAGCTGCAAAGGGACACCCAGTGTCTGTGTGGGATAAGTGCTGGGGAGGGAGAGACCTAACTTATTTTGAAGAAGTAAAATGGAGCTGAAAACTCAAAGGATAAGGAAGATAATATGCAAATAGACTATCACTCCAACACACAAAATGGCCGCCCCCATGTGAACATTAGATGGCCGGCAGAGGAGGACAGTTTTGGGCGATCAGTCCAGCAGGGGAGGGATTTGGGAGGGACCAGCCCTAAAAGTGAGGGAAGTTAGGGGGGAGGGACCAGACCAACTGGATAGGGCAGTTAGGGGGGAGCATTTGAGGCACAGAAAGCTATATTCCTGGGTGGGAGAGTGCATCCCGGAAGGTCACAGGGACTGGAGGGAAGCAGTGGCCCCCACAATCACTCTATCAAAAGAATGTGGCCTCCGGGGTCAGACAGACCTGAGCTTCAATGTGGGCCAGCCCATCTCTCTAAGTTGTAAGGGACTAAAGCATATCATCTGTACAGCACAGACCCTGGCATGTTGTGCACGTGGTAGAAAATTCAGTGCATGGAAACAATCATAGCAGCTAGTGAGCTGTGGTGGCAGGGTGAACATGCCCAGTGCTTGTCCAAATAGATGGACTTTGGGGGCATAAGATAGACATACGTGGAGGAATGTGAAGGCAGGCACTGCCCTTAGACCTGGGTTTGCATGCAACAGTGACCAGAAGAGCAAGTACTTGCACTGATTCAAAATAACAATATCCCAGAGCAAACATTCATCTTTGTTCGAGTCAAGCAACACCGCCACGTACGGTAGATTAGCTTGCATTTTACAGTTTATTTGTTCAGTACACAAACTGCACAACTGTACTCAGAAGCCTTGAGTCCCATGAACCAGTCTTTGAATGCCGACAAAGTGGTAAATGTAAAGTCTGTATTTTTTCCAAGGGAGACTACTCCTGTGTCTACTAGTACAAAGTCTGTTTCCTAAAGTGACAGGATTTATAGGACTTACGTTTTCTAAAAGATGCAGGTGCATTTCCCTCACTAATGCCACGCATATTTGAAGAAGCACATTTCCCCACAAGAACTGCAAGAGAAGTTTAAAAAATTTGTACCCAGAGCCCTCCTAAAAGTCAAAGATGTAGACGTTTAGAATAGGTGGAGCTGGCTATTCTCCACCCAAAACTCAGGAGCAGCGTGTAGTGTGACACGGTAAAGAGCTTCCTCACCCTCTTGCCCTAGCAGCACTTGAAAGGCTGGTTGGGGTTCATTTACATGGTTGGGTTGTGAACACATTGATAAAAGATTAACCTGGGCCTGGTATTCCAGGAAAATGATTTGGTTAAACACATATTTTATTCCATTTGTCTTTTTCGTCAATATCTTCCCCTAGTTATTCTTTTAAAAAATATATTTTTTTATTCATTTCAGAGAGGAAAGGAGAGTTAGAGAGGGATAGAAATATCATGAGAGAGAATCACAGCTTGGCTGCCTCTTTCAGGCTCCACACAGGTGATGGAGCCCACAACCGGGATATGTGCCTTGACCGGGAATCAAACTGTGACCTCCTGGTTCATAGATCCACGCTCAACCACTGAGCCACACTGGCCAGGCCCCCTAGTTATCCTATCTAATAAAAAGGTAATGTGCAAATAGACCATCACTCCAACACACAAGATGCCCGCCCCCATATGGACATTAGATGGCCGGCAAGGGAGGGCAGTTGTGGGCGATTAGGCCAGCAGAGGAGGACATTGGGAGGGACCAGCCCTAAAAGGGAGGGAAGTTGGTGGGGGAGAGGGGGGGAGGCAGGCCAGCAGGGTAGGGCAGTTAGGGGTGACCAGGTTGGCAAGAGAGGGCAGTTAGGGGTGACTGGACCAGCAGGTGAGGGCCATTAGGGGCAATCGGGCCAGCAGGGGAGCAGTTAGGCATTGATCAGGCTGGTAGGAGATTGGTTAGGAGCAATCAGGCAGGCAGGCAGGTGAGCAGTTGGGAGCCAGCAGTCCTGGATTGTGAGAGGGACATCTGGTGGGATTGGGCCTAAACAGGGAGTTAGAAATTCCTCAAGGGGTCCCAGATTGGAGAGGGTGCAGGCTTGGCTGAGGGACACCCCACTGATACACAAATTTCGTGTACTGGGCCTCTAGTTCTTGATATTTAGTCACTGTCACAGAGCATCGTGTACATCATTACTATTCCTGCTTGGTAAGAGGCAGTTTTTTCCAACCTTTCCTTCCAGAAGACTATAAAGCTCTTATTTTCTGAGAATGTGTGTCTGAAGGAAAAGTAGTCAATGATGGGTTGACTGAGCTTTGTAACCCAAATGGCTGAACAAATGAGATGTGGGAATTCTAAACTGGTTTATCACTTCAAAATTCATAAGGGCGGGGAGGATGGGGAAGAAGCAGGAGGAGAGCAGAAGCAGGCTGGAGACTCTCCAGTCCTGCCAGGCATGGCTTTGTTTGGCCCGGCCTGTCCGTGGTACCCGAGGGCACACGCACATCCTCACGCAGCTCCGCTCTCCCTTGCCTGCAAGCCTGCTGCCCCGAACCTTTTGAGAGTGCCAGGCCTGAGTGTGGCTGAAAGAGCCATCCACAGAGCTGCTGCGTGCACATGGTCAGCTCTTTGTGGAGGCTGCTTATTGGGGGTGCGTTAGAACTCAGCCTCTTTGTCCCACAAACAGCATACTTCTGTTGGTTTTTCCCCCTAAATTGAACCACTCCTGTCCCTAATTGTGTCACTCCTGCTGTCACCTCCTAGCCATCAGAGCCGGTGGCATGGTTCTGATTGTGTTGCGATGTGTCCTTGAAGCATTCTTTTTGTTGTGTTCAATGGCTCTCCTTCAGCTCACAACACAGTGGTCGCAATGGTTTCCTAGGGTCACCCATTCTCCACTAAGGACCAGCCCAGAAAAGCTCAGTCGTAATGAACGGGGCTTCAGACGGACAGACACACACGCAAGCTTGAGAGCCCTCCTGGTTTCGGCCACTCTAACAAGATTTTGTCATTTGTGGCTTTTGCAGGTTGGAAAAACTTTCATCTCTGAGTTTCTATGGGCTATAAATACTTGGTAGGTTAAAAAGGAATCATTCAGAACATGAAATAAACATAACCTGGCACGTACACAGCAACATACCTCAACAGAGCCCTTCAACTTGTGGGCCCGAGCTGTGGGAAGCTGAGACGTGCTTCCTTCATCTCCTCTCCCATTCACTTCCCTCCCAGGCTGGACACGGCTCTGGTGGCTGACCTCTTTTGGTTGGATATTTTCCTAATGAGGCAGGAGGATTAGGTCTCCATGTTCCTTACTCCTTTTAACCAGGAAGTGAAAACTTGATTTAGTTGAAAATTGAGGGCAATTTGTACAATGTATGGAAAACATGATTTGGATAATATATGTCCACCGCAAATCAAGAAATGTGTCTGGTATAGGGACACTCTGTCTTGATTCTGAAAAATCACTACAGTCCTGGTCTTTATGACTTTGTTTTCTAAAGAACTGCTTTATGGCATGTTGTTTCCAGACTGCAAAATAAATATGTGATTGCTATCTAAAGTTTAATAAAGACAGACGAAGCAAAATACGAAATCAACCATATTTTCCAAAGATAACACCATTAATATCTTGGTTCTATGCTTGTCTTTCTATTTTTCGTTGAAGTAGAAAATACATATAGAAAAATGCACAGATCATAAGTGCACATCTAAACATTAAAATTTTTATTTTTATTTATTTATTTATTTTAAAATATACTTTATTGATCTTTTAGAGAGGAAGGGAGAGGGATCGAGAGTTAGAAACATCAATGAGAGAGAGACACCGATCAGCTGCCCCCTGTATGCCCCCACACTGGTGATGTGCCTGCAACCAAGGCACATGTCCTTGACCAGAATCAAACCCAGGACCCCTCAGTCCACAGACCGACGCTCTATCTACTGAGCCAAACTGGTTTCGGCTAAACATTAAAATTTTTTAAAAATAGTGTACATCCATGTCCTCCCACCTAGATCAAAACATTTCTGTACCACAATAACTGTTTGCTCCCTCCTAGTCAGTACCCTCCTAGAAGTCTCTCCCCCAGCATATATAATACACATAGCACAGTTTTATACTTTGTTCTCTCTATATTACACCTTTTACACATTGTTTTATGTATATCAAACATTTTTACAAAAATAAATTGAACTCTTTATAGAATATTGAATCTAATCTCACCTTATCTATAATAATAAAAGTGTAGTATGCTAATTAGACTGGACGTCCTTCCAGACAACCTTCTGGACAAAGCTGGGGCTGCAAGGGGAGCTCAAGTCCTGGGTGCTGAAGGGAAGCCGAAGCTAGCAGCCGGGGGAATGGAAGGCATACTATTGCATGAATTTTGTACATTGGGCTTCTAGTATAATAAAATAAAATGCAAATTTTATTATTTAATATTTATTTGACAAATATTTATATAATATTACCCAATATAATATCAACAAAATCGCACATTTATATTTTATACAAATATGTAATTATGTAGTTGTCACTTTATATAGTATCTTTCTATGTCAATAAATATAAAACTATAAGAACATTTGTAATGGCTGCATTCTGTTTTTATGTGTAGCATAATTTGTAAACTACTTTCCTATGATGGATATTTAGCACTGTTCCCGTGTGATCATATTTAAGAATTGCCATTAGGGTAACATCTCTGAGCAAATTTATTCCTTTTGTAATCATAAGTTAACTGTTATTAAGTGTGAGTATTCTTAAATACTTCTACATTTTTATATTTTTCCATTTCTTTTCTTCTTCACATTTGTTCCTTCTCTAACAGGTACCCATTTTTCAGCACATGCTGAAGGACAGTGTGCGTGTGCATGTGTGTGTGTGTGTGTGTGTGTTCTATGTTATTGTTATTCTAGTAGTTCCAATCCAGCCCAGTCTTGGAGCAGGAGACAGAAAATATGTTTGGGTTCACACACCCTGTCATGTGGCTTTAAAAATCATTCAGAAATGTTTATCAGATTTCATTTCACTTCTTCACAGATCATTCTATTCTTTCAATTCACAGGGCAAAACAAAAAAACAAAAACAAACAAACAAAACACCCTGCGTCTGAGTCCACTGATTGGATACAGGGATATAGGCACACTGTTGTGACGTCACCCCTTCCACTTGACTGGAAAGCCTCCAGGAATGTGCACCGTGCATTTCTGTCTGCTCTAATCCGTGAATATCACTGCCCTTGCTGCTCAGCCCCAAACCCCAGGCTTTCTGAGCGAGGCACCATGATTTTCATTAGTGGTGAGATGCTCTTGTAGGAAACTCCGATGCTGTGGGTTGGCACGTCTGCTGAATTTTCAAATCAGGGGTTCCTTTTCCAGGTCAGTTATTTAATTTCTTTCTTTTTTTTTAAGGTATCTTGTTTTCAGTGAAAAAGACAGGTAAACATAATCCTTAGAGATATGTATTTAAAGTAAAAGGGGTTTTTATTGGGATATTGGTTTACAAGTCTACAGAATTCTTTTTAGTCTGGAAACCACAGGTTTATTACTTCTTTGTCATGGAATCCCTAGATCTTTGTGGGAGGCCTAGCAGAACCCATTCCTCTTCCATTTAAACAAATCCGACTCAATTCACTCGCTTTGGCAGAGCACACCCAAATCTTAATTTTCTCAGCCAAGGAGAGCAAAGTCTGCATGGGAGTTTTTTAAACATAGATTTTATTTTTTTTATTTTTACCCTATTTTTTTTGCTGTTTGTTCAGAAAAAACACACAACACTTTCTCCTAAACAATGGAGGCACATGAAGTTTCATTCCTAAAACCTTCCAGGCCAGGAAATAGTGTGAGTGCAAAAAGAAAATATTTCCTATTGGCATAGAAAATAGGCAAGCAAATAAATTCTGGTTTTTAAAAATTCAAACAAACATTTGAAAAGTAAAAAGTGAAATTTTGCCTCTCCTGGTCTCATTACCTCAGGGTTAATCATTGTTAATAGTTGGTGTTGTCTGTGAGAGTATAACTGGACAATCAATGAGTCCGTGCAGCCTGTCACTACTTGAGCCAATTAAGCAAAGACAGGGTTGAATCATATATGAACATTTATTCCAATACTAGAGGCTCGGTGCATGAAATTCGTGCATGGGGGGTGGGCTCCCCTCAGCCCAGCCTGCACCCTCTCCAATCTGGGACCACTGGCTCCTAACTTTCACCTGCCTGCCTGCCTGCCTGATCACTCCTAACTGTCTCCCCTCCCCCACCCATGGCTAGTCACTCCCAACTTCCCCCTGCACCAGCAGGCCTGGTCATCCTCTCCCCTCCCCCCCCTTGCCATTCTGGTCACCCCTTACTGCCCCCCCTGCCAGCCTGGTTGCCCCATGCAGCCTGATGCTCAATTGTTTGGTAGTCCCTCACTCACCCCCCTGCCAGCCTGGTTGTCCTACAGAGCCTGTTTGGTCATCTGTTTGGTTGTTTCGGTTGCAATGGTCACTTAGGCTTTTATATATATATAGAGAGAGATTGCTGGCAGTATGGGAGAGCAGCAAGTCATCTACAAACATCTGCTCTGCCCCCCCACAATAAGCCAGCTGCTTATATTGGGTAGAAGGACAAAGATTTCATGGGAAGTAGGCAAAAGGTATGCCAAGTGGGTAGTTGACTGGTCTGGAGATCTGCAAAGGCCTATGGGTATGCAAAGGCTGGGGATCTTCAAAGGGTGATTCTGGTTTCTGCAAAAGGTTGTTAATCTTTCCATGATAATAGGTAGCTCCCTGATGCGGAGGATGGTCTACATTTCCAGCTGAGCTCCCATGTCCCGAGCATAACTGCCAGCAAGGTTAGAATGTGCCTCCTTTCATCAGGACAAAAGCATCACTATTAACAGAGCATGATTAATATTTCTTGCAATTATAGCTGGTCCCCAAGATTTTATTTCTGCCCCTCTCAAGAGGACTTCTAGTAGCTGAAAGGTTAGGATTAGTGATGCAACTTCATAGCAATTTCACACCAAACCCAGAATTACTAATCCTAACAAGGTGCTCTTGAATCAAAAGCATGGCATCTTGATTCTTCACATTTGTGCCCCCTTCCATCATCATAAAAAGTAACAGAGTATATCAATAAGCTGAAAACTGCACAAAGGCACAGCTTTCAGGCTTGTATGTCAAAGGGCAGAGTTCTGTGTGTTGTGTTTGTACTATCAGCCCATACAAACAGACAAAATTCAGGAAAAAAGGAAGGCTATTTACTAGAGCAAAATACATGATAGTTCACATGACATATTTTCTTGATGGACACCAAGTGACATCCATACTGATTGACTGTCCTTGCGCCTCTCCGCTGAGCCAGGCTCTCTGATGGATCAGGCAAGTGTCAGGAAGATTATCAAAAGGAAGAGCTGTCTGTAGTTGTTCCCTTTCTGAAGAGATTGACAACTCACCCTAACAAAAGGAAACATTAGTGTGCTATTTGCGTCTCTCCGAAGAGACTGTGATAAGATGACGTGTGGTAAATGGTGGGGTGGGGGTGGGAGGTTGCCGTAAAAACACACAAGGTAGCTAAATGGCCAAGTGCAAAGAAAACCTCAGCTGGCACAAATGGTTTATTTTAAGAAGGCGAGCTGCTTGGAACCACCAAAGTGCCTGCAGACCTCTCAGATGACAGCGTCAGTTCTCTAACCCATGTGAACAGCTTCAAGAAAAATCTGAACTATCCCATGCCTCCCTACCCTGTGGTTCCTTTTCCCTCGTTGCTTTACTGTTACCACCGATAAGTTGCCCAAGAAGACACAGTGTACAATGGAGCGAAAAAGAATTAGGAAAAATCTAGTACTCCCCCCAGGAGAAGCAGAGTGGGGCCTGGGTCTGGCAGAGCCTCAGGAAGGGCTTTGTACGTTGGACTCACAGAGGGCGTTTATTATGATTCTGAAACAAACTGGATGAACTTGAGTGTATCCAAATAGGAAATTGCCCCTCAGAGAGGCTTTACCCACAACTGCAGCCATAGTTACCCCTCATTAATTGTGGGGATGGCACCAATTTCGTGTTTTCAGGTCATCATTGCAGGCTTTCTTCCAGAGCTAATGTTGTAGGCGTCAGGAACAGCACCAGGTGGCTGACCGGTGGGGTCAGACCAAACCTGGTTTCAGCAATCTTGGTGCTTGGGTTCTGACTAGGAAAGAATTCAAAGTTCAGGTCCAAGCTGTAAGAAACATTTATTGGGTAAATCACAGAGGTAGAAAAAGTAACTTCTAGAAGAAACAGGCTTAGGAAATAAGTTCTAGAGGCAAAGAAAAGTCTTTTGGAGCTTGGGAGGTGAGGAAACTAATGGATAAGTGCCTGGGGAAAGGTAGAGGGAAGAAACAGGGAAATGGAGAGAGAAGGGAATGGGAAATGGAGAGGGAAGGGAAGGGAAGGGAAAAGCACAGCATGCTCCCTGAAGGGAGAGCACACTGGGTCTTCCATCATAAGGGTTTTAAGGGCAGATATTTTAAGGGAGATCCCAGGGGAAGGTCTCAATAGACTATTCAGCAGTTTTCCAAGTGTGTCCATTCAGGACTATGGTTTCCACTGATTGATTGGCCAGCACCAGGGTAGGGGGGGAAGGGATGGGAATCATTATCCAATGCAGCTAGTCCTGAGTTCTTGACCCAGCCTTACAAAGGGTTCAGCAATCTGGAGAAAGGGGCTGATGCATTGATTCGAGAAGGAGTCCAAGGATGAAAGATAATTTTGAAAGGCATTGGGGGTCAGAGGATCTTCAGCTAAAGGAGCTAGAAGACTACCCTTGTCTAAGGACCCCATGCTATTTATTATCACAATTTGTCCTAAGGCAAGGTGGAGCTATACACTTCAAAGGGCAAGGTATCAAAGAGTATTATACAGAAGCATTATCAGTTTGGGGAATAGCCTACAGCTATTTAGTTGTTAGGCCAACAGGAGGCAATAAAATGCCCTGAGCTGTCTGGCAGTTAACAATCCTATTCAGGTTTGGGGGAAGTGCCATTTAGCCGTTCCAACAGGTAAACTACATATGTGACTCAGCCCTTATTAAGCCCCAAGTTTCATCAATCTTTTGATGCAACTCTTGTAATTATGATATGTTGGAATTGGTTCCTGGCATTAGCCAGTCAGCCTGTGGCTGATTTTGTTACTTCTCTGGGCCTGGAGCTAAAATACAACTGAAGCCTAGATGTTATCTCTAGGAACTGAAAGGGCAGGGAGTCCAAATCCCAGGACCTGTGCTATGCTAGAGGAGGAAAGGTCATCTTGAGGGGGAGGTCCCACCCTACAATTGATTGTCCTCTGCTAGGCACCTGGGGCTTTCCATCCTGGTGACCTTCTCCATACCTGCCCATCATCTTTGCTTTGCTCATGTCTTTCTATAGCACTAATATGTGGGAGTTGAGCGGTGAACAGGCTGCATTTGGAGATGAAAATGCTTTGGCAGGCAGCTAACATCCACAAGGCATCTGCAGGGAGCCGCTATTTTTCTCCTTGCTGACCCTGCATCATCACAAATGTTCTCAGCCCTCGGAGTACTCCTGGAGGGTCCCCTGGCCATGGCACATTGGACAATGCCTAGCAGGTGGGAAGGCTACTCTGGTCTGGGCAGAGGCAGTTCTGCATTGACTGAGCCAGGGTCAGGCTGTCACCTCTGGCTGTTCTCGGGTTAGGGCCCGTGCTGGACTCGGCACTGAGGGCCTGGAAAGTTTTGTTCACTGTGCATCTCAAGCAGAGGATTCTTACTGGGCCTGGGTTTCCACTCTCTGTGCCCCAGTCCAGCCCAGGATCTCGGCCACTGCTTCCCACTCACACAAGCTATCACTTGGCTTGGAAAGACTACTTAGTGAATCAACCAGGTTCTTACATGTGCAGCTAAGAGGTCAAATTCTGGCAGGAGTGGAGAAGAAAGTCATCTGGGCTTTGTGCACTGGCAGCCACGCAAGCACCGAGTAGGTAGGTGGGAAATACCATTCTGTTGGTAGAAAACACAGTCCGTGTAAAATAACAAGGGATAACTATGGGGAAGAAGGGCTCTCTGGTTTCTTCAAAAGTGTTTCTTCCTGCTCTGTGGGTGCTGGCTTCTATTATTACATCCGATTCGATGACCTACTTCACTATGTGTTTACAATGCCGTACTTTCTCCTGAGACTCAAAGCAGTGGACTTGGTGTGATTAACCTTTCATCCCTGTGTGGTTTCCATTTCATGTAAAGCTGTGATGTTAAGGATGACTGATGGGAGGCCGCAATGACCCTTTCACTCACTTCGGTGGGTTGGGGCCACCGTGAACAATAAGACAAACTCCATTGGTGTGTCTTTGCTGACCAGTGCGAGTGACATGACCGGTTATGTAGTCCATAATCTGGTGCCTTGGGAAGCCTTCACTGGCCCACAGAGGAGGGCAGATACAGGTCTGCGTCTCACCACATTTAGGTGGCTTCTGGGATAAAAACTGACCCCCACTCCCAGGGGCCAATCTTTAAGCTTCCTGGCCATGTCTGAGCCCCTAGAGAACCCACATCACAATAGTATCTTCTTGTCTTTTCTTGATCTTCTTCCTCTTCAAGACCATGGACAGCCACATTCTTCAAATAAAATCCAGCTCTGCTTTTTCTACCGCAAGGTAGCATCCTAATGCTGGTGCAAGATATGAGACCCTCTAGCCCTGGGAGGAGGGAGGCAAAACAGCACATTTTCAGGAGGGCCGATGCCTAAAGTGATTTAGATCTAGGTGGTCGAGGAACATGGTGAATGAACAGAAAGTCCGAGAAGAAATCTCTTAAAGGATGGGGAGAAAAGGGAGGCAAGAAAGCAATATAGGAAAAGAGAAACTGCATGTGTGTTACAGAAAGAGAAATTGGGGGTTGGGGGGGGCAAGAAAGAGAAAGAGAGAGAGAACACAAGGCCAAGGAAAAATCAAATTAAGGGTGGAAAAGCAAAAAAAATGGCAACAACTAAAACCAAAAACATCATATTTTGTAAGGACAGCAGCACTCACGGTGATCACACAGAAGAGTTAGCTTCAGCTATTTATTTCATCCTAAAGAGCTTTGTTTCATAAACCAGTCCTTAAATTGAAACAGAATTATAGGAAACCTAGCGATCAGATTATCCAACTTCCTCATTTTATACCTGAGGACTCTGAGTCCTCAAAATTTCAAAACTGAACAACAACCAAACAATAAACATAACCAAAAGTGCAGACCCAGCACATCATTTTGACCAACTCTATGGGTTCAGCTTTTGTTGTTATTAACCTTTTAAAAAATTAAATAAAATCTACTCTTTGGTCAATGATGGGCAATTAATATAAAAACACAAATTATGATGATTTGCGCATTATATTTGATCAATTCAGTTGCATGCAGAAGATGACCGTATAACGTCAATCATGAGGAAATGTCATCACAAACACCTAAACAGTACCTTCTGACTTAAAACAGATCATTATAGAGAAATTCGACTAGTATTATTTCACTAGTATATCCTAGAACGTTATAGAGAGCCATCTGCTATGCTAGGAGTATTAGCAGTGATAGATCACGAGCTTTGGGCAGTTTTTAAAGGAATACTATGCAGTAGAACCATTGAATGCAAGAGAAAACAGAAGAAATTTGAATATTTGTGGTGTTTTACAGAGTAAGTTAGAAAGCACAGGTCTATTTGGCCTTTATGTCTGAATATGGCTTCATCTAAATTATACACCAGATGAAGCATTTGGATTAAAAAAAAAAAAGTTATGTTCAGTGTTACAAAGAGAGAAATCACAATATTACCCTGGACTTTTATAAGGCAATTGTCTCTTGAAAAGAAACAAAATATTTTTATGAGGAGGAAAATAAAGAAGTAAAAAGTATTTGAGTATATTTATAACTGATATGACATATTAAAATCTGGTTCTTGAACAAAATTTATTACATGGCTAAGTCTTAAAATTATGGAAAATGAAGGTAAAAATCTTCATAACTTTAAGAAATGGTTTATATAGTTTGATTTGTATTATTGGTTATTTTTTTTAAAATTATGAAATTATTTCCTCCTTTGCTTTGGTCACATTAAAGAGAAAAAAATCAAATAAGAAAATAGCTATGTAAAGTGAAATTAATGACCATCATCAATGAACACACAAGCTTTGCCACTTTTGTGGACAATTTTCCCACCTCTGCATGTTTGTACGCCTTTTTCGCTGAGCACGCGGTATGGTTACTAAGTGCCACAGATGTCCTCTCATGAATGATGGGTGCCCAGGCCAGGCTGTAGGACAGGCTACCCAATGCCACTGCCACCTGAGGGCCCGGGGCATGCAGGGGAAGGTCCTCTGAGGCTGTTTTTCACCCGTGCAACCAGGTCAGTTATGGAAATCCCAACACAAAGCAGGGTGGGCAGGACAAGAACCTATTGCCTGTCCAGCTCGCATAGCAAAACCCCAGTGACTTTCATCATTGCTCACAGTAGGTGCCTTGGTCAGATGCACAAGCCAGTGATCCTGTTGCAGCAATCGCGTTGATAACGACCTGGCATTTATAAAGCACCCGTGCACGGCTAAACGAGTCCATAGCATTAAAAGAACATGCGCAGAACTCAATTACGAATTCTTCATCAACCAACATTCTAACTCGGCTGCCGCTGGTTGTCCGAACCGTCTGTTAGCAGAGTTGTTATTAAATACGTGGCCTTTTTAAAAAGGGGGCATATTTTCCCCTTCTAATTTTTGAAGCACTGTCTCATGGCAAAACATTATTTTTTTTCCACTTGTCTCAAATTAAGGGTTTAATATTTTAGAAAAATATTCTCCCTTATTTAAACAATAGCAAAGGAATGTAGTTTGCAAAATGAAAGGCAGGTTTTCATCTTTTAGACAAAAAACAAACATTAACATTAAAAGAGAGAAAGAAAGACATGTATTGTCTATTTGAACAATCAAAACACTCCAATAAAATAAAATAAAATAAAATAAAATAAAAATATTGTGGTATCATAATAATAACAAGTTCTCTTTCAGTGGTTTGCTCTGAACTAAACTGTGTTCTTTATGTAGTAGAGCGACAAATGGTTTAATTCAGTAGCAAATATTCATGAGCTGCAAATGTGTTGCATCACCAGAACCCGAGCCGTGGACAGGGATGGCAGCGAGGAAAGTGGAGGTCTGCATGGTTTCACCCTTATTGTGGTCTTAGTCTATGAGAAAGAGAGAAAGAGAGAAGAGAGAAGAGAGAAGAGAGAGAGAGAAAGAGAGAGAGAGAGAGAGACAACAGCCCTTTCCTTACAATCCTGAAGGGGAGAAAGCAACCTGGATATGGATTCTCCTGGCTTCTTCTCAGACCAGAGGCTAAAAGCAGATCAGGGATGAGACCACCATGTGCCAGGAATCTCAGGGTGGTATTTCTTTATTAGAAAAGACAGCATGTGAACGGAATATCTTTTTTCCCTTTCAGGTTAGAATGGCTAATTTAAAAATGAAGTGGATTCTGACCACTCAGGGTGCTAGATGAGAGATCACCCTGCATATCACTCTCAAAAAGGCCGTGCTGTTTGCCCTTTCCACGGCAGGATTTCCATGGGAACTCAGGTCTGTGGAAATACGTAATGGAAATGGCAACAGCAAAACCAGCTCTATTCTGCAGGCTCCGAGAGACTTCTTAGACCACCCTGGAACAAATTGATTAATTTAGAATAACAGATTTCTTCTTTTAGCCTCAGCCGAACGACCCCAATGCCACACAACTCTCTCTCTCTCTCTCTCTCTCTCTCTCTCTCTCTCTCTCTCTCTC